>OZ001664.1:15354600-16599484 GCA_963924145.1 Pyrausta purpuralis
CCTGACGCCGCATGCATTCGAGGGCAGATGCAGAGAGATCTTTTGTTGGAGATTACCTGGAATGAAATAATGCCTGTGTTGAAAATAATTATGTTGCATGGGTCAGCTTGTTGGTACAATCATGAGTCTATTAGATACGAGTATAGACACCTTATAGGCTATATCATGTTGTATCTGGTGTCCTATCATATTTCCTCGTCTGTTTTCTATTATTTTCAAGATGTTCCTTCCTTCTATTGCTTCCAAGTGAAGGAAAAAATGTCACGTCGTACAAGGAGGTCAAGAGGAAGGCAGAGAAGAGAAAATAATGGCGATTACTCCACCGACAAGAGCGCAGCTCTGAAGTTCAAGAAGATGATGAGCTTCGTAAAACATATTTATGTAGAACATATTTTTATGTAGAACATATTTATTGCACGCTGCATATTTAAATCGTGAATAGTGCAAACAAGCCTTGATGTAGTCTGATTTGTGACTGAAAATCTGATTATAGCGCTGTAATGGTGAGTGAGAGTATACGATGGCAAAGGAACGGCATGCAGGTATACTTAGGAAATGTAATGCAGGTTTAAAAAAACCTTCGTCGCCGTGGACAATCACGAGTCACGACACATAACAGAAAAAGGGCAGTAAAGCATTTGTAGAGTTCCCAAATTCTGAGGATCAGTCAAGTCATTTTTTAATTCTATTCTGATCTCTGTTGTGCCTTTCTCACCTTGAACGCGACACTCCCTCGAGAAGTCCTTGCTGAACACGAGCCCCTTGAAGGGCTGCTCCAGCTGCAGGCTGACGGTGAAGGAGCCCTTGTCGCAGGAGGTGGCCACGTCCAGCAGCCGGTTGGGCCGCGCCTGCTGCTCCAGGGTGGGCGTCGCAAGGCACACTAGCAGTAGTGCGCGCCACATGTTGGCGCGCTCTGAAACAAAAACAACCATTATTCATTCAATTTTCATCTTTATTAATACAAAAACAACCGTTGGTAAAGATATAACCTTCCTCTTTTAGTACAGCAGTAGATCACAAAGTAGAGCTAGTCTATTTTTACCCGATAACCCGATAGACTGCTTGAATTAAGTGGATTTTTGCAATGTTAATCAGAGATTTATGTCCTTCCTACCTGTACTCGTAGATATAGATAATAGAAAACTATTTAACAAGAACCTACGAGCACAGGACATAAATCGAGAGATCTAGGTAGGTACTAAGTTAAAATGTGCGATTACATAACTATCTAAGTAATTTTCAAACCAGCGATTTAACCACCAAATGGTTAGATAAATTCTATCCTACCTAGGTAGGTCAATAAAAGGAGCAATAGCATTATATGATTTCAAAACGAACGAACACATAACTAATACTTATAACATTTTGAAATACTACAATGAAAGTTAGCACGTGTGTCATAATGCAAACACTAAACTGTCCATAAAATGATTTAATAACGAACATAAATAGGACCTGGCTAGATAGTTGGATTATGTAGAACTAAGGTGGTCAATTCTCTTCAACAACTACACGAATTCGAAAGAAGTAGTTTGTTGAGGCAATCTCTCGCGCAAGAAAAGGGGAATGCAAACTAGACAGAGAGATACATAAGACGGTTGTTTTTTTTATGCAGAACATCCAAATCAAACATTCTCAGAGGTGTAAAGGTAAACTAAAACGTATAACTGCGAGTCTATACGCGACGCATATTATGTAGTAGTATTGTTAAAAAAAACAGTAAAGGTAAAGCTAGAGTTTAATGGATAACAAAAATACTTTACTATTAATTAAAATAACCAAAAATCTAATGATAACATTTTAAAACCAACCAAACATAGAAACCGCAAGCCTTCTCAACCCAAGTTTTGCCTAGTAAAACAGTTACTACCAACTAGTCTGTATCGAAACAATACCTTCACATTTGTACATTTCATAAGAACCCGCGAAACCTACTTTTAACTAAAGAGCCCATATTGTCAGGTACCGCTACGCTTCCGTCCGTTCTGGAAAGCGATCTCTGATACTCCAATTTGATTAGGAGAACACAATTAAACTGTCTGCAGTATTACCTATCTTTAGGATCGACTACGTGCGATACTAATGATACGAGTATGATAAATAAAGAGTAAAGGTTCTGAAGATCGATCAGTATTATGAATTTTAATTTTAATTTTTCATTGTTTTTAGTTTCATGATTTTTCGAAATCAGAACTAAACACTATAAGAAAGGGTAATAATTTCTGTTAAATATTTGCACGCTTCATGATAGCATATATTTTGGCGTGCCTTTCCGCTTGCATTTTATAACACCTCAATGAACTTGTACCCAAATAACTGCAAATAAATATTTTGAGTTTGAGTTAAGTCGAAAAATAAATATAGAGGAGGCCTATGATCAGCTGTGACGTCCTGTGGCTAGTTGTGTGTGATGATTATGATCACGACTCAGTTCAGCAAGAATTGGAGAAATAAGTACCTACCATAAAATTAATATTCCTATCGGAATAGAAGGACAAGTAAAAGCTGTCAAACGAAACCGATTTAAGATGTCAGTAACTAACATAAGTAAGTAACATTTGTAGCTTTAAAAGAGATAACCTTTCGATCAGGTGATTTATAACAATGTTCCAAAGTTAAATATAGTAGTTTACTGCATGATAAATAGTCGACACAAAATATTGAACATGCAACTCTAGTGTAAAACTAAATGTTATTTCATTATACAAAATATTGTTTGATATACAATCCGTGTATTATTCTGTCTTTATTTTTTACGTAAATTAACGTTTGTAGAATAGAATAATCAAACTGCGTACCTACTTTAAATTTGAAGCGCATTGGTAAATATAAGTCGTATATTAAGAGGCTTCGATTTGGACTAATCTACCTGTTAAATGATTATTTGTTGGGGTTATGCCGCTGTAATGCATAACAATCAATCACCGATCAAGTCAGCATGTTTCAAACGCATTATTTCTCCAAAATATACACAATTTCACTTTTAAATATAAAAAAATCAAATGCACGTAATTTTCAGCGAGCTTCTGCGGGGCGGTCAACTGTTTGACATCTTACAAAAATGGTTCTGCTACCCATCTCTTTTTATCACACAGTTTGCTGCTAGTGACATCTCGCTTTTGTCGTTCTATTCCAAAGGGATAATAATTTTATGGTACCTACTAAAAAGTTAGTATGAAAACTTCTCCATTTTTTCTTTCTTCATTTCATTTAGCACACTTGTGCTATGGACGATTATATACGTGTAGAGACTAGAGAGAGACTGAAAATTTATTGGTATTTCATCAAACACAGGCTACAATGCGTGTCCTAACGGTCAATATGTTTTCTGTTAATCTACAAGCTTACAACTTTAATAATTTGTCAGGAAACAGCAGCATCTTGAGCTTTAATTTAGTTAGTATCATCGTCCAAATAATTACATAAACAGCTATGTCGCATTGCGTAATGTAATTAGAAGCAATTAAAACTGTACACAGTGTGAGACGGCCGCGCTGCGTGTGAATGGATTGTAAATTATACGCTGTTTTGACGGATCCTCGTAAGCTTTAGGATTCTTCGACGAAAATAAACAGACGTAGGGTGTTATAAACAAGTATTCGCTGGGTTTTTTTTGCTTTAACGGGGGATAATTTGCGAGCCCTTTCAAGCGTTATGTGGCTAAATTTTACCAGTGAGGTTAGAACACGAATATTTTGCTAGGAAATTCTGCTTAAACTATGATATGGTATTTACTATATACCCAAATAAGAATTTTAAGACTGAAACCCTAAAACTGAAACCCTGTTTTTGTCAAGTAGATATCTATACTAATATTATAAAGCTGAAGAGTTTGTTTGTTTGTTTGAACGCGCTAATCTCAGAAACTACTGGCCCGATTTGAAAAATTCTTTTTATGTTAGATAGTCCATTTATCGACGAAGGCTTTAAGCTATATAACATAAAGATACGACTATACTAATATTATAAAGCTGAAGAGTTTGTTTGAACGCGCTAATCTCAGAAACTACTGGCCCGATTTGAAAAATTCTTTTTATGTTAGATAGTCCATTTATCGACGAAGGCTTTAAGCTATATAACATAAAGATACGACTCACAAGACCATAGCAGCAATGAAAAATGTTGCGAAAACGGGAGAAAGATATTCCTTTTGAGAGCTTCCGCTGCGTACGCTGCGGAAACCGCTAAAGTTACACAAAAACCATGTATGACAAGATTGTTTAACATTAAGAGTTCTATAATAAAGTCCGCGACAGCAAAAGTCTATCTTTTATGGTTGACTTACTACAACCTTTTTTATGTTAATAAATTTGTAAAAAAATAATGCATCATTTTTAGAGGTGTATTATTATACACACAGTTATTTATTCTTATCAAAATAAATACATTCATCATCACGAACATTTCATTTAGAACAAAGTTGCCCCTTATATCATTTGATTCCAATAAATATCTTAGGAGCTATCACAGTTTTAACATAACTCCGCACCAAAATAATGTTCGCAGCTCAAGTACAACGTGCGCTTGCGCTAATAATATTATAAAGCTGAAGAGTTTGTTGGTTTGAACGCGCTCATCTCAGGAACTGCTGAACCGATTTGAAAAAATATTCCTGTGTTAGATAGCTTATTTATTGAAAAAGGCTTTAGGATATAAAACATCACGCTGCGACGGGAGGGGAGGGAGCAAACTCAAAACGCGCGGACGAAGTCGCGGGGGACCGCTAGTGATTTGATAAATTTGAAGTCATGATGTTTGCGCTGTTTTATTATTATTGAAACTAATTGAAATTGTATTAATATTCTTGAAAACTTTAACACATGTTTTAATATTATGAAGTCTGACTAGTTTAATTGATTATTATTAAAATATCTTTTTGCATGCTATTAAATGATAGCTGAAAAAGCTGAGCTAACCATAGATTTATAACATCCAAATGTACCCTTTTTCATGAGTAAATAAACCCTTTTTTTCTTTCTCTCTTAAACAAGTGCATGTTGTAACAGATAGTGAGTAGGTAAGTAAGTGGACACAATGACACTTTGTCGGTAGGTCAAGGTGAGCTCTACCATTACCATGAAGATCAATCTGACCATGTAGGCAATTTCGATCGTCACGCAATGACTACGTTCATCCAAAAAAAGGTCGGATCTTGATACATTGCCTGAATGAGTAGCGAATTTGAACGAACGTCACGCTCAGATAAATTGTAATCTGGTCGATTAAACTTTCCAATATCGATAACGTCTCGATATGAAATTGAAGCATGTTAACGTAACACTGACCTAAATAAAGTCTTACTTACTACCTCAAGGTGGACATGGCTTGCACTTTTACGATATTTAAGTTTATTGATATTCATTAAAAAGTAAAAGTAAAGTTAGCCTGTAACATCCCACTGCTGGGCAAAGGCCTTACCTCAACTATGAGGTAGTTTGAGCCATACTCCACCACGCTGGCTTAGTGCGGGTTGGTGGAGGATATTCATTAATATAGTGAAATGTTGGGATTCGAATGTCTTTTCAACCACATATAACATCAGAATGGAACCTCATCCTCAAGAAACATTCAACGAATGATATCGTAAACATTGTAAAACCATTCAAGAAATACGGAGAGTTTATTTTAAAATATCAAAGAACATTTTATAGCCAATGACACGGAAAGATTCCCATGCACGCTGCATCGAGGCGCTTGCATATTAAACGCAATGTAACTGCTGTACATAACATTGTTTCAAACAACATACTATAAATCCGAGAGATAATAACATGTCAAGAGATAATAGCATTTATAATTCTCCACTGCTCGTGGTGTTTTGTGCACCGAGAACCGACGAAGTTCGTTGACGCCTAATTTTGTACGGTAAGGTATAATGACCAATTTTCTAAGGTTAGAGTGTCTGATCATCGATTTAATCAACGTAAGTGCAGCGCACTAAAATTATACTGCTACAAATAAATTACATGATATGGTTTTTTAGCCATAGCGGGCGAAAGAACCTTTGATAGAATTAGATGTGGGAATTTGGGAGAGGCGAAGAAGGGCGCTAAAATCTATATCTTAGTTTAAATTAAGCCATAGGTACCTACCCATCATCACTCTTTAAAACAAATCCCGTTCGTTAGAGTTAAGAAGGGTCAAAATTTTAGTAAAATAATAAAATGATAGAAGGTTAAATCAAAAATAAAAGATCGTATTTATAGTTATTCTTAAGCTCCTCTTATGTCTCCGTGTGATCTCAGTCAATCATTATACATAGCTAGTAGTCAAAAGTATACGGTGAATTAGAGAATTGGCGACACAAATAAATAAACGCAACACATTATGTTGATGCGGTCGTTAGGCCAAAACGGCCGTAATGTGGTGTGCCGTTACTGGTAGCTGGTCGTAATAAATTATTGCAAAGTAACGCGTGAAAGTAACGACAAGTCACACACGACAGATTTGGTAAAGTCGACATGTCTCAGCAATGCCATGGTTTTCTTTAGGACATTAACTAAACGAGTTTGTAATGCAAGATCATTGACTGCGGCAGCTAAGTGCGCCTTTCCGGATAATCTATGATGTTATTTACGTGCACTGTGCACTGTTTGTAGAGGTTACATTCTAGGTGAGGGTACTTGCCCTCAAAACTTTAGAGATATAGGAATAATGGCTCAGAATACCCCACATTTATTTCTGCTTAGCCCAAAGTTATGACTGGTGGAGAGTGTCACTGGCGTTAATTCCACCTTTTGTACCTACTTTTGGTTATGCAATAATTATAGTAAAATATTCCTGTTTATTCGTAAAGTCATTTTTATTTGCTAATCGAATAATGTACAAAATATTCTTAAAACGTTTTTAGTAATATCAGTAAATAAAATGTACCTACTATTTGATTTTAAAAATCTCAGTGCCAATCGATTATTTACCTATGTAGTTGGTGAGTATTGTGTTAATCTTATTTTAAAATTAATTATTTCGGTAAAGAGGACTGTCAAGATTGTTAACAATTTCAACAAGCAAAAAGAAACGGAATTTCACTAATAGGTTAAGTAAGTACTGTTTATTTTAACGGTCCACACTGCAGTCATATTAAAAAAGCCATTTTCTTTAAGAACCCTTGTGTATTTTCTTCGATTTGTCATCGAATAATCAGTTTTCTTTCTCGCCTATTTTCCCACCCTTATCTTCACAGATTCGTATTGTTGTCTGTCAGTCTAGGCTAGATATCTTCTATCTACTATCCAGATTCTCACACTATTGTTGCTCGAGTTTCCTATACGCTAATAAAAATCGATGAGTTTCACTTCATTGTCTTATAAACGTGCATTTGTTCAATGGTGATGTAGGAAATTATACCTCGCTAAAGCCAATTTGAAGGGAGCGAAGCGTAAATCTTTATGTTTTATGCAATAAAATGTAATATGTGGTGGGTATTTTATTAGATTTAATTGCAATGTTAGATTGTCTCGCTCGCTTAACGCAGCTTGTTAACTAACAGTTATTTTAAGAATTTAAATGATCTAAGTATGTATTTCAGCGTGCAATACATTTTGAAATTATTAATAAATAAATAATAATCAGTTTTTCTTTGCTTGTCGAATTTTGTGAACAATCTTTTTAAAACTCTTAATATAATATCAGTAAAAAAGAATTATTATCTATCTGATTCAAAAAGATCTGAGTGTTTAACGGTCAATTACCTGCTTAGGTTTTATATTTTGAGTTAACAAAAATGAATCATTACCTTAAAGAGGAAAAACAAGATTGTTTACAATATTTACAAGCAAAAAAAAACGGACTTTTATGTCTCAGTAATTTTTCTGAACATTTTCTATAAACGAATTCGTTAATAAATTGATATTATGTGCAATAAAGAGTTAAATCTAATCTTATGATCTCCCCGCAGCTAAGGAACAATACTATGCTCAAAGAAATTGATACACATTCGTTAAAGCCGGCTCAGTGTCCACCGAGAGACGACAGCAGATATCATAAAAAGTTTTAATGTCGCCTCACAAGAGCTTTATAAGATGCAAAGCGTATAATCTCGCCAGGACACGAAACCGTGTCAAGTAAGAAAGTAAAATAACATGCTGAATTTAACGTTTAATTTAACTTACTAATTATTGTTTGACTGTAATGAAATCGCATAAATTGGTAAAAAAGTATGTGTTTCTTAAGTGTGTGACACAGTCTGGTAGTCTCCTGCCACAGTAACCCAATGTTTTGGCAGTTTATGAACGTGGAGTGGACCCTTTAAGCCAGTAACTGGTACGCGACGCGGGAAGGCATACAGTTAGACCCCCGTTAGTCTACACCACACAAGAAGCGACATAGAGACATGGGAATGCGGACGCACGGAACTGAGGAAAATACGTTTTTCCACCATGCTTTATCATGTTCCTTATCAAATGATCAGTAAGAAGAAACTATACGGTACTGGAAAATGGAAAACGGAAAACTTCTAGCAAACTGAATGACATAAAATAGCACTAACTTATGCCTAGTCATCTGTCTGCAGTTTGCTCCAGATTTGCGACTTTATGCATATAATTTAAATTGAAATATTTTGTAATTAATACACATCATTCGCTTTATGTCCCAATCATGTAACCAGATCTGTTCCGCTTTTAAGGCCGAGTACAGCTTATGTCACCGCTGAATAACGCGTGGTCATTACGCGTTCCCACCCACCTGCGTATGCGCATCTTCACCGCTCGCGGTTGATGATGGAGCGGTACATACAGCACCGTTGGGAGTAAACGTTTGCTGCATTTGTGTGCACATGCCACAAATATTTCTTACAACATTCATCTCAGTTAACTCAAGGGTCTAAATAATAAAAGTGTTTGGACAAATATTGGAAGTAAGTATTATATTGGTTACTGCAATTATTGTATTTTTATTAGAGCTGATTTTTCAATGGTCAGATAAAACTTATCAGACTGATAAATTACAAAGAGACAGATTTAAAAAAATATGTAGTTACGTATGATTACTGACAATAAGGTGACCTTTTCAAATTAGCCATATTGTATTTTGTTTGACGAATATTTCTTATCTGACTATTGAAAAATCAGCCCTTAATGAAAAATAAACACTATCGAAGAACGTCGTTTTAAATCTCTTCATGCTATAATGAAAATAGTCGTAACTTTTATTGGACATGAATTAAACATGATTTGTGTGGTTTCCTGATTGGAATCAAATCCACTTATCTTATTGCTTCAATAAATGAAATTAGTGAATACATCTCACGGCCGGATGATCAATTATAGATTTGTTAAAGAAATAGTTATTTGCATGTGTAAAACATTACCTTCATGGTTTATTTAAACATTGAGCAAGTGACAAATTGCCCAAACTCTTCATGAATAGTCCTCGTTTTGTCATAAAGAGGTACTGTTACTTATTTAGCTACGCTGAATGTTTTGTAATAGGTGCTCTGTTTTTGGCGTTCACACTTCAGCTACATATACAATAAAGACGACTCTTTCATCGAAGGAAAACAATGGTTATGGTGAAAAGAATGAAAGAAAAGATGCTGATGGGCGGTGCCAAAGTTAGTCACGACAAAACTAGCTGATGTTGAGTTTGCGGCCTAGCTTACAGCGGGATTGGAGAGACACTACATCTACATGAGATGGCGGAGGATACCAAAATGGGTTCTTTACTCTGACTCAGACGTAGATTGGAGACCTTTCGACCGATACAGCATAGGACGTCCACCGACAAGATGGACAGACGACCTCGTGAAGATCGCAGGATCACACTGGATGCAGACCGTTCACAACCGAACACTGTGTGAAAACCATGGGGGAGGCCTATGTTCAGCAGTGGACGTTCTTTGGGTGATAATGATGATGAGGCATGAGGGATGATGCACAATATTATTTAAAAAATGTATATTCTGATATATGGCGAATACTAGTAAGCTTTGTTTCGGTCACAATTTCAATGAAGATAGTAAAAGAAAGATGCATAAGATTTGACTTGAGACTTCAAATTATAATAATCGAAGGTGCTCTTTTACGCGTGGATCCTCAACCGCCAATCCTCAACATAGCTTTAGTATCACTGTGTTCATAACATAAAGGTTTTGAGTAGATAAATGTGTTATGCTCTACCTTAAAAAAACGCTTCTCGCTGAATCTGAGGACTCACCTTGGAAGATCTCCCCGTGGGAAACCACTATCAACAGTATCGTAGGTACTAGCGGCACGATTGAACTCATCTCATAGGCTTCACTATCTGCCGTTGAAAAGGAAATTGATGCGGAAACCGCAAATAGTTTTCTAGACGGTAAATTAGACATTACAATTGTTCCTTTGGCTGTATGTAGGTAATGGGTTTCCGACGATTCTTTCTTTGTGTGAACGTAAATAGTTATTTGCGTTTTTATTAAATTCGATTTGCCTGTGGAGATTCAAACAAAGCCACATTATTGGCTAATCATATACCTAATTTAATTTTGTGTACATTGATTCCACAATTGATATTATCAATATTCATTTATAGCTAGATACTGTTTCGAGGTGTCCTAGATAGAAATTCACCCGTCATCTGAATTGACTTATGCAGGGTTCTTTTCTTCAATATACTGAAAACTGTATTGCTGCCTGTAACTGCACATGATAACTGCAGCGCAGAGCGGTAACCTCACACCATCGTCATCTTATTCTCCAATGACGCCAAGGGCACCGTTAACACCCACAACGCCCTGCCGTTTTGTCGCGAACTGTTACTTGACGTAACTGTTACTCGGATCTGTGACTTGAGACAGAATCACATGTGAATCCGCCGGAACGCTTTCACTCTCGCGGCCGCTCTTTGATTGTTATCTAACTAACTGTTATGTTATACGATGCGCACCTCAAACATGCGGTGTACCATATTATAATTGCCTTTTTAGCATTATAGGTAACGACTAGGCTCATCGAAATTTCTGCCAGGAGTTTCGTGAAATAGATGAAGACTCAATACTGTAGACAGACTACAAAATATAGTGACTTGAATTGCTTTTTGAATGTCACCAAATACAATTGCTTTTTTGGCCAATGAACCTATCTCTCTGGGAGAATACAGTTTTTTATTGAATTGGATATATATTTTTTCTTCCTTGATAAATGAAACACACCTCTTTTCATATATATATATTTATCATATTATAAAGGAAACGTTGTTTTCAATTACAGATATTAAACAGTAAGAAACTAATGACCCACACATTTACCGGATTATCGTTACGATATTATTTATGCACAAAGTGTACATTACATCTCTACATACAACTCGTACGCATAACACATGCATAAAAGGACGTTCCATCAAGAAATACCACTTCTTCTTCATTAGCAAGCACAATAACTACTATGTAATTGTTTCTATTTAAACAATCCATCCAGCCCGTTCTGGGCTCCTACTCTAAATGCAAAGGGCTGTTAATGTCCTTATTTAAACTACTACCGTCGGACTTACTCATACCAGTGTGTGAGAAAGAAGCAGGACTAGCACCATAGATTATACAGAAACAGAGTAGGATCTCAGGTTTGAAGCTAGGCATAGGCTACTAGTGAGTGGGGGTTTGACCGCAGCCGTCTAATCCTGTTTTAGACGGGACGTGACTTGACTAGCCCGGACCAGCCCTGCCGAGCCAATAGGCAAACGACTTCCAAGAAAATCTATAACGAAGACAGCTTTATGTAGGGTAGGCCTTTAGTTAAATCATCGAAGCGCTTGTTCAGTTTGTATTTGAAATGTTACTTTAAATTGGATTGCTTTTGGATCCTAGCAAATCGGATAGATTTGGCTAGCACACGACGTGAGATATGAAATTCGGTAGATAGGTACTATGTATTATAAAAAATATAATAATGATAGGTAGGATATTTTTAACATAAAAGCTCTAGGTAGTTCTTTTAAGTTAAAAGCAGTATGCTTAAGTAAAATAAGATATATCAATGACCCCATCTAGTATAACAGACTGGTTTTGAAATGTCCTTCTGATTGGACCGGTTTTTAGAATTAAAAATGTTGCATACGTAACTAATACTAGTGAATCTATGTTCATTTCGTAATGGGTATTACTAGAATGACATTATTTAATGTGATTAATATGATAATAAGAGTTTCACGCCCTACATACGGAAATATTAGACAAACGTACATCATTGGTGCTTATATTAACATAAACAATCGCAATCAGAATCTTATCATCGGTCATTGGCTTATAATAAGCAAGTCAGTTTAACTAATACTATAATTTTAATAATTTAATACAGAAATCTCTATAATAATTTATTAGATCTACGACGCAACAGTTCGACTATTATTTTCTATAATAAAGCTTTTACGAAAATAATATCATCTACTCAAGTTAATGTTTGGAACTATTTCTATTTAAGTAGCATATATTTTTTTATCGTTATATTGATTACGTTACAAATGACGAAAACGATCACTTCCTCTTTTAATTCCTCTATCATAATAGGAGGAAGTGTGCTTATTTATAAGTCTCATTGAGTTTATCGATTCATAAATCATTCGAAATTAACGTGAGTTGTGTGGATACCGCTACCTTGCACACTTCCTTCGCTTAGCAGTCCTACCACGTATTGGCTACATCCATGGAGCCAACCAGGGTTTCTTCAGTCTTATTACCAAGCAGCAGAGTTTCATTTGGCACAACATTTTTGAAGACCAGTGAAGCTAATGGTAGATTGATTGATATGGGTGCCATGTAGCCCGGTGACCCCTTGTGCCTGTGACCTATACAACCTTGATTCGAGCTTGTGAAAGCAGGGAAGGTAGGAATCGGGAGCAACTCTCGATTTACCTATTTGTAGGTCAAACAACATAGCCCCATAACACAGTAATGTTATCTATTCCATAATGCCACTCCACACCCAAGATGTGTTCGATGTTTGTTTGTGATGTGAAATGTCTCAATCTCGTAGGCAGGCAGGCGCACAACTCGTATACCCAAGCAAAAGAATGTACGTTATATTTACTTTAAAGTTTTCACGCTGCTATTGTTTGTTAGTAAAGCATAACTGTTACGTACGACAGTCCAATTTAATAAATTATGAGTCATGAAATGAATTTAATTATTTTCTGTTCACAGTTCGTACAACATTGCATAACGCCAGCATAACATCAGCGAACATAAAAAATCCCTGAACCGCACATCGTGGAAGAAGATCGTTGACATTCTGGGAAAGGAATTGTTTTCGCGAGCGGCCAAAACTCGTAAAGTTAATTCCCACGGTGCCTCAGTAAAACGGAGCCAAACAAAGTAATGAGTAACAACGTAGAATATCCCACACGCGTTTTAATTTCGAGAGTAAACTATAGCCCTGGACCTTTTCTAGGGCACTCTGAACACCCGTTACTTGACCGTGACCGTGCCGTTGGACGATGACTTGTTCTTTCGGTGTCTCAGCGATGACCACGCGATTATGTCACTACCGATGCGCCACCACAATGCCGCTTTTGACCTTTATGACGGGGTGCTAAGAGCCATTCGTCAATGTCGCACTCGTTAATAATGTTGTCAGCCAGTCGTGATGTAATGTCTAGCCCTGATGTAGGTCGCCATTCCGTTACACAGTGCTGAGAACGGGTCCTTACCGTTTAGATGCTGTGCCCAACTAGAAACATCAGGAAGTAAGCAGTTGTAAACTGCAGTCTACATAGATATCACGCACTTAATCCGCATAACGGGGTTCGTATAAGTGGTGCAGATAATATTGGAATTGAACCATAAATTGCTCGACAAAACAAGTAGGTTTATCGAGTCTCACGTGACTGAGCACTTTTTTAATAAAACAATAAAATGGTGTTCTGAAAATGGTTTGTATTATCAGTATATTAGGTTCCGTATAACAAATCTTGGTGTAGGTCAGAAGTTCAGCAGAAGCTGCATCGATATAATGATTGATGATCTTTGGTTTAGCGCTCGGAAAGTTAATCATCGCAACCTGTCTAACTGAAGTATTGGAAATCGTCTTATCTTTCTTCGATTGCTTATCCTTTGTTTTCTGCTATTGCTGTATTGAGTTTAACTAACGACTTTACGAGCTTTAGAGGCAATTACGTAAATAGCTCTAATAGTTAAGGCTTCCTGGGTTAATATCCTAGTTAGTAGTGATGATGAGGAAGAAGAAAACAAACGTTTACATTAATAGACTAGCCTAGTGCTTCAAAAGGTTCCGTTAGAGCCACTCCAAGGGCCAGTACCGTTACATGACCGAGGTCTGGCAACTGCGAAATGTTATCTCAAATCGGTTTAAAAGGAAATTCACTTAAGATACCAAATTATGTTGAGCGTTCGATTGTTTTTGCAAAACTCATAAAAAAACGTATCGCTGGATCATAGCCGCCCTTTAATTTATTTCCGCGCAGATCTTGATGCTTTCAGCACTAGGTATCACAATTTCATTTTGAGAAATGCATCATGCATCAGACCTACTCGTAAGTCATAAAATTTTGAACGGAACTTCTTATGTGAGTAATTAATAAATACAGCAATCGAATCGCAAATGATTTCTCAGTGTGTAGATACTCCTCCAGCTATCAATTTACTGAACAATACTAACCTAACAGTGCTTCAAGAAACATGATTCCACTTATGTTTGCGTTTGAGCAATTTCACATGAACACGAGTTCATTCAAGTAATCATACTTATGACTTGCTTCAGTATTTTTTATGATAGTATCTCAATACTCAAGACCTATCAATTTTACTTACGTAATTTTGTGCCTAGCTTATGCACTAAGAAAGAATGATTGATATGACTTTAATTTGTTTCATGAATATCAGCTAAAAAACGTCCACTGCTAGGCATAGGCCTCCCCTACGATTTTCCATACCAATGTATAGAAGAACTTAGATGTAATTCTAAGAAACTTTAATGAAGCCATGAAAGCAGGTCGTTACTAAAGCTTTGAAAAACATAGATAACTAATCAATGAAATAGTCTCCCAAGGTTAAGAAAGTTTCATCCAATATCCTTATAGGAAAACTGTATCTAAAGTGGAATCTAAAGTTCCGACAAAATAACAGGCTTGTCTGCTAGTGCCGTTACAGCTCTTGCCGAAGATCACGCGCCTAATACCGGCCGGACCAAGCCCATGATACGGCCAAAGCCGGTATCTCATTATTCTATCTGCTGGCAGCCGTGCCAAATCGATCAAGGATACCAACCATAGCATAAACATCCAAAACCTTTCAGCACCATAGACTACAAGATTTTACAAGATAGCTTTGCTTTGTTAGCACACCACATCTAATTTTGCTAGTGTGTTTGTCATAAATAAATAAATATTGGACACCAATCACATACATTGCTCTGATCCCAAAGTAAGTAGCAAATTGCACTTGTGTTATGGAATTCAGACACAACGGTGGTACCAGACCCAAGACAATATAGAAAATTTTGATTTCTATATTGACCCGTCCGGGAATAGAACCCGGGACCTCGGAGCGGCGACGCCTTGAAACCAGCGTGCTTAGCCACTCCACCACGTCGTCGTCGACACTCGTCGTCGTCGAAATAGAACGTGTTATATATTTGCCAGTCTATCAGGAGATTTTTGAAAATCTTTCAAATCGAACCTAGCTACCTAGGAGAACCTTATCCTTATAATTAGAAAATCATAAAATTAAATCATTAAACAGCAAAGCCTCTCGAACTTCTGAAATCATACCTCACAGATCGTTACCAGATAGTTAAACTTGGAGAACATAAAAGCAACCTACAACAGATAACGTATGGTGTTCCTCAAGGTTCAATTTTGGGACCTTTGCTTTTCCTTATATACATAAATAGCATAAATACATTAGAACTAAAAGGAGATTTATCATTATATGCTGACGATACCAGCCTATTTTACTTTGGTCATAGTGCTGAATCCATTAATCAAGACGCACAAAATGATCTAAACATACTTAATATGTGGTTTCGCTCAAATTTATTGACAATAAACATAGCCAAAACTAATTACCTGATTTTTGCAGCAAAAAATAAAAAAATACCTGATCTAACACCTTTAAAAATCGATAATGTAGTAATAAATAAAGTAACAAGCGAGAAGTATTTAGGTCTTATTTTAGATGACAAACTTACATGGAGAGTACACTTGAACAAAATCGAACAAAAACTTATTTCCCTTACTGGAGCACTACGTGGAATAGTTCGCTGTCTTCCCCAGAATGTTCGTTACACACTCTATAACGCCCTAGCTAAACCGCACATCGATTATCTGGTAGAAATTTGGGGATCAGCTGCCAAAACTAACATCGAGGCTGTTCAAATCGCGCAAAACAAATTGATAAAAGTCCTCTTCCATTATGATTTCCTTACATCTACAACGAAAATATACAAAGATACCAAAATTCTTAATATAGAACAATCATACAAATACCTTTCCTGCATACTTATACGAAAAATCTTAAACAAAAACATACATATTAATATAAAATTTACAAAAAAGAAAAGTATACTAACAAAAATGCTAAGAAGTGCTAATAACCTAATTTTGCGACCACCAAGAACAAACTACGGTAAAAAGAATATCACTTACGAAAGCGCACAAATATACAATAAATTACCTACAGATATTAAAGAAGCTAAAAGTATGCTAACATTTAAAAAATTGTTAAAAACTTACATACAAACCAAAAAACATAAATAGATAATGTCTTTTGCACAACCATGAAAGTTGTCAGAATTAATCAAACTTATTATTAAAATATACAATGTAGACATAAATACTATATCAAGTTTATAAATACATTAAAATTAACAGCCTAGTAAAATAATTTTAAACTTACATGATTAGTAGTATAATATTATCTAACATGCATATATACATATAAATTAATCAAATAAATAAATAAATGCATACATAGATAATAAGATATAATAATAAGAAGAATATATACATACATAAAGATAATATAAAAAAAGTAAAAACGACAATTACTACGACTAATAGGCGTCAACAAATATTTTTATTAGTAATTTACAAATAAAATTTTAAACACAAAACACTAGACACTTCTAGTAAATCGATCTTTAGATCCATGTATCTGTGTTTGCCTGCCCCGTTTGGTGTTATTGTTTGCACAGTGAATTCTCGATCCTGTTGTAAATGTTAATATTTCTACCCTCACTTTTTACTTTTATTTTTGTGTTGTTCAATATTATTGTGCTTTGTCTGCCACGCTCGCTGGCCAAACAACATAACATTATAATATGCTTGTGCTTTAATGTATTTCTCATTTAAGTGAATTTTTGTAAATTCTTATGAGAATAAATGTCTTAATCCTTTATAATACTCGTACATAGACTCTAGACATAAAAAATGAGATTTTGAATTCTAAGAATCGAAGACAAAACTAGAAGTTTCTTAAATAGATAACTCATTTACTTTTTCTGAATTCAACCCACATTACCCAACCAATATACCTATCCTTTACTTTGTCCTTGTACAATAAGATGACAGCCCTGAATTAAATCGTGAATCTGTTATGGTTCTTTTTAGTAGCACGATTATTGTATCAGTTACTATAGTATCACCAGTCGCCACTGACTGATCAGTCTGTTTACGTTTAAATAAGTTTGATTATCAAATTACAAATTTCCAATTGACGGCGATGAAAATTGCATCAATATCATATATTTTTTGCACGATTCCGGTTAGCTTTGCAATCAGATAATTGGAAACATTGATTATATTCTCAATATTAATATTGGTCTTAATAAATTTTAATATAGCAGCTAAAATGAACCTGCGGGCGTAGTCTGATGCATCATTTTTGACATTTCGCGTAGACAATTTCAATTTTATGATTTTCTAATTCATCAAATATCATTTTAACTTACGTAGCCATATCTTTAATAAATCTTAAAAAATATTTGTAGTTTTTTAAGCATCATTCAAAAATTCTTATCAATCAATAAATACACGAAAACACCAATTTTGTCTCACCTTTTTTCGACCGCCACCTGGTGGTTTTACACGGAACTATGTCGAGACTTCCGACACTGAAAAGTAGCGGAAAGCGTAGAGATTCTTGAAGTGTGTCTTCCTTGACCGTTTAACATGAAGGCAAGACAAGAAAATTAGATAACGCTAACAGGTATTAGCTGTGCAATTACACAAACAGTAAAATGGCAGCCTCGCCAATTTCCGCACGCACAATGGATAATCGCATGTTTTCCCAACTTATTACTTCTGACTCATCAAGATTCATGATCTTGACATCTAACTGATCTAGCCCTCTGTCTGTTTAAGATGTGTTTTAATGTCTCTATCTTTTACATTCTACACCGTTTATCTCGAGTTCCCTATTCATTTGCTCCAATAGGAGGCCATTAAACTGTTTCTCATGATGCTCGCGGAAGTACAAGACCCGCGGTGTAGCTAACTTACACACCCTATTCATAGTGGAGTGTAATCAACCCGAACTCCATTGTTCTAGCGAGAGCACCAGCATATCTTGACCTCCCTCTCTTCCTGTACGCCGAAGACATTCGCAAGGCCAGGGGCACAAACTGCATTCGCGGAGGCCTAGTTCCAATGGTCGCCACTCTGGATGCACGACGCAGATAGTAAATAAATCGGAGCGAAAGCTTTATGTCCGAGTTACAATAATGGCTTATTGAATCGATGGCGTGATACAGGTTTGTTTATGCGTTAGGAATGGTTTTTAGGACTGGACTGGACCTAGCAACGCGCACATTGTTAGGAACTACACAATGGGATAATAACACGGCGAGCGATTTAAAGCGCCACCCACGGGAAGCAATGATTTTATTTGAAGGTTGATTTATAGCCCGTTTTACGAAAAGGAAATAGAAGGAATAATGATGACTTGTGGGATTTTAATAGAGCACATAAAATATATTTTTTTAAGGTTACTTAAACGCAACACTATTTGAAGGGTCATGCTACCAAAGTTTAATTTAAGAGAGTTTTAGGAAGATAGATCCGTTTCAAAGCGAGCAAACACTATTCTACTTACAAAGGCACCCGCTGAAAATCAGCGTCGTGGTATGCGCTCTGCTGCCATGACTTATGCTGAGCGGGTGCCTTTTCTCTCGAGTAATAGTCTTTTTATTTTGCATGTATTTTCAATGTCCTTTTTCGTTCGAACAAAATTGCTTTCTCTCTATCTTTCTTTAAAAATGGGGAGTCCGTCAATCTTATATTATGATAGGTATTATAAGGTTTCATCAAAATAATGTAAGTCGCTATGATTACAGTTATCTAAAAATCTTCTCTAAGTAAGTTAACATAAGCTGCTCAAATTAGATTAAACCGACGCAGACGATTTTAATATCGTAGGTAAATAAATAATTTATGACTACAATAGTTTAGATTCTAATCTGTGACGTCACGGGAGAAGTCAGTGAACTGCCAGCAAACAGTTTTTACTTTTTATAAGGAAAAAAGCCGCTCTGGCCCACCGCTTCCGAGTGACGCTGGCTGAAGCAACCAGGGCATAAAAAAGAACAATTTGAATTTAATGAGCACGGATTCCTGCCAAGAGGGATTATTATTTTGATGCTTAGATGATCTCTCTAAAAAAATATGGCAATAATGTGGTAATAATAAGATTTTTAAGCAAGCGTTATAACAGCAGCACGCACCTACCAATCTATTCATAATATTCTGTAGAAAAGGCCGGTAGTACTGAAAACAGCACGTCAAGGTTAACACAGTGGTATCTTATGCAGTTGTAATGAAGGCTATAATTTGCAACAAAATTGAGTAAACTCATGTGCTGGCAACTGTTTATTACACGTAAGAAGCGCCACAAGATGTTACCAATTAGTAGATTTTCGTAGCTCAAAGATATTATTATACATGTTACAGGTAATGTACTACAATTCCTAGGAATTATATAGAATTCTTAAAATCAAACGGCAAGGTGTGATGAAAATTATATTAGATACATTTCCTAGAAAATGTATACCTTTTCTTAACAGCGATCGGAAATATTTAATTAATTGTGTCTTTTTCGTCTTAATGAGAGCATTAATGCAACCTCTGATCCTTGAATTCGTAAGAATCAATGATATTAACAATATGTGATAGTAAGATAATTGTCTCAATGACACCCTTATAAAAAATCAGATTTTTCATTTGATAACGCTATTTACACATACCGTTTGCCTAATAATAATTCTATAAAATTCCTAGGAAATGTTTACGTTTCCTAGGACATGTGCTTAATAAAGAATCTTTGAATCAATGTTTCATACCTTTTCGAAAAAGCTTCGGAGCTCATAAAATTCATACATTTCCTGTAACATATACACTACGTTCGTAGTCTTTTTACGTAGCTGCTACGACAAATAGTTAAATATTTGCATGTTGCGTTGTTACCAATGGTCACATAGAAAATCTCTTGTGAATAGTCAAGTCCAATTACATTCCCGCTGTCCAAGCATCGTTAGAGTAACCAATTAGGGAGCAGAAACAAATGAATTCCTTGTACGAATTAACAAGGAATTAGATTCTAGATATCTTCAATACAAATGTCTGTGCGTAGCCATGTTTTGCCTCGAGTATTGAGCTGTAATCTCCCGCAACTATGCCGAGGCATTCCATACCGCATACCGCTGCCGGGTACCTAATGGCACCACCGTTATGGCCAGTACTCGCTGCACTGATGTTTCACATAAAACATTATATACTCACATGCCTAGCAACTATCTTTTGTTTTATAGCTAGGAAGAAGAAGTAATTGTCCAAATTACAAAATATGACTATGATGAATAACAATGTTAGAGCTTAAGTTGCAAATTACAGTTTAGCTAACCTTTTAATAATGAAGGTATTTGTTGCACATGGTCTCTACATAGCAATTTAGAGGAGATAATAATAATATGCACAACGGATTCATACATGACTATACATTCGCTGCTATTTTATACGCATGCTATAGGCCAGCCATACTGTAGTTAATAAAATACATAGAAAAAAAAACCCTTACTCTAAAGAGATATTACAACGTTTTTATCCATTTGACCAATAGTCTACAATTTCAATCAAACTAATTTATTGCAAAAATGCATATTCATGAATTTTGTTGCAAAGCTTGAAGACAGTGAAAGCCAATTAATTCTTAATTCTTAAGTAATTTTAGAAATACAACATTAAGTATTTAGTAAAGCAATAACCACGCATCTACAATGCTACTGTGCTCAGTGTGACGGTTGATAAGATTCGGACCCGTATTTCTAATCACGAATTCATCTTTGTTCTTGTTGTTACTCTATGGTTACTTCGTGAGACGTGTAACAATCCAACCCTTTTCATGTACAAGTGATTTGTTTTGTAACCCTTTGTTGTATAAAATGGGACCGATTGAAGTGTCAAACCTGAATGCGCGTATTGAGGCCGCTCGCGAACTTACATAACGGCAATTAATAAACATTAACGACATCTGTCGGACACAATGGAACAAAAAACGCGAACGAAGATGCGTCCTCTTTTTGTGGCGACCTTGCGGCTGCGAACATGCAACTTTACAAATGTTCAACGGCGATAAAAATGCAGATTGAATAGCATTTTTTATTGAGGTTTTGGTATAATGTATATATTTGTCGCAGCAGCCAAACATCACGAGTTCGTCAATATCCAATTTACCGACTAAACGAAGTTCAGCAATCTGGCTAAACGTTACGTTCAATAACTTGGCTAGACCACGTTCAGGCATTTAATTGAATGACGGTGTTTAATGGATTGCATAGTCATTCAATTAACTGTATCTGGCTCATTTAACTAGATAGTTGCGCGACATATAAATTAGCACCCGAGAATGGGATTCATTTAGATCAGATAAATAAGGATTATTTGTGCTGTTAAAACTTGCTTTTTAAAACGCAACTCAAATGAAAAATATAACACCATTCACGCGTCTCCAAGCCATTGTTTTAGGTATTTAATAAAAAGAAGACTAGTAACTCCCATTTAAACCTTGATCTTTACCAAGACAAAAGTATCGGATTTACACAACGAAATTGTTATATACGTAAGTCTTAAACACATAATTGATGTTTGCGATTGTGCCAATATACTTTGGTTTATTTTAGTTCATCATTACTCTTAGTAAGACTTCCTGGGGGTCCATGAGGTAGCGAGACCATAAGCGATTCCTAATATCCTTAGTGACAGGCTTCGCTCCAGTCATCCCTAATAGCATCCCCGGTGGTCAGTATTGCTAGCGTATCTACATAGTACTATAAAGATGGATATATACATAGTACTATCACTATGGAGATCCTTGTGTTTGTTTTATTTTCACGCAAAAACGCTGAATTGAATGTGATGACTTTGACACACAGATATATAGGACCATTGAGGCAGATATGTATTATTTTGATTTCGGTAATCATTCCTTGACTAAAGGGGTGCAAATGGGGATCAAAGTTTGTTGGGCAAATCGGAAATTTGAGCGGGGAAAGGATTCAGTCCCTGGGGAACCGCTTAGTCTATAAAGTTAACGATCGATATAGTATCGATTGCTCTACCAAACCAATTTCCAACACAATTATTGATACGTTTACTGCACATTCTTAATTGACAACATTTCATTTTAGTAAAGGTATGAAAATTCGAAAACTATTTCAAGACTTAGCGATTCTAAACACGACAACATTTTTTCAGATATTTTTGCGCTTTATTTTTAAAGTTAAATGAAAAAGACTGTAAAGAACATGGAAGTTGGCATTTCACAGGTTACGCCTTTGCAATGACATTTCTTGCAGAAAAAAAAATGCTTTTGAACATATGACCTTGTTGCCACATGTCACTTTGACATTATCGATAAATTACGAAATGCTAAATTGAAGATTATTTAAAAAAATACATTTGCATTTAAATTATTTCTTTAGTTTAGATACGAAATAATCATCATGATTCCTCATTCGAAATATGATTGATATTTGTAGTATGAGAAAATAATTGAGTAATTTTCAGACATCATTACAATATTAAATAAGAAAGGATGCTACGTAAGCTTTGTTTAGTTACTGTTTGCATCACTAAAATCAGATAATGTTAATAAAATAAAATGAAATACTTAATGGATATACCATCAATATCGATATCGACATCTTAATTTTACAATTGATACAGGCAACAACACTATAAACGTCATTTTTTTAAAATGGATTATAGCAAAGACATGACCTCGTGACAGCCAACCTCATGTACTTAAGCTTTTTTGGAATGGAGAGTTTTTATATAATTATTATTAGGGAAAATACTGAAAAGAAATGAAAATGAAAAAATACGGGTGCCTTCATTTTAGAAGTTCTTTCAGGAAAAAATAAAAATGTGTATGCAAAAATTTTGAAATGTTGTCAATTAGAAAGCAAAACACCTAGGAATTTTACTCGTACATACAGGTGGTATACGCGTAAGATATTTCAAACGTTACCTGGGACTTTTTGTAAGCTCTGCGATTCCACGTCAGTGAGGCAAGAGTGGCAAGTCAGAGGCAGTCAGGGGTTCCACTCTACAGATAATGCCATCAGACTTAGCTCTATTCTTCATCTCTCCCATCTAGAGTGGGAATGACTGATGGCTTGAGTGATGGCTTGAGTGAACGGGATAGCCAGAGTCGACAGTTCTCTCTCAGACTTCACTTTACATAGTAGAGAACCATGCGTGGGCTGCCCAGCTATCCAAGTACCTCTTACCATGCCATCACAGACAAGCAGAATATAACAAAAGTGCAAACAGTCTCATTTTTAGTTGGCATCACTATTAAACGGTCGAAAAGGCTTATAACATGTAATGATATTACGGTTTATTAACATTTTTCACCCCACTTCTAAGTAAGTTGCTCTAAGATACTTGAAGGATGATTTGACGTAAGTACTTATTTGAATTCCAGACAATTTATTGTTGAGGTTATCAATACAAACGACAATCAGTTTTCCTCAAAGTTAACTTTCTTCCTTCGGTCCTTTAAAATTTACGTCAAAATTAGATTTATTGACACTGCTAAAGGCATATCTTGCCTTTTATCAAAGAGCTAATACTGAGACATAAAAAAGTTTACTAATTAATGCATATTTCATTCAAGATTGATTTATATCGTATCCTGCATCAAAGCACTTTTTAATTCAACTATGAATGTTATTACAGGACACTTTATGGCCTTATGCATAATTCAGCGAGTTGCATCATTGTCGTAATTTTATGACTTAAGCACCGAGCATTATGTGATAAAATTCGTTTAAAAATAAAATCCAGGACTTCTCTGTAATGGCCCAGAATGGATAATAGTTATGTTGGTAGCCAAAGTAATTTAGAATGCATTCGAACGAGACTGCAATGCGATCCGGTTAGTCTAAGTATTCAGAAAAGGAAACAAAAATCTCACGTAATACGAGATTAAAATTCAAGATGCAGCCTAGAAAGTAGAATTCAAAATCGATTTTGCGCATTTTACAAAAGAAACCACGTTATTTTGCAGAACTCGGGGGTATAATGAACGGATAGGTACGTGCTCCCGCATCCGAGTTATTATGCATCTTGTTACCTAACACTTAGGGTATTGGCACTTTAAAGCAAACAAATTGTAACTTAAACAGGTTTAGGTACGTTTTCCTACTAAAGTGCGAGAAGATGCCGGGTAAGATATTCTTAGAATATGCGTAAGTACCTTACTACAAATTGTTCGAGGAGCAATAGTAAGATTATGGGCAATTTTGAATTCCTACTAACTTCGGTTGCTCCCTTTATATTGTGACATAGAAATACTTTCTCACTGATACAAAAACTTAGCTCTATGTTTAAAAACTTCATGAGGTTCATTAATAATAAAAATAGTAGGTACCGTAAGATTTGCCGCAGTTAAAAGAAAAGCAATCGTCAACAAAATGGCTTGAATTCTGCATAAGTACTATTCGCAATTTTCTAAACTTCATCACAAGTGATTAATTATGTACCGCTTTGAAGGAGAAAGCTGTTCGCAAAAATACTGCAAATAGATGTACAGTTTAGCCTTTTTGCACAATACTAGAGTATCTACAAAAGATTTTTGACCCGAAGTATCTAAAAAAATCTTCGGTAGCATGGGGGGCGCATCGGAGATGGTTTGAAAGGGCTTCCAAATATAATAGCACATCACATAATAATTAAAAAAAAACTGTAATGTCAAGATGTGCTTTATTTCCGGAAGGGCGTTTGAGTGCTAAATAATGAAAAAACACTAAATCTACTAGCTTTCAAAACTTCACACTTTATATAAGCAATCAAAAAATTAATCTTGAAAGTTTATTAAGCCTACATCAGGAATCCTAGCGAAGATTTTTTTGTTTCGACTGCGTAGTATGGGTGTGCGCAGCACACGGCAAACCTGAACATCGATTTGCAATTTGTCCTTAAAATTGGACTCTTACGCCGTCTACTATTAGTATGATTATAATATTAGTATAATCACATGAGAACTACCATATAAGTGTGTCAGTCTGCCCATAGTAGCCATTAGTCTGAAGAGCTGACCCTGAACTCTTTTCTTATACCCAATTCGGCGCGCACTGAAATGTGAATGCAAAACTTCTTCAAAATTATCATAAATACACTGTCGTCACATGTTTCTTCCAGCGGTTACGCTAGCGTTCTCTTGACCTAACTTTGTTATCATGTGTTATTTAGTTACTTTGGTAACTTACTCTATTGTCTTCCACTCTGGTGGTGCTCGGACCTATATATCATTGAAGCTGGTTTTGCAAGATACAAAGCTCTGCTTCACAATGGTCGGATGATAGTATAGTACTGTCGATTGGCTTAGAAGCGATCCACCGGATCTTTTGCAAGGTATTTATTCTGACCCGGTTGCTTCACGCGTCCGACTTTAATTCGGTTTTGGCAATTAATCCTGATGTTATTTATGCAAATTAAACGGTGAATAATAAACGATGAAAATGTTGCAACGTTTGATGCAGTGAACGGGATTTTTAAACAAAGTTGGCCGTGAAAGGATTTAGAATATTTCGATGCATTATGTAGAACTGGGGATGAGACAATTATGTTAATGCTAAAGTGGCCAATAAGATGAATATCGTGTTAAATGTCTTTGATGCTTGCACCACATGTCTTATTAGATTTTGCTATTTGGTTTTTACCGATTTTAAAAAAAAGGTAATCAATCAAAGTATGTATCGTCTTAATTGAGATAAAATTTTAGTACCTATGTTGATCTATTATGGCTTCCTAACACGTGTGCAAAATTTTGTAAGTGTATGTAGGTATCTGTCTCAAGATTACTCAAAAACTAGAAGTCGAGATGATTCTTTTTTAGTTAATTCAGGTACATACAGTTTATGTTTCATCGAAATCGCTCCAGTAGTTTTTGGGAAGGTTTTGAGTAACAACTAGAAATAATGAAAAAATAAAAAAACGCCTTCAATAAACTGACTAAAAAGCGTTTAATTAGGAGTTTCATTATATTCCTTATCTGAAGTTTTTTGAAGGCGGTTCTATTTTATTTTATTTCCGGATCTCGTTTGATAATTCACACTCTAGTTTTAGTTTAGTTTCACAAAAAGTGAAAGAGAAATCAGCATCTTCACTTTTAATCTTATTTGGTAATGAACTTGCAGCATTATGATCTTGAATTCGACTCATCATTACTAGCAGTAGACCACCTAAACCACAAAGCTACCACTTTGCCTTTTTGCCCGACAAATTACATTTGCGACGGTTTGGGTCAAAATAACAAAAACATTCCACATTTACGTACAGTACAGTTCATTAGGACTCAAATTATATTTTAATGACAAAAATACTGAGAGATTGGATCAAAATAACTGTTTAAAGAGAAACCTTTTTGGGTAAGTAGGTTTTGCTTTTTAGTGAACATTACCATATTGTTATTTATAAGCATTTGTTGTCTCTGGTCACTTTGCTAAAGATGGAAAGATGTTTGACATTCTTATCTTGAGTATCGGGTTAAATATTACTAACTCTCTTCTTCGATAGTGAACTTATTTTTATTTTTTTCGGTTTTTGGCTTACACGGCTTGTGAGTTGCCATTTAACAAGTAAAACGGGGAAACGGGATTATGTCAGGAAAGATCGGTAGGTGAACTTAATCCACTTACTTCCACTTAACCACAATACCACAAAATTTTGTTGACAGCAAATACCACTACCACTTTGGAAGCGTCTGTCGCTCCAACGTTAGACTTATAGTGAAAATGAGTTTAGAAACCTTGATGTTATTTGGCGCAGGTTTGAAAAAAAAAGTTTAGGATTTAGTTTCATGTATGAGAGTCCCCCCCTAAATATAATTATTTTATATAAGAATCGTAAGGCGGTTAACAGGATACTTCTACCTACAAAGTTTCAACTGTGTAATACTAATAGTTTCAGAATAAAGAGGCTGTGACGTACGGACGAACAAACAGACCAAAACTATAAGGGTTACATTTTTGCCATTCGGCTACGGAACCCTACAAAGAGTTTGCCCCTGGAGTCTACCTACACCCTTTGAAGAGTTGGAGATTTGCATACAGTCTGAATACTTAACTAATTTTAGTGAAGTCATAGCAAAACCTTTATTTAAGTCTTTCAAAAATAATACCAAGTCAATCTTGATTATTATTATTTTTACAAAAAAACTTGATCTAATAAAGTTCTTCAACCTGCAAACCTTAAACACTTAGCAATTGAATAACAAACGCAGAAAAACAGTGTTACCATCTGTTTCCCTGTTCCTGCGCCGGCGCAATGAACCGGCGCGCGCAGCCCTCGCCCGGAACGGAAGAGTGACGCCGCTCTACGATTTCACACGCGAATGTCTATGGTTTATTTTATTTTTTACTCTGACCAGCACGTTGATTTAATTTTTTTCGCACTCTTTTTTATCTGGCAAGCCAGTAGGTACATAAATTTGCAAAAAGTTTTGTTTTGAAAATATTTGTGCGCGCGCCTGAAGAATGGTGGACGATGCGAATGCGAGTTTCGTAGATTTCAACGCTGCGTCTCGTTGCATTAACGTAACGTAGTGTATGACATCTTGTTTCGAGTCAATTACGCACATTATTAACCGTATCAAATACTATAAGATATCTGTAGGCAGATCCAAGCATTTATTTTTATCTTGAAAAAAAAATGGCAAAAATATTTTCAATTTTTGATGGCAACTTATCTACAATTGAATTTTATATCAGTTAACATTTAACAATGATGACGAGAAACAAAACAAGTTACCTACAACGAAACATATTTGTATCTAGATCTTAAACGGGGTTTTCCTTTCATTCAAGGATAAAAAAGTAACTAAAGATAAAGCGTGAAGTTGAGTACGATTTAAATTTAATCTAACGACACAGCAATCGTTAACTAGGCGATGGAACGGGAAATGCGATTGTTCGATTTTATTTATTTTAGCAGTTTAGATTTATTAAAAACTTAAAGCCTGTATCAGTAAAACTGCAAGACATAGGGAAATATGGGTACAGAATAAACAAATAAATATCCGCCAGACAACACACCAATTATGATGGTTTCGAACCTAGGAATTTATTGTGTGTTACGAATACCTGACAACGATAATCTAAGACGGGGGCATCTCCCATAGACATTTAAATACATAGAAACATCCATGACTTTGGTGCAAATGTTCGTGCTTATGACCTAAGCCCCTTGCGGGATTCGAACCCGCGACCGCCGGCATAGTATTAGAAGAGAATATTATGCTCCTTCATAAATAAATATTCCTCGTGGTGACACTGTAGATCAATGAAAGGTGTTATATAGTTTGCTAAGTAACTCATGTACACAAATGTCATTTTTACTATCCAGGCAACCATTCTAGTCAATGAAGACTAGGTAGTTTAAGTAAGATTGTCTTGAGTAACGTATCAAACGTAATCATTAACTGTTTTAAAGAGTTTCGAAGCCTTGTTACGACTGCAATAATTCACGCACTTGATGAAAAATAAACTAAGTTTACGGAGCAAATGTTGCATTGTATTTTTACAACTTTCGAACAAGTCCGCAAAAAGTTTAGCGCCGAATCTAGTGGCCAAAAAAATAGCAACTTTTTTATTTTTCACTTACGAAAGATCGGCGTAGCGTAACCGACCATTGGATATTGAAATAACTTTGGTGAGAATCTGAGTACGCGCCTATTGTAAATGTTTGTGGTCCTATGTTGAGTAACTTTCGCCATATCGTTTTTTTTTAATTCGTTACAGACTGATCAATCACTAAAAGTACTTTCTCCCTTATCAATAGGTAGTACGTGTTAGTTAACTAATACTATCACAGTTTTTTGCGTTTAACACAAGACTAGAGAAAGACAACACATTCTTTCTTGTCTAAACTGCTATAGTGTTTAGCACCACATGACGACCTCCGTGGTCGAGTGGCTAGCACGCTGGTTTCAAGCGTCGCCATCTCGTGAGGTTCCGGGTTCGATTCCCGGTCGGGTCAATGTAGAAAACGATCTTTTCTATATTAACTCGGGTCTGAGGTGGAATTGTGTAAGGCAATCGTATTCTTTTGACAGTTCATAACGTACGGTATGATCTGTCAAACGCTTTGTTCTTTGCCGTTTGACAGATCATACCGTACGTTTTGATCTGTCAAATGGATACGATTGCTTTACACAATTGCACCCCTGGGTGTTGTGGTACCACCGTTGTTTCCGATTTCCATAACACAAGTGCTTTAGCTACCTTGCTTGGGATCGGAGCAATGTATGTGATGCTGTCAAACATTTATTTATTTATTTACCTAATGCGTAGGGACTGTCGAGTATGTATGTTGGTTCGATTGAGAAAAGTATTTATAGGCATATTGTAAGTTAATGCTTCAACACCCGAGCGGTTGCAGGCAACCGCATAACAATAGAATTTGCATTGTGTCTCGTTCACATACGCTTGAGGGATTATCCTAGATTCAAAAGAGAGTTCTGTTAATGCTCTTTTATAAGTTTAAATGCAGTATCATTTTCCGCTTAAGTTGTTAATATTTTAATGCCGCTGATTCACCATTCATCCAGGTTCAGAATATGGATGTTTTTCTTCAAAACGCTATAAACTTTACAACCTCCAATATAAAGACACGATGACCAATTACATACATTAACTTTTATACTGGTCTATTCAGGGACCACCGGCAAAGGTTCTTTAGTTGAAATAAGCGACGCCGCTTTATTAAGAAAATATGACCTACCTTACTTTACCTATTTCACTCATCACTTTTTATGACGACCCGTCTGGTGTAGTGCGGGTTTCGGGTTCGATCCCCGCACAATACAAACATTTGTGTGCATGAACATGTCTGTTTGTATTGGTCTGGGTGTTTTCTATGTATATCATGTATTTAAGTATTATATCCGTTGTCTGGCACCCATAACACAAGCTTTGAGTAGCTTACTTTGGGACTAGATGGCAATGTGTGGGAATGTCCAAAGGATATTTATTTATTTATTTAAGTTCTCTAATCGACATTGGTCCAATCAAAAAGCTTTGTATAATAATGAGCTGTACATGTCTTACAACCCCTAAAAGTGTACTTACCTACGCGTTTTTTCAAAAACGCCATGCGTATTGTTGTAGAGAATTTCAATTTAAATCATAATTTAGAGTTATAGCCATAACTAGGATTCATTATTACGACAAATGGACAACGTTTTACGGAAATTAACGTTAATAAAACAAATTAAAATACCTTATAATTTAAGTCTCCACTAACAAGGCCAGCTATTTCCTTAATTACGAATTAAACTGTAGCGGTAAATTAATATAAAATACATTGCGATAAGTCATAATTGTGATTCAATGCAAATTATTATGATAAAAATGATTGTTGCAAATGTTTAGTAATCTTATGTATGTCTCAATGGATGAAGTTATACAGACAGTGATATCTTATGTGCAGATAACAGATTTTAATATAGGTACAGGCGATAAAAGGAAAGTAAATAAACTTTTGAATAGGTATGTTTGTCCAATATTTTGATATATAAAAATAGAAATGCCTTCAAAAACAAACACTTAAAGGACTAACAGAACGCTAATAGAAGAAAAAAAAACATTTGAAGTCGGTGCATGATGTGCGTAGACTGCTGTTGAAGGCGGTTAAATGTTTATGAAATTATTTTTCGACGTTTTCAGTTATTGTTTAAGTTGCAATGTACTTGATTAAACTAAAATAGTAACTTAAACTCAGTGTAACAAATACTTTACTGAAAACCGCATCAAAATCGGGCTAGCCGAACGCGAGATGTTCGCGGACAAACTGAGAACCTCCTTTTTTTGAAGTCGGTTAAATATTAGCAATCTCGCTATTAATTGCTTGCTTGTGTTGAATTTAGAATGCCATAGTTAAGACCGGAAGGAAATGCGGGTGGAAGCTTAAAATTTATTTTTAATTCTAAACGATGCAAAGTGGTTTCTGATACGCGCAAAACTTTGGTACTTGCTTCTTTAGGACATCTTCCGAATTGAACCTAACTTGACTGAAGACGTGCAGCAATTAATCATGAAAGTGTTTGCTAACTGAAATAACAATGTTGTACCGCAAATATTCAATAGTTTACTAAGCTCTAAAAATAATATTACTCGCAGGAAACCATGTAACCTAGGAATTCTCACGTCCATATAGTGATTACAAATTATAAAAGCCGGGATTAAAATAGTAAACATGTTTTTCTGCATCCGAGGCGCAAAGTAAGCATTCGAGCAATCCTGTTTCACTTACCACTACTTAAGTTATTATGGAAGAATCCCCAGTCTGCATTTGGTGGCGATGTTTCTTATTTTTACGGTTCCATAGAGGTGGCACTGAAACTTTTTAAATCATAGACACGATTTGATCGCGCGCGCTCCCGCGAAGACGTTGGCTGGCCGCCGCGCGTGCGTATTGGCGCGCTGTAGTCTATGAACTGAGAACGTTTTCTTCGGACCCCTCCAAGGCTGGCTCGTTACCACCTGTCTTTTAACGGGATGCGCTTGCTGCGTCTTGATAGAGTCGGGATTTAATTAGCCGTCGAAAGGGTTGATCAAATAGACGCCAATTAAGAAAACATGTTTATTATTTCTAACTACATACACTTTTATTCGAATTTTATTAACGACGAGTTAAACATAGAAATTGTATAAAGTATTATCTAACAGTCTAATATCTAAATATAACGGTAAATATAAAATGCTTATTACTGACCCAATAATTTAATTGATGACATTTTATCTGTATACATTTAAAGTCTAATAATTACCCTATTTTTCATATCCTGCTAAAATGAATACAAAATAGAAGCGCTGCCTGTACCAAATCGATGCAATACATTGTAATATTTCATTGTTAAGATAAAAAAACTATATAAATTAACAAGCTAGCACATAAAAAGATAAATAAGTACCTTTAGTAAAGAAGTTCCATATTTTGTAAGATTTCTTCTAACAGGTATTTAATCTTTGCTCTAGCAATATGTGACAGAGTAACTAAAACATGACAACTTTTGATTGCAGCCAAATGAAATTTCTAGTCAAATAATTTCAAGACCAAATGGATAAACCAGTCCATAAATTGATGAATTTATGTACATTTTACTAACAAGCTTAAGTTTACTACTTTTTAATTAAGTAATTGGCTCATAAGAAGCAATTAAAAAGCATTATTAATATACCTTGCGCGTATTACACATTTTATGTCTCAATAATTTCTAATACTAATAATATCGCAAACTAAAATATTAAATATTTTAAGTTTAGTTTTATTAACCTAGCTAGTCTTATCGAAAGTGACTACATATAGCTTAGATTTAGCACTTTATCACATAATATCTTATTCACTACTATTGTAATTACTTTTTTATAAACGGTACAATATGAGAAGTGACTGAACCGTTCGGCCTTGATTTAAAATACAATATTTACTGTAGTATTTTTTCTTTAAATCTGGTAACTGTTGTAATTAGTGTTTTGTCCCAATACAAACTTAATAATATAAATTGCACTTGTAAAAAGCTACTGTACTAGATGAGGAATCGAGCCCCATGTATTACGCTATCCGGGCGTATGACTATATGCCTAACTGTTGTAGTAATGTTAGTTATTTTACATTATTAGTTAATTAGGTAATTAGTAGTTTTGTTAGTTATTTAAATTATACTGCAATTTAACAATAATAGCTACCATAAAGTTTGTTTTGTTTTACATTGACTAGTTAACTTTTGAAATGAATTTGTGCTTTATGAAATAACAATATAATGATATGCAGAGAACCCACCCCTTAATTATTCTTAGATTAGTGTAGGTATCTACAATAGTTTTACACAAAAAAACTTGGTTTGAATAATTCTAAACATTGAAACCATACGGAATATTTTTCCATAAGTTAAGGGTATTTATTTGTAGGAAGCCTTTCATGCAATTACGAAGCTTTGATTAATTATGAGTTAAGATATTAGTTAGGGCCTTTATGGGATTGATTTATGAATAAGGGCCATAGTTTCGGAAGACATTTTGATACAGGTACATTATGTTTTTCTACGATGATACTAATACTAGAACCAATATGATTTTGTATCATACTAAATACAAAACAAAAAACACGATCAACTAATTTTGGTTTTGAAGATTACGACTTCAATAAGTAGTGCTAGTTTGAGTTGTTTTAAGTACCTATAAGGGCACTTTCGCACTACCCGAAATCCGTTTTTTTTAAGTTTCGGGTAAAAAAAAAACTAAAAATTCACGAATGGAATACTTATTGGATACAAAACGAATGAGTGCGAAAACCGGTAATCATAAAAAATATTTGAAACCTCATTCGTTATGATTAGTTTTAATATCATAAATACGGAGTTTACTTACTCAAACGTATAACGTTTGAAAAATTACTAATCTGATTCTTAAATTCAGATGCTAGATCTTCCTTTGTAAAATCACAATATTTTTCAAGTTTACAAATCAAGTTTCAAGACGCTCACAATAGAGGAAAGGCCGTTTCTTTTCGCTTGTCGAATATTGTAAACAATCTTGTCATTCCTTTTAAACCGAAATAATTCATTTAAAAATATGATAAACCTAAAATCACCAAATGCATACGTAATTGGTGATTAATCGTTTTGCAGTGATATCTTTTTGTAACAAATAGTACATGATTTTTATTCACTGATATTATTTTAAACGGTATTTTTCTGACTGTTTACATTATTCGAACAGCAAAGAAAAACTGACTTTAAATAAATTATTATTGTGGTTACTTGTAGTTGGGCCTGAAGAATACGGACGAGAATGTTATTAACATTATTTATCATCAGTATTATTGCTATCAAAAAGAAATCCTAGTTATTTATTTAAGTGTGACACAAATTTTCTAAAAACCGGTATATCCGCCATTAAATTGTATACATACCGTATTTACGTTTCCTCAATGTTAGGGTTTTCGGAAAAGAGTTGATGGTCGTTGTAGGTGCGCAGATATTTCTTCGTGGTCCAGTACAGCAGCAGGCCCCACTTCATCATCATAAACGACCACACTATCCTGATGATGATACTTGTCCGAATTGGTGTGATATCTGGACAAAACAAGAAAATTCATATTTATTATGTATACTTATATATACTAATATTATATATAAAGCAAGAGAGTTTGTTTTTTTGTTTGAACGCGCTAATCTCAAAACTACTGTACCAATTTGAAAAAATATTTATGTGTTGGATAGCTTTAGGCTATAAAACATCACGGCTGCGAGAAGAGGGAGCAAACTCACAACGTGGGTACTAATTTGCTTGAAGTTGGGGGATTGCTAGTATTTTTAACCGACTTCAAAAAAGGAGGAGGTTATCAATTCGACTGTATGTTTTTTTTTTGTATGTTTGTTACCTCATATCTCAGTCGTTTGTCGACCGATTCGAAAAAAATTTTCGCGTACTTAGAGGGTATACCTTCTAGTTGGTCCCATTTCTTCCAACTTGGGATCTGATGATGGGAACTTGGTGTAATCGAGGGAAACCTTCAAATTTTAAAGGCACGTATAGTGTTTCTTTACTAGAATCTTAATGTTGACGTGTTGTTACGTCTGATAGTCAACATCTTGTGGGGCTGAACTGATGGTGGAACTCCTTAACGCTTAGAAGTTCAGTAATTATAATTAAATAACTTATAATAGGAAGTTTGTAGCTTCTTAAAAAACAGAGTCATAAGGTGCGACCGGGGGGGTCGCACCTTCCTATAATCTCTAAAAATGAAGAAATAAAATTAACTTTAAAAAAAGTAAAAGCCGACTTCAAAACCAAAATGCACTAAAAAGTCTTAAATAAACTCTTGACTATTGAAAGGAAAGGTGGGTTCTAGGCAAACAATTTCTTTTTGGAGTCGGTGCCATCACTTTGACCATCAAGCATCAACTATCACAGCACGGCTATCTATCAAGGCTTTTACTTTTTTTAAAGTTATTTTTTTTAATATTATAATCAGGCTACACACCACAATACATTACAATGAGCAACAAGGCACATTGGTAAGTAGGTGAAAAGTAGAACAAAAGAGCACATCGAGCTATGAGTCGCAACCACTAGTGGCTTAGTGGGAGGCACCAGGAGCTCTATTTTTGAATCACTCGCTTCAAGATAGCGAGTGATTTTCGTTCGAAGATGAATTAAAAGTCATAAAAAAAACTCGTTGTCGGACGAATATCACTCGCCATTTCGAAGCGAGTGATTCAAAAATAGGGCCCCTGTAGCCGTATCTTCTTAAGAAAAACGTGTGGTCAAATGTACGGCTAATGCGAGCGAATCGCAGCGCGGTCACACCACAGCGTTACGCCGAAGCTAAACGCTTCTGCAGCTTTTTTTTAGTGGTCAAATGTCCGTTTGAACTGCACAAATTAACGTGCGCTGCCGCTAGGACGACGGAGCGCATGCGATATGCGATCTTTCCTCGGGCTGCTATGTGGGAAATCGCGTAGATATTAGTGCGTATACTTGACGAATGGTTTGTCATTGCCTTAGCTAGGGAAGCCTATACATTAACCTACTGCTATCCCTAGGGTGGTAGGTACGCGAAAAGCAAATACATTCTAGCCATTAAAATATGCACTTATTAAAAATGCTGCATATGTGGTAGGTACTATAATAATACTTGTAATAGAGTAGTTTTTAACATTTGACTGGTAGAAAACGTGTTATGTCTAAGGTTTGCTGACTACCAAACTAACAGTGGACAGTGCTTTCTAGTATCCGCAGAAAGTTACTTATTTATCACACTTAAAGAAATGAGGATGGTGGTTGACTTTAAACATTAAGGTCAGCAGTAAGGAATTTATACTTATTGTGTATTCAACATGTGACTTCTTATCAGAAATGTGACTCAAGTGTAATAATAACAAATTATTTGTTATAATATTATTGTTTGTTTCTTTGACATACAATGACTAAAAACTTACTTTGAGGTGTTAAAATGTAGACATAATTGGGTCCAAAATGTTAAAATTTATGTTAACTTATATGATAATATTGTATGGTAAGGTATTAAAGATACCATGCAATATTTTAAAAAAAATAGCAGTTCCCCTTGACTGCATAGTCTCGTTTTGAGTTTGCTCCCTTCCCTTCCATAGCAGCTTGATGTTTTATAGCCTAAAGTCATTATATAAAATAAGTGAACACAAAAAGATTTTTTCTAATCATTCCAGTACATTCTGAGCCTGTTAGTGCATTCATATTAACAAAATACAAACTCTTTATAATATTAACTAGCGGTCCCCCGCGACTTCGTCCGCGCGTTTTGAGTTTGCCCCCTCCCCTCCCGTCGCAGCGTGATGTTTTATACCCTAAAGCCTTTCTCGATAAATAAGCTATCCAAAACAGAAATATTTTTTCAAATCGGTCCAGCAGTTCCTGAGAGAAGCGCGTTCAAACAAACAAACTCTTCAGCTTTATATTATTATTAGCACAAGCGCACGTCGTACTTTAGCTGCGAACATTATTTTGGTACGGAGTTATGTTAAAACTGTGATAGCTCCTAAGATATTTATTGAATTTAAATGATATAAAGGGCAACTTTGTTCTAAATGAAATTCTCGTGATGATGAATGTATTTATTTTGATAAGAATAAATACCTGTGTGCATAACACACCTCTAAAAATAATGCATTATTTTTTTACAAATTGATTAACATAAAATAGGTTGTAGTAAGTCAACCATAAAAGATAGACATTATGCTGTCGCGGACTTTATTATAGAACTCTTAATGCTGAACAATCCTGTCATACATGATTTTTGTGTAACTTAAGCGGTTTTCGCAGCGTACGCAGCGGAAGCTCTCAAAAGGCTCTATCTTTCTCCCGTTTTCGCAACATTTTTTATTGCTGCTGTGGTCTTATGAGTCGTATCTTTATGTTATATAGCCTAAAGCCTTCCTCGATCAATGGACTATCCAATGTAAAAATATTTTTTCAAATCGGGCCAGTGGTTTCTGAGATAAGTGCGTTCAAACAAACAAACAAACAAACAAACTCTTCAGCTTTATAATATTAGTATAGATAGATATACAAAGATAATTATATTAGTAACTTACCAGTCTTGTAATAGCTTTCCAAAAATATATAAAATATGGTAAGCGCAGTACCAGAGACAAAACCAATCATTCCAAAGTCCCCAATGTACTGCAGAGCTTTCCGGGAGAAGTTGACGTGCAGGGATTCCTTCAGGTAATGGCAGTGCAGCATCAGTGCCAGTGTTGCATGGATACCTGCAGAGAGATAACTATGACCTAATTCTTTTTAAGATAAAGTAAATATTATTAACAATAATTTAAATATTATTCCTTTGACTTCATCTACTAGTCAGCCAAACTTGTCCACATAAACAATTTTATTTCATTTTACAATTAATTGTTGGTTAGCACATCCCAGAGGGGTGTGAGGGGAATGTGTTTATCTTTTGTTTACCCCCGCCCCCAGTGGCCTATTTGTCTGTAAGTATTGTCAAGACTTTCTTTTCATATGATTGGTGATTTAAAATAATGGGGGCACTCATCAATACAATAGCCAATCTATTTATTAATCTGTGACATAATATCTAAACTTCACAACTCCAAATATTAAGTTATTGTATTGTATTTCTTGATAATATTACTGAAAACACAATGAAAGCTTTATAAAAATAAATTTCCACGCTCGGCATAGTTTAAAAAAGTTTTAAATCTTGCCAAGAGTTTTTTTGTTGTTGTAGTAAATACAATAAAAGCCTATGCTGTTGCAAGTTTACTTTTTTCAGGAAGTGAATGGTTCAAATCAAGAAGTGCACTGGTTTCTGAAGGTCATTTTGAACCTTTTCTTCTAAGGACAGTGCAACAAAAGACACAGTTAAACTCACCAGAAAGTAACGCCCACATGCCTGCTTCAACATTTGCGTAAATTAGACAGAAACATATAAAAGCCGATAATCCTAAAAATGCACCTATAGCACTGAGAGCGATGTGAATTTTAGTGCGCAACATACTGTTACAAAAGTGTTCTCGTTAAGAACGAATAACACCAGTGATTTTTAACTATAAACTGTTATCAGCAGGGTTATTTTTAAGTTCTCACAACTGTCTCTTTCGTAGAAAATATTAAAGTTTGTCAACAAGAAGCAACATTGAAAGGAAAAACACAGGTACAGTACAGCGTTGCCAGATCGTGCTGCCGGAATTACCGTAAAAAAATATCGTTTAAATTTACCGTACCTACACAATTCATCATCATTCTCTGCCACCTTAGTTTTGGTAATTCGGGCTGTTGACGAAGCTAAAAAGGGCTAGATAGGGCTAGATGGAGTACAAATTACTAAGCCTTGCCGTCAAAAGGCTAATAAAACACCTCTATACTGACTTCAATTATTCGTTTAATTTTTAGTTTGGATAACAATTGTATTTTAGAAAATCGATAAAATTTTGTAGATTTAATTTATCAATTTAATAATAAACTAAAATTATTCATATTTAACTGGTTCAAATTGTTAAACAAATTTAAATTTAAAACACAATCATCTACCATGTTGGTTATCAATAAAAAACAAAAAGTAATCAAAAATCATAATTATATTACGGCATCGAACTCCAAACGAATGAATTAAAAAAGGAACGATTTTTATTGCTAAGATCAATGTTTGAGAAATACCCGGACAAATTGAAATGGTATCTACCAGAAAAATATAAATAAATCGCGAAATGAAGATCTTAATTTTCAATTTTCGTGTAAAATTTTAAATAACATGAAAAGGGCTGGATAGCCCTTTCCGGGCTAAATCTGTTAAATGGCAATAATAAAATAGTTGTCTTCCGTATCCGGATTTCTTGCTGAGATGATGTAATACGTGTTGTGTTGAGATAAATAAATATCTACCTAATAACTATTTGAGGAGTTTCACTTGCCACACATTATTTATCAGGTTATGGGCCCAGTCTGAGTCTACATAACCAACAATTATCTCTACACTTTGACTTTTCTTATATGTCAGTTTTAAATCTAAAGTCCCTTTCACATACTGTAGAACATGTTTTATTGCATTCCACAATTCAATACTTGCACACGACTGGTACCTACTTAGGATACTGATAGCTAAACACAAATCTGGGCGTGTACACAACATGGCATACATTAAGGAACCTATGACCACTCTACATCTCTTTTCTATTTCTTTATTCTCTGAGTTTTCTCGTTTTAGAACACTGTGATTATAGTTTTCTTGCATTGGTGTGGACACTGCTTACATTTTACATTTTTCTAACAATTTTTGTAAGTAATGTTTTTGACTCATTTCAATAGTATTCCTGTGCAAGTCTTGCTGAACATGAATTCCTAAAAATTCTCTGACATATCCCAAATCCTTCATTTTAAACTTCTCACTCAGTTCTCTTTTAACACAAACTATATTACTCTCTTTACTTGAAGCAACCAATAGATCATCCACATAGAGCATAACAAATGTTTTATCTTTTCCCTCCCCTCTGTAAAACATACAGTATTCAAAACTATGAGAGAGTTAGGGTTTGAACAATCTGAATTTGTGACTTTAAGCTTAGCAGCAAGTGAGGCTTGCTGGCTTGTAAATTTTTATAAGGATATAAATGAGACTGTTTCTAATGTTTGTGTTACATTGTTTGAGGATAATCAGAGTGTCATCAAACTGTGTAAGAATCAACAATTTCATCATAAGTTGAAACACATAGATATTAGGGCACATTTTGTAAGAGAAAAAACTTCATTCAAAAGTTATAAATTTATTGTATATTTGTACTGAGAAACAAATTGCAGATATTTTTACAAAGCCGCTAGGTAAAATTAAGTTTAACAGATTTAGGGAGAGTTATGGATTGCTATAGTAGGTATTGTACAACAATACCTACTATAGCAATCCTAAACTAACTAGTTCATTGTAAAGCTTTATTATTGAGGAGGAGTGTTAAATGGCAATAATAAAATAGTTGTCTTCCGTATCCGGATATCTTAAGTCTATGGTTGTTCGTTGTCTGTGCCCGCTCTGCTGAGATGATGTAATACGTGTTGTGTTGAGATAAATAAATATTTACCTAATAACTATTTGAGGAGTTTCACTTGCCACACATTATTTATCAAAATCATTTGGCAACGGGTTCACAAATAGTAAAAAGAGCTAGATCTAGCCCCAAAAGGGCTAAGGTGGCAACACCAGTATGTTTTCCCTTCCACACTATTCTATCACTCGTCACTGGATCATCCACACCTTTATCTCATATCTTGATCAACACAATCCATCCATCTCCTTTTTGGTCGGCCTCTTCTCTTCCATCCATTAACATTTATACTCATCACTCGTAAGTTATCTACATGACTTTCTTCCCTTCTCATAACATGAAATGACCGTACCACGGCAGACGATGTCCCATCATCTTCTCGTACACAATTTTGTATGAAAAATCACTTGAAATATAATATATTTATTTGATTTTAGTCGATTGTTCATGTCATTTCAGTCATTCATATAATTTCGAAATATGTTTTGACTGCTTTTTTTTTAATAGGTCAAACAACAATAAAAAAGACAGGAAAAAAAAACATTTAAAATCAAGTTGCTGTACGAATTCACTAAATTCACAAAAAAAACGTACCGTTTTGGGACAGCGATAGATCTATAGACCTTTTTTATTATAGACGAGATTACCGTACGAATACGGTAATTACCGTACTTCTGGCATCACTGTCACGGGCGCAGCAGTTGACGTTTATTGACATTGTCATATGTTTGATAGCACTAACTGACTGCAGGCATGAAGCCATAGAGGAGAATCGTTCTTTCTCTGCACCTTGGATGTGTCTATTGTACCCACTTGGCTGTGGTTATTATAAAAAGGTACTCTCTGGCTGTGGCTATATTTTGAAAGACTGTTTTGCGAGGGAAACGAAAAGGGAAGGACGGACCATATTTATTGTTCATTTTAGAAATTGTTTTTTTCGGGTCTATTATTGTGATTGTGCGGTGGAATGACCATGATAATTCGTGCTTTTGAAGAAAACAATGAAGTTAAAGTGAGAATTATGGTGAAGTGAGCTGTAATCGCGCCGTCTTACCCGGATCGCTGTTCCTGCGCTTAGCTTCTTTGTTGAGCATTGAAATGCGGACCACGTCGCATTTCAATGAGTTAGGTTAAGTTAGGCTAGTTTAGTGTTAGTTTTAATTGGTGAATAATGAAAATTAAATAAATGAAGAATTGTCTGTATGGCGTACAGCCAAGGACGTAAAACTTGTATTTAAAAAATATATTTTGAAAGGTTAATAGACATAGGGTGCGTTCCGTATTGCGCCAATATCACTGTTAGCCAGGCCCCTGACAGCTAGTTCTATAGCTTGCCGTTAGGCGCTAGCTTGCTACCTACATTTTAGTGATCTGTGGCGCCGCCCGCCTCCATTGACGTAATATAATCTGTGGTTACTGTCAGATATTTTGGAGGTTATTGTTTGTAATGCTACATTTTCTCTGTGCTTTTCTCGTTTCCGAAGGTTTCAGTTGTGCTGTGGCTTGTGATTTACAAGTTAAATGCTAATATTTTGTGTATAGTGCGCCCTCCCATTATTGGTTGAGTCTAGACGCTTTCGTGTTTTGTGTTTGTCACATATTTTCTGCGCCCTCCCTTTTGGTTGAGTATAGACGCTTGTAATTCGTTTGTACAGTTAAGATAAACAACATGGGTTATCGAAAATGTTGTGTCTCTGGCTGTAAGTCAACTAGTGACACCCATTGCCTTTATCGCTTTCCAAGAGATAGTGATCTCAGAAAGCAGTGGATGCATCACCTAGTACCACAAAACTCATCATTGCTGATGTTGTCGGATTATCAGCTGTTATCGAGAACAGTATGCCAACTTCATTTTGAGAGGAGAATGTTTGATGTGCACGGGAAGAAGTTGCCTAAAGCATATCCTTGCCTCTTCTCAGAACACGAAATCTCTTGTGGAGTGCCATTAGCCACTGGTGAGTACAGCTATTTTTACAACTGAAATATACACTTGAACCTGTTGGCTCGAATCTTGCACAGATTAGTGCTCAGAGAACTATAGAAATCATTTGTGTCTGAATTTCAGGCGAGCGGACAGGTTAAATAGTCATGCAATGTCAAAATTTCCAACTCTAGTACAATTATTTCCAACTCGAGTACAAATATAAAAACTGGGTTGGGGTGCACTTAGGGGGGCTGTGTCTGGTACTTAGAATTTTCATCACAAATTTTATACATAAACATTTGACTTTTGGGCTCGGCACGCTCAGTTCGTTCGCATGTGGGAGGTCACAATAACTACTAAGCACTCGTCACTTTGCTCCTTGTACCTATTTTTTTCTTTCGAAATGTTTGCAGCCCCCCTTAGTGCACTCCAACCAAAAATTTTTAAAGAAAAATAAATTTTCACATTATTGATGCAAGTGGCAAAAAAAACAATATTGTCCATATTACAGTCTTTGCCTAGGAATCAGATGACCGAGTATGAGATGTCTGTATATTATTTCAGGTTGTGGTATTAATGAAGAGCATAATTATTGTAAAAGAGCTGATAATCAACTTGAAGAAGTGCATCAACAGTGTCCAGAATCAATTTCTATTCTACAATCAAAAGGTAACAAAACCTAGTTAGTTAGTTATTTTGAATTAGTAATAACGTAAAATTCAGTGTTCATGTCATGTCCACACAGTCCTACTTGTAAATCTCAGTTAGTACCTATGTCTGCTGGAAGAAAGTTCCTGTTGGATCCTTTTCTACATACCTACAGAAATAAAAAAAATTACATACAAAAAACATTTAATTAATAAATTGTAATACTATTATTTCAGAAAATATTGAACATCTGTACACCAACATTCCCACAACTTTCATTGAAGGGTCTTCTTCTGCAGTGCCACAAGGTAAGCAAATAAATCTGCAATTCACAAATTTTCAAAATTACTGTATTCAAATATTCTAATCTACGAAGTACATCTACCTACCAAATTTTTTTAATGTTAAACTTTTTCGAAACTTAACTTTAACTTAACTTTCTTTTTTTAGACAGTATAAACATGCACCTATGACTGTGATCATTGAGTAACCACATCTGGTTGATATCTTTTTTTCACATGGATAGATTTTTTTGCTCCCATACAAAAAAATATTAGGAATAAATAGATCTTGCAAATGTGGTATGGTGTCAATCGTGCGCACTACATTTTTTTTTGGGCCAATTTGTCCAATCTCCTTTATTTTATTTATTCCTTATATTTTTGTAGACTTTATTTTAAAAGATTTAAATATTTGCAGATTTTCCAAAAACACAGCCATCAACATCAGGGATTCCATCTGCTGTAGTATCAACTAGCAATTTCACCAATGTTTCAGAAGATAAATTGTCCACTTTGACAATTGTAAAACCCAAACAAAAAGGTAATTTGAATAAACTGACTGCCAAAGGAAGATAAGGGGAGGGTCCCCCACCTTTTCTAGCCTCACATGATTAATGGATGCTCTATAATATTAGCTACATATTAAAAAAATCTTTATTTTTCATACAGTTTTGGCTCCTAAGAGAAGAATGAGTGCTAAAAACAGAAGATTTGCTTCGAAAATTATCACTATGTCAGAAAATAGTATTGGTGAAAATAGTGCCTCAAGAATCCAAAAAGCCCAAGATCTATCTATTTCAGAGTTAATGAATGACTTTCATAAATTAAATAACCATGCCAAAACATTCATTAGATTGCAACTAAAATCAGTAAGAAGTGGCAAAGCTCCATCATATACTTTGCAAGAAAAATTGTTATGTTTAACTATGATGAAGCATAGTAGAAAACATTACAAACTTCTTCAAAAGATGTTTGCATTGCCTAGCCAAAGAACTTTGAGCAGATTGTCAGAGAAAATAATTATCGACACAGGCATTAATAAAAATATTATAGACGCAATCAAAGAAAAGTCAAAAAAGTGGAATAGAACAGAAAGACTCTGTTCAATAGTCTTTGACGAAGTCTCCATAAATACCAATTTAAATTTCAATGAAGGAAAAGATGTCATATATGGATTTTGTGACATCGCTGGTGAAAGAAAAATGAAGTACTGTGACCATGCGTTGGTAGTGATGATTCGAGGAGTATGCTCATCTTGGCGACAACCCCTAGCTTACTATTTTTGTGAAGGTAAAAAGTAAAATTTATCACTTGGCCATAGTTAAATGTCTTTGTAATGTCTTACTTTATTTTTGTACTTCTGCTATATTTTTAAGGTACCACAGCTGCAGTAGAAATCAAAAATATTTTAAAAGAAGTAGTATCAAAAGTTGCTGAATCAGGTCTGACACCATTGGCCTTAATTTGTGACCAAGGTTCCACATTTAGAACCGCCTTAAATCAGTTCCGACAAGAAACTATGAAACAAAGAAACATGGGCAATATTGCTGATGGTAAGTCTAAATTTTATTTAACATTCCGTTTTCGGCTGCGAAACCAATAAAAATTCAATGTGTAAAAATTATAAACCTTAATTGTTTGTTATCGATTTTATTGCAGATGGCACTATTAATATATTGGGTAATGATCTTAGTATCATTTATGATCCCCCGCACTTGATCAAAGGAATACGCAATAATTTTTTAACCAAGGACATGGTGTTTCAATCCAAAATTGCAAAGTGGAATGATATATTGACAATATATGACATCGACTGTACCATAGGCATAGGCCATTCCAGGGCATTACCAAAAATTACAAAACATCACGTGGATAAGGACAGCATTCCTAAAATGAGGGTCAGTGTAGCAACCAAAGTACTCAGCGCACGAGTTGCAGCAATGCTGCGTTATACTGATGCTGTTGGTAAGTATATTTTAATAACTTTATAATTTTTTTGGAATATACAGGGTCCTTTTTAATTAACTCTAAATAAGAAAACCGTTTCTTCAGACCATCAAACTGAACTTTTACTATAGGACCAACTCTAAAATCGCGAAAAAGAATCAGATGTTTCATACATTTTGATATTTTCGTTTTGCATTTTTGTATGAAACAGCTGTTTTTTTTCGCGATTTCAGAGTTGGTCACATAGTAAAAGTTGTTCAGTTTGATGGTCTGAAGAAACGGTTTTCTTATTTAGAGTTAATTAAAAATAAGTATAAGTTAAAAATGGGTTTTTATACTTTTTATGTCATTTGAATTGAATGAGTATGTATTAATCGATTCTTTTGTTCCAGTGAAGCGTACAGATGGAGGTTCTTTGAGTCCGACAATGTCTACAACAGCTGATGCAGTCGAATTCTTCGATAACTTATTTGATAGCGTGAACGGTCGTCCTGGAGATGCGCCAAAAGGAAAATTAAGAACTGCGGTCAAGGAAACTACTAACCATTTAACTTTCTGGCAAGAAGCAAAAAAAAAAGTCATGCAAATTAATTTTCTAGATAAAAACGGTAAAAATGCCTACGTCCCATCCCTTCGAGGGTGGATTACCACTTTAGATAGTTTTATAAGGATTGCCAAATTGCTTTTTTCCAAATATAAGGTAGAATTTTTCTATCCAAGATACTTGAACCAAGACCCATTAGAGAATTTTTTTGGAAGACTGCGGGCGAGCAATTATCGAAATGTGATTCCTGATGCAAATGCATTTGAATATACATTTAAGTCTCTAGTTTTAAGTAATGTTTTGACACCCTTGTCAAAATTTTCTAATTGCGAAGAAGATGAGGGAGAACAATTAATAACGTTAGAATTACTGTTCCAAAATACTTTAAATGAAAATGAATCAGATGATGAAAATAAAGAAAATATTTCGCCATACCCAAAAGATTCCAATCAAGACGAAAATTTGCCGCCCGCAGTCCTAGAAAAAATAAGGGTACATTGTTCGGCTTATGTCGCAGGCTATTTATGCCGAAAAATTATTAAAACCATAAAATGTTTTCATTGCGAAAAAACACTACTGACAAAAGAAATAGCAGGTGTGCATAAATATATTTCGTACCGGGAGTACAAATCTTTAAAAAAAAGTAATTTGGCATACCCTTCTGAAATGGTGATACTAATGTACCGAAAATGTTCACAAATTATCCACAATTATTTGAATGAATATTGTTTTAAGAAAAATGTAGGTTCCAATTTAAAAAAACAATTAAAGAAACAGTGTAATTTTGAGTGGATGGGATGCAGGAATCCTCTACACAAAATATTGTTACAAGAACAATTTTTAAAGATTATTGTCAGACTCCAAGTGCATAACTGGGTAAAAATTATAAATAAAATATTAAGAGGAGCTATTGAGGAAAAATATGTAAAAAAAATGGAGGCTCCTCAAATAAAAGCTTTGGTAAAATTTAATAAAAATAAACGTCGAACCAGAAATAAAAGTTAAAATACTTCTTGTTGTTTAATTTCAGCAAAACTGAGTTAGTTGAACCACTGTCTTTTTTGCTAATAAATACTGCTGTTCTGTATGCAATGTGTATATCAATAATCAATTAATCACAAGACATGGTTCAATTAAATCAAAAAATTTAATAAAAAAAGATTTGTCATACTACGCTATAGTACGCTATAATACTGATAAATTCTATCGATAATAGGACATCACTAATCAGGATCCATATCGATAAGTAGAATTTACCAGCACTAGTTGCCAAGTACAGCCACAGATTATTAATCGACACTAGCGCTGGGTGGCAAGCTATGGAAACCTCCTTTGGCAATGTCATATCTGTAGCTTGCTACATATATAGTGATCTGTGCTGTTAGCACTGTGAGCGTCAAAAGCCGTTCCGATTTGATTAGCGTGCTGACAGCGCTGTTGACGCGATTTCATTTCGGAACGGCTTTAGATCACATTTGCTGTTCTTTGAAGCAAAAAGACGTGAAATGCGTCAATGTGACAGTCCGCTCTTAGACGCTCACGGTGCTAACGCAGCAAAACGATTGCACTGTGAACGCAAGATGGCGGTGATAGTGACGTCAGCCGTGACGTCACTACAGCTATCGTTGACTCGCTAACGCCAAATCGGAACGGTTTGTAAGCGCGCTAACAGTGATATTTTCGCTGTCAGCGCAATACGGAACGCAGCCATAGTCTCGTGCCAGGAACAAAAAAGTTATTGACAGATAGATTTCTGACAACCGTTAAAATAAAAAGTAAATATGGTGGTGGGTGGTGTTCGATTAATGTTGTGTTGTGGTTGTTTGTTGTTGTATGATTCACAGATTAGTAAGAGTATGGTATGATTTTTAAATTATGTCTAACCAAACTTGTGGCAGTAGTCATCGAAAAGAAATATGAAATAGATATCTGGTATTGTTTATTAAATAGATTAATTGTTAAATGGGGTGAAACATGAGAGCTTATGCTTAAATTGAAACTTAAAAGTTTATGAAATGGAAAAAATGAGTAGTAGAAGAGGAAGAGTAATTCCAGAACAAATGAAAAAGTTATTAGACTTGCTAAGCGAAGACGGAGTCCTCCAGCATGGCAAGGTTATGTACACGTATACTACGAAACAGTGTTTTTGGAAACGCATTGCTACACAACTAAACTCTATAAATGGTGGCGTATATAAAAACACTTGGAAGTGGTGTAAAGTAAGTTATTTTTTTGTGGTACTCTTGCATTTTTTCGTTGTTACCTACTGAGGCGTTGGCATTTTTTCGTTGGTAAATTATTGATTATAAGAATCATTTCAGATGAGGACAGACTGGAAGACAAAAACAAAGAAAAAAGCAAATATTATTTTGAAGCGCAAACACTATGACTGTGAACAACCAGTTTCATCGTTGACCAATCTAGAATTGAGATTGTTGAAGCTAATAGAATATCCAGTAGATGATCTTTCAGAGCAACAATTTCCTGTTGTAAGTTTGCCTTTTTGAATAATAATATGATGAATTCTCATTTTTTCTTTGAATAAATAGTTATTTTGTTTACAGACAATCAGGCAGCAGGATATATCTGATGTTCAAGAAGATTCCATGGTTTTTGATGATGTTCAGAATGATGAACAAGTGTTGGAAGATGAGAGTAGTCAACACGGCCATAATGAAAATAAAAATGAACCCCCATTTTGTAGAGTGCCAAATGGTAATACTATCAAAGTATTAATCTCACAATCAATAATTATCAATCAAATATATTAAGAAAAATAAGCAATATCAATATCATGTCTTATTAATCCCTAAAGCGTTAACAAGACAATAGAAATTCAATTGTTATGTGGTCTCATGCGACCACTTGGGTGTTGAAGCGTTAATAAAAGAGTGTGTTAAATCAAATTAAATTTTTTTTTTTATTAAAACCATTAACAATATTCATTTGAATTAGTATTGATGCTATGTATAAAGTTGATTTGTTGGTTTCTTATTTAATTTTACAGACAACCTAAAGGACAAGTTAGAAGAATCAGATAGTTCAGATACAAATGGTAAGTATTTTCTTTCATGCATTAACTTATTTTGTGTGAAAAAATAAGGAATTCTATTTTAAGTTTCAGAGAGATTATTTGCCCGAAATATCAGGTTAAAAGATTTAAGAGAAGTATTACCTAAAGACAAAGCACAAAAGAGGGAGGAACTCCGGTTGAAATCTTTAGAATTGAAATTAAAGGGAGAAGAATTGAGACTGAAAGAAATGGAGATGAACAAAGTCAATTATTTGACAAACATTGAAGAAGAAAAGTTAAAATGCTTTAGAGATATATCTTCATCACTGAAGGAGTAAGTATTAAGAAGATAATAACATTAGAATCGATTGTTATGGGATCGCTACCATGTACATTATTAATTTCCGACTTTTGCAAGTGCCTTGATCACAGTGTAACTAAAGTTGTGGCGAAATATCGTAAACTCGAAAATAATAAGAAAGAACTAATAATTTATTAATTCATATTTATTATTTTAAATGCGTTCAAGACGCTGTTTATATCTTTAGAATATTTCAAGTAAGTAATAATAATTTGTCTTTCTTGTCCTCCGAAACACAGGCGCGAATACACTAGGCGGAGTGGGCATATCCAAATAATTAACACAATTATAAGCGCCATTAACGAAATTGTTGCGCGCTTACTTTAATCGCACATCAACATTTATCATGCTTCTTTGTCAAAGGAGCAACGTAAACAGCATTTTTGCAAGCTCGTTTCGCTCGCGCTTCTACTATTATCATGCTCATGGTTTGTAAAGCATCGTATTTTTTAAAAATCACACTCGCTTTGCTCGCGTTTATGTTCTTTGTTTGAGAAGCTTCCTAAACACAATTTATGTGCGCTAGCTTTATGAAAAAAAGGAGTTCAATTAGAGACCAAATAAGTATGAGAACCTCTGGCCTAATGGTACCAGTTAATTTTAATAAAAGTATGGAGTAGGTCACTTAGGGGCAGGGTGAAAATTACCGGGCCATGGCAGAACATTGTTTAGGAAACGCTTATCTATTCTAATTTTTGTGACCATTTGAGTTAAAATTAAATAATATTAGTATTTTTTTCATAGGAGAACCTGCCGTTTATGCTAAATTTGGTTTTGTTGCAGATTGGTTGAACTGACAAAGAATGGAAATATCAGATTCAATACATAATGCTGTGTAGTAATTTAGATTTAAATCAAATGTATGAAGTACATGTACCTACATTGTACAGAAATAAAGTTCATTATTGATATTTTTTATTTAAAGTTGAATAGTATGAATACTAAAAATACATGGCAATTTTAAGTTCCAAATAAAAATACTACCTATTTTAAGAAGTAACTTTAATTTCTGTTATAATAATAATAACTTTGAATAAAAGAACAACAATATCCATTGTAAAGGAGTTATAACTTCTTTTTTTTAGATAAACTTATATTTAAAATAAAATATTTTCAAATGCAAAAGTAACAGCATTACACAGTCTTGTACTACACACAAGACCAACCCAAGAATAATATAAACTATCAGTTGTAGTAAGTGCTTAATTTTATTAGTATGTGTAATAAATTTTCCCTTGTCTGTTTTACATAAAATTGTGTCTATCTACCTTAATAAATTGGAAAGTAAAATACATAGTAGCAAGCAAAATAGAGAACACTTATCAAGAGACATTTTAACAATTCCAATTTCATCATGGTCATTCATGCGGTTTATTTATCTGTGTTTGAAAACAACATTTAAATATGGGTGCTAATACATTATAAAACTTTTTGAACCACCTAAGTTTAACTTTCTTGTGTCACTAAAGTAATATTTGTAGTTTTTATAATTTCTCACACTGTTGTTTATTGACAATCTTTTGTTTACACAGCCAGATTCAGGTAGCTGAAGTTTAATTATATTTTAACCTTATATAGTTTCCAGTCTGGTCTTTACTTAATGCCAGAATTATTTTAATATTGCACCAAAGATTTTGACAAAACAGACTACAGAAATTTCGACAGAAACTAATTGAGCAACCTTAGGCCCAAAATTTAACGTGAATAAAAATTTATAAAATTTTTAACAAAATATAGACATGCAAGGAGATTTTGAATTAATAACTCACTATCGAAAGTCTTTCAAAAGTTTCAGATAATTGGGTTTCAATTTACTTAGGGTGGTGGCATCTATTTCAGCCAACCTGTGTATTCGCAAATGGCTTTTCATGTTGCCTCGTTGTGCATAGCCACGCTCACAAATTGGACATTTAAATGGTGTTTCGCCTGTGTGAAGTCGCATGTGCTCTTTCAAATAGTCTTCGTGATAAAAGCTGGAACCGCATACAGTACATTCTGCTGGTCTGTGGCCTGAAAAATTGAATTAACTAACATTAACTTTATGAAAGATGTCAAAACATAGCTGTTGTATGCACATGTCCAATGTTTTGTAAATTTGTTATAAAAATTGTTACCTCAATGTATAGATCAAGTAATCTAAACTAAAAAGGTGATCATGTAAGATAATATCTTATCTATCTATCTATATTTTAGAAATACTATAAGTAAGTTTACCTGTATGAACTGATCTCTCATGTATTATGATAGATTTAGCACATTTATAAGTCTTGTCACAAAATTTACATGGAAACTCCTTCCTTTTTATTAAGTGTTTCTCATGGACAACTCTCTGGTGGTTGCTTAATTCTCCTTTGAATGCAAACCTCCGTCCACATGTTGCACATATAAAGTTCTTTTCAGTTTCATGTCTCCTTTTAACATGTCTTTTTAAATAATATTCTGATGCACATATTCTTGAGCATTGTGGACATTTTACAGGATTTTTAAAATGAGATTTCCTCTTGTGTAAAGCAAGCTTGTCTTGATTCTTGAAGACTTCACCACAAATATCACAAAGCTTTGGCGGATCAGGTTTTTTTATCTTAGGTAATCTAAGTTTCACCTCTCTAGCGTGCCTTCCCTCTGTTGGGAGTTCTTTTTTTACTTTTCTTTCTTGTAAATTTACAGAGTGGTGAGAGTTCGATTCTAAGCTGTAATAAAAATAACTTTTAAATTATGTTTAAATGGAAGAAGGAAAGGTTCATTTTACTATCATAACTCAGCTGTGTGAAGACAATTATAGAAATAACAAATATTACCACCATTTATCACCAGTCCAAGTAAATTCACCTTCCAGCAATGAAGAAGCAATTTTATTTGTTTTATTTTTAAGTAATAGTTTGCTTCCTGATTGTTTCCTTTTAGATTTTTTTATTGTAAGTTCTTTAGTGTTTATTTTTAGCTGCAGTGGCTTTATTAAATCTATTAGACATTTATTATCATCAAAACTATCATCATAATCTACCTCAGGTTCTGTTTTAATAAGCTTCAAATCTATTTCTACTTCCGAACAATGGTCACTGTATAGATTCGGAGTGTCATCTTCATTGTTCACATTAAGAAGTCCACTTTGCAATATCTTATTAGATTCTTTGTATTTATTGATAAAGTTATGAACTGTCTCTAAGGTGTCATTGCAAGGAGAACAGATATTCCTGGGAAATCCGTCAATATCTTCAATCTGTAAACATGAGAGCAGAAAACAAATATTATTTAGTAACTAACGATAATAGAACGCCGCCAGCATCGTAACAGCTAGTTCTTCCCACCTTTTCCTTAATACATCGCGATAGCCTTGCAAAAATGTCGTGTGTACTGCCATTAGCTTCAAATATGGGATAAATTGCTCCATCCTCCAGGCAGATCCGACATAAAGTTGAAGAAGTTTCAAGTTCCATCGTTTTCTGTCCTTTGCTTAGGTACGTGTATACATGACAACGATAGTGATAAATTACCAAAGTATACTTGAGCCGTAATAAAATCTTTTAGGAAAACATTAATTGCTCTGAAAATGAGGGTAAGAATTCGAAGTAAAATGGTAAAATTATAGCTTAAGCTTATTTCTGTAAATATTCGTCTAATGTCAAAAAAAGTATCGTAAGATTGCACATTTGACATTTTGATTTGACGTACGATCTATTATTTTAACGTTTATATGATTTCTGAACGACCTTTTAACTTTTTTATGGATGATCACAAGACCACCCATAGACAATTTTGTTTTATCATCTATTGCTGTCATCAGGTGATCGGGATTGTAAGCTAAAAATCCTAAGTTTGGGATAAAACGCAAATAATCTTCAATTCAAAATGTCAGGAAAAGAGAAATTAGCGATTTTCCCATCTCGGGGGTGAGTACTATCAGTGGACACTTTTATTCGGTCATAAAAATTACTTCTAAAGGTAAAAATGTTGTGGGTTGGGTTCACTTGGTTCATCATAAGTTTCTGGTTCTAGTGCTCAGATGTTGATGAAAGCTCGTTTGGCTGGAGCGCAGAAAGGCCATGGTCTTTTGAAAAAGAAAGCTGATGCCTTACAAGTCAGGTTTCGTATGATCCTGGGCAAAATTATTGAGGTAAGTCTATTAGTATCTGTGTCAGTTTTTCTACTATCACGTAATTATCAATTTATTGATTTATATCTAACAATGTGGAATTCTGTGGAACTTTATAACAAAGAATTCCTTGATGATGTTTTCAGACAAAAACTCTTATGGGTGAGGTAATGAAAGAGGCTGCATTTTCCCTGGCTGAAGCAAAGTTTACAACTGGCGAGTTCAACCAAGTGGTGCTACAGAACGTCACCAAAGCTCAGATCAAAATCCGCTCCAAAAAGGACAATGTTGCTGGTTTGAAATTTTTACCTAAATAGATACCCTTATTTTTACTTTTGACAAATTGTTGTTTGAGATACTTAATGATTTGGTATACTTGGTATCAATAACAAATCATAATACTTTGATTGTAATCATAAAATTATTTGTGACAAAGGATCACAAAATCAAATCATACTCACTATGCTACCTACCAGATTTTTAAGAACCTTTAATAGCCTTTATTATTAAGTTTATGTTATTTACCTCTTTCAAGAAATTTCTTTGAACAAAATGAGAAATTTATCTTTAACCAATTTGTTGCAATCACATAATTACAGGTGTCACACTGCCAATCTTTGAGTCGTACCAGGATGGATCGGACACATATGAGCTGGCTGGTCTGGCACGTGGTGGTCAGCAGCTGGCCAAGCTGAAGAAGAACTTCCAGAGCGCTGTGAAGCTGTTAGTTGAGTTAGCATCTTTGCAAACTTCATTTGTGACTCTTGATGAGGTCATCAAGATCACCAACCGGCGTGTCAACGCCATTGAGCACGGTGAGTTATCACCGTTATGTTGGTGAAGTGGAGTTTTAATTGAGTTTGTATCAGTTTCATTCTCACTTATGGCATCGAGACAATACAACTGGATATTTTATCATTGCCCAAAGTCAGTTAAATATGATAAAAATACTCTCATTATTGTTGAAATTGCTTGCATGCTCTCCGGCTTTTTCAATTGCTTTTGCAAACAGCAAACAAGTCATAAGCTTGTTATTATTATATTCCTAAATGCCACTGCTGTTAAGAAGTTGGTTTTTAATATTATTTGTATTTAATGTTTACAGTGATCATCCCAAGACTGGAGCGTACGCTTGCGTACATCATCTCCGAGTTGGATGAGCTCGAGCGTGAGGAGTTCTATCGGCTGAAGAAAATCCAAGACAAGAAGAAAATTATCAAACAGAAGGCGGAAGCTGTAAGTTGCATGCCAATCATCATTATTTTGCCACAAAATTTTCAGATACATCAATTTACTTTACTTCATTTGGGGAAATACTACCAATTAACTTCAACATGTAGACAGAATTTCTATTGCTTAAAATATTTAACAGTATAGCCTTAACCATAGAGGAAAAAGTTAGTATCATTGATTTCGTTAACCTGGTCTGGGTGTTTTCTATTTTATGTTGTAGCTGGCTCAATTCAATAATGCATGATGGTAAACTTTGCTGTTTATTCTATGATTTTGCATTTTTAGTAAAGCTTCATGTTTTTTCGTCATAGATTTAGGTTTGGCAGCCTAGGAAACTTCATCCTGTCTGATCACTTGATATAAAGCATAATTAAGTGATCAGTGATTTATTAAAAAACGCTGGAAGATCTGCCAACTTTATTACGCACTATATTCAATTTGAAATAAAAATTTAAAGATTAACGCGCAAAACCTAGGGTCCAACTCGCAGCAGTCCGTATCAAGAGCTCTTATAGCAGGTCTGCTTATGAACTGCCCTGTTTAAACCTTGTTGTGGGTCAAAAATTAGGGTACAACTTCTCCATGATTCGAAACTTACGTAAAGCCATTGGTCCTTCGAATCGTCGGACTATGAGTTAGAGTGAATGCATTATACCATTGAAATTTTATAATTCCCTGCCTAAAAGGCTAATCAATAAATCATATTTATGTTATTATGAGATATGCGCTAGAGCTCTCCTAGAATCTCCTCTGCTCTCAAAAGAAGTTACGAGTGAATAATAAATAATCTGGGAGAGTACTGTCAGGTATCAGGTCCAATATGAGATAAGTAAATGAGCCACTGATCAAAGTAAAAAATCCATTAGTAAAGCAGGGCAGTTTAGCAGTTGTGCTTAGAGCTCATGGTGTGAGGAGCTGACCGGGTGTTTGTGGTTTGCAGAACAAAGCCGCCAAGCTCCTGGGCGCGAATGACGTGCGCGGTATAGCCAATCTTCTAGATGAAGGCGACGAGGATCTCCTTTTCTAATGGCCGGTTAAGGCCGATGCAGTCGTCGGTAGGTTCTGCCCGGCTGGTGCGCCTGTGATCTGGGAATTGTGGCTTATTTTCGTTAAATGGGACGTTACACACTTTTCTCTCAATTTTACGATTGCGTAGACAGGATCTACAACTTAGCCTTTAAAAACAACCTGCAGTAAAAGCTTTAAATCAGGGAAATCTTGAGAGTGCACCCAAGAATGCTTGATTACAAGTTGCATTTAACAGTAATTCAAAATATGATATACTGTAGATTCTGGAAGATTGAATAAAGATTATTCGTGATATGTCATACATTCTAACAAATAACATTCAACAAACGTACCTAGTTGTTTGAAAGATACTTGAAAAACACGAGTATCACATAGATCTAAATCTTTTGTCGAAACTTCTTACGATGTGGTCGTAATAAAAATTGGTATTGCAAAGTGATACAGGAAAATAAAAAGCTATAAAAAATAATATTTAAAATGAAATTGTAGAATAGTCAAGAGAAAATTATAACCAAAGGTAGGTAGCTTAATATGCCATTATTCCCAATCACAAGTTCAAGCCGGGTGGTCAAGACCAGCTTCCAGGGCTTTGCTCTGTCTCGACCACTCTGACCTACTGCCTCAAACTGTGTCGTTGCACATTGCACCCTCATTCCTTTAGCATTCATCATACCATATACATAAGGTCTCGTCTTAACCGATCATTTCCATGTTGGGTTTCTGGTTCTGGTGAAATGTCATCTTATAAACTTACTAAAACTTCGTTTATTACTAATTTAACAACTGTTCTAAGGTATTATTTTTACATGTTGTTTATATAAGTGTCCAACACTGTTTAAAGTTTGAGGTTTTTTTTTCAGTTAATATTATTTACAAATGTTTATTTCAATGCTTCGTTTTATTAAGTGTAAAATGCCTTTCGTTTCTCCTTATAATTTTGTAAACCTAAAACTGTGTCTATTTTGTTGAAGCGCTGGTTCTATGCAAAACACAAACATAGAACCTAATAGATCAAAAATACATAAAATATTTTAAAAGATGTGTTTGCTGCTTGTAATGTTACATTTACATCTCCTAGCTTGCGACTTTTTTATTTAAACCTGTGGTTTTTATATTGATGTCTTGAAGTGTTTTTCCACGGTGTTACATTTTGCGTTTATAGAGGAGTATTTTTTATTTATTTGCAGAGAAAAGCCGCGATGCTCGCCGCTGGCATCGACACAAGCGACTCTTCCAACCTACTCGACGACACTGAGAGTGACATCTTGTTCTAAACCCCTTTAGCTCACAATATCCCTTCAGTAGATTTGCAGTCAAGTTCCTTAGCCAACTGGGTTAAAGCCCAGCGTGTTATTCACAAATTCGTGCCATGCACGTGCATGTAACGTGTATATTTGCCGTTGTATGTGCACTAAACGTGTAAGCTTCTCAAACTTTTTTACATTGAGTTTGAGTAGTGAATCAACACGAATCATGCATGAACATTGCACGTTCGAAAATTAATAAGAATGCTTATGAAAAGAACATATTTATCGCAAATTGTTATATGAATGGGCAGTTGAGTGCTATTTTTTTGAGATGTCATTTAAAGTTTACCCAAAAAGATCATTTCTCGATGTATTTGCTCGAGTTCCAACTTAGTATAAATTACTAATATACTTGACTGCATTAACGTAGGTATACAGTGTTCAGTCGTTGTAAATACTGTATTGTTGTCATGTTAAAGATGTTTAAATACGCGCTTGATATGTAATGTAACTTCTTGTATCACGTTCTGAAGTGCAATGTATTATTAACTAAGTATTCTGATTCAAGCAAAGTCTTGCTGCTTCAACGTATGAAAGCATTCCACCATATTTCGTTCTTCGGGAATTAGTTTTATTAAATCCGTAGAGCTTTTGTGATGCATAAGTTCCGAATAAGTACACCCACAATGTTATAGTTTTTTGAAATGTTGTTTGGTATTTACCAGTATATTTTAAGTAAGCATCATGTAAATACAAGATTGTGAAACGAAATATTAAATATTATTATTATTGAATTTTTGTTTACACTTTTAAAAGCGTATACGTTACCCCAGCCAGATTTTGTCGAAAATCACATTTTTTTTAAAGTAGATAATTAGAAGTCCAACTTCTTCAATTGTTGTGCTGATTTTTAAATTTGTTTTGCTTATGGTTTTTTAGTTATTTGACAAAAACAGATCTGGCTGGCGTAACGTTACCCCAGCCAGATGTTTTATTAATTAAAGGGTTTATTGAAATAAACTTTAGGTACATAATTAGTATTCTGAACGAGGTAAATGTTGCCACAAAATTTGAATTTGTATCGTTTATGGTTTCGGAGATATTCAAAATCCTGCTGGTGTAACGTTTACGTGTTCGCTGTATCTCCGAAACGGCTAAGCGAATATGTATAATTTTTTGTACACAGCTTCTATGAATTTGTTATAATTTGTTTGCCAATAAAGAAAAACAAAATAATGCACCGTTTAGAAGTATTTTAATTAATAAAAAAACTCAAAAATAGCTCCTAGCTCTTCAAAAAAGAGCTCTAAAGCCTTATTTGAAACGTCATTTTGTAGCTTACAACTGCCTTCAAATGTTTGTAAATTTTCATTAGAATCCTGTAGGTATTTATTAAGTTACAACGATATTTAATTCAGTTCTCGTAACGATGCGCTCCGGAGATTTTAAGCCTCCGATTTACTGAGTTCCTTGTGGATTTAAAAGTTGAATAAGATATCATTAATTAGTATTTTAGTTCAATTTTCTACCTGTAAAATTTCAGCGTAATACGATTTGTAATTACTGAGATAATTAAAAGAAAGACATTAGGTAGTGCATGATCATGGCAACCCGACCAAGTATAGATGGTTACGAAAAAGCGGCCGCGTAGTACTTTATGCCTACCTTTTGAAATTAATAGGATAGTTTTAAACGTAAAGTACAGTTACGTACAGAAGTGTAAAACGAAAACAATATCATCTTAATTTGAGTATTTTTATTTACAAATCATGTCTTATAAACTTACAAAGAAAAATGCGAAGTACCTAAACACTTTAATTTAGTTATATATTTTCTTATAGCAGCATAATAAATGTTCATTGGCTCAACATAATTATAAATTAACTTCCAAAAGATTAACATTGATTTTCAAATCATGAACTAACAATCACATAATAAATTATTGACTGACATTATTATTTTAAGAGCACATTACGATGACTGGCTGGCTAGTATTCTTATAAAAATAGTTTTATTATTAAAATCACAGATCATTATTAAAACTAAATTAAATCACATTGTACTTAGTAAAATGTTCGCTTTTAAATATCAAAATAAACTTTCGGACATAGATACAGCTCTAATATAGTTATTATAAAACCTTCCTCTTTAATCATCAATCATCATCATCAAAAAAACCGCATCAAAATCCGTTGCGTAGTTTTAAAGATTTAAGCGTTCAAGGGGAAATAGGGACAGATAAAGCGACTTTATTTTTACTATGTAATGATTAAAAAGGAAAATTATTTTTATACATTAAGTAGCTTACCTTTTTCATTAGTAACTCACGAACTCAGGTATTATGGTCCGCAATAGAAGTACTTCATAGTAGTTCACTTTAAATTAAACGAAATTGCGAAGGAAGCGTATGCGCACTCATTCAACGAAACCAAATCTTTGACTAACTCTATCGAGCGACAAACAATCATCCGCCCTCCGTCCCTCGTCCCAAGGACGCGTTATCGACGCTCTCTTTCTTTCTTCAGTAAGTTGCAATGATGTCGTCTCATGTGCATAACTGTGAAGAACATAGAACACGCGCGAATGCAGCGCGCTAAGTACAAAGTCTTCTATCTCTCTATCTATATTATTTTAAAACTGCAACGGGACCGTGTTTGTGCCAATTAAATATTTCACTATTTTGTTAATAAATATATAAGTTTAGCGCTTACGTCACAACAGGTTAAATAAGATAGGTAATGAATGGTACAGTATTTTAAGTAGGTAACATAAATAAGTAGACACAAATTAAAAATATATAATTTAATTCATTTCAAGATATATACTATGCTATAGGCTGAATAGTTTAATTCTGTACGCGACTGTATTGAGCATGTAGCGTTATTATACTATACGTTTTAAAAGGTAGGCATAAAGTACTACGCGGCCGCTTTTTCGTAACCATCTATACTTGGTCGGGTTGCCATGATCATGCACTACCTAATGTCTTTCTTTTAATTATCTCAGTAATTACAAATCGTATTACGCTGAAATTTTACAGGTAGAAAATTGAACTAAAATACTAATTAATGATATCTTATTCAACTTTTAAATCCACAAGGAACTCAGTAAATCGGAGGCTTAAAATCTCCGGAGCGCATCGTTACGAGAACTGAATTAAATATCGTTGTAACTTAATAAATACCTACAGGATTCTAATGAAAATTTACAAACATTTGAAGGCAGTTGTAAGCTACAAAATGACGTTTCAAATAAGGCTTTAGAGCTCTTTTTTGAAGAGCTAGGAGCTATTTTTGAGTTTTTTTATTAATTAAAATACTTCTAAACGGTGCATTATTTTGTTTTTCTTTATTGGCAAACAAATTATAACAAATTCATAGAAGCTGTGTACAAAAAATTATACATATTCGCTTAGCCGTTTCGGAGATACAGCGAACACGTAAACGTTACACCAGCAGGATTTTGAATATCTCCGAAACCATAAACGATACAAATTCAAATTTTGTGGCAACATTTACCTCGTTCAGAATACTAATTATGTACCTAAAGTTTATTTCAATAAACCCTTTAATTAATAAAACTTCTGGCTGGGGTAACGTTACGCCAGCCAGATCTGTTTTTGTCAAATAACTAAAAAACCATAAGCAAAACAAATTTAAAAATCAGCACAACAATTGAAGAAGTTGGACTTCTAATTATCTACTTAAAAAAAAATGTGATTTTCGACAAAATCTGGCTGGGGTAACGCAAACTTTAAAAGCAACTAATTACTAACACACCTTAAACTATTAAAATAAAAAGACAGAAAAATGCGTGAACTTATATTAGGGATAACAATTTTACGGTTTTAAAGAATAATACACAAAAACGGTGGCAACAGAAAATCAACTCGGTTTCGCTAAGTAATATTTTTTACCGCGTTTATCAAGCAGTCCGAAGTCGACTGCGCATCGTAGCATGGCTCCAATAGACTTGCCGGTGCGCCGGGGATCGTTGACGACTTTGTAATGTTTCTTTAGAAAGTTGATAATGCGGCGGGATGTCAGGCCTTGATGGTGCGAAGGTATTTTGTGGAAGGCCCAAAGCACTATAGCAGCGGGGTTGGAGCGGCGAAGGCCGACTTTGATCCGGTCGTATGTCCTACTCTTGAGGTTCAATACGGAGTAGCAGCTCTGACAAAGGCTCTCGCTGCTCGATGAGCATGGCCTCGCATATTTCATCGTACCGTGAGACCGCTACATATGCACCTTCAAACTTCTGGAAAGCTTATTCGGAATGCACTGATTATACAATGTCGGTATGCAGATTTTTTTTATGTTTTTAAATTGTTTAGATTATGTACTGATTTTGTAAAATGAACAGTGTCAATCAAAATATGATTAATCGTGTCAATTTTTCCTGTCTGCGTCAGTGTATTCTACTTTTTATAAGACTTATTTATCTTGAAGAAGTTTTTGCCTTTTCCATAAAATCGAAGTTATCATCTTATGCCCTTAATTAACATCTCATGGAAGAATACAGTTCGAACAGAAGATGTTTTTAGAAGATTCGTACTGTTTTTAGTAAGCAAATATCATTCGTGAAAAAAAACATTCTAGTGTTGACCATTCACATTTTATAGTACAACCAATGTTTTTCTCATTACGTGAAAAGCTTAGCAGCGTATTCATAGGAAAGAAAAAAGTATGTGAGCGATTTTACAATTACAAAGTATTCGTGGACTTGCCCCCTTTTAAAAGTGAAACCTAAATAGGTAAAAACTGATATTTCAACTATGGAAAATTATATCGAGCAATCCATAAGTTGTAAACAGATTTATAAAACTTTAATATTTTTAAGTTTGCGCCGTGGGTGGTGTGGTGGGGGTTGACTTATTGCGTCGTCATTTACTACGACGCGGGGCGGATTTCGAAAGACGAATGTGGAACGAGCTTTAGTGATTGCATGATTGTATCTTCTTGCTATATCATCTGCTTGGTGTGGATAGTTATGGACTACGTAATTGTAAAGTACCTTCACTTTATTCTCTTAAATATAACGAGACACCCTAAACGTTATATGTAGGTATAAGGATTATTTAATTCATTGTTCTATCACTCATCACTGGGGCTAGGCGAAGGCTGTCACTTACTTTAATAATAAGACCCCTTACACACTGCGACTTTTAGCAGCGATGCAGTCGCAGTGTTCGTGTAAAGGTTCTTAGAGACATACCTGTACTATTTATAATCCATTATTATGGTGTGCCATTGTCTCAGCTAGATTATTTATCATTAAATAGCCGTCTATTTACTCCCACCCTATCTTCCAAATGCCAATACATAATAATCACTTCGAGTTCGATTCCTGTTCGGGTCAATATAGAAATCAAAATTATCTATATTTTCTCGGGTCTGGGTGTTGTGGTATCACCGTTGTGTCTGATTTCCATAACACAAGTGCAATTAGCTACTTAGGGACTTTGGGATCAGAGCAATGTATGTGATTGGTGTCCAATATTTATTTATTTACTTGTTGAAACCAATAGTGGAACCCTGATCGATATATGGTATAATTACTTACCGGGATAACAGCCGCTTGTTTCGAGCATAAGTATCGGTCGGCCCAGCCGGCTCCCGCCCAAACTTCATACAGCCAGACCGCAAATCGATCGTAATGGATTATGGACGGGGTATTACTTACGCAGCTCGATGGTTTTCGCAGTGCAATTGACAACATTTCTATAATTTTTGTTTGTCCCTTGACCAAATCCACACGACACTCGGCCATTAATTAGTGTACCTACTCTGTAAAAATAACGTATACAGGGTGTTGTTTTGGTCAGTGACATCCAAATCAGGGATGATCATATAAGTTATGCTTATTCTAAAAAAAATGTTTGCTTTTAATTCTAAACAAGTTTTATACAAGAAAACCTCTTGATAACATTAAAAAAAATAATTAATTAATGGGAAAACTCGCACCCTAGTGCGTAGCTTGCGCTTATCTACGAAACACTACGCCGTAGCTAGTAATTAAGCTACGAAGAGGCTACCTGGTGTTGGTAGTTTTAACTCGATTGCTGTACCGCATTTTTTTTTTGGTTTTTTCCATTTTGATTTTTTTTATATATATATTTTTTTTTGACATCAGTATCTTTTGTACAGCCACCCCAGAGTCGCTCGTCGCTGACCAAAACAACTCCCTGTATATTGTATAGTATACAATACAATATTCATTAAAAACCAACAATAAAAAGACCGTCTTCTGTTTTGCTACGGACTACGATTGTTCACATCGTCGCTACGATTTGTGAATACTTGTAGTCCATTGAATGAGTCCCTCCAAGGGGGGTCTAGAGTGCGTGAGTTAGTAAAGTAAGTAACTCAGTCGTCAGTAACTCAAACTACCCTAATATAATATTTTGACAATCGATTCCTCCTAAAGGCTTCCATGGAGCAATGTGTTTGTTTTGCCAATTATAGACCTAATTAAGAGCAATCTATCAGTACCGGCCACAAGTTGCACATTTGAGTTTTTTGGAAGAAAGAAATATTTTTTGATCGATTGATGTGATAAACATGGGTATGTAGTATGGGGAAATTGTTTGAGCCAAAATCATTTTTTACTGCGTGTAACTCAGAAACGGTAGGATACAGGAAAAAAATATTTAGGTACAACTTGTAGATAATTTTATGGCCTTTCAACTTTTCCTTGAAAGTTTTTCTCTAACATGTTCCGTTTTTGAGATTTAAGCGAAAAATTAAAAAATGGACCCTTTCCCCCCTCCCCCCACTCCGGGGCTCCTCCTAGTGTCCCGGGGTTTTAGTATGTTTATTACCTAGGGACTCTTGACATGTTTCCGAAGAAACATCTTACGTTACTAACTCACGCACTCTAGAACTTTTTATTCAATGGACTATTGCTACAAAAGTCACATTCGTAGGAATGTGACTGTCATCCGTCAATCAGTACAAAAGCATCGAAGTAAGAGCATGACTGCCCACTAAATAAGTAAATAGTAGTTTATCACATATGGTACATAGTACAAAATATCAAATATATATAATTATAAAAATTAAACCGCCTTCACAAAACTGACTAAAAATCTTAAAATAGCCCATTTGCCTTCTATTTTAGAAACAATATCATTTGGAGTAGACTGTAGGTGTACCTACGTAAGTTTGAGATCCGAACTATAGAAAGGACTTAGCAGTGAAAGAATCACAATAATTATTATCTATCTAGCGGTCGACCGCGCCGTCGCCCGCGTTTACTATTTCCTGTAAAATATTTCAACATCATCATCATCATTATCAGCCAAAGGACGTCTCCTGCTGAACATAGGCTTTCCACAGCGACCGATCACAAGCGGTCTGCATCCAGTTTGATCCTGCGATCTTTACAAGGTCGTCTGTCCATCTTGTCGGTGGACGTCCTACGCTGTGTGTGTGCGAAAATATTTCAACGCAACACATATTTGCATTGGAAGTAAGAGGCCAGAAACTTAGCGGTTAGCGAAAGCGTATGTTGTACAAGCTGCGAGCATTATTTTGGGGCGGAGTTATTTTAAAACTGTTAGCTTCTAAGATATTTATTGAAAACAAATCAATGATGTAAAAGGCAATTTTGTTAAAAATGTAATTTTCGCGATGATGAATATGTTTATTTTGATAAGAATAAATACCTGTGTGCATTAAAACACCTTTGAAAATAGAACAATATTTTTTACCAAATTTATGAATTTATAATAGTTTCTAGTGAGTAAATCATATCTGATAGACATATGCTGTCGCGGTCTTTACTTATTGTAGAAATTTTATAGCGGAACAATCCTGTTATGCATGTTTTTTTTGTATATTAAACGGTTTACGCTGCGTTTGCAACGGAAGCTCTCAAAACGAATATTATCTCCCGTTTTTGCAACAGTTTTCATTGTTGCTCTGCTCTTATAAGCCTTATCATCATCATCATTCATCAGTCATCATCATGACGACCCGTCTGGTGTAGTGGTCGAGAAATCGCCTTGCAGCGGGTTGCGGGTTCGATCCCCGCACAATACAAACATTTGTGTTCATGAACATGTATGTTTGTATTGGTCTGGGTGTTTTCTATGTATATCATTTATGTATTTACAAACAAAAAAGTATTTAAGTATTATATCCGTTGTCTGGCACCCATAACACAAGCTTTGAGTAGCTTACTTTGGGACTAGATGGCGATGTGTGGGAATGTCCAAAGTATATTTATTTATTTATCATTATCAGCCAAAAGACGTCCACTGCTGAACATAGGCCTCCCCCACGGTTTTCTACAGGGAAGCAAACAAGCGGTCTGCATCCAGAGTGATCCCGCGACCTTAACAAGGTCGTCCGTCCATCTTGTCGGTAGACGTCGACGCTGCCCTTTTGGTCGAAAGGTCTCCAATCTAGAACTTTTCTGCCCCAACGGCAATCAGTTCTTCGCGCTATGTGACCTGCCCACTGCCACTGAACTTACTGATTCGTAGGGATATGTTCGTTACCTTAAATCTTCTACGTATCTCCTCATTTCTTATTCGATCCCGTAGAGAAACATCCAGCATAGCCCTCTCCATTGCTCGTTGTGTGATTTTGAGATTTTTTATGAGGCCCATAGTTAGAGACCACGTTTCGGATGCACGGCACGGATCATACATACTATGATCCGTGCCTTCTTTGATAAATAAGCTATCCAACACAAAAATATTTTTTTAAATCGGTCCAGTATTTTCAATCAAACAATCTTTTCAGCGTAATAATATTAGTATAGATTCGACAAATTATTAAAATTTATTCATTTTACAAAACAAGCAAAGCACACTTTTTTAAAACCCGCAATGATTACAAAATTTATTTTTCATTAACAATACCTACGAGTAGATACAATTATTGCTTTAAAAAATATTGTCTTTTGATCGGAAGTAAAATATGTTTATATTGAAGATGAACATTCTACTCAAGTTACGCGTAACCAGTTGGTAAATAGAATGTCGGTGCTGTAATACTAACATTTATAACATCCACATGGTTAAATCTATTCAAAAATATTAGGTACGTATCATCATTCAAACTTTGTCGAGGCAACTCGGTAATGTGGCGTGTAAATATTCATAAGGATGCTTCTAATATAGTGACGTGCGGAAGGCCCGCTATTTAGTTAATTTTGTCAAAATCTAGTATTATTGGACCCAGCGAATTTTGTTTCGCCCCCATCCTCGTCCCGCCCAGCCACGTAATTAAAGAAAAATGTTAAGGGTGGACAACCCTTATCACTAAGGGGTATGAAAAATAGATGTTGGCCGATTCTCAGACCTACTCAATATGCTCACAAAATTTCATGAGAATCGGTCAAGCCGTTTCGGAGGAGTACGGGAACATTGTGTCACGAGAATTTAATATATAAGATAAACTTAACTTAGATGTTTTAAACACTTCATTCCACCTTCACTGAAAATATTATTAATGTTTACCATTGAAACTGTCCTTCTTTTTAAGCCAGTAGGCTACCTTTGCTTCAGGAGTGTAACTTCATTGGGTCTACTACAGGTATTCCAACTGTGTATGCTTACCGCACCACGGAGTGATCGCATATTATGGAATATGGCTAATTTCGCTGAATTTATATCGCCACGGGCTTTCATTTTATAGTTTGGTTGCAAGAAATAGGCTTTAGAATCGTACTGTTGACGACAGCCACAAGACCACAAGAAATTATTAAGTTTCATATGATTTCATAAGCTTTAATATTGTCGTTTATTTACTAATTTTCTACTAGACTTAAAGAAAGAGAAAAATGTATAAGTTAGAACGAATACGAAAATTGTTAAGTAAAATTGAATAGGATAGCAATATATGTAAGAAAGAAATGAACATAGTAGTGCCGTGTGCAAACTTCGTGCTCAATAATTAGAGATAATAATGGATCGCTTTAGTCGCTAATTGAACGCAGAAAATCATACAAGAATATAGCCGAATTTGTTCAGTACGTTCATTCCTCCCTACTAAATTTAAATTACAGTCCACTCGCTCTCTGGGCTTGACGACTGTACTCTCTCCATAGTGTAACACCAACATCGTTGGTCCTATCGGAGACGGATCGAAAGTACGCACCAGTGGACTCTGTGCTGTATAATTAGTGTTTATGAATTAGTGCTATATGGACACACTTATTTTGGACTATAAATTGTAAGTACTTTTATTATTTCTACAAGTGTTTACTGTGTTATTTCGTGTAAAGTGCATCTGATCTGAACTTTGATATCTCAACACTACTTTACTTTACTACAAGTAGTAAGCTACACGCCCTTTGTAGCACACCGGCTCGGCAAGATCACAGAAGAAACCATAGAAAAAATGAATAAGGTTAGAATGGTTATGATCGTTCGTTTGTATGGGAACCTCTGTCGCCGGTGGGAGTTACCGCGCTGTTGCTGCAGTGATAAAAGTACCAATCAATGAATTAACGCACCAATATCACAAACCAATCACAATTTCCGCTAGGAGCTCTGTGATTGGTGTAATTAGTACTTGAAACCAACTACCAATCACAGAGCTTCTAGCGGTGAAACCTCCAATCATCATTCAGATACGTTCGTTCTTTTATGTCAAAATACTAGTGATGTGGTAAAGGTCGATTATTATAAATTCAATTACCGATGTAATGTTGTTTCTCTTTGTGAATAAACATGTAGGATTTATGTTTGAAATAATTTGGATAATTTAACAGCTCATTTGATCGCAAGAAAGGGTACTACTATTGCCTTTCGGTAAAGACAATAGAAGAAAAAAATGTGTTGCCAAACGTTACTTGAAATAGAGTAACTTTTACGTTTAAACATTAAAGTAGTTTCTAAAAATAGTTCTATTAGTAGAATTGAATCATTCTTTGTATAAAGAATAAGTAATATTACTTATATACGACAAAAAGATTCCAATGTACCTAAAGAAAAATGATTAAAGGTATAAAAGTATAAAGGCCATGGCCTACATTATTCAGGTATTTTATCTTACCATGCTATTTATTCATATGTATTCTTAGCTAATATAATAAAGCTGAAGAGTTTGTATGTGTTTAATCGCGCTAATCTCAGGAACTACTGGACCAATTAAAAAAAAGTTTATGTGTTGGATGTCTAATTTATCGAGAAAGACTTTAGGCTTGAACTTGAAGGGGAGAGAACAAACTCAATTCGAAAATAGTTAAGATTACAATAAAAAAAATACAATATACTTATAAACGTATGGTTGACCGGTATAGAATGCTTTTGGCATTAAGTCCGCCACATGTACAATTTTATGTTTCGTGCATGTGCAAGTTTTCAATAAATAAATATGACCCAAGTTAGTATGGTGGTTAAGTTAAAGAAATGTACCGCTGCATGATACAACAGTTAACCTTGCAGTGCTTTTGTTCGCATTTAAATCACATCACCAAAGAGGCTTTGCAGAGGTTTGTTAAATTACAAAATTATACACAAATTCACAATACGTGTATAGCTGACTACAAATAAGTCTTACAAAAATATTTGTATGCAGGGTTATTGATAATATGACCGGATCCTTTTAAGAGTTCAACATGGGGGAGCTCATTTGGGACAATCTTGATCCCATAATATACTTTCCAAAAGTCAACCATGTATAAGGAAATTTTCTTTTTAAGTTTTTGTAGGAAAACGAGATTTCGAAATTATGATAAAATTAATACCGAATGCTTTTAGAAAATATGAACCGATACTAGCTTACTAGCGTAACGTGCTTCATGAAGCACGGAGATGCTCGTTGTTTAGGTCACTTAAATATGGTCGGTATAGTCACTCATTAAAACACGATCGCGCCGTAAGTTGTTTAACTTCGATATCACTGCCGATGGGAGTAGATTGTTGACAGTAAACCAATGTAGAACTCGTGAAAGAGTATTGAACACATATCAATTTGAAACTGTGAATTGTCGTACCCTATTTTACAAATAAATAGACCAAACGATAAATTAAAATCGAAGATAATAACAGCGAAAGTAGAAAAGTTGAGGATTAAGCAGTGCGTTTTTGCTGAGTTATATTTTTAGTGCAGGAATACGTTATTTTGGTAGCACGAATTAGAATATAATACATTTTTTTTTCAAATAGCTCTAGTAGTTCCTGAGATAAGCGCGTTCCAACATATGAACTCTTCAACTTCATTGTATTTATTTAATCATTATTATGTTTCAAATAATTAATAAACAAAACTTATTTTTGTCTTTTAATACATCAGTAGGGAAGTTACCATTTATCGATAATTTTACTGTGCTGTGAGCTACATCCCTAGTGATGCGTATACAAGCGAACAAAGCAAATTGGACGCGATACATTGCGTGTTAAGATAGCAGATTTGTTAAAAATATGCGTGGACAGTCATCAATGAATTTTTTTTTTATTTAAGTGCAAGAAAACCGATTTCATTTGAAATATCATAATTAAAAAGTGTTTTTTGCAAATAATGTCGAAATAACTACGTATTATTACTCACCGGTGAAAAAATACACTTTCTCTCTCATTTTTTATGACCTGGCTTCACGCTCTTCAAGTAATTATAGCAAATGACGGCATTTTTGACAAAAAATAATGCAACGCTCTTGTCACGCGACTGAAGTAGCTACGGCTCAATGCAGGCATATGCCTACAATTAAGCTCGCTGTCGCACTGACCGGGGCCATTCTAACCTTATTCATTTTTTCTATGGAAGAAACGAAGCCAGCAGACTGGCAGTGGGTACTCACTAGAACATAGCTGACGTAGCAACGCGAACAGGCTGCCAACGTCCGAAGATGATCCATGGTTTGGAATGTCGTCATTTTTGGAGAAGCCTAAACGTGACTGGCCACGCCAAGAAGATAGCAGCGATTACATCACCACGGAACTACTACATGTCATCACTGAAGAACGGAAAAAAGAAGATGCAGCACTGCCTGACATCAGCCGATTCTCCTCATACGCTCAGCCATGAACACATCAAGAAGGCAACGAAGAAAGCTTATGCCGAATGGCTACCAGAACTATCAAGACTGGCGATGAACTACGACACCGAGTGGAAATTCATAGCCCCAGGAGCACCGAACTAGGGAGGCGCATGGGAAAGGCTAGTGCGCTCGGTCAAGAACGCGCTTACCGCAACTTTAAAGGAGAAAGCGCCGAAAGAAGAGACCCTGACCACTCTGCTGACCGAAGCTGAATACTCAATCAACTCGAGACCATTGACCCATGTCTCCGTGGATCCAGAAGACCCAGAAGCGCTGACGCCCAACCACTTTCTTCTGGGATCATCAACCGGACTGCCACACACCGGAGCCTGCGAAGAAGCGGACCGGCGGGCTTGGAGAGCAGCAATGGCACTTGCGGACAGCTTCTGGCAGCGGTGGATGCGCGAGTACCTACCCACACTGGTGCCACGCCTTGACCGTCACGAACGCCAGGTTGCCGTCAGAACAGGCGATCTGGTCATCATCGCTGATCCACAACTACCACGGAACATGTGGCCGAGAGGCACTGTCACCAGGACCTTTCCAGGACCTGACGGTGTCACGCGCATTGTAGATGTGCTTACCAAAGGTGGGACCTTCAAAAGACCCACCTCCAAGATCATCGTGATATCTACATCCGCACCTTCCCCGGACCAGAGGGAAGAAGAATTTGTATGCAGTACGTTCATTCCTTTCTACGGTTTAATAGTGAATACAGGTACTAGTGAAGAGTGAAGTACCAGTATTTACCAGTGAATTGTGAATATAGTATAAGTATTAATAAATTAATGTGTGTCAGTATAAGTGCAGTGTTTTACTGGGGAACAGTCAGTGCCTAGTGTTAAATTTAAATTACTGTCCACTCGCTCTCTGGGCTTGACGACTGTACTCTCTCCATAGTGTAACACCAACACGTACCTACCTGTGTTTTTAGGGTTCCGTAGGCGAATGGCAAAAAACGGAACCACCATAGTTTCGTCAAGTTTGTCTGGCTGTCCGTCTGTATGGCACAACCACTTTATTCTGAAACTATTACTATTTCACAGTTGAAACTTATTAGGTAGATGTATTCTGTTGACCGCTTTACGATTCTCATGAAAAAATAGAAATAATGGTATTTAACTTCCATACCTAAAACTAAAACCTGAATTTTTTTTTGACAAATCTATGCTACACGCGGGAGTCTATGGATAGGTGTTTTAAAATGACATCGAGGTTCATAAAACACACTCGTTATTAAAAGATTAGCAGGTAACGTAAAAAATCCTTGACAAAAATTCTTGTTTATTATTTTTGATTTATTTTTATTTCTTAAGATGACCAGAGATAACCTACTTGTAAACCCTGGTTATGCTAACTAGTAACTTATCAGCTGTAAGTGATAAGTAAACTACAAATTATACATTTTTTTAACCATTTATTGGTAATCACAAGTAGTAACAACTTAAAGAAAACGGACGCATGAATCGAACACATTCCAAGGTACTCGAAAACATATTAGACAAAGGACATCATTTTTTTTGGGCCTAAAATACGTGAATATTTAACAGGGTCATATTTAGTTGTGGATTACTTATAAACTTAAATACTTTCTTTTAACATTATTTTTAGATTTTTTAATACACCCGTTTTCTTTTTGAAAACATTTTATTAATCTTGAAAATGCGTCGAACGGAACGTTGATTTATACCGCTTTTGACATTTGATTTGCTGGCACTGACATATGACAGATGTCAATATTTACGAAGAAGTGGGTGGAACCAAACCAGCGTTTTGTTCGTTGTTTTTTTTTTAAAAAAAGAGTAAAAATCTTTGTTTTAGGATGAGTATCTAGCTGATTGTAAAGTGGGCATTTTCTCTTTTTGGATTTTTAATGAAATTTAAGTATCTTTGTATTCGTTTTCTCAAAAATAAACAAAATAAAATGTTTCTATAACTGTAAACAAAACGCACTTACTGCGGACAGTGTTGCAACTCTCTGCGGCACATGCCACTAACAAAAGACTTAGATTGAAAATAAAAACAAAACCCATATCGAAAAATTAACAAAAATGTGTGTTTTTTGTTTGTATGAATTTATTCTTTCATTTGGTGTATCATTTGTTTCTGTTAGTTAGAATTTTATTTTAAGCCCAACTCCCATACAAAAAAAATATTGTCCTTTAGGTAGCTTATCTAGCTATAAAAAAATGATTTCAATGTGATAACGTGTTGAAAAAAAAGTTAACTTTACTTTACCGCCGCACTGCTTAAATAATGTCATATTATATTTCAAGTTTCAACACTTAGACTCCTTACACACTGCTACTTTTAGCATCACGATAATTGACCCACGCAATGGACAGATTTAATTTGGCATCGACGCTGTCGCGCGTTAGTATCAATGCTGTCGCCAATATACGGTAAATAATTGGTCAATGTCCAGCTTCTGCATCGATGCTAACGCGCGTTAGTGTCGATGCAGTCACCAATATAAAGCACTTAAATATTTTTTTCAATGTCCAGCTTCTGCATCGCGACTGCATCGATAGTAACGCGCGTTAGCATCGCGACTGTATCGATACTTAAAGTAGCGAAAGTGTGTAAAGGTTGATATTTTGCGACTGCATCGCTGCTAAAAGTCGCAGTGTGCAAAGGGTCTTACTTATTTTATTTACTTTTTTTGCTTATTTTACGGACAACAGCACGTCAATGTAAACACTGCGGTATCTTATTCAATTGTAATAAAGGCTAGTTTGCAACAAAAGTGGATAACCTGATGTGCTGGCCACTGTACCTTATATAAATGTGTCATTTTGTATGTACCTAGTTTTATGATTCATTATCTGGCCTACAACTATAGTTGGTTGTGGTGTATGTACCTATCTATTCATCTAGTACCCTTTTAATAATGCTTATAAACGACTGCTTCATAGTTGATTTACTTCTCGATTCGCAATGACGCGTCATTTATTCCGCTCCGCTACGTCATCGACCGCGGCGGATGACATGCGTCCGTCTTTGTGCATTTTATTGCAAGTGGCTGTGTTCATGCAGGCTACATGTATAAACACCACTGCAGTAGCTTTGCAGCATTTTATTTGGTGCAGTTTTGAACATATTGTAATGTAAGCTCTTATTACGTGTTTTACTTCTTTTCAGTGTATAATTTTGGGCATTTTACAGTAAAAAAATACGTTGATATTCCTGCCTAAAGGCATTGTGGTTTTGAGGGTGATGCGAATTAACTAAACTCATGAGTTATTGCAGATTGTTTTATTTGTACGCACCGTAATTGTATATTATATGATTTGTTTGTGAAACACAGGAGCAATAGTAGGTTAAGTTTATTTATTTAATTACCTATTTTGTACGTAAGATGTACGAATACAAGATTTTTGATATCCTTTGATCCATTCATGAATCAACACTGTAAAGCCAGTGTCTCCAATTTCAGAAGGTAAAATGTCATTTAATCGGCTTGAAATTAGATTCAAGGTTGTATGTTCGGTTACGTAAGCTCACCTTATGAGAAAATTTCCCAAGAAAGGAAACCGATGGCAAGGGGGGGGTTTTCCGGGGGGTGAGCGGGGAGGAAAGGGGGTCGTTTAGAGTGTTGTTCCCTGTAAACGTCAAGAGTGATCACCGTAGAATTAAAGGGAGATAGATTTGAGGTGGGGGCGGCGAATAGGAAATTAAAACTGAATTCGCCTCAGTTTGTAATGAGTGACGTCACGCCACGGCCTACAATTAGTGACACGCAATTGTTTGTGAAGTAAACAGTATCTAACGAATAAATATTAAATCTTAACATATATGTTTTATTGACGACCCGTCTGGTGTAGTGGTCGAGAAATCGCCTACTACGCAGCGGGTTGCGGGTTCGATCACCGCACAATACAAACATTTGTGTGCATGAACATGTCTGTTTGTATTGGTCTGGGTGTTTTCCATGTATATTATGTATGTATTTACAAACAAAAAGTATTTAAGTATATCCGTTGTCTGGCACCCATAACACAAGCTTTGAGTGTAGCTGACTTTGGGACTAGATGGCGACGTGTGGGTATGTCCAAAGGATATTTATATTTATATTTATATTTATTTATGTACAAACGACAGCAAATCGAGGTAAACACTGCGGTATCTTATTCAGTTGTAATAAGGGCTAGGGTTTAGTTTAGATCACGATCTAGAACTTAAATTTTAGCTTAATATATATTATTTATAGTAGTGTTGAGTTAAATACTTTATCAAACTTCTAAAAATATGATCCCATTTAAGGGCAGAAGAAAAATAGGTCGGCGTGGCTTTACTTACGAACCTATCGAGATACAACATTTTTCACTCGAAATGACCTCATATTTAACCTTTGCTTTCAGCCTCTATTGGACTATACTTTGCGTCGGTATCCTTACGCAAATGAAATATTGCCATACTGAATACTTTCAATTTTGTTTATTTAATGGCTGTTAATTTGACAATAATTGCCAATTAGCACATAACTGACAGAGTGTTAAACATCCTCTATTGTTCTTGAGCGCTACAAAAAGTAGTTAGAAAATCTATCAATACCTACTTTTCTTGCAACATATTGCTAGGGTATGGCTCTGAAGAAAATCTCATGTCATTACAATATATTTTTAATTCTTTAACTATTCAGATACATGATCTGTTTTGCCACTAACCGTAATATAGATTTGCGTCATCCATACAACTCTATCAATCATTACGTTACTCAAAGCAAGCTAACGTTCGAATGTCGCTCTAGGACTAGGCTGTTACTTCACATTATGCTGACGCGACAAAATATGACAATTAATTTACAATCTTAAGGAAAAGTTACAATTCATTAAATATATATATATATATATAATATACACCGGTTTCTTGATTGTCTTGCTTGTCAGTATAGGCTTCCCCAAATTCTCACCACCGGCACCGTCGTCTGTCCTTTGCCTGTCTCGTCCAAGTTGTTCCAGCCACTGCTTTGATTGAGTAAACACTAACAAAACTTGCGAAAAAAAAATTAAAGGAAAAACACGAAATCCCAAGGCGGCTGGTCACCGTGGGGCTATTGATCAAACCCCCCAAAATCTCATACTTAACAAAAAAAATACCAAACGAAAGCAAATACACAAACAAATATGACAATGCGATACTTTCAATTAAATACTTATGATTTGCTAACAAACAGTAAGTCCCAACATGCAATTTGTTTTATACAGACATGGCAGGTGAATTATACACCCGGTCAGTCATCTTATATAAGGTGATTTTGATGCCAAAAACCGGCTAAGTGCGAGTCAGAATCGCGCACTGAGGGTTCCGTGCCAATTTTAATTGAATTAGGGAATCCACTTACTTCCACTTAGCTAAAATACTACAATATTTTCTTGACAGCAAATATAACTTTGTTTTTCATAGTGATTGTACGAAGAACAAGGTTATGTTTCCGTTTTTTCAAAATGTGCTCTATTTTAAAAACTAGTATGATCTCGTTTAAATTATTTTTTTGTTGAAAGTCCACGTTAAGATCTACATAATGTATTTTTTCAAATTTACACTCGCTTAGCTTAAATGTTAGATGGAGGGACGCCTATTTTACCACATTGGAAGCGCTTGAAACCTTAGACTTTTAGTGAAAATGGTTTGAGAAACCTCAATGTGATTTTAAAATACCTATCGATAGACACCGTCTGTGTATCTGTCTTTGGTTGGTCATGTAGATCCCAAACGGATGAACCAATTTTTGTTCGTTTTTTTGGGTCATAGATAATTTTATCCCGAGTTTTGTTTAATCCCTCAAGCGTATGTGAACGAGACACAATGCAAATTCTATTGTTATGCGGTTGCCTGCAACCGCTCGGGTGGACCCAACCACCTGCTTCGGCCCGCAGTACCAGTGACGCTGCTCTACGTGTCCCGGCTCCATTACTCCACAAAGGTCGAGGAGATTGTAGAGTACATCAGAGTGAAGACCAAATACATACTGAGGGTCGAACGGTTGGAATCTCGTCACAACACGAATTTCAATTCGTTTGTCGTGAGGGTTCCGACCGAACAGCTGTCGACCTTCATGAAAGCAGAGTTTTGGCCGAAGGGTGTTCTGTATCGTCGGTTTCGAGGACGGTTACCGGACACCAAGTTGCGCAATACTACGCCCGCAAAATAGTGTTTTATTTTAATATTATTTCTGTTATGTTATATGTATGTTAGTCTGTAAGGTATTTATTCTATGGGCCTAATTGCTTTTGTAATTATTTGTAGCCTGATTATAAATAAATAAATAAATAAATAAATAAAAAACTTAAACCAAGTTTAATGAAAATTTTATCAGCCGTTTGAAGATCATTAATTAGCTCTTTAATAACTGATGAGGGCGTCTGACTACCTTCTGTACGTCCTAGTCCTATCGATTCGATATTTGGAACCTTGCTACTTTAATGATATTGATATAACATGGTAAACCAACCTTAAAAGTTAAACATAGCTTAAAATATGGCATGTTTTGGATGTTTTTTTTTGATTATTTCATTGACTCAACATGCTAAAACCACAGGCATCTTCGCGCAGCTAAAATTACGTCACGGCGCTCACCTCACTGCACGTACGGACAACAGCACGTCAAGGTAAACAGTGCGGTATCTTATTCAGTTGTAATAAGGGCTAGTTTGCAACAAAAGTGGGTAACCTGATATGCTGGCCACTGTACATAATATACAGTTTATATCCTAGGCCGTATCCCTTCGTTTCTCATCCGTAATGTGAGAACATTTGTTTTGAATATCGCACTGATATTGTATGTAAAGGCTGACAAAATAATCACGTATGCGCGTTATGTAGGTCTTAACCACACTGTGTGTGTACACAAATTACAGTGTTAACGAATATCAGTCATTTATGGGCAGCGCAATTAGCAATTATTTATCTTATTAAATCGCGTTTGAACGAATTTAATCTAACTTTGGTATATTGATCGTTTTGTCCCGACATAACTCCATCGTAAAAAAAATTATGTTTTTTCCTTCGACGCTGACTGCTTAAAGGGCTCTGGCCCCCTGGCGTGTGATATTCATAATGTCCGATTTTACAATGAAAATTAGTATATTTCCAAAATTTTCCAGGATTGATTTAAAAAAGATCACTGTATTTTGTGAGTACCTAACTAACAGCTATATTTTGCGTTATTTTCATTATTTTTTTTATTAGTTTTCAAACGAAAATCATACACAATATTCAAGCGAGTGATTCGAAATAGGGCCTTTGGTTAAATAATGGCGTCTTAAAAAGAAACGGTCGTAGTTATTTAGAAACTTTTGTGCCTCAATCTCGCGAGTGTTGATTAAAAATTTACGCGCGGACCCGAGACTATATTCGTGTGGGAAATTATGAAATAAACTTACAAATTCAAATGTGATATGAGCTAGTTACATAACTAAAATGTTTTTACTCTTTTGTCTACAATAATAAATAAGAGCTCACTTGCGTAGTACCCAAATACCTTCCCTACAATGTAGACCTGTCTTTAACAATTTAATTAGGGGAAAACTCTGGTCTTTTTTAATAAAAATTAAAAATTGTAATTTAAACATACATGACACATAGATCTTGAATAATTACATTATATTAGGTACACCTATTTACCGCCTATTTTTTTGTATATTTATTAACATGCCTTCTGTTAACTTGTTTTATATTAAAGTGAGTTAACTTAGTACACATAAAACTTGTCATAGACCGCGGCAGATCCAGGTGTAGATAATTTCATTTAAAAGCTCAATGAAAAGTGCTGTTTCAAAGCTGGCCAGTGAGTTTACTTCAAGGATAACTAGATGGCGCTACGAGTCTTTGTGGGACTGTAGTACCAACGCTTTAAGCGTTTTAGAAAATGGAATCGTTTGACTTTATAGCACATTTGCTGGACAGGAATATTGCTGTTTGATCAAAACTTTGAAAGGAACTTAAACGATATTTACTTCTGGGAAAATATAGTTTTACTAATCATTTTGCTAAAAAGTGTTAAAAGCTTACCTACCTCTAATAAAAACTGTCACATACATTCCGTTGCTGTATTTAGGTTGGATCCTGAGAATATGAACACCGTTGGATCACATTTCTTTGTCCTTATTTTCATTCTTTATACTTAAGAAATTAACTACAAATACTTGGTCTGTGGCTAGCTAAAATAAAGTATTAAACACTAGCATAAGCATGATTGATGCATGTTTGTCTTATTATTTTAATTTTGTAATAAGGTAGGTTCTTGACTTAAGAAACTTCTTTTTCACACAAGTGCAAATGTAAATTACAAGCCACAGTACAGAAGGGTAATTGCAGTAAGTTTTATTCAAAAACCTATGCAGTACAAACGAATTTCAACTTAAGCCTCTGAGCGTTTAGGTCGAGTTTTGAAAAGGGACTGTTGATTCTGTGTCCCTTTCCAGTCAGGTAATAATAAAATAAGAGATTACATCTTTGCGTAAGCAACAATAGGGCTCCCGCTTATTCCACTAGGGTCAATTCTGCACTCGAAAATGACGCTTATTGCTTTGATTTTAGGGTTCAGTATACGTTTTTTTTATCTAGGTTTGGTTATAACGAAGTTGAAATGTTGTGATAGGTAATAGGTTGTTTTAAAATCGTTTAAGCTCGATTGCCACCTGTTAACTATGAATTGCCCGTATGTTTGCGAATGTAAGTAATTATGATTAAACGTATAGTTAGGAACATAAGAGCTTGACAAGGATTTTTCGTTAAACATTTAGTTAAAAAATACTAAAAATACTTATGCCTAAAACTTAAGTACTTCGACATTCGAGGTTATACCTATTTGTCAATGAAAACATGACGACTTTATTCTCCTTAATAACCCAAGTTGAACAGAGACTCCAGATTCTCGGCGATCAATATTTGGTACAATTTAGTACAAAGAGGCCATTAGACGCGTCAACAGGATTCAAAATAAAGAAAAATAACTATGAAACGGATACAGAGTAAAGAATGCACGGCGATGTAATGTGACTCATCTTAGCACTGGCCACCTCGAACTCAGTCAGACCAATTTAAAAACTATACAAAATAAGCCAAAGTAGTCTTTATTCGTTTTATTTAAGAATGGAATAGACCGCCAAAGAGAAGTCCATATTTTTTATTATTACGACGAAGGTATCTTTACAGTTCGGAAAGATGGATTTTTAAAGGTGTCCAAAGGAATGTGTAATGGTGAAATGCCTAGTGGTGAATTGGCTTTCAATATCTCTTTACAGACTTCAAAAAAAGCAGGTAAGGTAACCAATTCGACCTGTATGTATGTGATCTCGTTGGAATTGGATCTCAATTTTTAGTATGCAAAATTTCGTAAGTGTATGTACGTTTGTATGTTTATACAGTGTGCTGTATAAACATACAAACGTACATAAAACAACGGACACATCCAGGCATGCATTAATACAACTTTAGAGGCAATAACTACAACGAATTTAATTGAGGAAAATACCCCATAGAGTCAATTTCTAAACCTCACCATATGGCAGTGATTTTAGTTTTTATTTTCACAGAAATTACACGTGAAATTTACGGGGGTTTGAGTCTCACGTCGTGTAGAGGCTCGTTTTTGATGTCATTATAAAGAAAAGGGTGTGGTGTAAGTAACTAATACATTAAAAATAAGCTATGAAATAACTTCAGTGTTTTATAGAAAATATTTTATTTTAATTTTTTTGGCGCATTCGGGCATTTTATTTTAAAATAATACTAAAAAGAGACCACTGACATACGTTTTTTTTAATTACTCAAAGTATTTGAGTTATTTAACAAATTGATATGGCCATCGTGATTATCGTTGATTTTTTAATCTTTTTCTTTTAAAAATCATTAAAAAATCAACGATAATCACGTGAAATAATACTCCTACTTACAAAATCGAGTATTTTTTATTTTAATTATTCATGTGTTTGGATTTTATCCGGTTTTCATACAAAATCTATGAAGTATCAACGAAAAACCACATGACATAATATTTAGGCGAGCAATTAAAAAATAGGGTATTGTAAAGGAATCCACCTTAATATTTACGTAAGTTACGAGTATCTTCAACGTTCTGCCGTGGCGGTATGAATTAGGTAAGAACTGCCAAAGGTGATTATTATTCAATTAATACTGACGGTTAAGACAAGGAGATCTTACGTGGAAGCGAAGCTTGAGGCCGGTTTCGTGATCGATAGTTAACGTGACTAATAGTAAAACGTCGTAACCAACGTTTGAATATTTTAGATTGCGCGTGTTTTAAGAATAATAACTTGACCATTGGTCATTACAAAAAGGACATTTCTAACATTGTTGTTTTTTTAACACGCAGAATATTCGGCCATACACATCTTGAGCTTATTATATTTATGAAATGGATTGTAAATATAGGTAAACAACAAAATTGAGACGTTTCTGACGCCACTTTTGTCGTCTTCTCCTCCCAATTTATTTACTTCATATTATTATATGAATAAAATGTACTCCTTTAAGGTGAAATTTCAGAAAAATGCCAATGTAAAGTCCGTTTTTTTTGCTTGTCGAATAATGTAAACCATATTTTTATTACTTTAAAAAAGTTAATCAAATTAATTTACTATTTGATTTAAAAAGAAATAAATGTAGTCCGTGATTTTTGTGTTTATCTTATTTTAAAATGAATTATTTCGGTAAAAATGAATGTCAATATTGTTTACAATATTTGACAAGCAAAAAGGAACGGAGTTTACTCTGCGGAGTAAGTTCATTAGTTGAGAGGGAAATGAAAATGAAGGCGACAAAAGCGCCGTCAGAATTGTCTCAGATTTCCGGTCGACCTATATGTGTTACAAAGGGCATTATATTTATTAATACAATTATTTTGGTCATAAACTTCCACGAATATGCTCATATCATCCTTTTTAATGCGCATAGCCAAAGAGTGGAACTCTTTACCCGCATCAGTGTTCCCAAGGGAATATAACCCGAAAAGTTCAAAAACAGAGTGAACAGGCTTCTTCTGGGTAAGCTCGCTCCATCGCCGACTCTGTCTCAGCCCAATTAGGTGTAGGCTAGAGTCAAGAGCAAACCCATTTCGAATAAAAAAATAATAGGTAATTTTGATAGCTATTGACCTACTTTAGGCAAGGTTTTCTGCTAATAGTAATAGTCCTCCTAGCCGATTTCAACTACGGTGGCCAGTCAGAACGACTAACCGACTGCGCGGGACATATTATAGTGCACAAGTGTTTGCGCAAACACAGGTGCACTCTCTATTCCTTTCACTCTCATAGCCCGATGGGACAGCAATCTGACATGACCGGAGAGAGATCAGGCGCAGGACCAACGGCTTTACGTGCTTTTCCGAGGCACGGGGGTGAAACACCGCCAACTTCCAAACTCCGGGCTACCCTAAGAATTTCTGAACAGAAAAACCCAGGTATATATTTTAAAAAAAAAACAAGCGACTAACCCTGCTGTCAGATGTTATCAAGCCGCCCATAAGGCCTCTGACTGGGCTTAACGACTCATATCAACCGATATTAGCCGGGACCAACGGCTTAACGTGCCTTTCGAAGCACGGAGATGCTTGTGATGTACGTCACTTATATGGTCGGAATGGTCACCCATCCAAACATGATCGCGCCGTAGGTTGCTTCACTTCGGTATCACTACCAAAGCGCTGCTACCACTGCGCTATGAGCACCTCCTTTTGTATTGTATTTCACGAATATTCCTTATCTAACGTTTGGAAAATCGACTCTAAGTAGATAGAAATAACATCTACGGAAAGACAAAAGGGACAGCGGCTCAGCTTTGATATATGGAGAGTTTATTTAAATAATGGTCGGCGATTAGAGTGACTTGAGCGTGTGATATTTGTTTGGGCGTGAAAAAGCTTTGCTTAACAATTTGGACAGTAGTTGTTCGAATTGCGCCTTATTTGAATTGAATCTATTAATGGTATCAATGAAAAATCGGGATAGAGATTTTGTTGTGTTGATTGCTAATATAAAGAAATGTGAGTCGCGCGATACAGAAAATTCTCTACCAGTACGTACAGTTTTATTTAAGAGAGGGCAAGAGAAAATAATTGAATATCTATAAATCTTTTAAAAATAAGAAATCCTAAATCAGAATTAATTGTCAAATAAGTGTTCTAATCACAAATAACATTTTGCTTCGCCCTGTGCGTTGAACGACTTTTTTTGCGATTACACTGAGGTTTTGTCTTATGTCGGAAGGAGGGCAGGTAATACTCTACTATCGGAATTGAATAAATTGGCTGATAACCTACAAAAAAAAAACATTTCATGACCTACGTGCTTTATCTTCGTGTCTAACTAGATACCAACAAGTTTCAAACTAAACTTGACCACGAAAGGTCAACCGAGGGTCAATCAGAATTTATTTTTACAGTAAACCGAGAGCTTTTTTATTAATAATGTCATTTGAACTCTATCAAGAAAGTTTTTTAACAGATTTTCACTCAATAACCTTAAATTCAAAGTGACATAAATTGGGTTGTCTTACTTCTGTCACACTTATGGAATTGTCAATTCACAAAACTGATAAAACATTGACCTTTCGTTGACCTTTAGCCTTAGCCGACAAATATCGAGTCTCATGGTTACCCTCGACTCAGTTTACACTTAGCGTCGAATCGTTCCCGGAATATTTCGGCAAATAGATCGTTATTGTAAGGGCGAATAACTTCCTCCCCCGAGTATTAGAGCATAGCATCCCTTTTATAAATCCTCTGTTGCTTGACATCTGACATTTGTGGAGGAATCAATATAAAACACACAGGTATTCAATATCTTATGAGATTATAAAGTATGAACACTCGGCCCGGTATTCTAAATGTAGGTTTAAGTATTCCAAAGGAATATAAAGTTGTAATCAGATGAGACCTTAATTATTTATTAGTTTTCAATCGAAATTAGTTCAGTTGTAAATGAGGCATAATTTTATTATTTTTCTTTTATCTTAATACCATTTGAACCGAAAATTGGAAAATCTAAGCATTCTTTTATAAATAAATAAAACTGAATTAGGTAATTTCAAATAGACGGCTTAGTAGGTGATGATCTCATTGAAAAATAATTGCAAACGAACCCTACAATCCTTGACAGTTGTCAAAGGACGCATAAAAGTTATCTGTGTAATTAATGTAAGTGTCTACAAGTGCCGAGTTTCCCCTACCACTACAATATATAGGCGCAATCAGTCGGAAGATGGAAATTGACCCATAAATCAAAGTGATGAAGCTTGAAATCCGTTTGAAAGTGTTCGTAGACGGGTTATTCAGTTAACTCACCATTCAGGGGCCGATTCATCGCATATTTTTATGCAGCAAAGCTAGCTTAAACTGCTTCCCGTAGCGCGGTAATGAATAATGCGAACGGGCCAATTTGGAAAACAAATATCACACGGATTGCTTTGTAATCTTTCGGATTAAATTTTATATTGTCTGTAAACATCATTATTTTCAATGGTATGACCCAACCAGTTGTTGAATAAAAAGTATTTAGTTGGATGTATGTAATAATTAGTTCGGTCCATTACTTTTATATTTACATTAGGATTTAAATATCATGCAAATTATTCATAAATCGAAAAAGTTGGAAAATACGGAATACCCTTTTGCGTTAAATAAACAGAAGTAACAATAAGCTCACACAGTTTGTTTATACTTACACAGCCTAGCTGCCTGCCTGCTAGCTAACTCAAATGTTCTATCTAAAATGTAACAATAATGGTTCTACGTAGGCCTGAAAACTGGAAGCTTACTTCATGCGTATGCATTTAAATGTCAAACCTAACTTTCCCGCCCACTGCGGAGCGTAGGTAGGTACTTCAGCAGATTCTAGATGCGTGGATGGGTGCTCTTTAAAGGCCAATAAAACGATGTGAGTTCATTAGTTCTTTAACAATTTACGATGAGGTTTATTAATTTCGCTTAGAATTTCCGACGATTAATTTAAACTCCGTTTTTCTTGGCCAGTCCCAAAATGTAAACAATCTTTTCATAACTTTTAAACTATTTGATTTGAGAAAATCTCAGTATAAAACGACGAATAACCCATACAAGTTGTGAGTTTTGTGTTTATCTCATTTTAAAATTAATCATTTTGTAGAAAAGGAAAGACACGATTATTTACAATATTCGACTTGCAAAGAAAAACAAAGATAACAGCTTTTATGTTGTTGGTCAGTTTTTTCAGCGGGCTTTTGACATTTGAATCGTATATGTTAATAAAAAAAGTTTATGAAGTGGGCTTGTAATATCATATGGATATTATATTATATTATATATATTATTGTGATATATACGAAATCCAGCAAGACATTACGATGATGCTGATAGTTAAATGTTATCGTAATTGTTATTAATACCTTTTTACAGAGAACAAAAGATAGAGCCTACTTAATTCATTTAAATGAACGTTTGCATGAAATAAATAAATGATCAAAGAAAAGAAAATATTTTTTCCATATTCAAACACCAAGACGAAGAAATATATTTAAAAAAACACCAAAGAGAGCATAATTTTTCTTACTTATTTAAAATACTGAAACGCAGTTTTTCCTATTAGAGCCATTTTCCGTAGAAGCTGTAACTCGGAATTCTTCGGAATCAATTCACCCGTGTGATGCGTAGAAGTTGCTCTTTGAAGCTTCATAATTGGATGTTTTCATGTTTTGTTGTTCAACAATTTTTATTTGCAGTTAGTTATTGCTGCTTTAAGTACTAGGAGTATAATTAAAACTTTATTATTTATTTCTTAAATAAAATTATTTAAGAAATAAACGATGAAATATAACTTTTAGGTTTAACAGTGTACCTCTTAGTTATTCAAAAGAAATAAACCGCCTCAAAAAAACTGACTAAAAAGCTCAAAATTACACGTTTGCCCTCTGTTTAGGAGAACCGAATGATGTGCGTAGACTGTTGATCAACGTAAGGTTGAGATCATGCATCGGCTCCAAATGAATTTGTTTCTCCTAAACAGAGGAAAAATGTGTTATTTCTAGTTTTTTTGTCAGTTTTATGAAGGCGGTTTAATGCTTAGTTAATTACTCTTGTTCATACCAATACTTACGAAATTTTACACACGTGTTCACATACACAAATATTATCAAAAAAGCCTTGGTAAGCGTTAGAAATTGAGCTTTTTATATTTCTCAAAAGTTTTTCGAAGATACGTCTTGATAATGCTTTGTAAGCGATAAGGATAAATAACATTACATACATTTAATCGAATGAATCATACATAAATACTCATTCTCGGTATCATGACTGTCATGACGGTCTGTTTTAAGTAGGTATAGCTGCACCGTACCTACTTTACCAAATAAAGGTGATCTATCAATATCTTTCAACGACAATCAATCCTGGGCTACACAAACAAACACCGTCAATTAACGTTGAGAATGATCCTACGAGGTCGTTGATCCCGCGGTGCGTCAGCGATGCATGCATCCCATACCGTCATACCGAGCTCAGTGTCGGAAGTCTCGACATAGTTCCGGGTAAAACCACCAGGTGGCGCTCGAAAAAAGCTGAGACAAAATTGGTGTTTTCGGGTATTTATTGATTGAGAAGAATTTTTGAGTGATGCTTAAAAAACTACAAATATTTTTTAAGATTTATTAAAGATATAGATAGCTACGTAAGTTAAAATGATATTTGATGAATTAGAAAATCATAAAATTGAAATTGTCGACGCGAAATGTCAAAAATGATGCATCAGACTACGCCCGCTGATCGGACGATGCATCGCGAGAACTATTTGGGAACGGTTTGCGGAAATCTTGCACCTTACTGACTGGCTGCAAAAAAAGATTTGACGATAGTAGTTATAAAAAAAATAACGATGTGCACTCAATCACAGATTTATTTTAGTTTGATGGCCAGTCCTCATTAAAATCAACACGAGGTACCTAATTAAGTTACAGATTGTTTCTTACTGTCCTTTATTCTTTAAGTAATTTCCGTTGGTAGAAATGCATAAAGGACCCTTAGAAAAAGTGGAACTTACTTTGTTATACTTAATAAGTAATAAATAAATGCAAAAATATTCTATGTTTTTCAGGACAACCTTTATGTGCTACCGAACAAAACTTATTTGCTTACTTATTTATAAACTTTGATATTACATTTTACATACATAATAAATCATAGGTTGGCATACCGATCTTATAGAAGTAAGTGAGATGACAAAGAGTTTAACAAAGTACTCAGAGTTACCTTGCAATTTCTACTTAAGTCTTCTTGCAAAGTCTACTTTCCAAATCAAAATTCCTTTCAATTAATTAACTTCTTATTATCTGTGCATCCAACTGACAGTTGAGAGCTGTCAAAGCGTCGGATTTCGCGCCAAAACGTCGTAATCCACCGCGTATGTCCACCCTACTTACGGTTCTATGGGGTATCGATTATCGCCGCCGCGGCGCGCGCCGCCCTACCCTGTATCACAAGCGATAACTTGCTCCAAACTTGCGAAAACACTCATTTTCTAATAGTTCTTTTATGAGTTATGTTTTTAGGTTATTAATGTGGTTAAAACGATCTTAAAATTAAACTAAAAAGATGATGAAACTTGAAAGCTTTAATCTTAAGGTAAAATAAAATTTAAAAGTTAACCAACAAACAAAATATAAGTAATTTCATTGTGATTGGACACCAATCACAAAATAAAAAGATTAAATTGAATAATGGATTAAATACCGAAAGTAAATATCTTTGTGATAAAGTTGTGTTTGTGCCTTTGTTGTTGCCGTGTGGTAACTAGTTTGTATTTGATTCAAAAAACATTAAGAATTATCTTTTTAAATAGTTAAGAATTAACATAAGCCATTATAGGGCTTTGGCAATTTTGCTTTAGTATTGTCCTATCATTTAATTCTTAAGTTACCTGCTCTATATCCCGATATAAATTAAGACCTTATTTGACGAAAAATATAATGTTGATTTATATTAAATCTTAATTTACCCCGATTGACACATAAATATTCACTATAAATCACCATGAATCATTTATGATGAACGGTAACGCTTGTTGAATTTAACTTCGATAAAACATGGATATTACACGGAAAAGTATCCTTTCTCATTTTGGTTATCAGTGTCCGGTCGAATTACGACGGCTCATTTAATATTTAAATTCAGAGAAAATACGCTTTATAGGTTATTAAGTATTCATTCATCGTAATCCGAATTAAGAACTTAAAGCTCATGTTTTTATTAAATCCTGAAAAAAGAAATTTAAACAATGAAGCAGGATAAATATACAGTTCGTAAAAATATGTCTTTGTCGAATAAAGCTCGTCTCTCCAATAATGGTTAAAACAAAAGAGTACCGATGAAGCAGAATGCAATATTTAAATATTCGTTAAAATATGTAACTGCATGAATTTATACTTACACAATATAATCTGCAATTTTTTTTTGTATAACCTACCAACTCTGTTTAATTTTAATTCTTTCCTTCCACGAATTTATACAAAAACCTTTGATTATTTTAAAACTTGAAATTACGATTTCGGGCGCCATTTTCGCAGCGTCATTAAAATGTCTATGCCACTTGCCTTCCTGTCTTGATTACAAACAAGATCGTTGCTTTATCTATGGTATTTCGTTATTATTTCCACCTTGTCCGTTAATCATCACGGAGTTGCTTTGGTTTAATGAGCCAACCCCCTCCCCCCTCGGATTAAGGGTTGCATAATTCATGGGCGCTTTGCCCTACGGAAAAACAAATTTAGAAAAAGGAATTGTCGGGGTGTTTTCTATTTAGTAGCGATGAATGAGGTTATTGGAAAAAATAAAAGCGGATTAATACTTTTGTGTTAGTGGGTTCTAGTCGATACGTGCGGTGATTTGTTTTCATAAGTTAGTCGTAGATTGTTAGAAAAATGGCTTTCAAACTAAGATGTTTTTAAATTGTATAGATACGTCCTATGCGCTCGAAAATGGCTACACGAAAGGCAGGTAATTGCCCGGAGTGCATTCAGTCTGGCACGCTTTCTCTTTATGGCTATACGTCCCGACAACGCCTTAAATTATTTCTCGTTTGCTGGTAAAAATGCCTTTCCGTGTGTTTAGGATTAGTACCAATAACATTGCAACTGTTAGAGACTAGAAAAACGTGTCATTACATTCATTAGTAAATTTTTTTCATTTAAAATTATTAAAACTTAAAACACTTATTTATGCTTTACCATAATTTAGCAATGGCTGACATTAGTCTGTAGAGCGAGATGTCACGCGCTCGCGCCAATGAGTGCTCAGTAGCAATCAATACGTAACGAATGTTATATATTTATCTCTTTCTATCAACAGGCATGCCCCATCTGTTGTCTTTATTAGAGCTTAGTGTCGTAATACACAACTATACGTTCGTATATAGAGTAATCCTTGCGCCACTTTAAAATGCTTTAATGTTGGTGTAGAACGTGTCTATACTTTTACGTCATTGCTTTCAAAAGCTGTTATAACAGAAATTGTTTAGATTTCAGTACTGATCATTTGAACTGCTTATTTTAGGATAAAGACTTATTTTAGGTACAGACCTTTCTAGTTGTTTTGTGTAAAAACACACATCATCTTTGTAGCTGTGCAAATATGCTGGCTTTTGTCAATGAGCGAGCACAAAGTATGTTGATTCATGAACTGTCTAAGAGCGAAGCACTGTGGTAATCTTTTACGATAATTGTCGAATGATAAGATGTCGCAATATCAACCTATTTTCAAATGTATGAATCACGAAAACCAAGTAGTGAGAACAGCTTTCGACGAACTTCGCCATTTCTTACGATGATTTCGCTCATGAACTCAGAGTTGACCGAAATCAAGCGTCATCTCGTCCAGAGTAGGTCTCACTGTAGGCCCTGGTCTCGCACGGGTTTAAGCTGTTCCCTTTTTTTGCTCGCGATCGCAGTCACGCGGGGTCGGGTTAAGCTAGTATTCAGCCCGGATTAACTTTTTGTTAATCATTCCACCAACATTTGTTAAAACACCATTTTGTTCGTGAAATCCTTCACAGTATGTCGACTGGTTTCATAATTAGGTAACAAAGAGCATTAAATACCTTTAAATAATATTTCTCACTGCTGTGGAAGATGTAATATCACAAATGTTTGTATGCCGCTTTCCATAATAAAACGAACAGTTACAAAGGTTCAGAAATAGATTTTTTTTTTAATTTATTTGACACACACATAGAAATAACACACGAGAAATAGCAAGGACCATAAATTAAGAAAGCCCCCGCTCAGTAGGTATTAGTCGGGACAGGAGATGGTACGCATGCCACGACACTGATTTTCACCTGAATTTTCAGCGACAAATTAAAACTGAGAACTATCACGGCCTACCAATACTTAGTTTAGGTTATTCCTAATTCAACTAACAAAGCATCCATTTGTTCAACGACATTTATGTTCTTTGAACACCAGACTATCGGGTTCCAATCGGTCAACACACAAAAAACGGTGAGCAGTCTACCTCAAACTGGTTTGTAACCGTTCAGCCACCGAAAACTTAAATGCTTAGGGATACCCGCAGGGGTATTACCCAATTTAATCGCTTTCAAATTGCAATGATTAATAACGCTTTGATAGTATTCTGACCGATCAAATGTATTATTTATGTAGCTGTCATTTCGTTTATCATAGCAAATAAAACTTTCTCGAAGATTAGACTAGCTTGACGGTAGAAACGCACCTACCATACCTAGAGGTCGAATTGCAATAGTTTCTACGATCGCTTAGACCCCTTACACATTGCGACTTTTAGCATCGATGCAGTCGCCAATGTACAGCACATAATTGTCAATGTCCAGCTTCTGCATCGCGACTGCATTGATGCTAAATGTAACGCAAGTGTGTAAAGGTTCACACTTTGAAACTACATTGATGCTGCATCGCTGCTCAAAGTCACAGTGTGCGAAGGGTCTTAAAGTTATGTTGCAGATTATTTAAGACTATTTGCATGCGTCTTCGAGCAGATTATATCACGCCTCCAAATGAACCCTAGAGCTTATTTCAGAGCTTTCAAAATAGCGATTGAAAGCGATAGTGTTTGGTAGTAACCTTGTCACTATTGACCTGTCCGCAGTCGACTGGGCAGATGCATCGTTTTGCGATATGTGTAGTTTTGTTTAATAATACCATTATATGAAAAAATAAGGAACACTTAGAAAAAGTAATGCCTCTAACTTAATACCCAAGTCAGTCAGTGAATAATGCTTCTTCTGTGTAAGCTAAAAATATTTTAATACTAATACATTTTTACCCCTTCATTCATAAAAACGCAAACAGTCTAATAAATATATTTTACCTATTACACTATTTTGTCACTTTCTGTGAAATGATGACAGCTCCAAAAACCCGGCCAAGTGCGAGTCGGACTCGCACACTGAGGGTTCCGTGCCAACTTTAACTGAATTAGGGAATCCACTTACTTCTACTTAGTAAAATACCACAATATTTTGTTGACTGCAAATATAACTTTGTTTTTCATAGTGTTTGTATGAAGTACAAAGTTATGTTTGCGGTTGTTGAAAACATGCTATATCTCAAAAACTACTCGTTCGATCTCGTCCAAACCAATTTTCGTTGAAAGTATGTGTTATGAAGTACGATCTATATTACATATTTTTTTTCAAAATTTAGACTCTCTTGGTTTAGAAGTTAGATGGGGGGACGCCCATTTTACCACTTTGGAAGCGGATAGCTATGAAACGTTAGACTTTTATAGAAAATGGTTTTAGGAACCTCAATATCATTTTAAAAGACCTATCCATAGACACCCCACACGCATAGGTTTTTTTTTGGTTTTAGTTATATGTATTGGAGGCCCCCCTTAAATGACATTATTTTTTATTTTTTGTGTAAGAATCGGTTAGCGGTTAACAGGATACATCTTCCTTACAAATTTCAACAGTGTAATGCTTATAGTTACAGAATAAAATGGCTGTGACATACGGACGGACAGTCAGACAGACAGACTTGACGAAACTATAAGGGTTCCGTTTTTTGCCATTCGGCTACGGAACCCTAAAAAGAACGGGACAAAACAGTGTAATAGTTTAAACAGGTTTATTAGACTGTTTGCGTTTTTATCAATAAGAGGGTTTGTCTCTTATCTGTCTGTTATTGTAAAAATGTCGCAACAAATATACACATTTCAATCTGTATGGAAGTAACGTCATTTACACAGTGGCCAGCATTGCTACTACTATGCAAAATACCTACTTTGCATTGTAGTCACATTATTTAAAAAAAAAAAGTGTTTTAGTTTGGTAACTCTTTACGATGCATGTTCAGACATCTTTAGTGCTATACTGCATACACCTCAATAATTTTCTGACTTTGAAATATAATACTTTGGTTGTATTATAGATATTGAGTATGATGAATAGTATCTGCCTAAGTAAATTATGAATGGAATCAATATGAACAGCAGAATATTTCATTTAGAAAGTCATGCTCCACTCTAAATCTATCATAGCTACACAAAATCATTGAAATTAGCCAAAAACATTGCCAGTTTTTTTTAATAACTCGCTCCATAAGTAATTGTTATAAATAAGTTAAATTAATCATCATTTTGAAGATGATATACAGCATTTGATGAGAAGGGTGGATGATCTTTAAAAATATTTATTTAGAACATTTTTCATATTTTATTTATTCAAGACGAGCTATATCTATAGTTTTGACATAGACAAAATAAAATTCCTACGTTTAATATTTGAAGGAGAAGGTCTTATCACTTCAGATGGTTCTAGCTTTCTCAGTTCTATTTTAATATACCAACACTATTTAAAACTTTAGTTTAGTACACAATATAACAAGTATATAATGTATCTGTAACGTAAATGAAGCAAAAACAAGTGGTCAACTATTTAAACTTAGCATTAGACGTTTAAACAACGTGGTGGTTTTATAAATATTTTATTTTATTTTTTTATTTAAACTTCATTGCACTGTAAGTTGTACAATTGGCGGACTTAATGCCTAGTGGCATTCTCTACCAGTCAACCACCTGGTAATGCAGAGAGTTTAATCAGTGGCGGAATATTAATAATATGTGAGAAGAGTGGTAAGAAAAAGAAGTAATTTTAAGCGTAGTTTTCTTTTATTTTGATCGCAAAGTGGTGTTTCATACTGACTTAATTTCTCACAAACATAGGTGTCATACAACGGTTCGGCTGCGCGGGGCGTTTCTTTGAGTTCTCGAATTGGATCTATTTCCGAACATGTTATTGTTTATATTCTCAGAGTTCGATTGTTGGCCGAACGCGAGAGTACATTCGCAGCGATTCTCGCTACTTTATTCTGATTCAAAAAGTTTATGGATCGGTAAATTAATGGTGTTACTGTGTTTGTCTTATGTTTGAAACGTTTTCAAGGTTGTTATTATTATTTTAACAGCGATGTATACCTATCCCTCAGCTATGTATACATCTGAGTTCTTGTGGCAGAGTATGGCTTAAACCACGTTATTGTTGTGCTAGAATTCTTATAATACGGCCTTTTCCTAGCTGTAGTAAGGCTTACTTCCGTCTATATAGTTTTAGGGCCGATTTTTCAATGATCTAGTTCAGATAAAACTTATCAGACTGATAAATTATAAACCGACAGGTTTAAAAAAATGACAGGTACCTATGATTGCTGACAATAAGGTGAAGTTTTCAAATTAGCCATATTCCTTTTTTGTTCGACGAATATTTGTTATCTGACTATAGAAATTCAAATTGTGTGTGAAAACCTAGATCAAATTAAATCATTACAAGTAAAAACTAGAAGCACCGGATTGCGTAACTTATTATATCTACCCAGATATATAATACCTTCATGCAACAATGTTCATGGTAAAAGAATGTGGGAGTATTTCCTGCCATCTACTTTAAATGAAGCTAGCAATATTATTGAACAAATAAGTAATTTAGAAAATAGTGCTAAATGTATAAAAATACTTAAGAACTACATATTGTCTTAAAATTGTAACAAGTAGTGTAGTGACTCTCATTACCACATATAAATCTAAATAGGTTTTTGTTGGTATTGAAATATGTTTTTTTAATGTAAATTGTTTAACATAAATAAAGAAATAAAGAAGAAAGAAAAGAAAGAAAAATTAGCCCTTTACCTCATAATATTCTAATTTGTTGGTTAAAGTATTGTACAATACTTATCACAGCCCGATCACGTGTCTACTTAACATAAACAGTCACACTCGCCTCAAGTAATACCTTGGTAACGTCTAGTGCTCGAGAAACCCAGTCAAAGAGAAATGCGAAAGATTTCAGACACATTCTGGTAACGTGTTTGAGTTAACCGATATATCGGGAGTTCGATACGCGAATCGCATGTCTCGAGCTCTTAGCAAAATCCATAAAGAGGCAGTAATCCAACGAGTGGCTTCCCGTAATAGTGATGGGAACGAGTCTATTATCAAACTAGAGTATGAGACTTATTTATTGGAGTATATGTAATTATTTAAAGTACGATATCGTTTAACATTTTATCAGCGATAAAATTGCAAGAGCGTTGGATGATAAATAAGCGAGCTGGTTAGTTTTTTTTATTACAGTAGGAAATATTTGTTACGTTAATAGAAAATCGTTATTAATATGAAATCGTTATTTTTGTTAATAAATAGAATTATTACCACTTTCCTATCAATAATTGGATATGCATCAATTCTTTTACTCCTATTGGCTTTCCCTTATAATGTACCTTTTTTTGTTGTTGTAACGAATACAATAAATATTTATATTTCTATTTAATAGAGCTTTCTCATCACAGTACTAACAACGATTTCTGGTTATAGTACGTTGATAGTGACTAAGTAATACTTAGATATGTACTGAAAATACTTAGAATATTGTAACTGAAGTCATGTAATAATTCCATTCTCCGTATTACAGTTAACCAGAAAGCTATGAATTCTTGGGTATCATTAAGTGGGTAATTCAGAAAACCATTAACCTTGCTAGCCACGTGTGCCGTTTACACCTAAAGACCCTTATGTACTTAGTATAAACAAGCTACTTTCAGTATTTATTAACAAAAAACATGGTAAGATAAAGAAGTCTGTGTGCTTGATATTTGACACATATTGATTACGACTTATACTGAGCTTACGGTGCCTTTTCGACTCAAATAGTCTTGTTTTTTTGCATGTTTTTTTTCTCTCAATGTCCTTTGTTTTTGGTCGAATAAAAGAGTTTTCTTTCTTTCTTTCATATTGGCTATGCAATATTTTTCCCTTAAAACTCATAAGCGTAAATTAACGGATGTCTTATAGTATTTTTCAAAAGGACGCAGATGCTATTTGCAGTTTGGATCGCAGTTATACTTTAAGTCGTTATTTAAAAATTGTTTCACGTTGACAAAGAACTTAACTTTAAAACTAGTTCAAATCAATCAATCTACAAACAACGTTAGTTTAGGTTTCTGTCCCATCACTAGCGTCAAATCAGTATGACACGTGCGATATTCATACGAGTGTGTCGATGTCAAAGGGTCTTTTATTGAATTGCGAGCTCTCAGCGAAAACTAGACGTAGATTATTCTAAGAACGTAGATTACCGTTCTTACGAACTTCTACGGAGTACCTACTACGCGTTGTCTACAAGAAAAGGTTAAAGAACTTCATAATAACATCGAGTAGAAGCGTTTATTCAGTTGCGTAGTTATTTCACAAAAAGAAGAGCGAAGGAATTTGGTGAAAAGCTTTAATTAGGATAAGGATGCAAATAAAACTAAAACTATATGAATCGCATAAAAAAACTCCAGTCATTTTGCTGTATTTGCCCCCGATTGAAAGCCTAGGAATGATGCCGCTGGGATATACATCTTACCACCAGTATATTCAAAAGTTTATAAAAAAAATGAAATGAACGGCCTAATACATACATATATATTTTAATGCGTTAAGTTATAGTAGCACTAAATTAAAGTGATTTAAAAGCTTAAATAACACATTTGTCTTCTATTTAGGAGAAACAAATTATTTTGGAGTCGGTTGATGATGACAAGCTAACGTACATCAACAGGCATCGTACTGATGCACATTATGCACAGACTCAAAAAGAATTAGTTTCTCCTAAATAGAAGACAAATGGGTTATTGTAAGCTTTTTCGTCAGGTTTTAGAAGGCGGATTTTTTAAAAATAATTTTAGTTATTTACCCATATCTCAAAAAAAACTGGTCCGAATTTGATAAAACTTACACTTTACCCTAAGTTGAAATATACTTAATTGAACTAAAAAATAATCATCTCGCTATAATTTCTTACTATCGACAAATTCGTAGACAAACATACATACACCAACGAAACTTTGAACACAGTTTAGAAGTCTCAATGGATCAAAATACTATAATATATTATTAAATTCCAACAATATCACATACAGACACATTGTATTGATTACCTCCTTTTTCTTGAAGTAGGTAAAATAATATTATTGTGTTGAAAATATGTATTCCCAGTTACCATTCAACAGTTATTTTAGACACATACGCGTTGGCTCTATGTATCAAATCTATTCAAGATTTGTAACTCGAATAGTCTGTTCATAAATAAGTGAGTAGCAACTAAGTGACTGCGAACTGCTAGACTTGTGTCTAGCTCTTTGAATATGTATGCTGATATACATACTAGTACATTCTGTACCTTATGTGATAATCTGTTGACGATGGTAGATGTGGACGGTTTGTTCAGTGAATATTAATGTTAGGTGAGGCTAGGTATGGGTAAATACTTATATTAGTAACTAGCGGTCCCCCGCGACTTCGTCCGCGCGTTTTGAGTTTGCTCCCTCCCCTCCCGTCGCAGTGTGATGTTTTATATCGTAAAACCTTTCTCTTTCAACACAAAAATATTTTTTCAAATCGGTCCAGCAGTTCCTAAGATAAGCGCGTTCAAACAAACAAACTCTTCATCTTTATAATATAATTAGCGCAAGCGCACGTTGTACTTAAGCTGCGAACATTATTTGGTGCGGAGTTATGTTAAAACTGTGATAGCTCCTAAGATATTTATTGAAATCATATGATATAAAGGGCAACTTTGTTTTCAATGAAATGCTCCTGATGATAAATGTATTTGTTTTGATAAGAATGAATACCTGTGTGTATAATACGCCTCTAAAATAATGCATTACTTTTTCACAAATTTATTAACATAAAAAAGGTAGTAACTCAACCATAAAAGATAGACATATGCTGTCGCGGACTTTATTATAGAACTCTTAATGCTGAATAATCCTGTCATACATGATTTTTGTGTAACTTAAGCGGTTTTCGCAGCGTACGCAGCGGAAGCTCTCAAAAGGAATATCTTTCTCCCGTTTTCGCAACATTTTTCATTGCTGCTGTGGTCTTATGAGTCGTATCTTTATGTTATATAGCCTAAAGCCTTCCTCGATAAATGGACTATTCAACGTAAAAAAGATTTTTCAAATCGGGCCAGTAGTTTCTGAGATTAGCGCGTTCAAACAAACAAACAAACAAACAAACAAACAAACAAACTCTTCAGCTTTATAATATTAGTAAGTATAGATGTAGTTCTAGCATATTAGGACTTGTGTTTGTGAATGATATGTTTTGTCCTTAAATTTTTAAGTTATGGCAGGACGTATGTGACCTAAATAAATAGAATATATAAAATATAACTTTCTATACTAAAAACCACTGCACCATTTGAATAAATGCAAAAACGATTATTCTAAACTTGACAATTGTAAGTTATTCAACGATTTTCGATAGGTTTCGTATGTAAGAAAGAAATAAAACACTTTTATTCGACCAAAGAAATAAGAACATTGAAAAATACATGCAAAGAACTAGACTATTCGAGTCGAAAAGTCAACCGCTCAGCATAAGTCATGGCAGCGGAACGCATTCTACGACGCTGATTTTTAGCTGGTGACTTTGTGGGTAGAATAGTCTGTTTAAAAAAATACAAAAATGCTAACAAACCGGAAAATATAATAGAAACCATTATACAATCAAACTTAATACAATCATAGACTATTACTAACACAGAAATCACAAACAAAAATTCTTTATAAAAATTTAAAATATAATCATTTAACAAAATCATTTATTAATCAGATTTCATTTTGAATACAAGTAAGTAATAATTTCATAATTCTACAAACAAAGATAAACATAAAATAATTTAAATCGTACAATATTTTATATTAAATAACCTATAAATACATAATATTTGTTCAGCCTTCGGTTCGGGTTAACTTAGAGCTCGTAAGCTCTGCGTCGTTGATGAGCTTAATTTTCTCCGGAAAATCGAGCGAAAAAACAGAAAAAAGAAAAAAAAAGTTTTGGTCGCGACGCCTTTAGTAGTAGTGTAGTTTCGGTTTGTGTCGTATTTTATTTAACCGAAAATAACATTATTTTCGGTTCGTATATCGGTTTGTCTCGTATTTTATTTAACCGAAAATAATGTTATTTTCGGTTTGTCTCGTATTTTGACGGAAACGAGGAATGCATGATGACCGTCCGATGACAAAACTTTTTTTTTCTTTTTTCTGTTTTTTCGCTCGATTTGCCGGAGAAAATTAAGCTCAGCAACGACGCAGAGCTTACGCGCTCTATGCTGTTATATTATGCGAAAAACATATTAACATTGCAGAATTTTGTGAATAGACACGCAATGACGTCGACTAAATTTTTTACCTATAGATTTATTTATTTAAAACTTCATGCACAAAACATAAAATTGTTCTTATGGCGGACTTTATGCCAATAGCATTCTCTACCAGTCAACCATAGGTCTGAACAGATAAAAATACAGACAATATAATACAATAATATGTATGTTCTACTTCTATATAATAACTGGCACGGAATGAGAAATAAATAATACCTATAACAGGGTTTATTACGCTGCTTGAAAGCTTAATTAATTCGGACTCTTCGAAAAAAGCATTTTGAAAAAATATTTATACACTAGCGGTCCCAAGCGACTTCGTCCGCGTGTTTTGAGTTTGCTTTCTCCACTCCCGTCGCTGCCTGATAAAGCCTTCTTCAATAAATATGCTATCCAACACAAAAATTTATTCATAAAGATGAAATAAGAAACCAAAAATTTGCGCACGGGCGGGACTTGAACCAGCAACCTTTTGCCTGCTTTTTGATTGCTATCGGTCGCGGTAGAAAACCGTGGGGGTGGCCTCTGTTCAGCAGTGGACGTCCTTTGGCTGATAGTGATGATGATGAAGATTACTTTGTAATTGACTTACAAATAATACTTTGTAATTGAGTTACCAATATTTCGTTTGATATAATATGGACCTATTATAAACTATAAGCAAGTGAACAAATGTTTACAAACGAATTATGTTAACAATTTTTAGACTTATCGAAGGGTCCGGAATATTAAATGAATCGTTTGACTCGGAAGAGGAATGAACAAGAGACAAAGAATGTAATACATCAGATGCTGACGGACCATTTCTGATTGCTTCAGCTGAAGTAAAAGCTAAATAAAAAATTAAATAGATATTAAATAGAAATGTATATTGTCCCTTGTCCCAGTGTGTTGAATCAGCAATTCGGACTGCACATGTATGTTGCATTTTCGCCCCTATGCTTAAGCTAGATTAGTGTTTATCTTGGCCTGCTGCTGTCTGTACAATAGTGTCGTATCTTGTATCAGAAGGCTGGACGGCAAAATAGTGTAGGGATTGACGCCCGACTCGCGCGTAAGAATGGCGCGACAGCCGCGCGATTTACGAGAATCACCCTCTTTACTGAAAAAGAACTAGTTGGCTTGGTTTATTTTGTAAATTGAATGAAGTAATTTTTTGGGTATTGATGCTACTTTTATAATACCTATTTTGTGTCAGAGAAAGACGATCCTTAAATAACAACACTTAAATAGACTAGTTAGATACGGGAATGCTACCATGTACCTTATTATTTATGAGTTTCCGATATTTCGGCACTGTTGCAAGCGCAATGATCTGTGAGTTAGTTTAAAAAATTATATACTTAAATAGTCACTTATTATGTAGACAGGGTTTTTGTTGTCCGGTTAAATGCGCTGCGGAAGAGAAATCTCTATAGACGAACTTTAAATGTAGCATTACCTTTCATACCCAATGGATTGTCGTGTAAATAGCGTTAGCAAACAAAGAAGTTAAGTTCAATTTAAACATTATGAACAAAAAATATCACCATGAAAATGCGCATTATAAAGCCGGCTCCAGCAACATATTTTATTTCGTGCGAAACACTCCGGATTATTCGTTCTCCCCGCAAAATGTTGGATCGGTCATTACACTAGTAGCCCGACTAGTCTGTGGGTCGTATGCCGGCCTCTAGATGTCTTCACCAGAATATAAAGACCTCCACCCCCTCCCGCGATCCTCAAGACATAAGACTGAAAAGGGGAGGCTGTGAATGTACATGAGTGTCTTCAAGTTTTGGCGGTCGATAACAACCGACCGTAAGATTTTACGAAAATTAACTTTAAGGGGTACTCCAATCTAAACCTTTGGGAGATTAGGGTTCCCACGTAAGCGTATACATTAGGCAGCTTAAGGTCAGTCGTGCGGTTTCGTGTCTTCATACTGAGTGAGTATGGGACTTTGGGTACCGATTGAATGCAAATAATGATTGGTAGAGTCAAAGATGTCAGTAACTCGGCCACTTGGCGATTGTTCGAACGACCTTACGGTATAAGGTTAAGCGACTTTCGGACCTTGGAAGCATAACTCATTAAAATTGACCAATTGACTTTGAGGCTGCTAATGTATCTCAGCGTTCCAAGCTCTACATTATATAAAATCATAATGTTTTGGTTTCTTTTTTCTTATGCACATTTTATGGCTTACGTTTCGTCTCTATTCTCCAGCTTTAAATACATTTCTAAGAGTTTAAAAGTGTAAATATACTCAAGTACCTACGCGTAAATATGGAGTTGTTTGATCATACTAAACAATAGATTAAAGTGTATGAAAAGTTTCAAACTTAGACAATATTTCTTTACTGCAGCTTAAAGCCATAGACTTAAACATAGAGGTCGTTGCTTAAAGCTGTATCTCTTTATCAAAAATGTTCAATCAAAGTCCCTATTAGATTTTGTGACAATTAATCCCCAAATTTCTGAAACTGTATTATATCTTTGTAATGGTATGAGCTGTCAACTTAATTCGAGTATTGTCCCCATAAATAAATTATCATTAATGCTAAACAATTAACAGTGCAGCTGGTAGTGGCCGTCACATTAGCGTTTGATGGAAATCGTTGCGAAACCGTAAATAATGTGGGCTATTACATGCTGAACTTGATCGCTTTAAAATGGCAATCGATACTGACGGCATTAAAGTATTCTGAAAGCTTCGTGAGCGCTTGCTTGTATTTGGCAGCGTGGACAAATAAATCTGCCTATATTATATACAAAGAAAACTCGCTTGTATTCACATAAGGAAGCGAGTTTTCTTTGTCTATAGAGGACAGGCATCGCTGTTATAGACAAAGAAAACTCGCTTCCTTATGTGAATACATAGGAAACGAGTTTTCTTTTTCTTTAAACGAGAGGCATCGCTGATCATTGATGACCTTGTTTCCATTGTGCTGCTCAGCAATCAAATAAAATCGTTAAGCTACTCGTATTTTGATATTGGTTCAGAATGTTTTTATCACTCACAGTGTCATATTTTATATTCTTAAAGATGAAATAAGAAACCTGCAACTGCTTCGGTTAGTCAGAAGTTGCAGGTTCGAGTCCCGCCCTGGCGCAATTTTTGTTTTTATAATTCATCTTTAAGAATTTTTGATGTTATCATAGAACATCGACGTATATATGCTTACATCGGTTTTATTTGCTTTCATGAATCACACTCACACCCTTAAACACAAATAAATAAATAGTGCTTGGCGGTCCGTTCGCCATTTTACATACAATTATTTACTAACATATTTTATTTCGGCTATACACACATTGCTATTGTCATCGTAACCGCTTTAATTTACGTACTTAATACGCCTGCTGAATTATGCAGAAACAGAATGCAGTGTTCAGAGGCACTGGCACTAGTAAGCTACGCAGATTATCTTGTGTGTCGAAGGATTGACGAGATGAAATACAGGCACATCTAGGCTAAGAAGACATGTAGGTTATAATCCGCCTTAATTAGCAGTTTTCTTGTCATTAGATGTTTATATAATCGAGAGTTGGCGCTAGCGTCACTTTAGGAAATAACTTTTTAACTTTATACATTATACCAACGTAAATAACAAACAGTTAAACTATGTTGATGTGTACTTTAAGTAAATAAAGGATTCTATGATGACAACAAATAAGTATCTTAATTAATATAAAGGTCAATAACTCATTTTAAAGCATTTAACTACGCAGTTTTTTCTTTGTCTATGGTTTTCCGCCAACGTTGAAAAATATGTAACTAAAGCTATCCCAACGCCATCTAATGGAAGAAAACTGCTCATTGATAAAGACAAAAGACGCAGTACAGGAAAAAGTAGGTACGGACAACAGCACGTCAAGGTCAACACTGCGGTATCTTATACTGTTGTAATAAGGTCCAGTTTGCAACAAAGTGAGTAGCCTGATGTGCTGGCGACTGAATATTATATTTTAAATCTAATGTAAAGCTTCTCTAAAATACTTCTTTGTGTGATCTGGATTAAGGAAAAAAATATATTTAGACTTGCGATTATAATAGAACAATATATATATATACAATATATATATATATATATATATATATATATATATATATATATATATATATTTTAAAGATTTGTGATCATTTACTTCAAACTTTTTTCCGAAATCATTAATTAAAGAACCATACCGGAACTAAAATTATATTTGTAAATTCAATTCTGATAACGCAAACAACAATAAAATCGACAACACCTGTCCATTTGGTTCGTATCCTGCATGAGGGGACATTACCGAATAGGGGTTACCACCGCCGGTGTCAGCAGTCAATAGTTTTATTATTAAAGCTTATTAACCGACTTCAAAAAAATATGTTATTTTCGAATATCGGTTCCCCGCGGCTTCTAACTACCATTTTCATCGACTGGAATTATTTGAGGGATGCAATGTATCCTATGTCCGTCACCATAGAATAAACCTTATATCTCGTCTTATTTATTAGAATCGGTAAAGTCATTTTAAGGTCAAGGAACATCGTCATTATATTCACACTTGTATCTCTGCAATATTTGTATATAGTACGGTAGAGGGTACTGCCACTTAAACAAATTAGGAGCCAAAATCGCTGCACCCCGCGTCGTCTTGTTCAATTACTATGTTTTTTTTTCTGTCGTTTGTGCAAGCGATTTTCAAGATCAAAAAGCGAGCTTTGGGTCAAAATGTTAATATTAAACTTCCAAAACGACGCCATAGTGACTATGTATATTGATCGATAAGCTTATTAACAATACGGTTTTAACACATGTGTTAGCAATCGTTAAAATAAAACCTTTCGTGAGTATGTGATATAATCGCCTCATTCGGTTATTTGTGACAAGTGTACGACTAGGCTGCATGGCCAAAGGCCTTAGCCCAAACTGGTTTAAAAATAAGGATAAGTATTGTGACATGTTTGACAGTTCTGTTCCTTGTAAAATATGGAGTGAAAAAAAGCGCGGGAACCTTGTCAGAGAAAGGCGCCCAATTTTTAAAAAATTCAAAGTTTATTATTATTACTGTACATTTCTTGTTAATATCGTTGTAAATATATAGTAAATAGTTTGTTTCTTATGTGAAAGTGTTGGAGTCATGGGGGGTAGCAAGAAGAGGAAAAAGCAAGACCCTCCCGATGGGCCTCCAATAAGTGACTCATCATCTGATGAAGAAGATGCTTCATCGAAATATCAAATCTTTAAGGTACCAGGGTACTCCAGAAAGTACCCTGAAAATAGTAAAAAATCCGAGTACATAGTTTTTGTATCCCACAAAGAAGAAAAGCCTTTTAGCGACAAAGATAGACTAGCAATTTCTCACGCCATACGAAAGTATTGCGTGACTGGTATACTCCATCTAAAGTCCATCAATAAGTACAAAATCGGTATAACTTTTGATTTATCTAACAATGCCAATGTATTCTTACAAAACAGGAAACTTCTGGATGATTTAGGTCTAAAAGGTACAATTCCGGCAAGCGACACGGAGGTGACTGGGGTTCTCACTTCAGTACCCACCGATTTATCAAATAAAAAGATTTCGGCTCTTATTGGCAGCTCACGTAATGTCATACAAGTCCGACGGTTTATGCGTCGAGTGCGTAGTGAGGGTGGTGCGGTCTCGTACCAGCCCACTCAGACTGTTGCGGTGACGTTCGCCTCCACAGAGCTCCCGCAGTACGTATACCTCGACTCGTGGAGACATGAGGTAAGTGTGTACGTGCCGCCGGTCAAGCAGTGTCTGCGCTGTATGAGGTTTGGCCATATCGCTCAATATTGTAAAAATGCTGAAGTATGCTCTATCTGCTCAGGTTCTCACAGTTTCAAATCTTGTACAGTTGAACAAAAAGATGCCAAATGTATAAACTGTAGTGGTAACCATGTTGCTATTTCAAATTCATGCCCACAAAAGAAAGCCAAAATTGAAGAAAATAAAATCAAATCCAGAGCTACCACTTATTCCGAACTATTTAAAGAAAATTCTTTCCCTCATTTGTCATTAAGAAACATAGAAACTCAGTTAGAAAATCTTACTAAATCAGATTTTTTTATGAACATTCTGACTAACGCAGTCACCAAATTAATTTTGAATCAAAAAGAAAACCCAATAAACTCTACAACTATTAAAGAAACCCTACACCTAACCTTCCGAAACAACGCTTCTTTTCCCGTAAATGGAACTTAACTTTATTCAATGGAATGCACAAAGTATAATCAGTAATAAGATTTCACTTACAAAATATTTATATGATAACAATATACACATAGCTATTATTTCTGAAACTTGGCTTACGCCAATTAAAAGTTTTAATATTAAAGGATATATAACCGAAAGAAATGATATAGGCAACAAACACAATGGAGTAGCTATTTTAATTCACAATAGTATAAATTACAAAAAAATCAACACATTTTCTGACAATTCTTTACAAAACATTTGTGTAAGAATAACTTTACATAGTGTAGAAATAAGTATTGTTAGTTTTTATTGCCCAGCGAATTCCACACCATCTTTTGATAAACTTAAATTCCAGTCTTTAATAGATTCAATACCTGAACCAATGATTTTTGCAGGTGATTTTAACGCTCATCACACACATTGGGGTTGTCACTCTATAGATTCTAGAGGCAGAGACATTTTAGATATAATTGACAACAGTGATTTGGTATTATTAAATAATGGTCATGTAACAACTGTTGGATCTCTATCGTGGCGTTCAAATGCATTGGATTTATCGTTGGTTTCCTCATCATTAGCTCTTTCTTGTGACTGGTCCGTACATAACGATCCTCTTGGCAGCAGCTATCATCTTCCTGTAATCATAAAAGTCTTTGTAAATAATAATGTAAATAGAGATCAGTTGTATAATAATGGTATCATGCATTCTCCAATTTACCCTAACTTTAAAAGTGTAAATTGGAAAATGTATGGGCAAATTCTAGATTTTGAGCTGTCTGACTTTCAAATTGAAAATTATTCTCCACTGGATGCATACTCCACTTTCATAAAAATTTTGCACACTGCTGTAAATAAGTGCCTTCCAAACCAAAAAGTATCTATGTCTTTCCCTACTACTGCTAATAGCAATAGTAATACTACTGTTACTACTACTTTTAATAGTACACCTAAAAAAAAATTCAAATACCCTCCCCTTCCTTGGTGGAACAAAACATGTTCAGATGCTGTCCAAAAGTCTAAATCTGCATATATTAACTTTAAAAACAACCCTTCAGATGAGACATATATTGAATTTAAGCGTTTACAAGCTGTTAAAAAACTTACCTTGAAAACGGTTAGATCCAATAGCTGGATAGAATTGTGCAACTCTTTTAATCGATGTACTCCCTTGTCGACAATCTGGAATTTTATGCGAAAATTTAATAAAACATACTCCTGGACAAATAATGATGACAGTTGGGTTCTAGATTTTCTTTGTAAGTACACTCCTGATTATGTAAATAATAAAACAAACATTCCTTTCATTAGTGATGCTAATTCTGTAAATAGTTTCTTGACCGATTCCTTTACCAAGCAAGAGTTAATATCTGCCTTGTATTCTAGAAAGGATGGTGCTTTTGGTCTTGATGGTGTGCCATACATGATGTTAAAAAAGCTTAGCACCAAAGGATTGGACATGCTCCTGTTCATTCTGAACAATCTATGGCTAACAAACAATATCCCACATGCATGGAAGACTGATTGTATAGTTCCCATATTAAAACCAGATAAGCAGCGATCTAGTCCAGACTCCTATCGCCCTATCGCAGTTACATCTTGTGTAGGAAAGGTATTTGAACAGTTATTGAAGCAACGACTGGAATTTTATATAGAAAAAAATAACCTTCTACCTTCTAATCAATATGGATTTCGTAGGGGTATGTCTGCTCGTGAAAGCATTTCTCAATTACAGCTTGATATTCAAAGTAGTTTATATAAAAATAATTTTGTGTTGTCTGTGTTTTTTGATGTTTCTGGAGCTTTTAATAGTGTAAATGTTGAAATTTTGGGCAATGAACTACTTTCTATTGGGATTCCAAGCAAAGTGGTTCATTGGATTCAAAATTTTTTGATAGAAAGGGAAATTTATGTTAAATATAATGGATTGTTGTATGGTCCAAGATTTGCTTCAGTTGGCACAAACCAAGGTGGCATTTTGTCCCCGTTAATTTTTATTCTCTATATTCGTCGTTTGAATATGATCTTGGGTTCTGATGTTAAAAATCTTCAATTTGCTGATGACTTAGTAGTTTATACATCTGGAAAAAGTTTAGCTAATGTTAGAACCCTTATAAATAAGTCATTGGAAGGATTGTTTACTTATTTCTCATACTTAAATCTTGAAGTTAATGCATCAAAATCAAAACTCTTAGTATTTGGAAATGTTAGAAATTCTACCCCTGAAATTGTCTACAATCAAGTTCCTATCCCTGTTTCTCATGAAGTTAAGTTTTTAGGTGTTACTTTCACTCATAACCTTTCCTGGAAAAATTACATTGATTTAATAGCTTCTAGAGCTAATAAAGCCTTCAATATTTTGAAATCATTATGTAGAACATCTTGGGGAGCTGATCCAAAGATAGTGTTAATGTTGTACAAATCTTTGATTCGAAGTCATTTTGAATATGGTTTCCTTTGTTTTGCCAATGACACTAGACTGGTTAATGTCTTAGAAAAAATACAAAATAAAAGTTTGAGGCTTATAACTGGAGCATTTAAAAGCACTCCTATAAATGCAATGCAAGTTGAATGTAGACTTCCACCTTTAAGCATAAGGTTCTCATATTTAAAAGAGAGATTCATATTGAAACTTTACAGTAAAATTAATAATCACCTGTTTCTTAACCTAAAACTTGCCCCACCTCCTCCCTTACGTAATCCCCTTTACATATTGCAGGGATTCAGTCAATTCCTAAATTTCCTTGAAACTTTGCAAATACATAGGTCTTCTGTACTTCCATGTTATGTTGGAGTCTTCCAAAGTCACTTTCCTGCAATCAACATTATAATTGATCATAATTTGTTCTCAAAAGAAGATGTATATAGTAAATTCTCTGAATTTGATGATTGTAGATTTATCTTTACTGATGGGTCCAAAACTGAGTCTGCTGTTTCTTTTGCTATTTTTGATAGTTTATTGAATACTGGTTCTGGTTATAAAATAAATTCAAACACAAGCATATTCACAGCTGAGGCTGTGGCTATTCTTGCTGCTTTGAAACATATAAAACACAAAAATAGTGGTTGTCTTAAATGGATAATAGTCAGTGACAGTATGAGTGTCTTAGAAAATCTTAAAAATAATAAATTTAATGCCAACACTAACTATTTGATTGTTGCAATCAAACAGTTATGGTTGGAATTAATAACAATGAATAATTTTAATGTTTCTTTTATTTGGGTACCGTCTCATGTTGGTGTCATAGGTAATGAGAGAGCTGACTTTTTAGCTAGAACCATAACAAATTGTGCTACAATAGTCCCTGATTCTAGTAGTAATCTAGATGTCCATGTACCTTGTTCTGATATTGTTCCTCTTTTGAAGAAAAGGTACATTGACATTTGGAGAAAACATTATAAACATAAAGTTCAAATTGAAAAGAAAGGTGTGTGGTATGATGAGTGTAAAACCCAAATTGGAATTATGCCTTGGTTCTGCAAAGGTGACACCTATTTAAACAGGAAATTTTACATTTCAATTCTAAGGCTACGATTTGGACACTGTAATTTGAATTTTCATCTCTTCCGATTGAAAATGGTGGATAGCTCTCATTGTGATTATTGTGATTTTGTGGTAGAGCAAACTCTTTCACACATTTTTTTTGTTTGCTCGGCCTTTGGCATTCAGCGCCTTGTGCTTATGGACGAGCTGATTAAAATTTATGGCAAGCCTGATTTGGTGCCGCGCTCCATTCAAGCTCTTCTTGTGAATAGCCTGACTTACATACCTTTATACAAATTTATTCTCTGTACAGTTTGCAGAATCTAATGTTTTTGTAAATATGTATAAATTTAGTTGTGGTTAAAACGTTGTAAATACTTTGAATTAGTCAATGGTGTATAAAACTTTCTTGTTGTTATTTTTTGTAATTGCTTGTTTGTTGATAATTTTTGAATTTGACATTGACGTTTGATACGTCGCTTCGTTCCCTGGTTATGACATTTTGATCCCACATGGATTTTTATACCTGTGCTCTATTGGATGTTACTTAATACATTTAAATAAAAATGGATCTAACTATCTCAAAAAAGACTGATTTCTTGGATAAGATATGCATATAAAACTAAAGAATTAATTATCCCTAAATGTACTAGATAAATAAACAAACTTATGACATTGTACTCTACTGGATTTTAAGTGTATTTTGCTTTACATTTGAAATGAATGACTAAGCCATGGATTGAAGACATCACAAATACTGAAGACTTTATTTTCCCTAATTTGACAAAAGAAATGAAAAACCTACGACAAGGCAGCATGGTCTTTGACCTTAGCCTGTTCCAAAATGGAACGAAAATAACAAAAAAAAAAAAAAAAATAAAATATGGAGTATATTGTTTGAGAGAAATATATATCGTTGAAGCCCATACTGACGAGTTTTTATCATTTCAGAAGCGAGAAGCGTACCTACGAAGCCCACCAAAGTGATTGAGTGGATGGTCAATCCGAATCGAAAGCAGTTAAGTTGGAACTTGGAATTTGAGTAAAGCGTCATTTCAGATTTTGGTAAGTTACCTACCTACCTACTTTGATTCCTTGGAGAAAAGCTTAAAGTTTGGTTTTATTTGTTATTGATTGATGCATTGATATGCAACAATGATTACCAAGACTGGTATGAGACTAAGTATGATTGTCACGAGTGAATTTTGGTTGTACTGAGGAACCGAGTTCTAGACGTCAAATTTTTGAATAATACATGAAAGTTAATGATTGAGTGTCTTTTATAAGTATTGATTTGAAACATTATGACGAGGTCATGGTATCTTCTATTTTGATTTATTTGATAATAATTTTTGTAAATTCAAAATTTTCCTGATGATGCTTCAATTTAATGATATTCATTACGAATCTTGTAACATTAATATCAGTTCATTTATTAACGAGAATGCAGAATACATCAATAAATCAGGCCAAGTAATGCATAAATTGCTTTGAAAAAGGACGGTAACCTGCGATAAGTTCCATAAAACAAAAAACACAGACTTGATATCAAAAAAAACATGAACTGAATTCTGTGAACGAAGCCATCAAAGTTCTTTATAATTGCACCAGTATTTCTAATCCCATTGATGTAGGGTAGCAAAGATAAGTACAGAATGGTCTGTGAGCACGTCCAAAAAAAAAGGAATATTTATATTATGAAAAAACAAATATTACAACAATTATAATGCCGATTGCAAAGCATGTTTTAAAATCAAATTGCAATAAACAATATTACAACACAGAAAGAAATCTTTAACAGTTAAACCATAATTTAAAATATTTTAAAATTTTATCAATGAATTAGACTATCTGACTAACAAATTACTGCATTAGTCCTTAGACTTAAATCTATAGATTGTATATTAAAGAAGCGACTGATTTTTAAAAAAAATACAATTTTTATACCTTTAATAGGAGCAAGACAATGAGTTAATCATAGAAAAATTGCGCGCCAAGTAATGCCCAATATTATATGCATTCATCAAAAGTTGTTTATTTTTCATTATACTTTGATGACACAAAGTGAAGTTATATTGATTATGGAACAATTGTTTCTAATATTGACTAATTTTTCACACATAGTAAAGAAAATAGATAGTCCTATTGAAAAAGTTTACTACTAAACATATTTTTTTTCTACTGACAAAATGTTTATTGATAATTTCTATACAAGAAACAAAACTGTTTATGATTACCAAATGCTTACAGGTTTAATGATCTGCTTTAAAGAAATACAATTGTGTCATGTGCTCATACTTTTATTAGATGTATTATTTTGATTCTATAAATATATGAATAATATAGAAACCGCCAGGATTAGTATGATAAAATTTAAAAATAAAATATTATTTCAATGATGGTGAAAGTGTCACTATATTCATTACTATGATGATAAAAAAAGTAAACATATAAAATGTTAGATAAATAGTTGTTCACTGAAATAACTCTTTTTAACTTGCATCCACATACATGTATTCTAAAAGATTATTATGACTTAATAAACAATTGGAATGATTTTGAAACACATTTTTTAAGTTAGCAGACAAAGAAAAACAATAGTGTTATAGAAACTTATGGTACTATGTGCCAACAGGAACAAAACTTTTCTTTCTGAAATTAGTCACTACTTAGTTGAATATATTATTTAAAGTTAATTTAAATTGAACTGCGCCTATAATTGATCAAGCACATAAAAGGATTTTCTATTTTAACTTACATCTGACAAATGGAAATATTTGTAAAACTGTTAAGTAGCCAGCTCTTTGATAAAAATAAATATGTTCCTTAAAAAGAACAAACAGCTGATTTGGAACGCCATCTCAGGTGTGACCAAACTGTTGTTTCATTAGGAAGTTTTAAATTTCAAGTGTCTCAGTATCAGTTCAGCAGCCTTAAATTACTCATGTTTCAAAGTCTATACTTCTTTTAGGTTCAGGATAAAGTGATCTCAAAAGCAATAAGACCAAAATATGAGATTTAATTATTCAAAGTAGAAACTAGCAATATATAATGGTATATAGCAGGCTTGTCAGGCAAGTAATGGAAACTGTTCATAAAAATAGTACCTTCATATAAATTCTAAAAATAAGTTGATTTGACCATTTATATTAAACTTTATATTTGTTTAGATTAAACAGTATGTATACCTTCTTACGGATTTTAATTACCATAACAGTTTAAAATTAAATTACCCAATTATGTAAAAGGCACTAGAAGATAATTGTTTTAAATATCAAATAGTTGTAATTTTAAAAAACACATATCTACTGATATTACAATACTAAGGTGTTACTATAGTGTTGAGCAAAAGTAGATAGCAAATGTTTGAATTTGAGTACTAGAAGTAAACATAATTTAACCGACTTAAAAGAAAGGAAAAATAATAATAATAAAGATTCCTTCCTTCCACATGTTATGCAGCGCCCGGAAGGGTTCATTATTATAACGGAGTCTGCACATTGAATTGTATTGTAGAAACACCAGATGGTAGTGCTTACATTACGGCGTCATAAATTAATGAGTACCGGCTCAAAAGAAAATAAGTACTTTAGTAGCTCACGTGACGAAGTTATAGAATGCATTAGCAATCTGTCTGCTGTTCTTGGATAATTCAGATTAATTAAAATGATATATAATTTCTTGAAAAATAATAAGCCATGTTCTGACAAAAGTAGCAACTTATTAATTCATTTATGATTAATTTACTGAAATACATTAATTAAGGCAAGAACAACATGAGTAAATAGAATTTCTATTCTTAAAGTTATGGTTCAGAACTTCAGATTGTAATTAATAAATAGTTTAAATGTGTTAAATTTGCGAGTGAGTAGGCCAAATTAAGAAATATCTAATAGATGCATGTCTCATATTCGGTTGGTCCTTATAATACTCAACTTAATTGAGGAGATAATATATGAGTTTCTTTAATACTCTCAGTGATGAAGAACTGTATAGAAGAGTTAAAAACTTGCTGAAGTTAGTTGTTCCATTGTTAGCCAACAGTAGTGCTGATAGAAAATTCCACATAGTGTTAAGCAGTAATAAATGATATAAATACACGACGGTGAATTATATAAAAAATAATAATAAAGTGCCATAAAAAAAAATCAAGCCTCTTAGAGTTTTGGCAAGAAACGACTAATGATGGTTCACTGGAATGAGACAGTTGTCATATTGTAACAGATGCATTCCTTAAAGACGGTTATTGGATGTTCCATTTTATGGCGTTATGTAAAGGGTGTCCGCCAAAGAATTTTCGACTTTGAATTTGAATAAACGGCGAGCGGGGTATCGGCGGAGGGGGGAGGCGTATTCATTACACTTACGCGTCGTGCGGATTTTAGTAGCCATGGATCGTTGGTCGGCGGAGCATCGTGCGTTTGCTGTAGAGGCATATTTTAAAAATAACGATTCTCCCGTGGCGGCGCGCAGGGTATTCGCAAGACATTTCAATATTCGGCGTATACGGGATTGTCCTAGTACGCAACTTATTGGCAAGTGGGTGCGAAGTTTTCGTGAACAAGGACCTGTAGTGGGACACGGGCCAGGTGTATCGCGAACTGTGAGAACTGACGAAACAATTGAAGCAGTTCGTCGTGATGTTATTGCAAATCCACGTCTTTCACTAAGAAAACGTTCTGCAGCACTGAATTTGAAAAAAACGACTGTGCACAAAATTATTAAAAAAGATTTACAATTTCATCCTTACAAAATTCAAATCACTCAAAAAATTAAACAAAGTGACTATGGATTGCGGTTGACATACGCTAGAACCATGCTCGGCAGATTTCCTCGTCCTCGGGGTTATGAAAACATAATCTTTTCGGATGAAGCACATTTTTTACTGGACGGGTCGGTAAACAAACAAAATTGTCGATATTGGGCCACCGAGAATCCAGAAGAATTGCATGAAAAACCGCTGCACTCAGAAAAAGTGACCGTTTGGTGCGGAATAAGTGCAAAAGGAATTATCGGGCCTTATTTTTTTGAAGACGATAGACACCAAACAATAACCGTCAATTCCCAAACCTATTCGTCTATGTTGGAAAACTTTTTGGAAGCTGAGTTGGAGAACAATGAATGGGTAAACGGATCGACATGGTTTCAACAGGATGGTGCTACACCACACACTTCGCGAGCATCAATGAACATTGTAAGGCGCATTTTCCCCGAAAAAGTCATAAGTCGTTATGGTGATATCCCATGGCCCCCCAGATCGCCAGACTTAACACCTGCGGACTTTTTTTTATGGGGATTTCTTAAATCTAAAGTCTACGTTAACAAACCGCGAAATTTATTGCAACTGAGAAGAAATATTCGCAACGAAATCAGAGGAATTTCGCAAGAAACTTGCAAAAAAGTTTTCACAAATATGGTGTTTCGTTTAAATGAGTGTGTTCGTCTCCGTGGTAAACATTTAACTTCAATTATTTTCAAAAAATAAATCCGCATTTGTATGTTTTATTTTAAAATAAAAACGATTATATAAAAACCTGTGAATCTTTTATTATTTAATTTTAAATTCGAAAATTGTTTCGCGGACACCCTTTATATAAAAAAAAGAATGTTCGGAAAGCTGATAATAGACCAAATCACAACTTACAATATTAATAGACTTAAAACAATAATGAGTATAGGATTAGCTACGCCTGTATTTTGATTCGAGCAGAATAACTTAAATCATGTTATTTATATGACTTTTACTAAAGGACAAACAGTAGGGGTCTTAAAAACATCAAAGTCTGTAGCTAGTTATGTATGATAGGCAGAGCTATTGTTAACTGACAACACTGATGAGTTGATAATTATCCTCATTAATGATCATAGAAAACTTAATACTTAAAGGCTGTTAGCAGCTAAAATAGTATAATTTTATTATTTGTTTGATTATTATGTTGATATTTGCAAATGTAAATGACTGAATCTTTAGGATTTTAATCCATTTTACTCTTAGGAGAGAAACATGATTGGAACTTTTATTCACTATCACAGTTAGCTCAAGAGAAGAATTGATAGGTATCTCTCATGTTGACAACATGTCCGATGTTGATATGAACGTTTCATTTGAATTAAAGTGAATCTAACGATTTTCTTACGAATAAGGCAAGGTATTTATTATGATCGTTTGATATGGGACTGCTACCGTATATCTCATTTATTGTCTACGATAGTTCAGCACTGTTGCAAGTGCAATGGGCATAGATTAACTGAATATGTAGGAGGCATTTTAGGTTGACGGTTATTTTAGATTTAAAAGAAAAGAATAAAACTTCATAAATCCAACCAATCTAAGTGCAATCCAACGACTGTTTAAGTAATGTTCACAAATCTAAGTGCTACGAAGGCAACCTAAAAGTAGACTAAGCTTTCTTTTATGATGACATATTGTAATAGTTATATTTAAGGTACCTTCGGAGTGAGAGAGCTGCCGTTGGCTGAATAATTTTTAGTCGGATGTTGGAGCGAGAGTGCTGCCAATCACCGGATCATGATCTAGATTATCAGATAATGGGGCGAGCATGCTGCCATTACTAATTAAAAACCCACACAGACCTTCAAAATGAGAAGGCATTTGACTGAATTATTGCAGTCGGATGTTGGAGCAAGAGTGCTGCCAATCACCGTTTAATGATCGAGATAATCTGATAATGGGGCAAGCGTGCTGCCATTACTGAATAAGAACCCACATAATCAGATGTTGGAGTGAGCGTGCTGCCAATACTGATAGATAAGCAAACAGGTGATGGTGTGAGCGTACACCATCACTGAATAAGAACCCACACAATCAGATGTTGGAGTGAGCGTGCTGCCAACACTAAAAATCAAGTAGATGATGAGATGGGCTTGCTGCCATCACTGAAATTCTAATACTGAGACGGAGCGAAATTGCTGCCGATCTGATTTTAATGTAGTTACCCTGGAACGTTGAAAATCACATTGAAGATCATGTTAGGTTGACGACCTTCGTGGTGTAGTGGCTAAGAACGCTGGGTTTCAAGGCGTTGCCGCTCTGAGGTCCCGGGTTCGATTCCCGGTTGGTTCAATGTAGAAATCATTGTCTCGGATCTGGGTGTTGTGGTATCACCGTTGTGTCTGATTTTCATAACACAAATGCATTAGCTACTTACTTTGGGATCAGAGCAATGTATGTGATTGGTGTCCAATATTTATATTTATTTATAGGTAAATGAAGCGAGCATGTTTCCAGACAGATTTATGATTACGATATTGAAATGCAGTGAGAGGATGCTGCCGATCAGACGTAAATATGATTCAGACAAGTAAACGGATCGAGCTTACTATCAATCCGATTATGGTTCATACAAGTAGATAGAACGAACGTGCACTTAATGATTCAGCTAAGTTGATGGAGCAAGCGTGAGCGAGATGATAGGAGACGGAGTAAATGTGCTTCCATCACATCACCGATTAATGATCTATACAATGCGATGTTCGAGCAAGAATGAAGATAGTCATGTATTGTTATCCAGGTGAGAACTTGGCTGGCACAAGTGTGCTGCCAAACAGCTTGATTTAGGTTTTTAAATGCCGGAGTTAAAGTTATACTTAGTTGAGACTGAAGACTGGTAATTGGATGTGTGCGCGTCCTGCTGACGTACACAGGTATTCCAAGTGAATGAGGGCATTCACTTACATAAGGATGGCCGAAGCCATTTTGATGCAGTTTCCATAAAAGTATTTGTAACATTTAAGAGATTTTAGTTACTATTCTACTTTAAGTGAATTTGTTTTCTATTTATTATTATTTTCTCTTAATTAACTTCTCTATTTATTATAATTACTGTTTCGAAAGGAGATGAACTTGTTTGCTTTGAACATAATCATATGCAGATAGTTATAGCAGAATTTAAAGGATGACATACACTGCATGATTGAAAACAAAAAAATACATCAAACTAAATGTAATTATACCATTACGTACAACTCAAAGAATTATATAGTACGTACAATCATTTTTAAATGACACTAGCTTTACCTCCACTAAGCCATTTTATTAGCTTGTGCATTGATTATATTATCGGAAGTAGCTGTTATATAAGGGTTCAAAGACATTTGTTCAAATAGTTTAATAGTTCTTATGTTTTGAAAGGTAAATGATTCTTAAGCAGTGTAACCACTCTTATAATTTTTAATAAGGCTTTGCCGCAAATTGACTAGCAATATAATCATTTGTTATAGAACTTGAATACATAACACATTTATCACAACTTTTAAATTATACTGACACTATGTATTTTATATACGTAATGATTGATTTAATTTGATAAATATTAATGACTAATAATATAATGAATATAGCTAAAATTGAATTGATAATTGAACACGTTCAAATGTAAATTAAATGTAGTTGCTTTAATATGCGTTCATTTTATATTTTTCTTGTATTTATATAAAAAAACTGACTGTTGCTAAAAATGTTGATGTATGAAGTATAACACGGATCAATTATATTCGCATGCAATATTTGTAAGTTTTGTGCTACAAAACTATATAAGACCAACCAAATAAAAGAGCATCGTTAATACTAAAACTTTGATTCTCAGAATGTTGGATTGAAGCTTTGACAGACCATTTTATTTGCAAATTTCTTTGTGTCCCAAAGATTTTGAAAAGCCATAATTAGTACTTCCTCTGAAAATTGTATATACTTTTGTTAAGACAAATATAATACTAATTATGTATGATACTTCTGTGTGAGTTTTTTTTAGTACCGTTAATTTATTATCTCATTGGACTTATGTGATGTTATATGAGGTCCAAGTCCTTTTAGATTTGAAACTCAGGAGGAGCTTTCATATAGGAATACTTGTTCGATTTCCGTATTTAATGTAGTTAATGTATAAATTATTGTCACCACTTATCTGGCTAAAGCCAGACGTTTATCAGATTGTACAGCCTTTCAAGTTTTTCGCCCTTGTAAATGTGTTGAGCTTTTAGTTAATGTACCTACACATCAATTACTGTAATTGATATGACATCTGTATTTCATGATAAACTGTTCGCAATTTGTTACTGATTGTCTGGGGTCAGACATTTGTCAGGATGGCCGAATGTTAGCAATCGTTAAAATAAAACCTTTCGTGAGTATGTGATATAATCGCCTCATTCGGTTATTTGTGACAAGTGTACGACTAGGCTGCATGGCCAAAGGCCTTAGCCCAAACTGGTTTAAAAATAAGGATAAGTATTGTGACATGTTTGACAGTTCTGTTCCTTGTAAAATATGGAGTATATTGTTTGAGAGAAATATATATCGTTGAAGCCCATACTGACGAGTTTTTATCACATGTAGTTATCCCCAAATACTTTTGAACCCAATTCCGCCGGGTCGGTATTAATAACTGTATGAATCTTATTGCCATGCCATAGGGTCCTATTTGTTTGATGGTTGTTATTTTTATAAAGCTCATTCTCAGCCGGGATTCAGGGGTAGAGGGATAGAATAGATCCAACTGTTAGGGTGTGGTGAGAAAAAATATCAGGTTGACCCGTGTTTATTGTGTAACAACTAGAAAGGATGTAAGGTAGATTTCAATATAAATTTTATGTATGGAGTTTTCTCGATACCGAGACGTTGTAGATCGAAATTTTGTATATCCTGTTTTAATTTATCAATTAATTTTAATACTTTGTTGTATTCAGAACTAATTCTTGACGGCACGTTAGGTATAGTAGTTAGGGCTCCTGACTTCTGAACCATCGGTCGCGGGTTCGAATCTGGCGAGGGGCAAATGTTGGTGTGAGGAGCATGAACATCTGAACCTATGTCATGGATGATATGTACTCGCCCCCGTCATAATCTTTGACTTGTATTTCGTAACACAAGGAAGAAAATCCTTACTTCGAAACCAGGTAAGTTGTCAGGCGCATATTTATTTAAAAATACATTAATATCCTTTGGTATCATCATACCAACTTTAGAACTAAGTACTACGTAACATCAAATGAATAGAATCAAATGGTCAAGCCAAGGCTTTAATAACAAAAAATTCTTACGGCCTTAGCGTTATCTGTCGAATACTTCATGCAAAATGATGTTCCATATTTGAATCAGTGTCGTTTATTGTTGGTAAATGCTTGTTCATCGATGGTGAAACAAGCTTTAATATAAGTAACAGTTTACCTCACAGTCACAGAATATTATTAATTTTACTTCATGCCCATCACACAAACTTAGATAATTGAAAAGCCGCGTATCCCGAAAAGCGGCAAACAACAATGCCTAGTAGGAACGGAGAAAAGCGCCATCTCGAGCCGAGTACATTATCCAAGGGCTATAGCCCTGTCATAATGTAAAAGGGTACAGCACTACCACTGTTCTTAGTCACAAACTCAAAACAATAAAAAACAGGTAAAGTGCGGCCAGTCTTAGCCTCATCGTCTCAGATTAGCCAAGTAAGCAGTGGGGATCGTAGTATTGCAAACTTTTTTTTTAAATTTTGGACACCAATCACATACATTGCTCTGATCCTAAAGTAAGTAGCCAATGCACTTGAAATCAGAGACAACGGTGGTATCACAACACACAATAGATTAAAGTGTATGAACACGGGACAATATAGAAAAGATCGTTTTCTACATTGACCTGACCGGGAATCGAACCCGGAACCTCACGAGATGGCGACGCTTGAAACCAGCGTGCTAGCCACTCTAACCACGGTCGTCAAATAATAATTATAAATAATTTATACGATGTATGTGCGTAATCACAGTTCCTTTGGGACCTCTTGTGCGAGACGGCAATAATCCGACATAACCAACCAGAGAGTTAAAAGACTATCAAACTGATACAGAAGCTTGATTTACAAAATGTAGCAGGTTGCTGCTTGACCCTGATACAGATATTTAATGATATTGTCAAAAAAAAAACGACCTAAAACTAGCCCGGGAACAAACGTTATACGAAATCTAAGATGGAGATCGAAAACTCCTTCGAGTGGCAGTCCACTTGTTAAGTTATACAAATACGTAGCGTTGATACGCTACGTATTTGTATTACTTAACAAGTATGGTATAGGTATGGTAGACTGATGTCTACCATACCTATACACACATTGACACAACATCTCATAAATAGTGTGACATACTGCATCAAATTATACTGTGGTTCGGTATACCCAGTTACCCACGGGGTCGTTATAGTCCCATCTGGCAGGGGGCTGTCACGAGAAAAAATGTACTCAGGGGTGGAACAATATTTGATTCTATACGCCTGTTATTCGAGCTGTTGTATGCTGATTGTGCAATTTCACATTCTTGGGGCGCTGATAGATTTCGTAACACGTTACGGATGCGAAGAATATTTCAAGTTATTATTTGAAAAATTGTTACATAGTATAGCATATCTAGGCTAAGAAGAGGGTGCTTCTTAGTTTTTTTGGGTTCTGTAGTCTAACAAGGAATCCTTATAGTTTCGCCATGTCCGTCTGTCCGTCTGCAGTCCAGCGCAGAGACTGGGTGCTAGAAAACTGTTATTTTCTATAAGTTCTAATCTTGGCAAGGCCAAAGTGGTAATATAAAATTTAAAAGAAAATTTTGTTTTGGGGTACCAATCATACAAGTCTAGTAACGTGTGGATGATTTTTTCTTCTCTTGCCAAACCCCTCGGCATATTTTTTAGTAAATGTTAGTTTGTTATCATTATTTTTCGATAAAGTAGCATGTTTCCGTAACATGTTACTAACTAGTTTCGCATTCCCGAATTTTCTGGAATAACGGTGTTTATATTTAAACTATTTTTTTAAAAGTCGTCTCCATATCTTAGACAAATATGAACTTTTGGTACCTAAATACAATCCGATTATCCGATTACTGCTGATCACATAGCGTTAGTTACCAGCAGAGTCAATAAAAAGTCACATTTGAGTAGGTATCTGAGTATTTTTTTATCTTAATGAGAATGTAATTGTTCTCCCAATTTTTCGTTTTACCTACTATAAATTATATTCTGATTATACCTTACATATGGTGAGTAAAGACATTGTTAGATACTTCTATTTGCTAAAGCATTATACTTTGCGTTTCCATCGACTATTACCCCGGATTTATGTCATCCAAAGGGATTACTTGATTAACTTAGGTTTTAGCGAAATTATATTGCGTCTCTTTATTGCGATTTGTCGTAGTAATAGCGTATTTTATGATTTGTATTCGACTTTTCGTATCTTGCGAGTCGAAGGGATTGCGATTTTTGTAGGAATTGTCTGGTTTTTTTATTGCCTTCAGTCTCAGTAATTTGTTTTGTATAACAACTGAGGTAGAGTTTGTGAAACCTATTTATGCTTTACATAAAAGGAAACATTGCTTGGAAAATTATTATTACAGCTCTTATTATCTTAGTTAAGTTGGTTCATAATAAGTAGTAACAAATACGAGTACGTAATTAAGAACAATGTAATTATACAGCTGTTTATCATTTAATGAATATTTTTCCGACTTAGGTTTAGGTAATCCATTTAGGTAATCAATTTGACACGTATAAGTATGTATGTGATATTCTCATAATTGGGTATTTTTTTTTAGATATTGCTGATAACTAAAAATAATGACAAAAAATTAAGTTGAAAAATTTAACTGCTTTCAAGAAACTGACTAAAAACCTTTAAATAACGCATTAGTCTTCTTTTAAATATGAGAGACAAAATCTTTTGGGATCGGTGCATGATATGTGTAGGTAGACTGTTTGTGTACATGATTTTATTACAAGCACCGACTCCAAAAGATTTTGTTTCTCGCTAATAGAAGACGAATGCGTATTTAAAGCTTTATTGCCAATTTTTAAAGCTTTATTAAATTGGAATATCAGTCTATGCCGAGCTTTTAAAAGCTCTTGGTTAACGTTTCTCTATGAGAAATACAGAATTTGTAGTATCGTCGGTCTTCTTTTTAATTTAAACGACTTTTACGTTTGTGCACGATTTTATCCTTTCAAACACTTGAGTGAAGTAATTTCATCTTGATATTTCAATCAAAGGCTATGAAATTGATTTCAAAAACCTACGCCTTGTTATTCAGATATAATTAATTATTTCATTCAATTGAGATGGCTGAGACATCTGCTCCTGATAGATAACTAATTATGGTGATAAATACGGTTATTTTTAGGTTACTTTGAATTTGTAACATCTCTACATAATAATAGTACTCCGCTGCGTTTATCTATCTGTCTGTTTTCATAAAACTCAAAAACTACTGTTTTTTAGACCTTGATTGATTATTTCTTATTGAAGATTTTGGTATAGGAAAAAAGTGTAGTATTTTTTTTAAAGTAAAATAAACTTAAAGTAAATTTATTTTTCCTCAATGTTAGAAAATGGTTAAAAATGACAAGCTACGGGTATTAGATGTGGTGCTACAACTTTGTACTATTGAGGCCTACAAGGGTTTAGAAAATCAAAAATGGCATCTAATTTTTTTTTATGACACATTTTTTTATCAAGAGGGCATTTGTAACTTGTGTGTAACGTATTCTACATCTAAATAGTAGGGCCTCATCTTAAAACTTTCGTATATTTTTAACTACTTATTCCTTCCATAGATACCCCTCACCACCCCTAAAGGGACAGATAAAGAAAAACTATCACCACATTAGGGCTCCCCTCGCGGGGTGAGTGACCGAGGATGCGCCACGCGACCGCGGTCGCGGGTTCGATTTCCGCTCCGTTCCGCTTCGTGTGCTCAGGGCTGTGAGTGGGTAGTGTGGTGATTGTTTTGTTTTGTAAGTGTTTAGGGCGGGTTTTAATTCAAAGGTGTGATTTGGGTAGATAAATAAATAATTTTAACTCAATTATGGACTATTATACTATTTTATAATTTTAACATAAGTATGGGCAATTATTACGAAGGGAACCGATAGTAATAAAGATAAACACGTAAAAAGTACCTTACATCCTAAACTTGGATTGTCTTAATATTAATACCTCTTAAGCTCAGTGTAAGTCCTATCGTTATATTAAATAATAAATCAATAAATATAGGACACCTATCACACACATTGCTCTGATCCCGAAGTAAGTAGCTAATGCACTTGTGTTATGGAAATCAGACACAACGGTGGTACCACAACATCCAGATCCGAGCAATATAGAAAATTATGATTTCTACATTGACCTGACCGGGAATCAAACCCGGGACCTTGGAGCGGCGACGCCTTGAAACCAGCATACTTTAGCAGGTTAGCCATTAAACCATGGAGGTCGTCGTCGTTATAGTTTAGATACGCTTAATTTTCTAGCTTTATTTCCTACTTATTTGTACCTCCTACTTAGAACATATTTTGCAAACGTTATTCAGCTGAACTTGAGCTCTATTTTTGAATCACTCGCTTGAATATGGCGTGTGAGTATCGTTCGATAACAAATTAGATATCAATGAAAATCTCGCAAAATATTGGCGTTGGTACTCACAAAAATCATTTATCTTTTTTGAAATCACTTCCACGCGAAATTATATTGAATTTCATTGGAAAAATGGTCATTAAACAATGATTGTCATACGCCATCTTGACGCGAGTGATTCAAAAATAAGGGCCCTGACCTCTTTTTAACATTTAACTTACAGGCTTTATTTAACTGGCAGCCCTACGCCGGGTGATGATAGTGTCATTGTTACCGTTAAGTACTTATGCGTTAATTTCTTAAACCGCTCACTGATGAATAATTAAGTAGTATGTAATTACTTTGCAGGTGGCTAGTGTAAAATTCTTAGTTTTGTTTGATTTAACAGGTGAATGATGTTATTTCTATCTCGTACCGCATCTTTAGATGCAGATGTGGTCTGGGGTAGCATAGTACATTAATAACCTATACTAACTGCATTGATTTGGTTGGCATTTTTTCGTACGGTGCCTGTTTTTGAGTAACTTGCGTTAATAAAGATAAATAGATACTCTTTATTGCACATAAATGTTTGTTTAAGGAAATGTACAATTTAAGCAGTCTTATCGCTATAAGCGATCTCTTCCAGACAACCTTTGGGTATGTTATATATGTAGTATGTGATTTTCTCTTTATGTTTGATTGGAAATCTGTTAAAATCTACACAGCAGTGAATAGCATAGCATAGCTATTCAACGCGGCAACGCAGCCAGCATCATAGCCTCCTTGCCTCAAGGAAATGGTTTCTTTTTGAATAGGTAGACTTTAAGTTATTTTTTTTATATAGCATGTCGGTGCCATCACTTTGAAAATTCAGCCTCACCTGTCGCAGCACCGACTCCAAAAAGAAATTGTTTCCCTAAAGTGGATTCCTTTCCTTTCAATGTTCAAAAGTTTATTTCAGACTTTTTAGTGCATTTTGGTTTTAAGGTCGGTTTTTACTTTTTTAAAGTTAATTTTTTGATAACTCAATCATGTAGGTAATTTATAATAGATTTTTAACGTAGTCTTGATCTCAAGGACGTGTGATGCTTATACAGTTACAGAATAAAGTAGCTGTGACATACGGACGGACAGACAGACAGACTTGACGAAACTATAAGGGTTCCGTTTTTTGCCATTCGGCTAAGGAACCCCAAAAATAGGGCCCACGTACTTTTTGCTAATTAGGAAACAATTTCATCTAACACAAGATACGCAATAATAACTGTACCGTAGAAATGAGAAGAGCTTTCTTGGCAATCGCTTTTCACGGAAACAAAGATGGAAAACAGCTTGCGGAGCTTATAATGAGTTCATTGTACAAGTGGTCTATTTACCAGTTAAATTTTAAACTGGAAACTAAAAAGAGAATTATTTTTCTGCGTAATTCTGAGTTAATCTTTTGTTGCTGTTTCAAATTATTTTAGTTGGAATCAGACTTCGGCGGATACAATATTGATTTACTAGTAAAAAGAAAAAAATATAATAATTATATATTTTCCAGAGTTACAGCATACCAAACTTAGGCTCGATTTCCGAACATCAGAGAAGTGGTATTCGTCGAATATAATACGAAACGCCTAATTTGATTTAAAATCGGTTGTTTAATATTATATTTTCATTTTAGGTAAAAATAGGTTTGCTTATTCTTTTATTTTTAATTACCCGCTTTGTCTTTTTTCTCTCGTATCAACTGTGTAAAGGCTTGTCACGTGACATTGGCGGAACAAAAAATGCTGAGTTTCGCTTCTGCCGTTACACCAACAATACTAATATCTGCATTATTGATATATTTTTTAATTAATAAATATCTGGATTAGTTTTGAACATAATGTCATCATTAGGGTACCATGTTCATATCCAATACTATTTTGCGTTAAATCATTCTAAAGAGATTATTTCATCATAGTATATATTCTCTCTACGTCGTTTCCTAGATAAAAATAGTTATTTATTTCTCAACATACAGCAACCGCAGTAGTAATTCTCTACATACAGTAAAGTAGAACACAACCGAATGTTACCCCGGACAGAAATGTTTTCACATACTTTTGTGCTGGTTCCCAGTCTTAATTTGCAGTTCTACGATACTCCTCACAGAACAAAGAATAATGGATACTGCAGATTCCATTTTCATACTTATTTATTTTTCTAAAACAGACCGTTACTTCTTCAAAGCGAACTCTAACGAGATTAGATGCAATAATCTTGTTTATATAGCTCAATAAGATAAACGATTCATTTCGATTAATAGTTATTATTACCCTAACAGTTGTTTGAGTGCTAATTAGTTTTGAAATACACATGCAAAGCAGATGTTACTCAACTCGGTTGACTGATAACAAACGACCAGTGATAAACACTTCATCTCTAAAAAAGCATTTTACCCAAAAAGTGGTTGAAAATCAACACAAACTGAACTCGGTGTATAATAATAACGGCCTACGACCAACGTAAAACCAATTTGCACACATACGTGCATCTCTCAGAGTTCTCAATCCATTGAAGCGTTTGCACATGAAATCGAACGTGCTCGCGGAACGAATAATGTAGTAGATTGGGTGCAATATTGTTGCTACAGGATTATTTCGCATGCGCTACGGTCATCGCGCCTGTTTTGGTCGTTGCAAATTCGAAAAGTTCGATGTGTTTTCTTTTTTGTTTTTGTTATGGTTTTAAAAACAGAAGAGGTAAGGTTGTGAATGGGATGTAGGGTGGAGGTTGAAGGAGCGTTTTGAATAAAGAATGCGTAAGGTTCGGGCATGTTCGGGTGCAGTCGGGTGTTGTCGGGTAGCACGTGCACAGACGAGGAGGGGCTGCGCGGCAGGCTGGTCGAGTCGAGTCGATAACAGCTCGGTCGACATTATTTATCGAAGTAGTCGCACATGGGTAAACTGACGATCTATCAATGGGTTGCTCGTTTTACGTTATGGGCTTGCGACGGGATAGATCATAAATATGGACTTTTTGCCGTAACGACTTTGACGAAGCTTTTATAAATATTTAGTTTCAGTAACTTTCTTTAGAAACATTAATAGACTCAACCATGATATTTGTATTAAGGCATAAGTAGCATTGGTAGTAGCATTGTACTGTAACTCTAGAAAGTAAATTAAATTGATCAGTTAAAGGCTTCATAGTACATAACGCTGGATGGAAGAGTATTTATTAAATTCACTAACTACACGTAGAGAACTAGGACCTACTCGCAACTGTGATTATTTAGCTCCTTCTACACTGAAAAGGTTTTCTTATTATTTCTTTCTGACGGACAGAAGGTATAAACCTATTTAACTTCAGTTATGGCATCATTATCAGTAATTAACTGAGATTAATACTAGGTATTTAATGTTTGTATAGTTTTTTCGTTATAACATGAAACTTATTTCAAATTCATTCTGATATTTCATTAAATTCAGAAATATAAGAAGGAGGTCATACGCACAAAAGCACCAGTTTTTCTACCATAAAAAATAGTGCGAAACGTCAATACGTGAATTATTATGAGTATCAAATGGCGTAATTAATCAACAGTAATTACCCAAAGCCGTGGATGAATGAAACCGGGGATCCAGACGAATGGCCGACTAGCGAGCCCTCACTTTGTACTGCAATCCACACTGGTTGATACTTGTGATGTTGCAAATCACAGTATTTCACGAACTATGTACGAACGAAAAACTCCGTACAATAAGTCCTCTTATGCATTAATCTATAACCTAATGGATAAGATTAAATGTCTTGGTTCCTGAAATCATAGAAAACATAATTAGATACTGAAATTTGAATAACACATTGTTAAAAAATACAAAAATAGGACCGATACATTACATAGATAGATAAAGGGACGAGTACGACTAAAATAATATGAAAACTACCTATTTACTTACCCAAATATAATGTGACATTCCCGAGCACTTTAGGATGCAATATATCAACCAAATAACTCTTTAAACCTGGCTGAATAATGTATTCTATATTACGTTTCCTAAATATGTTTATTTTTATGTATGTACATACCTTAAATATAGTATAACATTAAAACAGTAGGACACTTTCGAATATGAGAGTCTGGCTAGTCTAATTTAAACCGTAAGTCTAAGGAGTATGAGATTGTTTAAGTATTGTTTTTAAATGATATAAAGGTAAGATCCAATAAATTACAAGATTTAAAAAACTGATATCGGTAAGATAACAAAAAAAGAAAACATTTCAATCAATATGACATGTCACTTTTTGGACCAATGGAACTTGTGTTAGGAGGTCCATAACAGAAATTACATTATGGAATTTGGATGAGCTACTAATTTTTGTTCCTATAAGAGCTGACACGTATGTATTCATACTACAAAAAAAAAGATACTGTTAATTTCTGTGTTATGGCAAAGAGTATCTCTATTATGTTTTTTAAAATTAATTATGTATGATCTTAATGAAATACTAAACGAGATACTTTTAATAAGATTCTTTGAGAATCTTTGACAGGAAACGATATCGTAATGAAATAATTTTCAAGCAATTTTCGTTATTTATTAATTATATTAAAATCGCTTGACTCCCAAAGTAATTTGATTATGTAGGTATTTGACATTTCAAAGGTCTAGAAATTTCACAAGTAAATGAAATTAATAAAACACACTTCGGCAACTTTAAGGTTGTCGAAAACTATATTATTTTACTTCGCGATAAAGTATTTTCGCTGACGAATAAAGCGTTCCCTAAACTCAGTGATTTTTTCGTTGGAAGTTTTTAAGAAGGGAGTTACTATGCTGTTACTAAGTTAGTTAGATATGATCCATCCCTTATCGCATAATTACTAACCATCATATGAGATCATGGTTAAATTCCTAGCTTTTTATAGAAAAAGAAAAGGCTATCTAAGCAGGCAACAATGATCCCTCGATCTGCACAGTTTGATTTTTATTATTTTTTTAGTCCATTTCTATTCTTCACTTTCAGTGGAATAGAAAATATGAATCCCCAAGTGTTAAAAGAAAAGGCATATTTAACTCCCACTGCTCGTAAAGAACCGGTCTGGGTCTAATTTTTGATCACTTTTTAATTGAATCATCATCAATTTGTTAATTGAAGGTCGATTTTCTAATCGAAAATACTTGAAATCTACACGGCAGGGAAATTAAAAATCATTACTTAATGTTTGTAACTATTGGTGTCAATATTTGGCTTGGTTTTCGTAGGTATTCGAACGAATATCTGTCGGAATATTAACGTGAGTGATGAAAAAATAGAGCTCTAATATTCATTCTACAAGGGATGCTTTCCGCGAAAGCTCATTGCCTTCATAGAACAATCATCTGAGCACGCGAGTTCGTTTATCGCTTGCGTTTCGAATGAATCAAGGCTGGCTTGCACACTCGCCTTTCACAGTGAAGTCATCTATACTGTTATGTTTAGCTGAGGCCGATAGTTTCATCATTTCGAGGAGTCGAATGTCCTGATAAGTTAGCTTTGTCACAGATAAATGTATAATGTTAAAACTTGGTTAAAACCAGGACTTAACCAGGTTTACGCTCAGTAAATAAACACGTCAAAAGCTCCTGCAGCTACATCAGCACTCTTTTGTGTGTAATGATAGAATTTGAAAACGTTTGCGGGACATATTGAGGACAGTCCATACTAGGGTCAAATTATACTCACAAACGGGACACGTGCCTTTTGATTTGTGAAATGAAGATAAAATGCAGTCAGAGGTTTTTTTGTTCATTTTTATATTTTTTAATTATATTTTAAATACCACTTCTTCTTATTTATTTGTACAAATTAATAGGGTCAAGCTTATGAAGCAAAATTGCCAAACATCCTTGATAACAGCGGGCGCTCTGCAAAGTCGCTTAAGAACTGGATTTGATTTTCTTTTCAATCACGCAATATGTTGATGTTGTTGGTTGTGCAATAATGTAAACATTTTTATAAAGATTACTTATTAAATTGTACTTTTTTTGTCTTAAATAAAAAGAAAATCTAATGTTTTAAAGGAAGGCTATGAAATCGACCCAATATGGATTATCTGCCATATTTTTTTTCGACGACAGCCGAACCAAAAAAAAACGGAATGGATGCTTTTTTGGGCTCAATTTTATTACAATGAACAAACAACACTGTCTTCTGTTCTAAGTCTATTACGTTTACGTGTGACTTTATGTTAATATACAGGGTGTGGTCTGTAGAAGGAACAAACTCTTAATATAATATAACTATTTAAAAAAAAAGAGTGTAACCAGCAATTATTTGCAAACAATTGTATCGAGTCATAGAACTTAACATTGTCGTTTACTACAACAAGTTAATGATTTAAATATATGTACATTGATAACAACATTGTAACTTTAAACTTTGGGTTACTATCTTTGAGTTAATCCATTTTAGACCACTCTGACTCGGTCAAGGTAACCACGTATATTTTATACTAGCGGTCCCCCGCGACTTCGTCCGCGCGTTTTGAGATTGCTCCCTCCCCTCCCGTCGCAGCGTCATGTTTTATATCCTACAGCCTTTCTCGATAAATAAGCTATCCAACACAGAAAATATTTTTTCAAATCGGTCCATAAGTTCCTGAAATAAGCGCGTTCAAACAAACAAACTCTTCAGCTTCATAATATATAGCGGTCCCCCGCGACTTCTTCCGCGCGTTTTGAGTTTTCTCCCTCCCCTCCCGTCGCAGCGTGATGTTCTATATCCTAAAGCCTTTCTCAATAAATAAGCTATCTAACACAGAAATATTTTTTCAAATCGGACCAGCAGTTCCTGAGATAAGCGCGTTCAAACAAACAAACTCTTCAGCTTTATAATATATTAGCGCAAGCGCACGTTGTACTTAAGCTGCGAACATTATTTTGGTGCGGAGTTATGTTAAAACTGTGATAGCTCCTAAGATATTTATTGAAATCAAATGATATAAAGGGCAACTTGGTTCTAAATGAAATGCTCGTGATGATGAATGTATTTATTTTGATAAGAATAAATACCTGTGTGTATAATACACCTCTAAAAATAATGCATTATTTTTTTTACAAATTTATTAACATAAAAAAGGTTGTAGTAAGTCAACCATAAAAGATAGACATATGCTGTCGCGGACTTTATTATAGAACTCTTAATGCTGAACAATCCTGTCATACATGATTTTTGTGTAACTTAAGCGGTTTCCGCAGCGTATGCAGCGGAAGCTCTCAAAAGGAACATCTTTCTCCCGTTTTCGCAACATTTTCCATTTCTGCTGTAGTCTTATGAGTCGTATCTTTATGTTATATAGCCTAAAGCCTTCCTCGATAAATGGACTATCCAACGTAAAAATAATTTTTCAAATCGGGCCAGTAGTTTTTGAGATTAGTGCGTTCAAACAAACAAACAAACAAACAAACAAACAAACTCTTCAGCTTTATAATATTAGTATAGATAGCGGTCCCCCGCGACTTCGTCCGCGCGTTTTAAGTTTGCTCCCTCCTCTCCCGTCGCAGCGTGATGTTTTATATCCTAAAGCCTTTCTTAATAAATAAGCTATCTAACACAGAAATATTTTTTCAAATCGGTCCATAAGTTCCTGAAATAAGCGCGTTCAAACAAACAAACTCTTCAGCTTCATAATATATAGCGGTGCCCCGCGACTTCTTCCGCGCGTTTTGAGTTTTCTCCCTCCCCTCCCGTCGCAGCGTGATGTTCTATATCCTAAAGCCTTTCTCAATAAATAAGCTATCTAACACAGAAATATTTTTTCAAATCGGACCAGCAGTTCCTGAGATAAGCGCGTTCAAACAAACAAACTCTTCAGCTTTATAATATATTAGCGCAAGCGCACGTTGTACTTAAGCTGCGAACATTATTTTGGTGCGGAGTTATGTTAAAACTGTGATAGCTCCTAAGATATTTATTGAAATCAAATGATATAAAGGGCAACTTGGTTCTAAATGAAATGCTCGTGATGATGAATGTATTTATTTTGATAAGAATAAATACCTGTGTGTATAATACACCTCTAAAAATAATGCATTATTTTTTTTACAAATTTATTAACATAAAAAAGGTTGTAGTAAGTCAACCATAAAAGATAGACATATGCTGTCGCGGACTTTATTATAGAACTCTTAATGCTGAACAATCCTGTCATACATGATTTTTGTGTAACTTAAGCGGTTTCCGCAGCGTATGCAGCGGAAGCTCTCAAAAGGAACATCTTTCTCCCGTTTTTTCGCAACATTTTCCATTTCTGCTGTAGTCTTATGAGTCGTATCTTTATGTTATATAGCCTAAAGCCTTCCTCGATAAATGGACTATCCAACGTAAAAATAATTTTTCAAATCGGGCCAGTAGTTTTTGAGATTAGTGCGTTCAAACAAACAAACAAACAAACAAACAAACAAACTCTTCAGCTTTATAATATTAGTATAGATAGCGGTCCCCCGCGACTTCGTCCGCGCGTTTTAAGTTTGCTCCCTCCTCTCCCGTCGCAGCGTGATGTTTTATATCCTAAAGCCTTTCTTACTAAATAAGCTATCTAACACAGAAATATTTTTTCAAATCGGTTCAGCAGTTCCTGAGATAAGCGCGTTCAAACAAACAAACTCTTCAGCTTTATAATATACTAGCGGTCCCCCGCGACTTCGTCCGCGCGTTTTGAGTTTGCTCCCTCCCCTCCCGTCGCAGCGTGATGTTTTATATCCTATAGCCTTTCTCAATAAATAAGCTATCTAACACAGAAATATTTTTTCAAATCGGTTCAGCAGTTCCTGAGATAGGCGCGTTCAAACCAACAAACTCTTCAGCTTTATCATATAATTAGCGCAAGCGCTCGTTGTACTTAAGCTGCGAACATTATTTTGGTGCGGAGTTATGTTAAAACTGTGATAGCTCCTAAGATATTTATTGGAATCAAATGATATAAAGGGCAACTTTGTTCTAAATGAAATGCTCGTGATGATGAATGTATTTATTTTGATAAGAATAAATACCTGTGTGTACAATACACCTCTAAAATTTATGCATTATTTTTTTACAAATTTATTAACATAAAAAAGGTTGTAGTAAGTCAACCATAAAAGATAGACTTATGTTGTCGCAGACTTTGTTATAGAACTCTTAATGCTGAACAATCTTGTCATACATTATTTTTGTGTAACTTTAGCGGTTTCCGCAGCGTACGCAGCGCAAGCTCTCAAAAGGAATATCTTTCTCCCGTTTTCGCAACATTTTTCATTGCTGCTGTGGTCTTGTGAGTCGTATCTTTATGTTATATAGCTTAAAGCCTTTCTCAATAAATGGACTACCCAACATAAAAATAATTTTTCAAATCGGGCCAGTAGTTTCTGAGATTAGCGCGTTCAAACAAACAAACAAACAAACAAACAAACAAACAAACAAACGAACTCTTCAGCTTTATAATATTAGTATAGATTAGCGCAAGCGCACGTTGTACTTAAGCTGCGAACATTATTTTTGTGCGGATTTATGTTAAAACTGTGATAGCTCCTAAGATATTTATTGGAATCAAATGATATAAAGGGCAACTTTGTTCTAAATGAAATGTTCGTGATGATGAATGTATTTATTTTGATAAGAATATATAACTGTGTGTATAATACACCTTTATAAATGATGCATTATTTTTTTACAAATTTATTAACATAAAAAAGGTTGTAGTAAGTCAACCATAAAAGATAGACTTATGCTGTCGCGGATTTTATTATAGAACTCTTAATGCTGAACAATCTTGTCATACATGATTTTTGTGTAACTTTAGCGGTTTCCGCAGCGTACGCAGCGGAAGCTCTCAAAAGGAATATCTTTCTCCCGTTTTCGCAACATTTTTCATTTCTGCTGTGGTCTTATGAGTCGTATCTTTATGTTATATAGCCTAAAGCCTTCCTCGATAAATGGACTATCCAACGTAAAAATAATTTTTCAAATCGGGCCAGTAGTTTTTGAGATTAGCGCGTTCAAACAAACAAACAAACAAACAAACAAACAAACAAACAAACAAACAAACAAACAAACTCTTCAGCTTTATAATATTAGTATAGATAATCGTTTATTTAAAATCATTGCTCCTATTACAGGCCACAAGCTATATAAATATCATCACTTTAAACCTTTAAACTAAATACCCCAAACATTGGTCATTGGCTATCACGCCTCTCACTGTCAAGACCGTGTTATCACGTAGAGCAGCAATGACATTGTAATTTACCTTTCCATGCCCTGTGGGCTTCGACGCAAATTGCTCATCAATATTATTTTGCTTGTAAACAACACAAATAACGACCTCCCGACACCCACGAGCGGTGAATCAATCCATTCAAGGTCTGCTCAGTAAAAGGTACGCTAGTGTGGTGACGCGCCCAAGACGGGAGTATTGATCGATGGACGATGGACTAGCTAGATAGCAAATCTCTATAATATAAAAAAAATATCCTTATTTCCACGCACTCACGCTTCAACGCCTGGACAGATCGCTAATTTTTATTTTTTCTGTTTGTCATGGTCAGTAGGAAGTAATAAAAAAATTAAGCGGCTGGACAGACTTTCATGACTTTTAATTTCTTTGATATTTCAGCGACCAGGGTGAACTATTTAAAAAGTAATATTTCTTCTATAAAAAAAATGATTTAGTATGGACTATAGGCACTTGTGCCGTCTTGGTGTTGTTATCGGTCCTGTTTGATTCGATACCATAAAGTCAGTTGCAACTGCGGACTGTGAGCTCCAAACACGCGTGCTCGATTTATTACTCCATAACTTTTATGGAGTAATAATCGAGCACGAATGACTAATGACAAACTTCTAGGCCCTTCGGTGTTAGAATCTAAGGAAACTGTGAGGTAAAAATGATACTCAAAACAAAGTACGAATAAACATACCGTCACATGTAAGAGAGACTATCCTGCATATGCTATAGCAGTGCAGGTATACTAAACTTGTGCATCTACTTTCCGTTTCAGAATAATAATGCTTGCCCCAACTCGGTAGAAAAATGTACTAAATACTCGAGTAAAGCCACTTTTTCTACAACAAAGCACATCTCTATTGCGTATATTCCATGTAATCGCTCTGAGCTCCATCTGAGACTAATATGAAAGGGATTAGGGCTCTAGTTATAATGGAGGTAGTCTATGCGCAGTTTACCGTGTACCGACGTATGGGCCAATTTATGATAGGGCCTTTTAAGGAATGACTCAAATCATTGTGCGAAAGTGTTGAGTACTTTAGTGGCTCGAGCGAATAGTGTTTATAGGTGAGGTAAGCAGTTTTGAGATATGCCTAAGTAATCGTATGTGACTATGTGAGAATTGTTTAAATTGGTATCACATGCTTTTTAACAGGGGCTTCAAAATTAATAAGATTTTCTTGTTTTCAATGTACTCAGAACGGGATGTTAATCTTTACAGTGCGGTATCTAAGATAAGACCGCCTAAATTGTACATTTCCTCGAAACTGTGCTGTGAAATAAAGAGTTATCTATTTGTTGGTGCTATAGGGGCGATTATAAAAATAAAAAAAAACCGGCTAGTGCGAAACGGACTCGCGCACTGAGGGTTCCGTTAGATGGGGGCATTTTACCACTTTGGAATCTTCTTTCTGTCAAACATAATATAAGAAAATGGTTTTAGGAAACTACATGTCATTTTAAAAGACCTATCCATAGCCACTCCACATGCATAGTTTTTACTAAAAAAAATGGTTCGGTTTTAGTTTCATGTATGGGGGCCCCCCATTTTATTTTTTTTAAGAATCGTAAAGCGGTTAACAGGATACATCTTCCTACCAAATTTCAACAGTGTGATGTTTATAGTTACAGAATAAAGTGTCTGTAACATACAAACGGACGGACAGAGAGACAGACAGACTTGACGAAACTGTAAGTGTTCCGTTCTTTGCCATTTGGCTACGGAACCCTAAAAAGGAAGTCTGAAGTGCTGGCGACTGTTACCTATAGGTAGATCGTGTTGATGTTTACTTAATGAAGTAAATATACATTGTTTATCAATAACAAACAAGCAAAATATAAAACTAAGAAATGCACATAAGAAATAAACCAAAAACCCACCTATTCAGAAATAAAATCATTTGCTTGCAGCAAGGAGATAGCTTATCCTTTGAGCTAGTAACCAGACAGATTTATTATTGGCCGTTACAGAATTTAGTTTTGGCGCAATTTTTCTAAACAGCAATATTGCAGAAGGTTCACACGGCCCATATAATAAAACGCCAAACGGCACAAATACATTATCTTTTGCAAGTATACACATATTAAATTGATAACCTCCTTTTTTGACGTCGGTAAAAAGTGGACTGTTCGGATATCAACGAAAATTAACCTCATCAAATCTTCGCGTTCTGCTTTTCGACTATTTGGACTGTTAGGTGAAAATCGAAACTAATCGATTTATTTTAAGGGCTAGAGAGAACTCGACTACAAATAAATTGATACTAGCAATTATTTTTTAAGAAATCTTATTTATCATGTCTTGTCTTGTTTTTTGAAGCTACAAAGATTAGAGCGGGGTTTAAAAAAATACAAAAGTGTATTTTGTACATAAATAAATAAATACTTGCCTTGTTGTGCCATTTCTCTTTACATTACAAAGTTTGAATGTAGAATGCTTTAAGCATTTATTCCATCTCTTATACTAGGTACTATTTGTGCGATAAAGTCTTTCAGTAAATTACAGAAACTAATACTATTGTATAATTTATAGTGACAAAACAATATAAAAATGTAATAACTTTGTTATTACTTTTATAAATCAGCCTTATCTCCGCTGTTAGGTGCTGTAGTAATTTTAAGGAAGTTTTACAAAGGGCCTGTATCACCATCGATAAATACATTAACCAACTAATCATTTTAATATAGGACGTCATTTTCTATGAAGTAGTGGTTAAATATTTCTAACCAGAACTTGTTAGAACATTGTGAAACAGCCCTTAAGTACACAAAGGCGAAATAGCTTCGATACGACGCAGCCATCTGGTTAAATCAACTACTTAATTTAATGCCCAGGCAATTGATTGGCTGGACGTCAAATTGCCAAGTCATTAAACGCAACGTTTAACCAGATTGGTTAGGATGAATTTGAGGAGTTTAAATTTATGTAGTAAGATTGCTTTTGACCAATAATCCAAAATACACCTAGACCTAGCATGAATATTACTCAATGATGTAAACGAACCCTAATATTATTGATCGTATTAAGTCATTTGAGAGTAAAACATTGGATAAATATTTTTAACCCGCATATTAAACTATTTAGACATATATATTTAACAAATTAGACAATATCACCACTCACATACATGCTTTGATCCCAAAGTAGGTAAGTAGCTAATGCACTTGAATTAAGGAAATCGGACACAACGGTGGTACCTCAACACCCAGACCCGATACAATATAGAAAATTATGATTTCTATATCACAGCTAAACTTCACCATATAATTGCTAACAATAACGAAAAATACATGTGCCTTTCACAGTTTGTAGCATTGATGCCATATCCTTTTGGGGGCGCTACGGTGGAAAAATATTGAACTAAATTTTTATCATTTGTCTGAATCATGTGAGTAATTTTCAAAGCGCTAACTTTAATACGCCATGTTGTTTAATCTTTGAGTTTTCCTTATCGATTTAATCATCGGCCTAGTCATGTTATTGGATGTCGGCGTTTTAATAACTGTCCCGTAGTATAGTAGGCATTCGATTAACAGTCTGATTTAACCGCATGGCTGCGTCAGATATAAAAGCTCCCATGTCGCAAGGTTGAAAACTTGGGGCGGTTCAGATTGAACGGGACTTGTAGGACAATGCCCACTGACATTCTACCTGGGGTTTTTGTTCGTCAACGCTGACGATATGTTTGCATTTTTATATCAAGAAAAGGTGCATGATAAAAAGTGTGTGATTTTTCTATGGATTATTTGTTGCTTTTTATGTTAAAAAGTTAAAGTTTGTTGCATTGCAGTAGGTAGTAGGTTGTTGTTATCTTGAGTTGTATTTTCGAGAATGGACTTGTCAATTTTGAAAATATACTTCTTAGCCTGATGAATTTTGGGTGTTAGTACAATTATACTTTAGCATTTACCCAGCATGGGAACATCACCAACCAGGCGTCAACCATACGGAAGTACGATACGTAAAGGAAACAAAGATAGCAAACGCCCCGCCTCGGATCGTGTTTGCTACATCTTATGATAGTTCTTCTTGTGATGACAGATGACAGACAAAGATGACAGCCCGTTTGACAGGGTGGAGCGCCGCTGGTCGAGAGTGGGTCCTGAATTGGTCTTGATCCGAGTTGGTGACGTTACGAAGTCGATAGATGTGCATTGAAATATTGAGATTTATACAAAGACTACTGAACGCCTCGAGTTGATACGGTGCTGTCACAGTGATAGGTTGATTAGTGGGCTTCGACCTTTTGGCAGAGAGTTAAAAGAATATGTACTCAAACTTGAGGAAATTTGCTTTTAATTCATTAGTAATTGTTACAAACAATCAATAGCTTATGTAAACCAGCACATGCCTGATTTACAATGTCTAAATAAGTTCTCACCACATTGGTGAGAACTTATTTAGACATTATTTATTTCAATCTGTCTGTTTTCAAAAGTACTGACGTTCCATATTTTAATTATTTGTTGGTTAGAGCTTATATTTTGTCGATAGTGAAACAGGCCCTTACTTTAGTTTTTAAATCAATAGTTAAATGAATTCCTGTGATTTTTCAATCCATTGTCCAATGAAATTAGGTGATTCAAAATTGTATTGTGATTTCTGATCGACTTAATGGATGCAATATTTCAGATTACTACAGTCAGTAAACATTACGCTATACCCTGCCATACCTTTTCCCGGGATTCGGTTAGTTTTTATCGCACTGCACTCCCGTAGCCTCTGAATATTTATACCATCGTGCCCTCCCTTCCCTCCCTTTGAGATTCATGCCCCTTCCTATACTGTAATCTATTTATTGGTCGACAGAGTACAAGACTGCTTTAATCAACTTGTTATTCGCTTATATTGTTTGTGTTATTTACTGATAAATAAATTACAATATTCATTTATAGATAATAATAAATATCCTTTGGACATTCCCACACATTGCCATCTAGTCCCAAAGTAAGCTACTTAAAGCTTGTGTTATGGGTGCCAGACAACGGATATAATACTTAAATACTTTTTGTTTGTAAAAACATACATAATATACATAGAAAACACCCAGACCAATACAAACAGACATGTTCATGCACACAAATGTTTGTATTGTGCGGGGATCGAACCCGCATCCGCTGCGTAGTAGGCGATTTTTCGACCACTACACCAGACGGGTCGTCATAATAATATAATAATAGATAAAAATAAACATTGTTTCATATTGTAAGGTATGAAAAAACCTCATGCGATTCGAAACACGCTAACGTCTTTTCTCATACAGAGCTTTCAACAGCTATTTATGATCTTGTAAATGATCGTATGTTTTTTATGCAATATATGGAAAAAGAAACAAGTTTTACCTATCCTAGTTATCATAGTGTTTAATTAAAATGCTATGTTAGGAGGCCAGGTAGCCCCGTCTTACTTTAACTTTATAAAGCGTGAAATAGCTGTCTTTCAGTACAATAGAGCCATATAGTGGTCACCTAACTGTGTACTTAAATTTGTAAGAGTATTATTAAGTCGTATTATTCAATCTGGCTATAAGCTGGCTAAGTATCGGTGACAATACCGATCGTATCTAGACGCGATAATGTGTTTGGTCAGTAACGATGTTTACTGAACTGGCCTATCATTTATAATACCTACAAAATTTAGTATTTGTTATGGTAACAATGTAAAGGACCGACTGACCGCTACTGTGACATAAGCAGAAGTAAATAAGACTAATGGTTTTCACATTACAAGTAGAAAGAACCTAGTTCCTATTAATTTATCATTTTCTTTAACGACAATCTTCATTACACGTATCAATTGCATGCCCGGGGATTCCGTACTGAAATGAAAAACATCTGTTGTTCTACTGCCTGATAAAATAAAGAAAACATTTCATGTTCTATCTCAAAATAAGTAAATAATGAAATATTAAAACTAGTTCCAGTTTGTTTAGTAAGATGAAATAAAGTAAATGGTAAAAAAAGAAATACTTGAATCAAGTGATGAAACTTTGAAATCAACCTTCATAAGTTCAAAATAAGGCATAGTGTGGTCCCCTGGCCAAATTCCGTAACTCAAGCGATACATTTTGAACAAACCATGTTATTTTTCCTATAAAACTCACGTCCTATAGTCGGTAATGACATGACATGACGTGGAAGATTGAAAAGAAAATGTGTCTATTGACGCGATGCTTTTGTCTCGCTTTCGTTGTAAAAGCTCTGTAAGCTCTAGTAGTATAGATGTTCATCACGAAATACAGATTTGTTTTAATAAAACTTGTTTTTGCTACTTACAGTATAACCAATTTTCTTATGGGCCTGTAACACTATCGTCATAAGGAACTGACGAATAATTCAAATAAAGATTCGTCATTTCATAAGAAGTAATTGGACAGATAACGTTAAAGATAACATATGAGGTCATTGTAAAGCAGGCCCTAAATCATGAAAAACATTCAAAATGTCACTATGATGTAAAAGAATTCATAGCCTCTTTTTTATATAACTTATTCATCCTCAGATGATTTTTGACAAATTGGCCCCATTTCGGCCTAAAATAACAGATTAACTCTACTATGTCCAAGTATTTTATTTTTATGTCTACAAAAAGGATGCCTACCTGCCAAGTGGCAACGGAAGAACACCGAATGACGGCCTATTATCAGGCGATAGCATATCCGGCCGAAATGAAAGGACATTATGAAGTCGATAAACTGGGGAGAGTGGGGGCAATTGCATTCGGTCGGGTAGGCTAGCGTCGCGTCGGTATGTTAAGTAGGTTGCGACTCTCACTGTTTATTAGACCAGGTTAAATTAAGCATTTTGATAACGTTAACTTGTATGTGCTAAATCTAAGGTTAAAATAGCTTTTACTAAGTGCCGATTTTAACAACGACGGATAGAAATATTCGTCGAATACAATACAATACGCCTTATTTAACAATTTCATCTATTTGTAAGCAATAATTTATGTAAATTGCATTTTAAAATTGGTCGTTTTATACTTATTTAGGCGAATAAGTGTTATCTGACGTTGTTAAAATATAAATTTAATAGATTTGTAGAGCTTACATACAAAAACAGAACTCTTCCTAAAGTATCAGCTTTTGAAATAAAATAAAATGTAACAGTAGTTCATATTATGTGTTGACAAGATAACATGTTTAAACCTTAAACCAAGAGGAAGCCTAACTTTAACCATATTAAATTAAATTTTTAGTCATCATTCTTGGGCTCTAAAATGGAAGAACGTTTTAACGTTCCTAAAACAGCTGACTGTCGATGTCAATGCATTCGCACAGTTTAGAATGTGAGAACTCAAATTTAACCTGCACATTCATAACGCGATTGTTGCCGTGACGTATAAAAACGGGCCTGAGCCCGCGATGGCAGGAAAATGAAACAGAACACGATTATCAATGCGCACAGCTGGCCGGCGGGCGCTACGTCACGAGACTACCAAGTCCCACGATATACACCGCGACTTTACTATTAAAACATCAGTCAAACTCTGAACTAAGCAGGCAATGGATGCTGTGCGTTGACGTAGCCGTTACAGTAAGAACACAACGGTATACAGACACACACAAACGGCTCACTCACACAAATGAGCTAAGTTACGTAGAGAAAGAGCTTGGTCTAACCATGTATTTTGAAGCCACTTTTAGTAATTCACACTTTTAGTATTTCTTGGTGGCATAAATGAAGTAACTTTTATCGTATTAATTAAATAGGTACCAACCAATATATTTAATTGGCAAGTAGGTTTAACTACATTCTTAGGAATTAACTAGGCAGGTAGACGTTGTTTTGGTGTATAGTAAGAATTCTGTGTAGTTCAATTCACCATTACTGTAATCAGTTTTTCAATGAATTCATTAAACTGTATAAATTTTCAAAGGAGAGTTAATTATCTGTAACCTTTGACCTCGATCTAAAACGTATCATCTAGGGCAGGGCCCTATTTCTATTCTAAGTTAGATCATTGAATCTGTAATGATCTACCTTTGATAGTTTATTTTGGATAATATTATAGTTAAGTAAGTTAACACCTAGTTAACCACACTAACGCATTCGAAATCGAGATTGATTTGCTTTGAATATATGTGTCTTAAACTTCAAAGCTTTATTACCGAAATGATTTACTATTACCTTTGTAATTGAAGGTTATATGGAATTATTTGATAAGGTTATGTTACTTTGAGTACGTGAAACTGCTCCGTTTAAACCATATCCATCGCTAGATGGCGCTACCTTACTCTAAAGCGATGTTGATGTGAAATCGCAAACACGCTACTAAACCGGACAGCAAAAATACATAATAGTATGATTTTTAAATAAGAAGAGTCTTTTTAACTATTAAAGGGCTTAATGTTATGATCGCGTTTTTATTTATTTATTTGGGATTCGTCGAATATTCTTTTTATTTTCAATTCTTAAAGTGTCTCGAAAGTCGCAACCTATTATCAAATTATGTAGCCACATGATTTAAACATCTAACTTAGCTGCTTGAAGCTCTATTTTGGAATGATTTTCGAGCAGAAATCAAATAAAAGTCAACGAAACTTACGCTTAATGTAAAACCGAACACGCCATATTCATGCCAGTGGTTCAAAAGTTGGGTCCCACCCAGATCTCTAACTGACTTACTATTTAAATAACTTTATGAAAGTTATTATTTTAGTGTAACTTTGAGACAAATAGATTAGCTAAATTAATGTATTGTCATAGCCTCTATGTGAATTTGAGGGTTGGCAATGGATATTTGTGTAGACAGGCTTAAACAGGATTAAGGTTGATATTATACTCGTATTAGTTCAAAGACATATTTTACTTGAATTGAATCTCAGTGTCATCGGGTGAACTAACACAAAACATTCCCTTTAGAATTGAAATTAACAATTCAGTCACAAAAAGTAAAACTCAGTTTATGAAATTGTATTTTCAGTCTGAGCTATCTTACACCAAGGAACGAGTAAACGCCAGAAGTTCTGAGATTTGCTGAAATTAATAAACTTTTTTGAGCAGATACCTTTTACAATATTACTCATAATGTTTCATGGATTCAATTTACTTAACTAATATTGTAATAGTGCGAAGTGATTTACGATACGGACACACTTTACAGTTTCCCCTCCAGCTTATCCGTGTCTCCCCTTTCTGTTATTTTGGGGTCGTCAATCTACGAAGAGAGAGTGTCAGGAAGTGCCCGCACTAAACTGGTGATCGATTGGCACCCCTAAGCTACTCTAAATGTGTTACATTGTACTCTTTTTACTCTGGAATGCAATCAAATACGAATGACCAATGCGTGGTCGCCTCAACCACACACACAAATAAAGGACAATACTCTTTAATGACATCACAATTAGACGCCTATAAAGATTTAAAACACCCGACACCCAAACAAGCACTTATCTCAAATCTCCGTTTAATACACCCAGGTAACAACCAAATAGTTTTCTCCACTCCAGAGTTGAGTTTTACCAAAAAAGGTTCTCTAAAAATTTCCGAGCGTAATCCTCGCGCCGCAAAAGCCTTCTTATCATTAACGCTGAAGGTAGTTATTTGAGTGGCAACATCAGAGGCCAATGCCACAAACACATGTTAGCGAGGAGCGACCAGTTTGGCTGACCTCCCTTGCCTCTCTCATTGGTACTGAATATTAAAGAAGCCGAGGCATGGCTGAGGAAAAACGGAGATCTTTGTTATTGGTTCGCGTTAGGAGCAAGGGGGCAGAAACGGAATCAATGAACTTGGTTGAGTCGACCGACAAAAGGACGTTTCGGCATGGCAGGTAATTAACTTAATATCAGTCCCCATTTTCTTTGATACAACACACTCAAAGTAGTGTAACCGCAGTAAAATATCAAATGTTCCGACTCGAAGCGCTCGCTTTGAGATAATAGAGCTGTTTCTTCTGGGATTGTATGTATCGCGTTGTCAAAACATTGTGTTTATAAATTGTTACGCCTATTTTAAAGTCCTCCGAGGAATAAAAAAGGAAAAAATAAGCGCAAACAAAAGACGACAGTATTGGCTGATACTATTGCTGATTCTAAGTTGTATCGTTGTGATTGTAAATGAAATTGTAATTATGAAAACAGAAGTTTAATTGAAAAAGTTATTGAATGAAAGCCATGGGAACGGGTCCGCGATGCAAATCGCCCGTAGGGTCCGGTTAGTTAATTAAGATTCAGACGTTAAACGATAGTGTTTTGTAGTGACTTTTGAGGACATTTATTTTAAAGGGTGACCTACTAACCTTCTCATGCTATTAAAATATTATCATACTATTATTATTTATTTATATTTATAGACCTGGTCTTTAAATTGAATGAGAAACGATTATTAGGTTCATAAAATAATCATTATTTTAGATTTCACCATAGTCCTTTGGCAAAAGTATAGTCCTTTATACAAACTGATAAAAATGATAATTACGTGTCTAAAGTAAATGTGACTTCTCTAGGGCTTTATCGCTAAATATTTTAAAAATTCTAACTACGTTAAAAACAACATTAACATAGCTCGCTTTAATACTGTGCGTTTCAGATTTTGGTGTTATCAGCCTTCGTCGTGTAAATAGTGTAACAGATTATAGTTATTTGAATATCCACAACACTTTAACTACATATATCAGGAAAAGACAAAAGAACGTCGCGACGTTAATGAAAACTAAATTCAATGCATATTCGACGTAACCAGCAAAATTTGACAGAATTCGTATTTTTTGTCAGCGTGATCGCCGATGCAATATGATTGTGATAGGTAGGCTATTATCCCAGAAGAAGGATTAATAGAAAAGCAGTTAGAACTTATTTGGCCAACTTGAAGTTAAAACTGTTATATTGTTTGACTTACATGGAGTTCTTAATAATATCAACACTTTACGTATAACATTGAATTTACGCTCAAATTTAATGACCTTGTTCAAAACATATATGGTTTTAGAAAAAACGGATCAACCCTCGAGTCAAAGTTGAGGGACCCCACCACAGACCGGTTATATCCTATCGCCATGTTACAGCGTGATGGCGTCCTTATTTCAATAGTAGTAAGGCTTAAAATCATACATATTTGTGGGTCGATTATTAGCTTTAGGCGACCACCCTGCAAGTTACACTTCTCTTCGCCTCTTTAGTGTTCCGTGGCGAAATTGGAAAATTGTTTATGTTGTAATAAATATATTGAAGTGTTTACAACTAACAACTATGTAGCGGGATTAACTTATTCTAATAATTTCTTTAATTTGAACACACAACAAGTTATGTTACAAATTTCTGCAAATGCACTTGCAACCGTGCGGTAGGAACCTACTAGTAAGTAATATAGTAATATTGTACACCAATGACATACATTGCTCTGATCTCAAAGTAAGTAGCTAATGCACTTGTGTTATGGAAATCAGACACAACCGTGGAACCACAACTGCCACTCGTGACAATATATAAATTTTTGATTTCTATATTGACCCGACCGGGAATCGAACCTGGGACCTCGAAGCGGCGACGCCTTTAAACCAGCGTGCTTAGTCACTACACCACGGAGGTCGTAACTAGTGTGCGATAATAGTGTTAAAATAATAATTAATTTTAATTGTGTAACTTAGGGATTTTTTCGCAAATTAATATGTGAGTATTTATTTTCTTTTTGCTACCACAGAAACAACGTATTTATATAGAAATCTATCATGTTAAGCATCATTTTCAGGACATAAACCGGGCCTTTCCCATGGTGTTCTATTCCATAGCGAAAATTGATCATTTTAAAATCTAAATAAAACTATAATAATTATTATTATTTATTTATTGGACAACACAACAGATTTCATCAAAACTTACGCTGTAACTTAGAATTGTAGTGGTACACAAGATAAAATCCTTTCACGTGTTATCACGGCATGGCAAAAAAGAAATAATAATAATGTAATTCTATATTTAGTAAATAAATACCCATAAATATTAATTTCATTTCGTTAATGGTCCAGAGCGATGACCTTTGCTCACACCTACATAAAAACTCATCAGATAGAATAAGCTCACTCAAGTATTTCTAATTTATCATTTCTTTTTTACTAATTTGATTATGCATTACAATCAATACTTAGAATTTCTAGATGAAAGATAAAAGAACGCCAACATGCGCTGCCCACGGTCTACACCTACACAGTTTGTTAAGGAACCTCGCACCAGTCTGGATGATTCGTAAGTTTAGACCTTATCATAACCTTTGTATATTTTTAGGCAGATAAGAAAGAACTGACTCCGTGGTGTAGTGGCTAAGCACGCTGGGTTTCAAAGCGTCGCGGCACCGAGGTCCCGGGTTCCATTCCCGGTCAGGTCAATACAGAAATCAAAGTTTTCTATATTGCGTCGGGTCTGGGTGTTGTGGTACCACTATTGTGTCTGATTTCCCTAACACAAGTGCATTATCAACTTACTTTGGGATCAGAGCAATATATGTGATTAGTGTCCAATATAAAAAAAAAAAACTCAAACACACTTGTAATGATAATAGGTACTATATTTGTAAGGCTATGTCTATAACATGTGATTTTACGTACGATAGCAGTCTCACGCGTCCAATCACCTTCAGAGCCAAAATCACTTGAAACTCGCGTCACATTTGTTTAAACTAACGCCCGTTTTTGTGTTGTGTGTGCAAGCGATTTTCGTTAAAAGGTAAGTAGGCAGGAGAAACCTCGATAATACGTACGTTTAAGGATAGATATAGATGTTTAAGAAGTGGCAAAAAAAAACTGTTTAATAATTTGATCTAATAACAGTTTTTCAAATAAATTAATTTTCAATAAACAAATACCTACTTTGTGCTTTAACTTAGTAAAGTACCGCCAAAAGGATTCAATAAAGTAATACCAAAGCTTTTACATTTTACAGGCTTCCTCGCGGAGAGAATACATCTCAAATATCAATTTATTTCCCTGAGGATGCTTAGACTATTCAGTATTTAGATTTGAAACTCTACTTCTAATTCTACTTAAAATTTTTCTTATAATAATATTGATAAATGCATGAAATGTTAATTTTGCGCTGCGTTAAGTTATGATGTGTTTACGTTAGTATACAATACTGGTTTATCTTCTTTTAATAACTAGCTGCTGTGATAAATAATGCATTTTAGAAACTCGAACAAATATTGCTAAGCACAGCGTTAAGTTTGACAATCACAATTGTAGGAAGAAGTAAACGAAATTGTTCTTCTTCAGCCGCTGTCTAGCAATTGCAAAAAGAAGAGGAACAAGGCCATTAACCCTCTCAATATAAGTACTAAATGCCTCGGTGGCGCAGCGGTTAGAGGGTTGCACTTTAAAGCGACGGCTGCACCAGCGGTCCCGGGTTCGATTCCTGGGCCGGCCAAAAATATGTACCTGTGTTTTTCTGTTCAGAAATGCTCAGGGTAGTCCGGAGTTTGGAAGTTGGAAGTGTTTTATCCCTGTGCCTCGGAAAGCACGTAAAGCCGTTGGTCCTGCGCCTGATCTCTCTCCGGTCGTGTCAGATTGCTGTCCCATCGGCCTATGAGAGTGAAAAGCATAGAGAGTGTGTTTGCGCACTCACTTGTGCACTATAATATTTCCCGCGTCGTCGGTTAGTCGTTGTGACTGGCCACCGTAGTTGAAATCGGCTAGAGGGGCTATTATAAGCACTAACATATATCATACATATATTCTGGTTTTGGGCACATAGGATATAGCTGCTATCTCTGTAGATCCTGTCCTTCCATCACATATGAAGTCTCTTTCTGGGTCTTTTGTATTCGCACAGTCTCCATGTTAGAACTAAATTAAAAAGAATATGAGTATTGGCGACGATTTTTTGAATGACTTTAAAAAGTACCTACATTATTGTTATTTCAGACATTCATTTATCAAACAATGCAACATAAAACCTCGATACCGTCCACTTCCTTCCATTTCCTGTCGTGTTACCTTTGGACGTGTTGCGCAGAGGCAGAATGCATCACAAACAAGACTCAATGACATTTTATTTTTTGTCGTGTGACATTAGATTTTGCAAATTGGTGGGAATAACGTCGTAAGTCATAGTTAAAGCTAGTCTTGATTAACATGTTTCTTGATAAATATTAAAAGTTTCTGACCTTTCTATTAAGGTAGGTAAAGAAAACCAGATTCGATGCAAGCTGCATACCAAAAAAAGTAAAAACCGACTTCAAAACCAAAATGCACTAAAAAGTCTTAAATAAACTCTCACCATTGAAAGGAAAGGAATCCGTTTTAGGCAAACAATTTCTTTTTGGAGTCGGTGCTGTGATAGTTGATGCTTGATCGTAAAGTGATGGCACCGACTCCAAAAAGAAATTGTTTGCCTAAAACGGATTCCTTTCCTTTCAATGGTGAAGACTTTATTTAAGAATTTTTAGTGCATTTTGGTTTTGAAGTCGGTTTTTACTTTTTTTCAAAGTTTATTTTATTTCTTCATTTTTAATGATTAGAGGGGGGGGGGAGGAGTTGCACCTTATGATTCTATTTTTTAAGAAGCTACAAATTACCTATCATAAGTTCAGTCATTATATTTACTGAACTCCTAAGCGTTAAGGAGTTCCACCATCAGCTCAGCCCCACAAGATGATGACTATCAGACGTAACAACGCGTCAACATTAAGATTCTAGTAAAGAAACAATATACGTGCCTTTAAAATTTGAGGGTTTCCCTCGATTACACCAAGATTCCATCATCAGATCCCAAAATGAAAAAATGGGACCAACTAGAAAGTACACCCTCTAAGTAGGCGAAAAAAATTTTCGATTCGGTCGACAAACGACTGAGATATGAGGTAACATACATACAAAAAAAAAAATGATAAAAAAAAACATACAGTCGAATTGATAACCTCCTCCTTTTTTGAAGTCGGTTAAAAATGACTATTATACAAGGATGTTTTTTAACAATTTTATTTTATTTTGAATTCTATCACCTCAGACGAGATTTTCCTGTAGATGCTGTGGTTAGGTAGCATGTAGTCTACAAAGTTTAGTAAATGAAACAAATAAACTGCAGATTCACCTATTCATACTTTGAAGAATGTTATGGTAAGTAATACTTTTTGACATTGAAATTAGCATAAATATTTTATCAATTGCCTACAACACTATCCAGAAATAACCCTGCACGGCTCTCCGCTAATATGTTATTGTTTAAAAACTCGTCCGATAACACTTTATGAGGGTGAGACCAGTTTATAAACTTTTCGAAGCACCGACACCTTAGTAAAGCTACCTGTCTCATTTTCTTGTTAACCCCCGACGATCAAGATTACAATTCGAGTTAACCCTTTAATGCGGTATTAGCGACGTTACGCGCCACATTGGAGAGTCGCCAGATTTTTGTTCGAGATCGGGTTTGTGAGCTCTTGTAGCTCTGATAATACCTTATTATTTTCCTCGTTAAATTTTTTGTACAATTAGATTTGTAAGATTTTGAATAGGTTATAAAGAATGAATATTTGACGCTGATACAAATTTTTCTGAATTTGGGAACTAAAAAAAAATTTAGCTTTCTTCTAATTTTGCATTGGCATTGTTTTTTTTGTTTTGGTAATTAACTAAAACAAAAATATAGTTTTTAAGCGTACACTTGACAGCGGAAAAAAAGTAGTTTTTTTTTATTGATTTTACCATAAGGTTATATTTAAAATTAACATTAAAAGTAAAATGCATGAGATGGATTGAATTTGTCTCACTTTATTTGTTCTTAATTATAAACGACAGTAGAAATACCGAGGTACAAAGGATACTTACTAAAACCAATAAAAATTAGAATAAAAACCGGCTAAGTACGAGTCGGACTTGCGCATTGAGGGTTCCGTGCCTACTTTAACCAAAATTGGGGATTCCTTAAATGTTATTATTTTTTGTGTGTCTGATATATGGACGGACAGACAGACAGACTTGACTAAACAATAAGGGTTCCCCTTTTTGCTATTCGGATACAGAACCCTAAAAAGCTATTGTATTATGGGAGCAGGTTTCGATTACGTAGGTAAAGGCGTCCACGCTTTCTTTTTGACCCTGTTTATTAGGTGCAACAGAGCAGGAGCTGTATTTTTGAATCACTCGCGCCAAAATGGCGTATGATATTCATTTATTAATGTCCGAAAATCGAATGAAAAACAGTTTAATTCCACACAGAAGTGATGAAAAAATATTACTTAATATTGTATGTATGTATGTATTTTGCTCGGTGTTCGTAGAAATGTTAGTTTCGTTTCGAACGAAAATCACACGTCATATCCAAGCGAGTGATTAAAAACAGAGCTTCAGAAAGATATTGTTCCAGTCGGACAAAGGACATAATTCCTGGAACTATTTTAGGTCCAGAACTACTCATGTTCCGCTCTCCGCTGCTCCGTTTTCATTAAGTCATGATTTCAAAATCAAAATATTAAAATTCTAAATCTAAATTATAGTTCTCGTTTTAATTATAACAGCTGCTTTCAAGTCGTAGTCCTAAAGTAATTTTTATATGGAAGCCTATGTTTTCAATGATACAACGTTTGCTATCCCAATGTTAATATTAGTCGCCATGTCATTCATTATTTATATTACCTTGCCTTTATTGGCCCTGTTAATATATTTGCTACCTTAAATTAGTAGCCAGTTCTTAGTTTTTAAACATCGTTGCAAAGTTCAAAGCATCTAATATAATTATTGCTAAAATATTTAATAGCTGCAAAGCATTTATTTCTTACAAAATAGTCATTCGCTCTTTAACTTGTAAGGCACCCCGAAAATTATTAGCCATTATAATTGATATAATAATCTCGTAAATCTCAGGTATTCAGTCTATCTCGAAGTAAGCTGTGAGATAGACTGAATACCGAAGATTTACGAGTTTATTTTAAACAAAATACAATCCTCCTCTATATGCTTATAGACTTATGAGTTGAATCTGTTGTCTGGTGCATAAGGTAGGTCAGTAAAACAGAACATCAGCATCTGACTTTTAAGAGGTAATATCTAAAGCAAGAGAGAAAATAGGTACGTATGTTACATTATGGATAAGTTACGTCATACCGTAGCGTCTGTAGAGTGCCAGAGATTGTGTAAAGAGGCTGGATTCTGAGAAGCAGAGCGTCAAGGTTATCTATGCCTGCCTTTCAAAATTAGCAAGGTAAAAACAGAGTACACTACAAAACATAAAATAAGTTATAACCTAAAAGTTATTTTCAAGTTAATTAAAAAGGGTACTTATTACTTTCTATGTAGTTCGATTTTTACATTTTTTAACCCCAAATAATGGAAATGGCTCTGACTGAATGCTATCTTTAGGGCCTGTAACACAATGTCTATGTAAGTCCTAGTCAGTGATATCTGCCATTTATTTCATACGAAATGACGTAACAGGGTATGACCTGTAATAGGAGCAACAATTTCAAATTAAGACCCTTTAAGTAACCATTAATCGATTCTTATTAGTTTTCATTTATTATATTAAAAAAATAAATTAGTTGTTGTTTTCTAACAAAACAAAGCGAACCAGCAATGTATTGGAAACAAAATGTGTCCAGTCATAATTTGACATTATCATTGTACAACAAATTAGCGATTTTGATAAACATTGACTAGAGATTATGACATGAGATAACTCTATCTCTGATTTCTGACGAGGAGAACATTCAAAACTACGTATTCTCTGTTAAATCATTAATAAAACTTTACTTTCGACTGTGAAACAGACACTTACGCTCGTAATTTGAGAATTGAGTTCAATTGCGATTTTATAGTTTTTTAAGGACTAAGGATTTGAGTAGATATCATAACGGATTTTCAATTACACCCGTAACTATGACTTGTTCGCGCGAAGGTTCCGTACCGCGGTAGTGAAAGCGTGACGTCACCTCATGATATGCGTACGGATTCCTAACCAACCAGCACGATGTTCTGCGCCAACGGATCTTGTTAGTTACTGCAAGAAAAAGTTGATAATATTATTGCGATATTTCTTTTACCTATGTAAGACCTTGCTTAAAGTTTATGAGCTGCAGATACTAGGCGACATGGTTCAATGTCGTATGAAATCATATTTCAAAGAAATCATTTTCGTCAAGTCAATTCAAATTCAATGCGTTTATCGTTACCCTAAAAGAAAGCATTCCAAAAGATATTCATGTGAATGTAAAGAATTGTAGAGATAGTATGTCAATTAAAGGCAATTGGAAGTTAAATGTCTTAATACCTGAAGGTAATAACATATATCTTGGTGACCGGTTGTTATTTATTTACTCAAGCATGTTACGACAAGGAAGACTCAAAGTAATGTTTGTGCAATCGAAATGGCTAGTGCAATAAGACGACATTTCGGCATCTACAACACACCCTCCATCACATCATCAAATGCTAACAAAATTGCATGTGGCTTGCTGTATACAAACTTATGATTGAACTGTATTATTATCTGGCGAATCTAATCTGCACTAAAGCAGTATGGTGTGAAAGTAAAAATCCTGTCAACTAAACAATGTCAAATTATAACGTGGGAAAGTATCGAGCTGTAAAAAGTTTTGAATTTGACAAAACATACTGACATAATGACGTAGATCATTTGGCAAGCGGGAGTCATAAAGTACATTATTTTTGAATTAGCTCTTATTCACGTAACACGGTGGGTATAAGAGTTACTTCCGTATAAACGCGTTATTCTAGAAGATGCTAAAATGAAGTATTGATATGCTCTGGGATAGCTAGCCATTTATTCTAAGGTTGTCCTTTATACTAGTTTGGTCGAATCCACTCTCAGAAAATTATTTTTTTTACAAACTTTCAAGAAAAAACCTGTATTTACAATGGTCAGCACCTGAACTACATTGCGTTAATCGCATTGTAAATACTGGATCATGCAAATCTTCAAGTTCAATATCTTCATAAGCAGAACCACGTTAATTTGCCAGTTCATTAATCAGCTGTATTTGCTACATTGTATTGTTGCGCCCGCGCATCACTGCCGGGTATCGCGCATTGGGTCAAGGCGAGGCGGTACGCAACGTTCTATAGTCTAGGGATCGTCTTTGAGTTTGAAAAGAAAATAATTTGGCGCGTCTTCTTAGGAGTTTAAGTACAACCTATTTTTTATTATTAGCTGTTTTGGATTTTTTCATTCCAATAAAACCTACATTTTGTTAAAACAGCAGCATATATCATTTCGTTTATTCCGTAGGTATGTAATATATTTTTTCCTTTATTTTTTTGACGACACACGACCCACGTTTTATAGCAGTTTTTCTCTGACTTATATGAATTACACCCGCCTATGATATTTCAGGGTATCCAGATCATTTGGGAGTCTTGACAACTTTTTGTAATTATCGACTAAAATTCTAAAAAAACAAGGATTAACTTTGCCCTTGTTCTGATACGACCTCTTAATTTTTTCAGAGGATTATTTATTATGTGTTACATTTTCAGTTTATTATTTTTATTTTTAATTAATAATTGCTACAGAAATTAAATCTCAATTTTCCTTTAGCATTTATGATTATGATTCCGTCTGAGTGAGCAAACAAGGCAAACGGGTATAATATGCGAATAATTAGGAGTTGCAAGGGCGCATTGTTGGCCGCCAAATGTTGTTTGTCAAATTACAACCGTGTAGGTAATCTTAAACAGATCTGAGATGATGTTTTGATGACTCGTCATCATCATTGATCATCATACAGAATGTTTTTTTGGTCAGTGACTAAAAAAAATCTTTAAATTGTGTGCACTTTTTAAAAGAATCTCTATTCACATAAAACGAAGGGGGAACTCGCGCGTATCTACGAAACACTACGCTCGAAGCTAGTAAGCTACGAAGAGGCGACCCTGGTGTTGGTAGTTTTGACTCGCTTGCTAGTATCGCAATGTATAAAAAATGTTTTTGTGGGTTTTGTCTATTTACAAAAGGTATAATTTAGTTATCACAGTAGGGAAATAAAATTATGACCAATATTTATTGATCTTTATTGATGTCCCCTTTCCTTACTACAAATGTCACATCGTACGTACATATGTATAAGGTTATACAATTAGATATATTTTTTAAGCCTATCCTACAAACTCACCCTGCGAATGTATTGTGGCAACTAATACGTACACACCTCAAACAAAAGTTTGTGATCACTAGCATAAGCTAACTTTAGAATTAAAAATTTACAATAAGAAAACCATCAAAGTAACAGCCACCATATCACCTTTGGCGTCCCTCGAGGATTCTTATTGGGGCCACTTCTTTTTCTAATGGCTTCATGAACATGTAACTCTTTACGCAGACGATACATGCCTGTTATATTTTGGTACACATATCGAGACTTAATTTCACAGGCCTACAGTATCCTAACATATTATTCGGATGGTTTAAGTATAACCTGTTAACAATCAACATCTCAAAATCTCAAATAAATGCTATTTGGTCTTCAAATCGTAAAATAGATTAATTCTGTCTCATGTTCCTCTAAGAATTGATAACATCCCACTGGAACGAAAAACATGTGAAAAATACCTTGTTTTGAGAATGGACAATTACTTAACATGGAATAAAGAGATAGAATATATAAAAAACAAATTATCATTACTAACCGGGTCACTTCGCAGTATAAATAAAGGTTTTCCTAGGAAACAACGTTTCGATATTTACAATTGTATTGTAAAATCACATTTATTTGATACAAATTTAGGGCAACGCAAACAAAAGAAAATTGAAAGAGTAACAAAGAGCTCAAAAGAAAGTAATATAAGCACTGTTCTTATACCCATACCTAATGCCAACGTCAAATATTTTCAATGATACAAAATAAATGAACATTCGACCAATTTTACATTTATACCACTTTTATTTTGGTTAGAAAGACCATCGGTAAAACCATCCGTACAAATGTGTCCTACATAAAAATAAAAATAAAACAATTTTAAAACGTAGTATTCGGCACCCAGTCCGTTTTGCCTAAACCACATAGGTACTAAAGTAGGGAAAAAGAGTATCACCTTTGAAGGAGCTCAATTTTACAGCAACATTCCAATATATATGTATATAAAATAGATACCACCAAAAGGTTAATAAGTCGCATATAATTAAAATCAATAAAGATCAGTTTTAAATCATAGAAAATATTATATTAATATGTGAAACGTAATCTAGCATAAGCATAGTGTTAATAATTTCTCATTTAAGTGGATTTTGTATCTTTTTTTGTTGAATAAATTCTTTTAATCTGAATCTTATTACATTATATAAATAACTGTATCAAGAAAACATATTTCTGGTTTTGAGTTTTCTTTAAAAAAATATTAACACTATTATAACAACAATAATATTAATGATTTCATTTACCGTAACAAAAAGAAATTTAAATCTATAAAGTGATCGCAAACCTTATTTGATGTGTATAATTGTAATTCAGTTTTAGCTATTGTGTGTAGTGATTAAACATATAAATGTATTCATAAAGATGAAATAAGAAACCAAAAGTTTGCACACGGGCGGGACTTGAACCAGCAACCTTTTGGCTGACCGGGCCAAACGCTCTTACCAATTGAGCTACCGTGCTGTCAGTCCGAACCTGCGAAATTTGTGGTCTCCTATGAAAACGTCAATTGCGTGACGCTTAGCGCCATCTTTGCCCGGAGCGTTTGGCCAAAAGGTTGCTGGTTCAAGTCCCGCCCGTGTGCAAATTTTTGGTTTCTTATTTCATCTTTATGAATATAAAATATGACACTGTGAGTTTTAAAAACATTCTAAAGCATATAAATGTAATAATAATATCATTGCTGTATGGACACTGAATTTTAGCATTAGTATCGTTGAAGATTGTCGCGGTTTTTAAAAGCCATTGATAAAAACCAAACATTATGAGTTGCCTAAATTCCATTACAAAGCGAAATAAAAAAGGCTCTACCGCGCCTCTACGTTGATAGATCTTTGAATGGCAGGTTGTTTTAAACAGCTAAAAGGCAGTCATAAGAGCGAGGGGTGGGGCGATGCGACATTTCTGTCACTTCCAAGGGGACCCTCGATTTGGATAACACGTTTTTCTCAGAATACAAACGTACATGGTTGACACGAGTACCTTTCGCGCATTTATACTCTTAACTTAATTACCTTGAGACATATTAGGAGGTTGCGTCTTCGTTTCGTAGAAACTGAAGTTCAGGAGAAGGGAAATATGTCACCGGGTTATCAGCATCAAGTTTCCGGCTAACAATATGGGGCAGTTAGGTTCATTCATACTGAAAATGCGATTTCTTTTCATAGAAACCATTAATACGATACTAGACTTCGTTACGTAACAGAACCGAGTAACCGTCTAAAACTAGTTTTAAAAAATCTAGAGATTGAAATAATACAAGTAATTTCATGAAACATTACCTTATGAAAATAAATATGATGATTATTAATAGTACCCAAATAAATAAAACTTTGCGATCACTTTGAAAAATCATTTTTTTTATTATAATAATATATTACAAGAATATTAAATTTTAAGAAACTCACAACAAATATGTTTTCTTGGTACAGTACCAAGAAAACATATTTGTTGTAAACAGTAAAAAATATATCGGCTTATACTGATTGCAAACCATGATACGTTCAAAAGAAATTGATTTATATACGTATCATGGGAAAATTATTTTCGTATTTTTGTTGTGCGAACATTTCAACGTGTTTGCGGTTAAAATCAATCAAATCCGTTTGCAGACAGCAATAAAAGTTACACGTCTAAACGCATCTGAGACGTTTTTAATTATCGAAAGTAAACATCCAGGAATCTGTTACGGGAGTTCATAAATGTAAATTGGTAGAGCGCATCCCGCTTCAAGCCTCCCTTCGCCCCCTCTATGGGTGGTTTGAGGCAGCGCTATAAGCGCTTGCTAACTGTATACGTAGCGTATACCTAGATATGTGCTGCAGAGTGCTGACATTCTTTGTTGCTTGGAGATAATTATTGTGGTGAAACTAATAGGCAGAGGAATCGTACAGCGGTCATATTAAGTGACGCGTTACAAAAGCAGAAGTTTAGAGTTAGTTTGATTGTCAGAGTAACACGAAATTAAATGTTATGAAAACCTTGTTATAATTAATGAATGTTTTGCTGAAATTCGTCTGAAAATAAATGTTATTTATTTCTTATTTCTATCTAGTAATCTTTTAAAATATCAGGCTTTCTTTTTCTTACGTCACAAAAGTGATGTTCGATTTCTGATTTGAACTACCATTCCTACCTCGCTCTTACACACACGGTAAGGTTTAGTTTCTTAAGCAAATATAGACCGTTTTGGTAGTAAAACATGCGTTTTAGCAACGAGGCAGACAAATGGGGTTTCTTATTAAGATTTTATGGCGTGTGTTAAGGACACCTCAAACAAACTTTGTTGCGATTAATTAGGTGAAGTCTGCTGGCCGGTCCGCGCGGAAAATGCATGGCTAGCACACAAAGGATATTCAAATCTCTCCCACTTGCAACAGAGTTGAATTCAGCTACGTACAATAGTAAGTTTTACACAGAACAAGTGGTGCTGCATATTATTGTAACCATAAAATCATAATTTGACTTGAGTACACGTGTAAAATGGATCCGTTGGTTATAAGTTAGGACGTATTGCACTTACACAAATTCGAGTCTAGTCTACTTAAGTCATTATAGTACCTATGTACAAACGTCAGAATATTGGGTTACCTAATTTTTTTGCAAACTAGCCCTTATTACAACTGTATAAGATACCGCAGCGTACCTTGACGTGCTGTTGTCCGTAGTTCTATAGACTTTCACGAATTTTACTTTCATTGTTTTTTGTTTTGATCCAAATTTTAAATTCGAATTGGATTATAATGTGTGCAAAAATGCCATTTATTATTTAACATAAGTGTTTTAAGGACGTCGACGTCACGTAGCGCTGACATGTAGCGCTGCATAATATTAAACTAAATTGCACTCTAGAGAATAAAAACTCCTGTGCGTTACATATCTCTAAAACCTTAACTTATTAGTAGTGCTGTCTCTTTCCATATTTTATAAATAAATACACGGTGAACCACAGCTTTCGACTAATTCTTGTCGGCCATTGATTCGCAAAGAGGCGTGACCATTTTTTGTGGGACAATAGGTATGGTGGCTATAACGTAACAAGGGTCAGAGGACTTCGAATGAAATAATTAAATATTTCTATTATTTATCCTTAAAATGAAAATGAAATCAGAAGCGATATCGTCTAACAAAATCCAGCTAAAGAAACATACCCCCATAGCAATATCAGCCGTTTATTGAACAAGCCTTTTTTCGCAAAGTGAAGTTATTCCACTGCTTCAAATCGAATGATTGTCTAGATTCTACACCAGCCTCTCATATCAATTGAAAAAAGTTCAATTATATTGTATCAACAAGTACGAATGCACAAAAAGTAAGCGACTTCCTAATTGAATCAAGTTTATAAACTTGATTCAATTATGTCTCCGCCAAAAACATAAATGTTTTTGGCGAAAAAAAATAGAGTCAAGAAGCGGTTGTTCAAAAAAATCACTCATTTTTTATTTTAAGATTGACTAAAGAGGATACTTACTGTATGTATTTACGTTGTGGTAAGGGAGCGTTAGCCGAGTACAGGCAGGTAGAGGCAGAATAATTAATCGCTTGCAAGCTACTGCCAGGAGGCACTGCGGGTGACATGATTCTGAAAGATCGGTCTAATGAAATATGAATGACAAATTATACTTACAATACCGTTATTTCACACTCTTCTGATCGTAAATTGACGAAACAAAACGTTTTTAAAGTGTGAAAGAAAACCATAATTTCCAAGTTTGCTCTAGTAATCCTCAAAACATATCGATCAAATCGCACCGATTTTACAATAGATTTCACAAAACTATTATTTAACACATTTAGTGCTGACCACGCGGGCCCGAGTGCCCGGGAATCATTCCAGCGGTGCCGACCACTTTGGCGACGTCATTTTATATATGTATAAAGCACTCGGATACGAATTACGAGTGCACGCTATGTGCCAACCATTTGAATCCGTGTCCAATGACTAAGATATGTTTTTGTTTATTTTCTCTTTACGACACTTAGGGCTGATTTTTCAACAGTCAGTTATAATTTATCAGTCTGATAAGTTTCATCTGACCAATGAATAATCGGCCCTTAAAAAAAACCGGCCAAGTGCGAGTCGGACTCGCGCACTGAGGGTTCCGCGCCAACTTTAACTGAATTAGGGAATCCATTTACTTCTACTTAGGATAATACCACAATATTTTGTTGACTGCAAATATAACTTTGTTTTTCATAGTGTTTGTATGAAGTACAAAGTTTGTTTGCGGTTGTTGAAAATGTGCTATATCTCAAAAACTACTCCTTCAATCCCGTCCGAACTAATTTTCGTTGAAAGTATTTATTAAGATCTACATCATAATTTTTTTTCAAAATTTACACTTGCTAGGTTTAGAAACTAGATGGGGGACGCCCATTTTACCACTTTGGAAGCGTCTAGCTATTAAACGTTAGACTTTAAAAGAAAATGGTTTTAGGAACCTCGATGTCATTTTAAAAGACCTATCCATAGATACCCCACACACATAGATTTGAGTAAATTTTTTTTTTGGTTTTAGTTTCATGTATGGGAATGACATTATTTTTTATTTTTTTTATGAGAATCGTAAAGCGGTTAACAGGATACACCTTCTTACAAAATTTTAATTGTGTAATGCTTATAGTTACAGAATAAAATGGCTGTGACATACGGACGGACAGACAGACAGACAGACAGACAGACAGACAGACTTGACGAAACTATAAGGGTTCCGTTTTTTGCCATTCGGCTACGGAACCCTAATAAAAGACTGTTTTTTTATCGTTGTAATCAGGTCGGTGAGTAAGTGATATCATCATGGCAGTGAAGAAATCGGGGGATATTAGGGGTCCAAAGCAAGGGTGATTGTAAGTTGTTTTGGGGACGTTACGACATTTACGCGAGCCGTATCAGACAGTCGACGTTCGATAGAGGGCGCGGAGTGTCTGTCTCGTCGTCTGTAGCTTTTGTAGTAATTATGCTCGTTTTAACCGATTTAAAAAGGAGGTTAGTTTTATCGTGAAGTTATAACAGTTTAGAGTCAGAAAATTAGCGATGCTCCTGGCTCTATTTACAAGGAATACGTAGCTAGTGTTTTGGTTTCAAATATTATCATTTACCTGCTCATCAGTAAGACGTGTAATATGCCATAGATTTCAAATGAAATAAGATTGGAAATAAGGTTAAAATTCCAATTGTAGACGTTATAACGGAATCACATACTTGGTAATATCTTACCCCATACATAATATCGTGCCTGAGTGTTCCATAATAGAGTAGAATGGAATATTTAGCCAGCCATAGTGACGTAACGCGGCGTTTGCCTACATTCTAGCTTGATTCCAGTTTGTGGAGCTACGAGAAAAAAAAACATGGGTAAAAATAATGGTAGGCATCTTTTGCTATTAGTATAACTTATGTGAGGTTTGTGGTTTACATATTATAAAATACATGGGATTGGTGTATTAATAAACACTTGGTTTATTAAACGTCTTCTATAATAACAATATTTCATCTTCAGAACCTCACACTCCTCTCATGTCAATTTATGATTGACAACTTCTGCATTCCTATTTCAAATTTAAATGTTCTTCTATTTTCTCGCTTTTTTTTGTCTGTCATCTTTTACGTCTTACGTTCCGTTCCACGTTCATCTTACACTTAATTAACATAATGTTATCAATTCAGACAGAAAATTAAATGACGGGACTCCTTTTTGTACTGTTAGTTTATGATGAAAGCTTGTAAACTTAATTTAATGTGGAGAGTTTTTTTAACCTTATTTTTTTGTGGTAGAAACTCAACTTTAACTGGAAAATAATGACCTCCTCCTTTTTTAGGTAGGTTAAACACATGAGACGTATTCTAATCATGCGTGTGCGTGTGTAATGCTTGTAACTAACGTGTATTACGAAAATATATAATTATTTGTATTCAGAATATTTTTTTTTCGAATTTTCTGCTACTATTTGGTAGTTTAATATTTCAGCATTTGACTACTAGTTCGCAAAAATTTAATAAGGCAGATAGTTTTTAACTAGGATGACTTACAATTTTCAGCGAAGCTATCACAATGAAACTTAGGTCAGCTATTCCCGTTATTTTTTTATAAATAATGTGAACCAAAATTATGTCGCATGAAACCATATACGTACCTTTCCCCTAAACGCGTAATTTGTAGGTTCTAGTTTTAATAGAAGTGGCAAGTTTAACGCACCGCAAAATAAAATTAGTTGTGTGGCCACAAAGAACGGCAACACATCATGCTACCCGCTGCGGTATCTAATGCCAGTTGTTATAAAGGTTATTTTTCAACGAAAATGTACAGTTTGAAGTGCTGTCGCTGTGCCTACGTTCCGTTACTGGTTTTACTTTCGTTTGCAGACGGGTTCGTACATTTCCAACGCGTTTATTGCTACTGCCTTTGAGAAATTGCTGCAACTTACACGGGGATATGTTATTTTAATTATTTAACTCTTTACATTGAAAACAATGTTAGCAGATCATGCCACAATTAAGTAACACACATGTATACAGTAATTACCTGAAGTCCAATAAATGAAACTAAATATATATTTTTTTATTTAAAAGAGATTCTATGTAAAACGTTGTTTTTCGGTACTGTAGACGTTCCTACGTCTGTTTTTATGTATGTACGAGTATACTAGATACTAAATAAAGTACTTACCTATATCAATAATCTATGGACAAACTCGCCTGGCATTTTTTACAAGGGTACTTATATTGAAATAATCCTTAAACAAAATCTACCTTTGTTTAGTTTATTTTAAAGAAATCTTAACGGGGCTAAGGATTTTTTGCTTTCCATTAGTAATGAATGCCAAGATTTAAACAAAGATATTCGATTCCGATCAGGTATTATTACGCTTCGCCTTCCTGAATATTTTACTTCATTAACGATTCGGATATTTATGCCGAAAATAAAAGTTACAGTACGGTTGTAAATGGTACACACAAAAATTATGTATTCGAATATCGAACTCGCGAGTTAAAAACTTGGATTTCAAACCTGCCAGTTTCATAGATGGCACTGTCCTAAAGCTTTTTCGGGTATTTATATTAAATGGATATCAAAGAAGTTAAATCATGCATGCTTTTTTTAAATTCAGCCTTAAATTTAAACATCCAAATGAATGGATTTTAATAATTTGAGCGTTACTCACTTATCTCTTGAAGTAGATTTCTCCAACCATTTCGGCAAGAATAAAAGAAATGACACAGACTTACTTGGTCCTTAACTCTAAAGAATACGCTCTTTTTTAAATTAAAGACATTCTGTCCGTAGGGTTTTCTTTAGCTAAATACATAATAATATCTAAAATGTAAATAAATATGAAAATCCATAATCCAAACCATTAACAGATTAAAAAAGATGTTCGAGGCAGACAGACACTCGCAAAAGTTTTGATGCCCTACCTATTACCTAAGTATTTAGGACATCAAACGATGTACAATGACCTCGGGCGCCGTGATCGCGCCAACCTTGCGCGCGACCGCCCGACGCGACGCTACACTGTTCGAAAATTAAAATTTGAATCGACACGAATGCTCCGTTGACTGATCCCGGGAAGTCATTTGCTTTTAAAGTTTTTTTTTAATTTTGTACCGGCTAAGGAAACTATGAATTGGTTGCATTGGTTTTATGGGATTTGAAAAAAGTTGCACACTTAATACATGTAGAGCAATGGAATATGTGTTTTAGTAGGTACATAAAGACAAATCCTATTAAGCTGGTGCCTTATTAAATTCAATATCTAAGAAGAAAATATTTCGTCTATCAATCAGCTTTTAACTTCCATAAATACGAGCAGGTGTCTGTCTCAGTAGTATACCGCCATTACGGTTACTTAAAACACACCTACTCTTTTGTTTTTAACTCTTATTGTGCTTATAAATGATTTGTTTAATTACATATATTTAGTAGCCTACACTCTCATTCCTCAAAAAAAAAACACACTCATATTAAAGCCTGTGCTCTACCAATTACTTAATTAAATCGGCTTATTTATCACTTGTTCTAATGAAGCCCGTTACAGTTCAAATGGGACCACGGCGTCGTCTATTTTCCGGTGCATACGCAATCATAATTGCCTTACGGTTTCTTCGGCTTGACTCTGGCCATTACAGTTGAGGTCATAGGCGTTAGTCATAACTTTGCCATTGGTCTGTTGCGTGAAATTGAAATATAGGAATTAGGTTGTGAACTAGAATCCCTTTGATTTATTTTATTTTATCCCTTTATAAAGGTACCTATCAAAATTTTATAGAAAACATCAAGTGACATTCGTAATTGTTTATACAGACTGGTTTTTATTGGTTTTTGTGTAAATAAATATGAAGCGTCTAGTTTAAAGTTTCAGAGAATTTAAAAAAAATATATGAAGATTGTGCTCTTTGTCAAAGGATTGACAAGAAAATTTTACAGGAACTACGCATTACAGCGTTTACACTACTATATTAATGAAGAAGTGTTATTCAATGTAAAATTTTCATTAGGCTTGTTTTCATGAGTAATGGTTTTACTTATAAACAATATAAAATGACAAATGTTGCCAAAAAAGACTGCACAATATTAAACTGACAAAGTACTTTGACTTTGACTTTGACGTCCATACATAAACTCTCTGCAACACAGCTCTACATAGATTTTATACGCATCTTACATATTTCTAGTAGGCAGTGCTCAGTAAGTAGGTCATCTAATATCTTAACAAATGCACCGAAAATATCACATAATGCTAAAGTAGGTTAATATGGAGTTACGTAACGCGTCATGCAACATGATCAGTCGAAAATACCAAAATCAGCTTTATTTACATTCCCTGTCTGGCCGTCTGAATTTGTCAATTCAATTTGGATTTTGTTACAGTAGTTGTACAGTTGTATTTAGTCAAACATTTTAGAAATAAAAAGTGAAATGTCAATATTCATTTGGTTTGTAGGTATTAAAAGTAGTAATCGGTTAAGGGGCTCCCCGAATTTTTAACTCGCACACTAGCGCCACTTTAGTAGAAAAATCATAACTCGTTCAATAAAAGACCAATCGAAAATCTAATTGATGCGATTGTAGCTCTGGTTATGTGGTTAAGATACAATGTTAAAGTTCAATAAAAGAGAGTTATCTGCAGTTACAGTTGGAAAAATTGCCAAAAATGATCATATTTAGCAGTTTCTATAACTCTAACTACGGTAAACTACTTTGAAACAATTTAAGCGTACTAAATAAACTATAGAACAGGGATGCACAGACCGCGGCCCGCGGGCCGCTTGCGGCCCGCCGGTCGAATACTGGTGGCCCGCCGACAGCAAAAATAATACTCTCGTACATTCAAAAAATATTGAATTCTATTCCAGAATAAAACCAAAAAAAATATGTTCGAAAAGTAATTTGAATCTCGCGCGCGCGCTCTTAAGTGCACGAATTCCCGATTGCTCGCGTAGGTAGATACACGAAGCTTCCAGAGTCGGTTTCGAGATTTCTCCAGACAGTTTTCGACTCTATACGCGCGGTATAAAGCCACGCTAACCGCAGCGACCCATAGTTCGGTTTTAATTTGAGTGAAGTGTCAATAGTTCTAGTGTAGATTTTAACTCGACTAGCCGGTGTCATATATTTTGATCCACATTCAACGTAGATTTCCCGTCAAGTGCCGTGTATAATTGTGTTGTGAAATCGTAAGTAAAACTCTGTTATTAATAAGTGTTTCCCTACCTATTTAAATCAATTATTTTTGCTAATTTAAAAAAGGATGGGTAATTTAAGTAGGTACTGTAATTGTTTTTAGGTGCTGTGTTAATCCTAGCCAGGATTAGAACGCAGCATGGACAAGCCAGGACCTAGTAAAAAACGTAAGGTTAAAGATGAAAATCGGCAGTTTCAAGAAATTTGGACTGAGAAATACTTTTTTGTATGGTCGCATAATAAAGTCGTTTGTTTAATTTGCAAGAATTCTGTTGCGATTGCAAAGGAATATAATGTAAAAAGGCACTATGAAACGCAGCATCCTACTTTTACCAAGTTTACAGGCGAATTAAGAAAGCAAAAAATGTTGTCTTTAAAACGGGAGCTTATTGGTCAGCAAACTATGTTTACAAAACCCATCCAAGATTCAGAAACAGCTACAGAAGTTAGTTATGAAATTTCTCGAATGATAGCAAAGCGCAGTCGCCCCTTCAATGATGGGGATTTTGTAAAAGAATGCATAGAAATTGCCGCTAAGAAAATGTGTCCAGAAGCAGCAAAAAAGTTTGAGAAAATTCAACTGAATCGTATGACTATCCAAAGACGTATTATGTCTTTGTCAGGTAATATTGCGGAACAATTAAATGAAAAAACTAAGATCATTGAATTTTTTTCATTAGCACTCGACGAATCCACTGATATTACTTCCACAGCTCAACTTCTCATATTCATACGAGGTGTTACTCAAGATTTTGAAGTCTTAGAAGAGTTGTTAGGAATGTGTTCATTGAAAGGTCAAACCAGAGGAGTTGATATACTCAATGTACTTTTGGATGAGTGTTCAAAAACTGATTTGGACTTATCAAAATTATCGGGAGTTGCCACTGACGGTGCTCCTTCGATGATTGGTGTCAATTCTGGGCTAGTTACTTTGCTGAAAAAGCATCTGCAAGAAAAAAACATAAACGCTGAAGATCTCATGCAGTTTCACTGCATTATACACCAAGAAGCCCTCTGTTCTAAAAAAATTGAATTTCAAAATGTCATGAAAGTGGTAGTTTCAACTGTAAATTTTATAAAATCACGAGGACTCAATCACAGGCAATTCAAACAATTCCTTGATGACATCGAAAGCGAATATGGAGATTTACTGTATTATACAGAAGTAAGGTGGCTAAGTCGTGGATTGACCCTGGAACGATTTCTAAATTTAATAGAAGAAATTGGAATATTTCTGGCGGAAAAGCAAAAGGATGTCCCGGAACTTAAAAATCCTAATTGGTTGTGTGATTTGGCTTTTTTAGTTGACATTACAAATCATTTGAATGTCTTGAACACACGGCTTCAAGGCAAAAATCAACTGATATCCCAGCTCTACGCTCACGTATCATCCTTTCAATGCAAGCTGACACTTTTCAGATCGCAATTGAATTCTGGAAATTACAATCATTTTCCGAATTATAAGAAAATGGCTGAAAACTTCAACAAAACTGCGATTAATTTCAGTTATGTAGAAAAGCTAGATATTTTGATTCAATCTTTTCAAGAAAGATTTTCGGAGTTTAAAAAAGTGAAACCTCTGTTGGACATATTCAGCAATCCTTTCACGATTTCAGTTGAAAATGCGCCAGAGTCAATGCAGTTAGAAATTATCGACATTCAAAACGACCAAGATTTACGCAACAAATTCAACGAAGGAGACTTGCTGAACTTTTACCGCTGCATTGATAAAAATACGTACAAAGAGTTGCGCATAAACGCTCTGAAATGTGCCAGCTTATTTGGTTCTACCTATATATGTGAACAAACCTTTTCAATACTAAATAATAATAAAACAAAAAATCGAAACCGCCTTGCAAATGAAAGTTTGGAAGCAGTTTTACGTGTTGCTACAAGTAAATTTGAGCCAAATATAAAAAAGATTGTAAGCACTATGCAGTGCCACGCTTCAAATTAATAAATTCTTTTTCAATTTTAATACATAATTATCAATTCTTTATTGTCTTTAATTACCTATACTTCTGGCGGCCCGCCATCAGTTCATAATTTGCCCGAGTGGCCCCTAGTCTTAATAAGTCTGTGCATCCCTGCTATAGAACCTGTACTACAATCGTGTCTACCAGATTTCTGATTGTTTTTGTATTTAAGGAGTAATAATTATTTTAAATAGAGTGCCGCTAGTGTGCGCGTCAAAAATTCGGGGAGCTCCTTAATTGATCACATTATTATACAGCAAAACATATTGTAGATCCTACAATGCGCGACGACGCGTTAAACTATTAACGGACGTTGAAATGACAAACGGCTGTCTATCATTACCAAAAGTAATTAAAATATAGTTTTAACAAGTGTATATTTTCACTTATTAACCAAATATCATTAATGCATGGATACGTAAATTTTGTGCAAAAATTGCTAGAGATTTAGTGACAGCTAGACGTTCTCCAGCGTAGTTTATTTCACTGCGGGCGTGTCATCGATTCGGGTTCCCCCACTATAACTACTTCACACACAGCAGTATTGATACACAATAGACAAAAACGATTACAGTTTTAAAAATATAATTCGAATACCAAGTTTCGGATATTTCATAAAAACTATGAAAATCGATATTAAAAAAATACAGGGGCAAAAAAATTTTACGCAGAAAATAACAGCGAATGACGGGTCCCTTGAACATTTTTATTTGGCACACGATGTACCAAACATCCTACGTTAAGATAAGATGACTTTTTATTTAACATTACATACATAAATAAATACAATTCTGGCGGTCTTATCGCCTTAAGTGGTATTATTATAATATAAATAAATTGATAGTATTCGTTACACTGAGTGGGAAACAGCCTGGAACTTGAAAGGATCAGCAAGATCACAATACGCCCCTAGCTAGGCTTTTACTTAGGTTAAGTACCTACCTAAGTAACTTCGAGAACTTTGAATAGAAGAAAGTATAGCCAGTAACAAAATTACACCTACTACTTTGTGTTAAGAGCTTAAATTAGTGCTTGAAAAGTTTCGCACCTCTGAATCTTAAAAATGTTTTGGGTCAGTGCCCCAATACAATAATAAATTACATTCAAAACATTTAATTATGTCACGAGATGGGTATCATGGTGCGCAGACTCTAAACCACTAAGTTTTTTTTAAACTTACCAGACTGATATATTATAAAGCGACAGGTTTAAAAAAACGGCCAAGTGCGACTCGGACTCGCGCACTGAGGGTTCCGTGCCAACTTCAACAGAATTAGGGAAACCACTTACTTCCGCTTACATCATAGAGTTTGTATGAAGAACAAAGTTATGTTTGCGGTTGATGAAAATGTGCTCTATCTCAACAACTACTAGTTCGATCCCGTCCAAACCAAATGATCTACATTACATATCTTTTTTTCAAAATTTACACTTGCTTAGTTTAGAAGTTATATGGGGGAGGGGACACCCATTTTACCACCTTGGAAGCGTCTAGCTATGAAACGTTAGATTTTAAAATAAAACCTCTATGCCATTTTAAAAGACCTATCCATAGACACCCCTCACGCATAGGTTTGCCTTAAAAAAATATATTTCGGTTTTGGTTTTATGTATGGAAACCCCCCCTTAAATATTATTATTTTTTATTTTTTGTATAAGAATCGTAAAGCAGTTAACAGGATACATCTTCCTACCAAATTTCAACAGTGTCATGCTTATAGTTACAGAATAAAGTGGCTGTGACAGATGGATGGACAGACAGACAGACTTGATGAAACTGTAAGGGTTCCGTTTTTTGTAATTCGACTACGGAAACCTAAAAATGATACGTATCTATGATTGCTGACACTTAGGTGACGTTTTCAAATTAGCCATATTGTATTTTGTTTGACGAATATTTCTTATCTGACTATTGAAAAATCAGCCCGAAGTTATTAATTTGTCTGACGAAAGCATAAAGAAGCGCACTGCAAGCACGTACATCTCGGTATTTTTCCATGCGAGAGTCCTTTGTTCCCTCCCACTAACCTCCAATCTTGAAAACAACTTTGTTGTAAGTCTTTACCACAATATCTTTATTGCAGCATCATTATGATACCCGTAGATAACTGGGTACTGAAATTACGTTCTTAGAATGGTTTAGATTTTGAAAAATTGGCACTTATATTCTATGAACTTCATTATACGGATACTAACTAAAACTCTGAAAGGCTTAAAGAGAAGTATTTCATTAAAATAATTCTTATGTAACAATCTAAGTAGGTACTATGATATTTAAAAATTACAGAATTATTTCATAATCTATCTATATATATATAAATATGAATTGCTGTTCGTTAGTCTCACTAAAACTCAAGAACGGCTGAACGGATTTATCTTATCTTAGTCTTGAAATGTTCGTGGAGGTCTAGGGAAGGTTTAAAAGGCGAGAAAAAAACGAAAAACGCGCGGACGAAGTCGCGGGGGACCACTAGTATATGATATTTATCTTCTAAAAGTACACTTTATATGATATTACTTATTTTATACTTTTACGCATTTTATATTTTTTCATATATCTACTTCATAATTACAATGCTGTTCTGTCGTGAATTTCACTTCCATCTTTGTAACCAAACTTCTTTTTCTTTCTTACTTAATCGGCGAAAGACATTTCGTTAACAAAACCATGTTCGCGTCAATTAAAACCAAAATAGCTGGCTAATTTAAATTCAAATCAGAAGCTTTTAAATGCTACCACAACCTCGGTAAGGTTGTTCAAAAGTCGAACGGTAAAAAGTGAGATAAGTGTGATCCTATAGCATAGTTGGGCAGATACCGGATTCTGCCTAGCCAGTGGCCAAAATTCGGTACAAGGGCATTGTGGTACAAAACCATGCAAAGCTATGATATGCAACATACCCTAGTGCAAAATTAATTACCTACCTAAATATTTAGCATTGGGTTTTGAACAAGCAAAATATGTGTTTTGTGCTAAACATATATTTATGGCTTTGTAAATAAATCTATCTACCCTACCAATTTCCTTACGACCTCCGTGGTTGAGTGGCTAGCACGCTGGTTTCAGGCGTCGCCACCTCGTGAGGTTCCGGGTTCGATTTCCGGTGGGGTCAATGTATAAAACGATCTTTTCTATTTTTTCTCGGGTCTGGGTGTATAGGGTACCACCGTTGAGTCTGATTTCTATAACACAAGTGCATTGGCTATATACTTTGGAATCTGAGCAATGTATGTGTAATGTGATTGGTGTCCAATATTTATTTATTAATTTATTCCTACCTATTTATAGAACTTTTGTTAAAAAGTTACCTAAATTAAAAACTAGTTTACTTTAAAACTTAGTAATCACTTTACGGTTAATTCCCTACACGACACTAAAGAATCGCTCGGATTTGCCAATGCATCAAAATCATGACAAAGACAACTCAACAAACATCTCTTTCTTTTTTGCTACCCGGAGACTACCTGCGTATCATTGAGTTTCTGTGTGTGTATCAGTGAAATCTATCACACCATTATCTTCATTCAAGTTTCAAATATTTGTCTAAAAATAAGTCTGACTTTACATACTATTTAGCTTGATAATTTTGTTTGGTATACGCAATTTTAATCTTGGTTTCCAAAACCGTGTCAAGACATTACTGAGTTAACAAATGAATTACCCTTACCTAGATCTTATATGTTAAAAAATATATTAATAAAACTATAGATCAAACAACTAAAATCTTATTAATATCTCACAACCATCACACACATACATACAGATAAATGAAATCAATCGAACTTCGCTTGTACTAAATTTAATAATTTCGAGAACTTCGCTTGCACTAATTTTGAGAACAAAACCTTAGCGTCACATTCACGCTCATCTGGAGTCTCAGTGATAATTACGCTAAAACATACATAAATATAAATTCAATTCATGTATTTTTTTATTAATCTAGTTTAACAACAGGTCCATCCCATCAAGAAATTGTTATAACGCTTATTTTAAAAAAAACTTTATAAATTGTCTCTTACGACAAAAATTACACTGCAATCAAAAAAAATAATTAACCCTAGATTCAAGATACAATTTAACGATTCGTGATAGGTAGAATACAAACAGTCACATAGCAAGTGTGTAGTAATAATAAGCAGCTGAGAAAGCGACTAGAATTGCTTGCTGATTAGCTTAGGAAATTGACACCTCCTTCTCCTTCTCCAATAGTATTGAATTTGTACAAAAAACTTTTTGTGTAATGACTAGCGGTCTCTGAACGAATACCCCGATAGATAAACAAAACTCTCTAACACAAAAAAAAATCAAATAGGTACAGTAGTTTCGAGATTACATATTTTTTTCAAATCGGAACTAGTAGTTCTTTAGTTTTAAAATATAAATTTGTTTTGTCTTTTACAAGTTAATAACGAAGTATAAATCGCATGGCCGAGTGGCCCAGCAACAGTAGTGATCACAGATGCCACATCACCGGTACTCACGGAGCAGCGTCACACGATTTGAGGGCAGGACATAGTGTCAATGCGGGCAGTAAGTCTACTCTGTTTAAGGTGGCCCAGTGATAATGTTTTATTAATTTTAGTGCATTTAACAGAAGTTTGTTTGATTTCAGTTATCAATGTGTGTGATGGTTGTGAGATATAAAAAAGATTTTAGTCGTTTGATCCATAGATTTAATAATATATTTTTTAAGATAGGTATTAACTAGGTAAGGTTAATTCATTTGTTAACTCTGTAATATTTCTGTAATATTCTGACACTGTTTTGGGAACCTTGATTAAAATAGCGTATACTTAACAAAATTGTCAAGCTAAATAGTACGTAAAGTCAGACTTATTTTTAGACAAATATTAAAAACTTGAATGAAGACTACTACCGGGACTCTATGGTGTATCCAGCCTTTTTTTATTTTTACTTATAATTCATATTATTTTAAGAGTTCTTTATTTTATTTGATATTGTTCATAAGTTTGTTTGATGAAATGTTGTCAGTTGAGGAAGAAAACATATTTTATTTCATATAAAGCGTTTTTATTATTATTTTAGAATAACCACAACCATATCCGCTCTCTAAACAGCTATTTACTAATGTGGTCCTTCTGCACCTCCCCACGTAGTGCCACCAAGACGTTGCGCCAGCGCCGGTGTTCGTGCGGGAAAGAGAGAGTGCACACAGGTGTGCGGGCAGCCGGCGCATCAGCTGTTCCACGCTCGTGCCGTGCGCCGCGTGCACTGTACAGAGTTGAGTTGCGCCGCTACTGAATCTTAGTTCAACAAACTATTATTTTAAATGAATCACTAGCGAGCTTTTCTATTAACGGTCAAATTCTTCATCAATTGTAATGGTAAAATGTCATTACCAGTGGTTGAATATTTACGATCAGGTGTGTTTTCAAAAAAAACTCCCTGAACCGAATGTCAGAATGGCTCTCTTATTGACCATTTGTTATGGTATTTCTACTTCAAAACACACACAATCGTAAATATTCAACCACTGGTAACGACATTTTACCATTACTAACGATGTAGAAATTAGGCCTAAATCAGCTGTCGCTTGTCGCAGTGCTACTTAACTAGTCACTGATGCTCCTAGAACTGGGTGCATTTTAATTATATTAAGAGTCAGGCAGGGCTCCAACCTCATCTGATAGTGTAGAAATGTCACGTGTAGGTGAGGTGTGGGTGATGTGATGCGATCAAGGATGTATCATGTTTACGCCGGGTGTTGTTGGCTATTTCCAGGGATCTTGGTGGATTTTTTATTTAAATAAATACCACGCTTCATTATTTTAGTCCCGCATTTTAACTTGGCCTAGAAATCCTATTATTTTGGGAACAAAGCCACATATCAACTAATGGTATACTATGACATAGCCTACAATGGGTCATGTGCATGTCTGACTGGCTACTAACAACGAACTAACAAACAGCTATACGTTATACTTGATGTTGACACTGAATACTGTTATTTAGCCACAATCTCATCCAATGGCACAATGTGGCTAAAGATAAGTATGTGTTTTTTACCAAGTTTGAACTTAAAAACTCACAAACCAACTTACTTTTTCTCGAAAAAAATATGATACAATCTTTAGTCTTAAGTCAGGCACCACGCCCGTTTTTAGGAGGGAAAAGTTTTGGAGTTCCTTGACTTTTACTGTATTGTTTGCCAATTCAAAGTTTGGTTTCGGATTATTTCCTTATCATTTTATTAAGAGTGAGATATGAAACTGTTTTATATGATGATGGTATTAATAAAAGAATGGGATTTGGTTGATTCCAAACATCGTTGGGGGTAAACGTGTTCTAGGGTTGGCAAGCGAGCACCGGCATCGGCACACAGAACCCAGTCCCCGTCGATAGCCGCCCGCAGACAGACGCAAGCCCCGCCGCGGCCCGACGCCGACTCTCGTCGTTTCCCGCTCGTTCGCACTCGTGCAACACCGAACGCATGTGTCAGTGTGTGCATGTTTGTGTACCGTGTTGTCACTGACGGCGATCGCGAGCTCTTTGTCTAATTAGCAGGTAGGCAAATGTTCCACTGAACTTTCGCAGGTTAAATACAACACCAAGAAAATACATGATACGAATCAAATTATGAATTATGAAGTCGGCTTTATAGAGAGTTGAAGCCATAAATTAGACATAAAGGTTACACGAGCGCTCCGATGTAAAGCACCGAAACAGGTTTTCCGTGGAAAGGCATCTGGCACGCACTAATTGATACACCATTAACTGACGGCTATAATGAGTCTCGGAGCATCGCTCCTGAAACTTGCTATTGTTTTAATTGTTTTGTAAACATTACTTGTAATGAGAAACAAAGATATGCACTAATTATTTTATAATAGCGAGCAGGCTTAATCTTTTGACAAGTTTAGACTGTACCTCTAATTTACTTTGGCAAGGTCGTTTGCGGTCTCACGGGCCTCAATAATTGGTGTCTATTCGACCTTATTATAATGGTGAAGAAACTTCTTCCTAAGTAGCGAATAGTCCTGTTAATATCGCCCGAGTGATTGATAAAGAGGACAGGAGAGGGGTCGGGGGAGGGGCTTAGCGACGCCCATGACGTAACCAGATGGTATGCGAGCGGACAAAGAAATTAGCGTTGAGTAGTTTGATTAAATTCTTACTTAAAATTTCATTTCGGTAATCATTAGACTCACGTTTAAAGTATTCCTTTTGTTAAGTAGGAGCGTGTCATGCTAATATGAACCGTATTAGCGTAACTTTAAGGGTTACAGTAACCTTTGAATTTTTATGTATATGAACCTCCTCAACCGTTGTTGTTTATGATATACCTACTTACGATGACCTGTTGGTTTGAAATACAATTTCTCACACGGGAAACAGATTTTTCTCCGAAGTATGAATACGGAAATACTGATACTGGAATGATCATAAGATTATTCTAAGAATAACTCGGTGAGCATGTGCAAATGTGTATTAAATTGTTATCTGAAGTAACCACAAATCGACAATCAAACCAGATAACAGCACAATATAGTATTTAATAAGCGTGGTAAAGTTCAGGGCTGCTTTTGTCGGTTATCGGTTGTACGCACCGAATGACACCTTATCACGGACTACAGACACTCAGGAATGGCATATTACCAATTTATTGGTATGTATCGCAGAGAGCAGAAGTCTTACTAAATCGCTCTACTTTGCGTACCCTCTACATGGAACAACGATGGCAGCAGAATCAAACAGATCCGTAATGGGCTGTGTTAAGGTTCGAAATTGAACACACATATCGGTATTTCCGTAGCCGTGACTGTAAGTGCGATACTCGACTTTGAGTTCAACTGGACTTAACTGTACCGCGACAGTTGACAGACTATTATAAACTTTATGGTTTTGTGATAAACCTTAAAGTGGCGTTCGATCATGAACAAAAACTCTGCAATTAACGAAATATTGAACGTAAAATGATCTCGTTTGCCTCTTTGCTGTATGTATACTCTTGTATGACGAAAGGTTAATACAAAACTGTTAATTTTAGATGCCCAGGTATTTATACAGCAGCTTACAGGTCAGAAATAATTTCTATAATTAGTTCGATAACATTAGAATTAGCATCTGTGCGACTGTAGAGTCTCCATTATTATTACGTAACGTAAACCTTTACATAAAGTAAATAAGAATTAAATTCAATTAAATGAAAAGCATTCCTATTCGTACTTATGACGAAATTCAACTTGCTGAAATCAACGATTTTATTGATTTTTTTACATTAAGCATAAATAATTAGTTTACTACATAATTAAATAATATAAAGATTACAAAATACATTACATTACAATATCTCAACTGAAAGACGTTTTTCAAATAGTGGTCGACGTCTATCATTAGAATTAACTAAACAACCTCTACACAAAACACTTCACGTAATTACATATTTTGATTATATTTTCACCGTGAAAGATCCTTGAAATAGAACGTTTGTGGCTGAAGAGCGTCTCGTACTACGCGTTATTTCGTGTCCTTAACCGTCCTCAGGCATCGAACTCGGGCCCTCTGGTTGGGTCAACGGAGTTCACGCAATAGGTTTAGTGTAAACGAAATGTTTTCAAAGCTTACGTTCTACGCAGTTCGATGAGAATGCAAATGTTAGCTATTTGTATATTTTCTCGTTGATTGATACATCAATCAACGAGAACTTAGTAGTCTTTCGTTTTCGGATTCATTGTTTAACCATTTTTAGGACAAAATGATCTCTACCAGTCTTATCTTCGAACATAAATTATAACTAGAATTTTTCAAACGGATTTTAGTTCAGAAATGCTCATTTATCCATATCCCACTCTGCGAATATGCGATATACTGAATTATATTTAACTGTGGCTCATAATGGTGATGATAAAAATAGTTTTAAAAAGTCAAGAACAATTTCGCATAGGTACTAATGTGTTATTAATTGTTCTTGACCTTAACTTGTTTTACCTACAACCTACACAAAGAAAGAGATAACCTGTTTTGGAGAGAGTTCTAACATTGTCTCAGCTTTGTTAAAAAACGTACTCTCCAGGTTACCTGCAGTATTAAATCAAAATAAATTGTTATATTGTTTTTATTTTATGTCATGGAGATAACAAGGTTTACAAATACAATGTCAAAGCTGAAGCGAGTATCCTCAGTCGTATCTTTGAGGAAATTAAATGCGCAGTGATTTAACTACACGAGCAGCAGATAAACATCGTAAAGTCAATAAATTTTTAGTCACATCAACATGTTATTCGAGTGTCTTTCATAATATGAAAATCATCTTCATTTCATTATTAACCTTATTAGCTTCACATGCATTACATTTTGCAAGATGGCTGCCGCACATTTTGATTCCGAAATTCCATCGCATACCCTTTAGCTGCTTTTGCACTGCTTAATGAAATGTTATAAAACCGCATCAATTATGTTTATAAATTATTATAAGTCATCGACACGACTGTAGAATAAAAACAGCAACAATAGCGGGCGAGCGATGCCCGGTCCCGCTTCGCGCGTCTCGCGATTGCGCTTCTCGCTTCCGCGCTATTTCGCGCATCGCGCAGACTCGCGCGTTATTATGCCAACCATTTCCACGCGAGCCCGACCAATCAGCTCCAAATAAGATTAGCGCGTGTAACCCATATGTGTTTTTATTCGCTGTGTTGCATCAACTTCACGCTCATAATATTAATTCACGTCTATTAATACACGTTTTAAGACAACGTACTTGCAATAAATTGCTGTAATTGGTATAGTGGGAAGCGATTTGTTGTTCTAAAAGCAAATTAAATATTAAAACTCGATTCATTTGTTACCTAAGCCAGTAGCAACACACTTATTCCCTGCGTCTTTGAAAATAAATCTGAAAACGTTCATAATTTAATTAAATAAATTCGTCTAGATACAAACGATACAGGTGAAATAAGTTTCTGTAGTCTTATAATTGCGATCCCATTGAACCGTAGACTGTTGGTACTATTACATTTGTTGACTGTCGCGATGTGACGACACGAACTAAAGCGATTTCTACCTCCGTACCACTATACCACCGCCCTTTTATTCAGGACGACATTCTTCCAAACACTCTTTACATCGCCGGTTTAATATTGCTAGTCGTTGTAGCAGCCACTATAAAGGTCGTCAATGAGTGTTGAACTGTGTTTCTGTAGTTCCAGGCGACCTTGCCTCACTCAAACCGCAAGTAAATAACAAAAACTTTTGTTTTGAATCTCTTTGTGTATTTTTTAACGTGAACTATTACTGAAGTGGTTGTCAAAGTTGTTATCTTTTAAATTCTCGAGCATTGTTTCGTAAGCGAATCACTGAAGTTGACTCTACGACTGTTTTACGAATAGAAATATAACTGGGAATTGAATAAAAAGATCTGGGCCCCTATTTTTGAATCACTCGCTTGCATATGGCGTGTGATTTTCATTCAAAAGCAAACTTAAAACAAATGAAAAGCGAACGAAATATATACGTAAATACTCACAAAATTAGGTTATATTTTTAATTATCAACCCAGCGTGGAATTTAACTGTTTTTCATACGAAAATTGGACATTAATCAATAAATATCACACGCCATTTTGGCGCGAGTGATTCAAAAATAGAGCTCCGGTGCCCCTACTTTTTGAATCACTCGCGTCAAGATGGCGTGTGATATTCATTGATTAATGTCCGATTTCCAATATAAATTAGTAAAAATCCGCACGGGGATGATTCGAAAAAAGAGAACTGATTTTGTGAGTAATAACGTCTATATTTTGCGTGATTGTCATTGACTTTTTTAGCAATTCGATTTCAAGCGAAAATCACGCCATAAGTATACATGCGAGTGATTCAAAAATATGGCTCCAGGGGGCGTATTGCGATCCAAGTAAATCCGTTCAATTTTCAGGCAGTTCAACTCCCACTCCGTTTAAACGAAACATATCAATATAATAATATTATAATATACTACGATGGTATATAAATAAATATTAATATTTATGTTATAATATTATCAATATGCGAAATCGCAATACGAATTGATAATTTAACAGTAAAGCAGAGCTGCTGAACAGTTAAAGCTGAAATTCAATACGCATCCAGTAGAAAATGATTCGATTCCAAGTCTAAAAAGTAGCTTTTGAAATATTTAATCACATTTTACAAAAACTCCCACAGAGATTAAATAAAAACCTGCCAAAAACATCACAAAGCCTTTTATGTTGTTTTCATGATCTACGCTGCATATTTGACGCCTCTTTTATGTTATGAACAAAAAACATATACATATACAACAACATATGTTGTTTTGGTCAGCGACGAGTGACTTAGGGGTGGCTGTACAAACGATACTGATGCCCAAATGGAAAAAACCCACAAAATCATTTCTTTTAAGCGGTACAGAAATCGAGTTAAAACTACCAACACCAGGTAGTCTCTTCGTAGCTTACTAGCTACGGCGTAGTATTTCGTAGATAAGCGCTAGCTACGCGCTAGGGTGCGAGTTTTCCCATTAGTTTTGTAATTTTTTTGAATGTTGTGAAGAGGTTTTCTTGTATAAAATTGTTTAGAATTTAAAGAAAACATTTTTTTTAGAATAAGCATAACTCATATTATCATCCCTGAGTCGGATGTCACCGACCAAAACAACACCCTGTATATTTTAAAAACAATTAAAGAAGCTATTCGGTTTTAAAACTTGCTTCTATCCAAACGGGTGTAAGCAACTCTCCCAGCCTTCAATATTCATACCCGTATCAATTAAAGTGTTCAGTGCAATGCGGCGTGGCTGCGGAGCGCTCTGCACCAAATAAAATGCATCTATATCACTGCGTTCCAGATTTGGCAGGATTTTACTTAAGATTAAACGGTTGTGACCGAGCTGCTGGGTAAAGTTTTGCATCTGAAATCTTGCATGGGATATGTAGAATAATATTAGTTTCAAAATCCCGTGTTTAAAAGTAACTTGTTTATTTAACTTAACATTAAATATAAAAAAAATAAGTTATTATCTGATTATTTAAGGTCAGTTAATATATATATATAACAACAAGTCGGTTTGAAAATACAAAGAAATACCGATAGGAAATTTCTTATTGTAATTGAAGAAGGTGCTAATTTACTGCAACTCATATTGCCATAGTTTTTTCATAAAATTATTTTTGACCAATAAAAGTCGATTCGACCAAACGAGAATAAATGTTACTCTTAGAATAAATCGCTAGTTATCCGAGAGTATATCAATTTTACATTCTACCATGTACTATTCTAGAACATCGCGTTTATACGAAAGTAACTCTCGTACCCACCGTGTTGCGTGAAATAAGTGCTAATCTAAGTTTATCGTAATGACGGCTGCTTGCCATATGATTTATGTCATTATGTCAGAATGTTTTGTCAAATTCAAAACTTCTGACATCTCGATACTTTCCCACGGTATAATAAGACATTGTTTAGTTATCAAGATTTTTACTTTTACACCATACAGTTCAATCATTCGTTCTGTTATGCAAGTTTAGTAATTCCTATTAAAATTTTACGTCGAAAAACTACTTTTAGTTATTCGAGTATAAAATCGAGGAACAAAGTTATTCGAGTATAAAATCAAGGAACAAATTATTCTTAGTATAGTTACGCGCATGGAAGCCAATTTTTGGTCGAATCCAACCTTAGTTGTGGAGTTGTCAAACTTGGATGCGTCTGCATCTTGTAAACTTGTGATAAGTCGCTGTGGAAAACTGTGGTGGAGGCCTATGTTCAGCAGTGGACGTCCTTTGGCTGATATGATACTAATGATGAAGTAGTTGAGTTTGGTGAGAAAGACGCATGTGTCATAGGTATTAAGAATTTGTTTACAGCTGTTTAAAACCAAATTTAAAATGATCTTAGAAACGGGAAAACGTTATAATTACTATATATAGGTACTATACACGACAAAAGAGACAGATCTAACAATATGACTGTAAGAGCGTCATCCCTACGTTTGTCTTTAAATAGCCACTCAGTACATACAACTCAATAATACTGTATTTCGGGTCAAGGATTTCTTATCAAGGTGACGTTTGTAAAAATCGTGCTCTCGACTTTTAGGTAAAATATGCAATAGAGTACATATAAAACCATGGTCTTACTTAGATACCAGCTTTGCTTCGAATGTCGCGATAGTAGGTATGTATGCAAACAATGACGCTGATTACGATTGAAGACGAAGATAGACTAAAATTCATATTTAAGCTGCAAAAACAAATCATAATAACCTTTATAATACTAAAACTTTAACAAAGGATATAGAGTTGAGTTGGGATTTCTATTTATATCGACAAGAATTCATTTATAGGTTAGGAATAATATTAAAAGTACTTATTTTGCCAGTCGAATACCTATTCAAAAGAAACTGCAACTGTTTTAGTCTTAAATGATTGAATTAGTTTGATTACAATCTATTTGCTAGTAGGAAGAGCTTCGACCTTGCTCAGACCTCGGAGTGCCCTGTTTTTTTTTTACTTTTGTCTCTTTAATGTATAACTCAGTAGGTAGGACATCGCAAATGTTTAATAGCTTGCACTTAACTTGCGTAGTTTCGTCTGCAATCTCATAGTCTTCAAAATTCTTTGCGCATAAAAATGCAGTCTAAATGTCATTCCCTAGATCCAATTGATCACAATTTAACAAAGATAAGCGGATGACATGTGTAAAAATCTAAAATACATACTTCACTTTTGCATAAAGTAGGTCATCGATTTAAAAACGGAAAGCGTATTTCTAAAATATTAGTTCACTGTCTTTGTCAATTTAGTTTGCAAGGGTCGTGCATTACCTGTTAATAGTTTGAATATTTATATTCAAACCCGCCTGTGTTCATTTGTACAAAATGCACAATATAAAATGACAAATGCGCTGAATGTAGTTGCGGTAGGAAGAGCGCGCGGCCTCGTGACGTCACTCGAGGGCGCCCTACTATTGTCTCGTTCAATTGACGACACGTTTCACGTAAAGATTAGTATTTCCAACGTCATATATGTTTGCCTGATCTTTCATCGGACAAGTCGCACTGCTGTCTTAAAAAAATATTGAGAGTGAAGGAACAGAGAGTACACTTGTGTATCGCGCATTATCTGGGCACTCTAATATCTCCAGCGGTTGAAGTCTGAAGCAATTTTTGCCAATTCGCGTTACACCAAATATCATTTTTACTAACGTACCAATATCTCAAATAAATTAAAAAAAATAAAATAAGTTTCATTGAAAATCCTTCTCAATCAATAAATAAATGAAAACCAATTTTGTCTCAGCGTTGTCTACGCGTAATGTTAAAAAAAATTGCTTCAGACTACACCCGCTGGCCTGTATTTTGTTGAGAGGGGCCGCCATTACCGAATATCGGTATATACTAAATTACTAAATATATATATATATGTTCGCTTTCTACTATAACTAAACCATAAAAAAAAATGAACAGGCTAGGTAAACTCGTTCCATTTTTATTGGCTCTGTTACACACTGGTGTAGGATAGCAAATATAAAAAAACAATCAAATCCATTCGTTTTAAACAAAAGGTCACAATAGAAAATGTAATATTTTCAAAGCAACCACATTGAACATTCTGTCAAAAGCTTGGATTTCAATATTACTGAATACTATACGTTTAAAACATCATGCAAGCCTTTATTCATATGAACGTCATGGTGGAAAAGAATAGGTAGGTTTAAATAACATTTAAGGACGATCACTATCGTGCAGAATAAAGGATTTTTAAAATATTAAAATGATACAAAGACAAACCAAAAATGTAAAGATTGTTAGTTTTTACTGCAGTTTCAGATTGGGAGGTGGCGCTCCACACAGGCCTGCGGGCCGCCATCACTTATTCAGTTTGCTTCGTTCGCTCCACTTTTTGATTACTACCAGAACGAAGGCACCGACACAGCACATCACGTTTGAGCTTGATTATTCTTACGCTGTTGGTATAGGCATTTTTGCCACGTAAATGCAGAATATTGCACACCAATCACAAACATTGCTCTGTTTCCAAAGTAAGTCGCTAATTGCACTTGTGTTATGGAAATCAGACACAACGGTGGTACCACAACAGCCAGACCCAAAACAATATAGAAAATTATGATTTCTATATTTACCCGACCGGGAGTCGAACCCGGGACTTCAGAGCGGCGACGCCTTGAAACCAGCGTGCTTAGCCACTACACCACGGAGGTCGTCGAGATTTAGTGCGCTTTCGCTCTAATGTGAAGGGCTTACGGCTGACATTTATGTATGAAATTACCAGCATCGCGGCTTTTGCGCGACCGCCGCGCTGCTAAAGTCGCCTAAGTGTGAAAGCGTTCTTAACTGTCCATTTGCGATGATATTTGCATCAAAATATCTTTTAGTCGGTTATTGCTCTCAAAACACGTGTCGATAGATGGAGTTATCTGCAAGGCAGACCATATGTAGCTAAAATTGTAAAACTGTAATAACAGGAAGAGATAAACATACCCAAACACTCATTTTTAATCTCGTTGTGATCACTTCACCTACTTTTAAGGTAAACAAAGTGTATCTTATCAATTAGTATGAAAAGAAGCAACCATTTTTCAATTTTTGACGATTTTACTTAGGTCCATTAAATCTTTATTTATACTATTAAAAGAAAGATCATATTGAACTCTAGAACCTGCATTTTAACTGCAAATAGTCTTTGGTAGATGCCCTTAATCAGTGTTTATATTTTTAAATATTATTGAGAGCTTTATATATCGCTCACGTTACTTTATAGAAATCCACAAATATCTTTTACATTACACGTTAGGTAACCTTGGATAACTACTCAGATTCCATTTAAAGGTCATTCGCTTATAATTGATTTTGAATGTTTTATGAATACTTCGATAAAAATAAGTGAATCTCTTAACTTAACGTATTGAGGCGTAGTTAGTATAATCTTTCGCAAAAATTGTTAGCGTTCTTAAATAAACGTGTAACTAACAAAAAGTGTTATGCTAACTGACAGATAATGCTACGATGTAGTCATCAATTTTGGAAGTCTTTGAATATATTCTTTGTATAATTATGAACAGGTCCTACCCTGAAGTAGTCTGTTGACTTTTACCTTCCCTTGTCGACTCATTGACATTCAGGCAATAACGAAAGGAAGGGGCAACAACATTTTTATCGATTACGACTTCAGATTAGCTTCTTGGGCCCTGTCTTGAATCACTCGCGTTAAGATGGCGTGTGATATTCATTAATAAAAGTCCAATTTTGGAATGAAAATCAATTCAAAATCAATGAAAGCAAAATAAATTTTGTGAATACCCACGTCTATCACACGCCATTCCCAAGCGAGTGATTAAAAAACTTAAAAAAAAAGTAAAAACCGACTTCAAAACCGAAATTCACTATAAAGTCTTAAATAAACTCTTCACCATTGAAAGGACAGGAATCCGTTTTAGGCAAACAATTTCTTTTTGGAGTCGGTGCTGTGATAGTTGATGCTTGATGGTCAAAGTGATGGCACCGACTCCAAAAAGATTTTTTTTGCCTAAAACGGATTCCTTTCCTTTCAATGGTGAAGAGTTTATTTAAGACTTTATAGTGAATTTCGGTTTTGAAGTCGGTTTTTACTTTTTTTAAAAGTTTATCTTATTTTCTCATTTCTAGTGATTACATAAGAGGGGGGGGGGAGTAGCTTCTTATGATTCTATTTTTAAGAAGCTACAAATTACCTATCATAAGTTCCGTCATTATAATTACTGAACTCCTAAGCGTTAAGGAGTTCCACCATCAGCTCAGCCTCACACGATGTTGACTATCAGACGTAACAACACGTCAACATTAAGATTCTATTAAAAAAACACTATACGTGCCTTTAAAATTTGAGGGTTTCCCTCAATTACACCAAGATCTCATCATCAGATCCTAAAATGGAAAAAATGGGACCAACTAGAAGGTACACCCTCTAAGTAGGCGAAAAAATTTTTCGATTCGGTCGACAAACGACTGAGATATGAGGTAACATACATACAAAAAAAAATGATAAAAAAAACATACAGTCGAATTGATAACCTCCTCCTTTTTTGAAGTCGGTTAAAAAATAGGGGCCCTGGACCTCTATTTTTGAATCACTCGCTTCAAGATGGCGTGTGAAATTCATTGGTTAATGTTCGATTTCCCAATAAAAAATACTATAATTCCACGCAGAAGTGATTTGGAAAAACATAACTGAATTTATGAGTAGGTACCAAAATATAGACGTCTATATTTTGCGTGATTTTCATTGATTTTTAATTGGTTTTCGAACGTAATTCACTCGCCGTGTTTAAGCGAGTGATTCAAAAATAGAGCTCCTGATCTTTTGAAGAGGACAGGTAAAAATACGCTTGTACAGTGAATTGAAAACTCTTGCAGTCATTGATAGCTATAGTTGGTTCGCAACTCGTTACACCGATTAACTAATCGCGGTAATAAAATAAATCTTTGTGAACCTTGCTGTAGAAATTACTAACCACGAACGAACTACTGTTTAGTGTTCAATTTGTCTTTTTAATATTCAAGTGTTTTCGTGGTTGTGTATGACAATTTCAAAACGATGTCAAAATGTCTTTTATTAACCTATATAATATATAAGAAGAAAATAGACGCTATAACGAATAAGGCCTGATTTTTCCAATGTCAGATAAGGAATATTCTTCAAATAAAATACAATAAAATTTGAAAAAGTCACCTATTTGTCATCAATCATTTAAGTAAATGTAATTTTAAAATCAGTCGTTTTATACTTATTTAGTCTGATAAATCTTATCCGTCTTTGGATAAATCGGTCCTCCATCGATCGAGAAAACTACGTATTACGCGGTACGTACGCAGTTACGTAGGGCGATTAAAACGCTCGTTGTAGGCTGTACATTTAAATTCCTTTGCCTATATCGTAAACAAAAACACTCAACTTGTCACGGTAGCTCACGTCAGAGCGATTGCGTTTTATTGTTGCAAATACGTAACGCTGTGTTATTGTTATCCTATTAATAAACAGTACGTAGTAGCCTGTTTTGCGTCGTAAAACTCAAATGTCTTGTTTATCGTCAAACATCGTTATTTATTCACGGTGGGAACCCAATATGCGATTTACTCGAGCTCTCATCTTATGAGCAGATGAATCACATCAGGTTAAACACTAAAGTTTGTTACGTAGTTGTAATAGGAGCGATTTTGCAACAAAAATGTATGGCCCGATACGCTGAGGTAGAAATTGTGGTGCAGTCAGTGGATTGTTCGGATTTTTGTACACCTTAGTATTTTTGTTCATTTGCTTTTGTTATTCCTTTGAGATAAAACGAAACTCATAATAATGAGATTCTTCCGCTTAGGAAAACATATACACTTAAGAAATGTATTTCACATTATTAATATGCTATGCTGTTACTCATTATCAGCTAAAGAATGTCCACTGCTGAACATAGGTCTCCCCCACGGCTTTCCACAGCGACCGATCACTAGCGGTCTGCATCCAGTTTGATCCTGAGATCTTTACGAGGTCGTCTGTCCATCTTGTTGGTAGACGTCCTACGCTGCGTCTTTGATCGAAGGGTCTCCAATCTAGAACTTTTCTGCTCTAACAGCCATCAGTTCTTTTCGCTATGTGCCCTGCCCATTGCCAATTGAGCTTACTGATTCTCAAGGCTAAGTCCGTTACCTTTGTTCTTCTACGTATCTCCTCATTTCTGATTCGATCCCGTAGAGTAACACCATAACATGCTGTTACTCAGCAAATTAAATGTTAAAAGTAAATATATCTAAAAATATAAACTTGATCACTTATTCTTACTAATTTATCTCTTTAAATATTATATTATCGCTCTGAATTGCTACGAGAAGCTCTCAATTTCTCGTAGACATTACTACAGAAAGCATAGTCTATGCTATCTGTAGTCTGCAATTTAAAGACAGACTGTATTTTTTTAGTCTGCAATTCAAGAAGTCCTTTCATCAATATTTAAAGCTGCGTCTTAGTGCATAATGCTTGTAGCCTTGCGCTATAGATAGGAATAAAAGAAGTTGACACGTCTAAATAGAGATATTATTTATTGTATACCTACTTTTGTTAATGTCCATTAAAAAGCTGTTTTCAAAATATATTGTTGTACAGTTTATGTACTGCAAAAGAATATAAATATGTACTTGTAAATGTTTAGTTTAAAAGGTATATCAATTTCTAGTTTATATACCGATTTAAACAACTCTACGTAAGTAATAATCTCAAAGTAAGAACAGTTATTTTCTCCAAGAGTTGTAAAAAAATAATAACTTAAACTTATAAATTTGCCAATTTAATTTTCTTACCCTTTCTTATGATAACCATAGTATTCACCCTATTTCAAAATTCAAAGTATTGACATAAATCAAGCATTAAAACTTGAAAATGTTTTCAAATTGATTCGTTTCCATAAACTCAGTAAAATCGGATCTACACCATATAACAAGTCGTGTCTAGAGAATACAATCCCGGGATCCCGAATCTCGGGATCCCGGGATCCCGACCGTTTTCTGGCCCCGAAAATCCCGGGACTGCACTTGGCTAATCTCGGGATTTTCGGGATTGCCACATACAAGTTTAGTTTATATGCCGTAGTCCGTTGCGCCTTGACGATAACCTTGCCTAGGTTATTTAATAGCATTTAATACATAACGACAAAAAACACTTTTAGATACGCCGTCATACGATACGTACTATTCACTACACACACAGGTACAGTCTTAATATGTTTGTTGTAAACTTAGAAGGGACTTCCCCACTCTGAGTACTTCAATACAATACTCTTAAGGTAATTCCCCAATGAATGAACTAACAGGGGAATCACCCGATCATCTCATAATATCGTAATATTTTTGCGGGTATTTCCCGTCGGGGTTTCCCTGTACGAAAGTATTAAATATGCTACTTTTAAGGTGATTCCCCAAGTCCCCAACGAACCAACAGGGAAATCACCCGATCATCTCATATCATAGTATTGTTGCGGGTATTTTCCCGTCGGGGATTCCCTGTATGAAAGTATAAATATGCTAATCAGATTTTATTTTTTTCATTTATTATTCTGTCAGTGACGGGTTACGAAGGTTTCGTCATTTAAATTTAAAGTAAATTACCTGAAATTAAGTATTTCAAATGGCGGCAGACTTTGTTAAACATAAAAAAGACAGTGATGCGACGTCAGTGTGGAGTTATTTTTTAGTCGCGAAGGATGGGAATAGTGCTAAATGTAAGCGGTGCCCAGCCATTCTCAAGACTTTGGGTGGATCGACTAAGGGATTACATACACATTTGTTATCAAAACATAACATCAAGGTTATATCAGCTTCAACAAGTCAAGATTCTGAAAATATGAACACAGCTCCGCCGCCGCCAACCAAGCGAAAGTTAGATGATTATTTTACTAAAAGTGCCGACGATAGCCTGGATGATGTTTTGGCAAGAATGGTTGCATTAGATGGATTTCCATTCAGTGTATTCATAGCTTCAGATGATTTGAGAAAATTGCTCTTAGCAAAATACCCGGATTTACCAAAGTCAGCCGTCACTGTTCGAAAACGTGTTATGAATTACAGTGAAAAAATCAAAAAGCAAGTAATTGCAGAATTGAAACAATTGAAAAGTGCAGGTGAAAGATTTAGTCTTTCTTTCGACGAGTGGAATTCAACTTCCAATAAACGATACATGGCTGTCAACGTTCATTCATATAAAAAATTTTGGAACTTAGGACTTGTTCCTATTTACGGAAGTATGACAGCTGAAAATTGTCTTCGTATATTGAAAGAGCGTCTCAGTGAATTTGATATTTCCCTGGAAACTGACATCGTGGCTATTGTAACCGATGGACCGAATGTTATGATAAAGGTGGGGCGGCTTGTTTGCACCGAACATCAACTGTGTCTCGCACATGGTATCAATTTGGCGGTCTGTGATGTGCTTTATGAAAAACATAATTATTTGCAACATAGCCCTACCTCAGATGATACTCTGAATGAACCAGCTGTTACTGTTGATTATATGGACGACAGCGATGATGAACACGATTTAGAAGACTTAGACTGTCCAGAATCAGGTTTAATCGTAATGTCACAAAATGATCTTGCGCCAGAACACGTACCAGAGTTAACACAATATGAAAATATTAATGAGCTGATAAAGAAAATCCGCAAAGTTGTAGTGTATTTCAAAAGATCACCATTTAAAAATGAAACAGTACTTCAAAAATATGTGAAAATTGAACATGGAAAAGAGCTGTCACTTCTTTTGGACTGTAAAACCAGATGGAATAGTCTTTTAACAATGCTGGAGCGATTTTATCTTTTAAAAGCATGCATTCAAAAAGCTCTTATAGATCTCAATCATCCAATTCGTTTAGAAGATGTTGATTTTGAATTGGTAAATAAAATTGTTGATGTGCTGACCCCAATTAAATTGACAGTAGAAGCAATCTGTAGGCGAGATGCTAATTTATGCACAGCTGATGCCGCTTTGAAATTTCTTATAAAACAACTGTCTAGCAAAAACTCAGCACTTGCCAAAAAAATGAAAACATCCTTAGTGGAACGTATAAAGCAACGACGAAGTGATAATTTAACTGGTGTATTAAATTATTTACAAAATCCACGAATGAATGATGAAAATCAGTTGTTATCGGATTTGGAATGGCATGACTTATTTCCAGTTCCGACACAGGCTATAGTGAGGAAGCAAATAAAGAGTATTGTTAAAAGACTTAATAGTCGAGATGACACAGAAGAAGAAGAAAGGTCAGGATCACAAATAGATGATGAGCTAAGGCCAGAAACCTCCCAACCCCAATTGACATTAAAGGAAAAGTTACAGCTGGAAATTAACAAGAGTATGAAATCCCCAGATCCTGATGTACAAGTACAAAATGAATTGGGGTTGGCAAATAGTATTAGACGTGAAATGAGCCTGTTCGAAAATGGAGGAGTTCGTGGATATCACTTAGAAACAGCATACAAGTATCTATTGTCTATTCCTCCAACCAGCGTTGAACCTGAGCGAGCGTTTTCAGCTGCCGCTTATGTTGGCAATAAACTACGAAGCAGGCTTGGAAGTCAAACATTGGATGCTTTGATATTTCTGCGATTATATTTTCGAAATACTAAATAGTATATTTATGTTGTCTTTTTAATTTCTTGCAAAAGTATAATTTTTTTGTTTTGTCTTTTTTATTTTCTTATTATTATTGTGATTTGTGTTGACTGTTGTGCAAAGACATTATAAAGTTTTTTAATTACTCAAGTTTTTTTTTTAATTTGAGCCCAATTAGAAACCACATAGTCTAATCCCGGGATAGGCCCGGGATCCCGGGATTACGGTTCAAAAATCCCGTAATCCCGGGATTGAAAAACATGCTCGGGATTGTATTCTCTAGTCGTGTCGTACTGCAGACATCTTATCACACAATAGCGCTGTGGCCTTGCGTTTATCTCGGCTCAATTACTGAATGCAACTGCTTATAGGTTATAAACCTCTGTTGCAAGGACCTAATTTTAAAGATTTTTCCTTATTTTGTCTGCTCATCGTCTCACTTTGTTTGAACGGGGAACTGGTTTGGCTAAAACTCAGTTTTACTGAGCTAGTCCAATAATGTAAACAATCTTTTTTTTACTTTTAAAGTTATATCAGTGAATAAAATTAATAAACTATTTGATTTATAAAGATCTCAGTATAAAAACGTTGAAACACCCATTTAAGTTGTGTTTTTTGTGTTTAACTCATTTTAAAATTAATCATTTCATTAAATAGGAATGTCACGATTGTTTACAATATTCGACTTGCAAAGAAAAACGGACTGAACAGTGGAAGGTATTATCGTTTTACTAGGAATGAAAAAAAATGCTTAAACATTTACAATACATATTTATAAATGAATCTACCCTAAAAAGAAAGCAATTGCAAATTTCAAAAAAAATATGCATGAACTGGTTTAACTGGAAATTGGTTTTAAATAGTCCGCCTTCTGTTTTTTTTCCTTTATTTTGGTACAAAACAGTCATTATAGAAACTTATTGCTGATTTTTCAATAGTCAGATAAGAAATATTCGTCAAATAAAATACAATATGGCTAATTTGAAAACGTCACCTAAAAAGTCAGCAATCATTAGTTACCTGTCATTTTTTAGGGTTCCGTAGCCGAATGGCAAAAAACGGAACCCTTATAGTTTCGTCAAGTCTGTCTGTCTGTCTGTCTGTCCGTCCGTATGTCACAGCCATTTTATTCTGTAACTATAAGCATTACACAATTTAAATTTTGTACGAAGATGTATCCTGTTAACCGCTTACCGATTCTCATACAAAATTTGAAAAATAATGACATTTAAGGGGGGGCTCTCATACATGAAACTAAAACCAAAAAAAAATTTTTTAGTCAAACGTATGCGTGTGGTGTCTATAGATAGGTCTTTTAAAATTACATTGAGGTTCCTTAAACCATTTTCTTTTAAAGTCTGACGTTTCATAGCTAGACGCTTCCAAAGTGGTAAAATGGCCGTCCCCCCCATCTAACTTCTAAACCAAGCGAGTGTAGATTTTGAAAAAATATATAATGTAGATCTTAACAAAAACTTTCAACGAAAATTAGTTCAGACGGGATCGAACTAGTAGTTTTTGAGATATAGCACATTTTCAACAACCGCAAATTTTACTTCATACAAACACTATGAAAAACAAAGTTATATTTGCAGTCAACAAAGAATTGTGGTATTTTCTAAGTAGAAGTAAGTGGATTCCATAATTCAGTTAAAGTTGGCACGGAACCCTCAGTGCGCGAGTCCGACTCGCACTTGGCAGGTTTTTTTAAATCTGTCGCTTTATAATTTATCAGTCTAATAAGTTGTATCTGACCTTTAAAAAATCGGCCCTTAATCTAAGAAAGGTATGTGTAACAGACAATGAGTACCCAAAATTACTTTCTTTGTAATTAGTAATATAAAGTTTTAGTTTGTGCACTTACATTTGAGCAATAAAGTTTATTACGCCAACGCCATTACCATATCCATCCTATTTATTTATGCTCTATAATCAAACCGGATTCCTGATATTATAGTTTCTCTATTCCACACTACATAGAACTAGGTACTTCTAGACCACCTCCTTAAAACTGACAACTAACCGATCATATAACCAATACAGACAAAACTTTTAAAAAAAGTAAAAACCGACTTCAAAACCAAAATGCGCTAAAAAGTCTTAAATAAACTCTTCACCATTGAAAGGAAAGGAATCCGTTTTAGGCAAACAATTTATTTTTGGAGTCGGTGCTGTGATAAGTTGATGCTTGATGGTCAAAGTGATGGCACCGACTCCAAAAAGAAATTGTTTGCCTAAAATGGACTCCTTTCCTTTCAATGGTGAAGAGTTTATTTAAGACTTTTTAGTGCATTTTGGTTTTGAAGTCGGTTTTTACTTTCTTGAAAAGTTTATTTTATTTCTTTATTTTTAGTGATTACATAAGAGGGGGGGGGGGGGGGGAGTTGCACCTTATGATTCTATTTTTTACGAAGCTACAAATTACCTATCATAAGTTTCGTTCATTATAATTACTGAACTCCTAGGCGTTAAGGAGTTCCACCATCAGCTCAGCCCCACAAAATGTTGACTATCAGACGTAACAACACGTCAACATTAAGATTCTAGTAAAGAAACACTATACGTGCCTTTAAAATTTGAGGGTTTCTCTCGAATACACCAAGATCCCGATTCGGTCGACAAACGACTGAGTCGTGACTGACTGAGCCGACAGTCGAATTGATAACCTCCTTCTTTTTTGAAGTTGGTTAAAAATTAAGGTGGGACAAACGATCATTCAACACGATCAACAAAGGTTTCTTTGTCTATAATAAAGTAATTATTTCTTTATCTACGCCAGTCAATCACGTGCTTGATACATGGTTCCAAAAGAAATAACGCTGTGAAAAATCTTGGTTTGAACCAAGTTAACGTAAGTGCAAAGCCTAAAATTCTTCAGTTTAACTTAAGTAAAGATGTCAGATACGAAGAAATCTGTTTATTTAATTACAACGTATTCTTTTTAAGAAGGTAGGAAAGCAGTTATATTTCTCGTAATTTAATTCCATTTAGTAGGAGTAGGAGCCTTTTCGTAGAAAACTGAATATTTCCCTCAGAAATATCGTCAGCCGTCATTGTTTATTTTATAATCATTCTTAATGAGTTAGAAGCGAATAATATTTTATTGATATTGGATCAATCCTAATTTGCTTATCACCATTGGAGATAGTAGGTAGATTATCCGATTTTGGGCTTCCAACCTCAGACGTTGAAAAATCAGGCCTTAGAAATTAATTTCCTTTTTATTTTTGTATTAATTAGGAACATACCCAATCCCAAACACATCAGATTGAAGAAACATATCCAATAGAAGTATGTTTTCTCTAAGGATAAGTCAGACATTACTTGGCAAGGAAACCCTAGGACATACACAAATGCATAAATATAGTATACTACTGAGTAGCTCAGTATAGTCTACAGCGCATCCCATTTCGTATAAAAAATATATAATATTGAATCGTGTTTTCTAAATATTATAAATTTTCGTTTCTATATTTAGAAAACACGAATAAATTGACTTTTAGTGGGTAATTTAAAAAATAAAAGTAGTAATTTCATTCTAAATAAATGGCTAGAACAAGTTTAGATCTTATTTATTTATTCATATTCATTTAGATAACCAGCATGATTCAGTGAAGTGTTTGTTTACATAAAGGTAGTTAAGGAAGTTAAGCACATCAGGAAATCATCTCTTATTTGCATAATGAAGTGAACCTACTATCATCATCATTATCAGCCAAAAGACGTCCACTGGCGAACAAAGCCCCCCATTTTTTTTTACACGGACTGGTTGCAAGCGGTGCACATCCAGTTTGATTCTGTGGTCGTTTCAATATCGTCTATCAATCTTGTCGGTGGGAGTCCTACGCGTTTTTGGTCAAGGGGTCTAGATCTTTCTGTCCCAACTAGTTTTGTAAAATGTCGGATCTAAAACATATAACAAGTCGTGTCGTACTGCAGACATCTTATCACACAATAGCGCTGTGGCCTTGCGTTTATCTCGGCTCAATTACTGAATGCAACTGCTTATAGGTTATATACCTCTGTTGCAAGGACCTAATTTTAAAGATTTTTCCTTATTTTGTCTGCTCATCGTCTCACTTTGTTTGAATGGGGAACTGGTTTGGCTAAAACTCCGTTTTTCTTGGCTAGTCCAATAATGTAAACAATCTTTTGTTTACTTTTAAAGTTATATCAGTGAATAAAATTAATAAACTATTTGATTTATAAAGATCTCAGTATAAAACGATGAATCACCTATGTGAGTTGTGATTTTTGTGTTTATCTCATTTTAAAATTAATAATTTCATTAAATAGGAATGTCACGATTGTTTACAATATTCGACCTGCAAAGAAAAACGGACTGTACAGTGCAAGCGGTGCACATCCAGTTTGATTCTGTGGTCGTTTCAATATCGTCTATCAATCTTGTCGGTGGGTGTCCTACGCGTTTTTGGTCAAAGGGTCTAGATCTTTCTGTCCCAACTAGTGTTGTAAAACATCTGTATCTGACCAGACCAGTAACATTTTCATAAACCATATAAATGACCGGTCAAATTCAGTCAATTTGACTGTATGTAATGTACGGTAAAACTAAATTTCCTGACTCAGTTTTTGCAAAAAACACTACATCACATTTTGCGTCTTTGTATGAATTAGTTGTGACTTGTGATTACTTAATATGACTTTTTATTACATTTGCTAACATATTTTTTATGTAACATACAGAAATAATAAATTTACAGGTTCAGCCAACAGAAAATATATCTAAGAACTTGTACAACACTAAACTAGACTTTAATAGTGTGTAAATAAAGTTGAAATAGCATATTAAGAACGGGGTTTTACGGAACTGCGCGAAAGTCACGTGACCGACCGAATTCGATCAATCGAAAAAAGTAATACAAATTACTGAAATCAATACGACTGAAAACATATTCAGTCATATTGATTCCAGTCAGTTTCAGTGACAGTCTATGGCCGTTTTTGACCAATCTGACTGTAAATGACCGTCAGTCTAATTCAGTCACTATAGTAATTTTCAACACTAGTCCCAACCCTTTCAAAGGTCGTTATTATTAAGCTCAAAGTCCCTTCGCTTGAACTGTCTGACCTTTAGAGTATGAGATGGACTGTAAACGAGCCTTCCGTAACAAGAAGATTCTTCAGTAAATGTCAATGGCTATGACCATTCAACCAAACTTTATACGCTTTCTGAACTTCAGGAACCGGAAAATCAAAACACAATTTATAGATTTATGCGAAATTATCAATGAGTAATATTCGCGTTATATAATATCAAGTATGGGTTAAAATACAAGCTCATAAAATTATATTTCGATATTTCATGATTTGCGATATTGAAGTGATTGTTATTTTATTAATAAGCACGCACCTTCTGCGCACTTATAAAATTATCAGTACGTACTTGCCTTTCCCGGAATATTTGTACGAAAATTAAGTTAATCTTAAGTTTCACAACCTTGGAAGATTTTTGCACAATATCATGTTCTCCCAGGTCAGGTTTTTTATGTGCACAAATAAATTTGTCAATAAGTTAAATATTTTTGTAAGTTGTTCTTTTCGTAATTCTAAAGAATAAATTCAATGAAAGTATGCATCCCGGATATCGGAGTCCTTAATTCTACTTAAAATATAGACATGGAATTGGCTGTTTTTTTCCTATTACAATCCAAGTGAATTGTATGAAATGACATGCAAGGTGGAATGTAACCACGGAATAGATGCCATCTCTTTTGTAAATCGAACAGTGTCTGTAAGTGGTTCTACTTGTATATTGTACATGGTATAGTATAGGTAGTAACAATCTATTAATCAATGTTTCACCATGTACAAATAAGCAGCAGTACTACCTAAAGAATTCTAATAAATAACGTCATTTAGTATGAAGTATCTGGCAGATAGCCCTAACCGGGCTTGCATGAAAATTGTAAATCAGGCCCTATAGCCTGTCACTTCGATGTCGAAACAAAAACTCTACGCTACCTTCGTAAATTGTTCATTTCACAATAGCGCTGTTGGAGTGCAATGATAATTAAGAGCGTTCGTTAATGACATATTTTTCTTAATGCCGGCCTTGCCCGGTGTTCACAAGTCCATTCTATTTAGGTTACTAGAGCCCACGTCAGAATCTAAGCAGAAACTATACATTGCTGTCTGTACAGAGGCAAATACGTAATTACATAACGACTGACGCGCAATGTATCCACTTGTATCTGAGAGTAACACGTTACGTCATTAAAATCAGTAGCTAATCGTGCATGTAACTAAGGAATAGCGATTAAAACAATTGATTTCAGCAGAACGTTGATAGATATTGACTTATTGATTGTGCGCTAAAACGACGATATTGCAAATCGAATGGCAGTGCGGAAATGACGCTCTGATAAGCGCACCGATGAGGATAAGTACCAGTATTTACTAACTTTATTTAGTTGTTTTTTAATCTATAAAAATGTTTTATGCAGGTTTTTATACTTAACAAGTATCAAGTAGAATCTTATGCTCAGATTTTATCATGCTCTGTGACAATCTTTCATGTTGTATAACCTTAATAAAATTTGAAATTCGTTTTAAGTTAATGCTGGCTCTTTTCACGGCTCAAAAATATGTGTTTAAAGTGATTTGTGCTACAGAAAGAGTCTCCAACGCTCAAAATCGGCTTTCACGTCGGAATCCATCAACGAACTGTGACGTCACAGCGTTGATAACCGACTTTTTGTCAGCGTTCATTGACAAAACATTAGCATCGACAATATCGGGTGGCTTGCGAGTGCATCGCGAACGTGTGGGGAGAGGGGGCGACCCACAAAATTTCGTCAAACTGGAACGGTGATACGCCACGCCGCTCAAACTGTTTTAGAAGCAAAAGGAGAGATCGAAATTGAGATGCCTTCACGTTTTTGTTGTGTCCCACACTCCACAGGACAAAGAATCTAAGGAAAGTTTATTTCGCCATCGTTTGTGCCAAAACATACTGTCCAACTTGAATTTTAACTGCAAAATCGTAAAGATGGTACAGTAAATGGTAGAGTAAAGGCAAAATAGATTCCCCATAACGGTTACGTTATGGGGAATCTATTTTGCCTTTGAATGAATTATCTCCGTGGTATTTTCGTCCATCTCTTCGCAATCAATCTTTTGTAGTGCATACTTGAGCTCGCGCTCCTTACTTTCTTTAGTATTTTCATGCTAAAATTAGTAAAAAGTTCAAATATAAATGTATGTAAACACATACCTAAAACATATAACATGTTGTGCGGTGGGATAGATGCCCCTGGGTATACCGCGAAAATTCAGGGCAAAAAAATTTGATAGGGATATATGCCCAAACATTTTTTGAATAAATAAAAAACAATAGAGCAACTTTTTATACATGGATGAATACGTAATGAAATAATGAATTATTATATTGACGTAATAAAAAATATGACGAAATTTGTTCCTACTCGTACTGACAAAGTTAAATTATAGGAAATACTAATCTTCAAAACGTATTTGTAAAGTTTTCCGCAGAGATGAATGCACACCCGAGCGAAACACACTCACTGTATGTCTACATGTGGCTATTTAACCATCACCTCATTAGAGGTGTGGGGTCACTGCGGCTCTTTCTTAGTTATACTATTCTCAGTCCCAAGTTTGGAAAGTAAGGTTTTTGAAATTGAGGCATCTATCCCGCCCTTACCCTAGTTATTTCGTAAATTAATGATAGGATTGAAGTACATATTGTAATTACTCAAGTAGGTATAATTTCAAGTCACGTAAGTGTTTGATGTTATACAAACTAGGTACAACTAAGTAGTTTGCATTGAAAACATCCTTCATCACATATTCAACATGGGGCAGGAATCTCTACAGCTAGTTGCATTTTAGGACAGAATACGCAATTCTACTTACAGAATACACAATCTTTGATATTAACCGGTGCTTCTTTGACGTAATAATAATGTTTTTTTTTCTCTTATGTAAAGAGCATGGAAGTATGTCAACTCGACCCGGATTCATAGTGACGCAATTGTTTTTAAAACAATACGCCATCTTTCTATTCTAATCAGTGATTATTATCTTGTTAACGATCCATTTGAGCGCAAGATCTAGGAAGATTTTGCAACTATACTTAACACGAATTATGATGAACTGTCTAAGTTATTATATCGTTTCCATCTGGCATCTGGCATAGCTCGAAGAACTGATGGCCGTTAGGGCAGAAAAGTTTTATATTGGAGACTCCACTGGTTCAAACTGGATGCAGATAACTTGTGATCGGTCGCTGTGGAAAACCGTGGGAGGCCTATTTTCAGCAGTGGACGTCCTTTGGCTGATAATAATGATCTGGTGAAAAGCCTATGAAAAGGTTAGGTGCAATTCCTCAGATTAAAGCTTAGAATCATGTTGAGTCAATTTCATTAATGCAGAAATAAGAAGTTTTAATTACGTTGTGTGTGTACTTCTTTTTACGCACATAGATAAATTATATATTTTTTTGATTAAATTGAAGAATTAGTTTTTTCAAGACCTAATCAATACTCTTAATCATAATCTGGAGGGAGTAGTATTAATTAGTCTTTGATTTTGATCTACTTTTATTTCATTTGAAGCCTCACGAAATGGAAACGTAGTAGCTATGATTTCTTGTCTGACAATTTACAATTAGACCTGTATCATCTTTATTAAGATGACACACATGTGGCTGGAAAGTTCAAATCTGAATAAATAAAGTAAAAGGGGCGCTCTGCCCTCGGGAAGCGGTCGCGGGTTCCTATTATTTGATCTGCGGTAGGGCGCATGACGCCCCGCCCATGAACACAATATTTGATGACCCAGCATGCTCAGTATAGTTGACTATGATCATACCATCACTCTTGTTTTTAGTATAATGGTTTAGGAATAATCCAAATTAGTATACAGGAAGTCACTTTTAATTTATTTAACACTTTTTAAGATCTTTTTTTTTATTCTATAAAATATTTATTGAGGGTTTTTACAAAACATTAAATGCCACCCTCATCATTACTACGAACTTATTTTTGTATGTATGTATGTATCTACGCTGAAATCCGTTCAAAGCCATTTTTTACAGTGCTCTGCTTCCCCGACTCTATCTAAGTAAACTGTTTCTGTAACAGAAGTCGAATTGTATACTATTCAATTTATAATGCATCAAATATGTATACTAGGCCAGTTAAATTACTTTAAGCTAAGTATAATGACAAATATTATGATTATGTCGACTGGCAGTCAACTGATAGTTTTCGTGGTATGGAATGGGCCTACGTTATTTATCTACATTACATTGTAAATTTGTAGTATCAATCAGACCCCATGACTTGATTACTGAGTCGATTATATTCTGAACGCATATTGGGACAAATTACACAGGATGGATGACACTATGTTAGATCTTTGATGAAAGGCACTTATTCGATTATAGATAATACATACTAACCCGCTTTTATGAACATTATGAACTTATTTCTGACTTGAGCCTACTCAGTCTTTGGACAGTCTCATGACCTACTCAATGATTAGTCGGTTTCTGTTACAATTTGTTTGTCAGTCATCCACCGTTAAATTATTATTAACCATTCTTTACCATACATGATGCAGAATTGTGTCCTTTCACTCACTCACTGTAAGATTTTGGAAAAGTCTATTTTTTTTTTTAATGCAATACAGCAATCGAGTCAAAACTATCAACATCAGGTAGACCCTTCGTAGCTTACTAGCTACGTTGTAGTATTTCGTAGATAGGGTGCGAGTTTCCCAAATCGTTTTATAATTTATTAGAATGTTGTCAAGAGGTTTTCTTTTATAAAACTTGCATTTAATTTAAAGAAAATGTTTTTTTAGAATAAGTATAACTCAATATGAGTTCTACTTATTCTATCATCCCTACTAAGTAAGATGTCACTGACCAAAACAGCAACCTGTATGAACGCTCCAAGAAAATTTAACTTTTAATAAAAACCAGACACGGAATGGACCATATAATTATTAAAACTTTGTTCAAGTGAGATTTAAAGACTAAAACATATGTACGGACAACAGACGTCAAGGTCGCTGCGGTACCATAAACAGGTTATAAGAGTTAGTTTACTATACTACACCAAGAGCTTATCACACCCAAGTTATAGTTATGGAAACAATTGACGTGGCCCTATTGCATTGCAATCTCCAATTTCATTTGAAAGTCCATTACCAACGTGCCGATAAGAAGCAAAGTTTAATAAGCCTAGAAAAGGAAACCTAAATAATACCATAAATATATCAGAATAATCGGTTCGGTATAAACTGATTTTATTACACTAGAATGGGACTGTTACCTGCAGTTCGAGTTCCATTTCATATCAATGTTTGATAATTTCGACAGCATGTCAACTACAACTACCAATTTAACAAATTTAAAATAAAACTTTATTTAAGGATTCATGCACATGTCAATAACAATAAAACAAATTATATGAAAGAACCAAAAAAAATCTGCAATCTGCTTCGTCAACTTAACTAGTACATTTAATTAAATATCAATACTAAAACAATTAGTCAAAAATATTAAATTTGCTTAGCAATTAGCAACTATGTTCCCCCAACTCCGGAACCCAACTGATCCGAAAGTCCCCATCACGCTAGCCGCATTACCACGTTGAATGGCAATGGAAACCTGTTGAACCAGCCAGGACCCGGAGCGGGGATCATTCCCTTTCTCTCGCAAACGTCGCCCTAATTCTTTAAAAAGATCGTGCGCCTCCTGACACCATGGACCTGCCGTCTCCACTGCAACCGGTACGAAATCGTACATTGATTCCAAGGCAGAGTATTTGGCGTGTTTCATTTTAGCTGCGTTTTCCGCTGCTGAACCCCCTGAAATCACAGTATGTCTCAAGTGAGACGCCGCATACGTGCTAACGCATGTAGCGTCCCACAAGAGACAACGACCTCGCCGCCATGGTACCAATGTTAGTCCGTCCGGTCTTTTGCCATCCGTTCGAGACAGTCCAGGCGGCTCTAAAACACATGGAATATTTACCGACACCATGGCCCGACGGATAATCTCATTTATTGAATGGTGCCTCGGAAAGCGACCTGCACATCTTTGACAGCTCAATCCGTGGTGGCCATTCTCTTCCACCATTACACCACAAATGCAGCGATGAGCTTCACAGACCTTACTCCCCAATCGTAAAGACACTGCTATTCTCAAAGAGTCGTTGTCGAGCAGTGTACCCAATTGAGGAGAAGGCAAGGCGTGTAACCACGCCCCAGATTCAGGTCTTGTGACAGCCTTTAGACGCGCTAAATCCGCTCCCGCGGCACCATCCAACAAACGGGAAAAGGTGAGTTTACACAGGATGTCGTCCCATTCCCTCTGGAGAAAAAGGTTGTCTGGACGGTCATCAGTCGGACAAAGCATAACCCATCTATCCAAAGCCTCAGAAACATAAGGCAAACGGATATTGCTGCCATCAAGGGATAAAATACGAGCAACAAGACCCGCTGAACCATATACGGAGGCTAAAAAGGCTACCAGTCCAACACTCTGCACCCGACGTACTCCTAGGCCTCCATGACGAACAGGTAAGGCTGCCTGACACCACTGCTCTTCGTTCAAATTTATATTAAGGACTGATTCCAACGTGACCTTGATTGTATCATCAAGTAACTTCAACTCTTGTTCAAAAAGCCAAGTAGGCGACGTTCGCAAGACATACACCATCCGCGGCAAAGCTAGGCAACTTCGCAGTAGAACAAGAGAAACATGACTCGATAAATGCGTCAAATGATCCCGTGCCGCAGATAGTGCCTGCCTTTTAAGTTGTAAGATGGAGCTGACACCCTCAGGGAATATGGGAGCACCTAACAAACTCACGGATGATCTATCAATTTGTTTAATACCGGGCAAAAGAGCTTCATAATCTCTAATATTTGAAATAAAACCACCGCAACCAAAGATTTCACATTTAACTTTACACAAACTTTTAACAAATTATCTGTGACTTTTTTTTAATAAAGTGACTCACGTTTTTATTTATTAACCGACTTCAAAAAAGGAGGAGGTTATCAATTCGACTGTATGTTTTTTTTTTTATCATCATTATTTTTTTTTTGTATGTATGTTACCTCATATCTCAGTCGTTTGTCGACCGAATCGAAAATTTTTTTCACCTACTTAGAGGGTATACCTTCTAGTTGGTCCCATTTTTTCCATTTTGGGATCTGATGATGGGATCTTGGTGTATTCGAGGGAAACCCTCAAATTTTAAAGGCACGTATAGTGTTTCTTTACTAGAATCTTAATGTTGACGTGTTGTTACGTCTGATAGTCAACATTTTGTGGGGCTGAGCTGATGGTGGAACTCCTTAACGCCTAGGAGTTTAGTAATTATAATGACACAACTTATGATAGGTAATTTGTAGCTTCGTAAAAAATAGAATCATAAGGTGCAACTCCCCCCCCCCTCTTATGTAATCACTAAAAATAAAGAAATAAAATAAACTTTAAAAAAAAGTAAAAACCGACTTCAAAACCAAAATGCACTAAAAAGTCTTAAATAAACTCTTCACCATTGAAAGGAAAGGAATCCGTTTTAGGCAAACAATTTCTTTTTGGAGTCGGTGCTGTGATAAGTTGATGCTTGATGGTCAAAGTGATGGCACCGACTCCAAAAAGAAATTGTTTGCCTAAAACGGACTCCTTTCCTTTCAATGGTGAAGAGTTTATTTAAGACTTTTTAGTGCATTTTGGTTTTGAAGTCGGTTTTTACTTTTTTTTATTTTATATTTTGAATAGGTTTTTAGGGTTACGTAGCCGCATGGCAAAAAACGGAAACCTTATACTTTCGTCCGTATGTCACAGCCACTTTATTCTGAAACTAGCGGTCCCCGCGACTTCGTCCGCGCGTTTTGAGTTTCCTCCCTCCCCTCCCGTCGCAGCGTAATTTTTATGGCCTAACGCCTTCCTCGATAAATAAGCTATCCAACACGAAAATATTTTTTCAAATCGGTCCAATAGTTCCTGAGATTAGCGCGTTCAAACAAAAAAAACTCTTTAGCTTTATAATATAAGTATAGATAAGAATCAATACCCGTGTGTATAAAACACCTTCGAAAATAATGATCGAATAAAAATAGTAAAATATTTTAACGCAAAACATACGCAGTTTTATTTTAACTAAGAAGCCAGCAACCATAGCAATTAGCGCAAGCGCACGTTGTACTTAAGCTGCGAACATTATTTTGGTGCGGAGTTATGTTAAAACTGTGATAGCTCCTAGGATATTTATTGAAATCAAATGATATAAAGAGCAACTTTGTTCTAAATGAAATGCTCGTGATGATGAATGTATTTATTTTAATATGAATAAATACATGTGTGTATAATACACCTCTAAAAATGATGAATTATTTTTTACAAATTTATTAACAAAAAAAAGGTTGTAGTAAGTCAACCATAAAAGATAGACATATGCTGTCCCAGACTTTATTATAGAACTTTTAATGCTGAACAATCCTGTCATACATGATTTTTGTGTAACTTAGGCGGTTTCCGCAGCGTACGCAGCGGAAGCTCTCAAAAGGAATATCTTTCTCCCTTTTTCGCAACATTTTTCATTGCTGCTGTGGTCTTATGAGTCGTATCTTTATGTTATATAGCCTAAAGCCTTCCTCGATAAATGGACTATCTAACGTAAAAATAATTTTTCAAATCGGGCCAGTAGTTTCTGAGATTAGCGCGTTCAAACAAACAAACAAACAAACAAACAAACAAACTCTTCAGCTTTATAATATTAGTATAGATTATCAGCTTGACACAGATTAAACATAGTAGGTAGGTTTATCCTGCCGACCGCTTTACGATTCCCATACAAAAAAATAAAAAAGTAATGATATTTGAGGAAGAATATTGAACTATAAAAAAATATTTTTTGTTAAAACCATTCGATAGGTCTCTTAAAATTACATCGATTCCTGAAACCATTTTATCTTAAAGACAAACATTTGTAAGGTAGACGCTTCCAAAGTGGTAAAATGGGCGAGTGTCCCCCGCCCCCCTCTAACTTTTTAAAACTAGAAAAAATGTACGATGTTATGCTTTACAAATACTTTCACTCATATATGAATATGTATCTAACATGACGATTGTTGTTTAAAAATAATACCTTTATTAATTATATAAATACTTAATTATTGTCAACTATAAATTTGCATGCTATTTGTTAATGGCTAAATGGAACATAAATTTAAATGTAAAACTTCTGTATACCCCATTTCGCAAATAAATAATTCTATTCTATTCTATTCTTTCAAAGAAAAAAGCGTACACTTTGAGGTATAGCACATTTTTTACAACCGCAAATATAACTTTGTCCTTCATACAAATACTATGAAAAACAAAGTAATTTTTCTGTCAACAAAATATTGTGGTATTTTGCACTTATCCAAACACCTAATTTAGTTAAAGTTGGCACGGAACCCTCAGTGCGCGAGTCCGACTCGCACTTAGCCGGTTTTGTTAATTTACTCGACAGCGACGCATCATGCATGCATGCGTATGCATGCCTGTTTTCATAAGACAATATTAATCAATTTCATAATCAAATCCCGTTGTATAACATGAAATCTGAAAGAAATGATTGAATTATACATATATCTTATAATAAGTGAGGCTATCTAATATGCATGTTCCTTGCCACAGGATTCCGTTTACATACGTTTGTGTATAGCACTAAGAGACGTATTTGATCTTCACCTCAGGTAAATAAGGGATTAGGTATCCGAAGTAAAGACTCCATTTACATTTTAATGAACCGACGCGTTTATACGTCGGCAGGATTATTACATAACTTGTTTCTTTTGCAGTGCAATTCATATCACATTCATATCCACAAAACTCATAGTAACGGTACTGAAGATAAGCACACTGACAAGCCATCAGAGGCCGTAGTGCGAGTGGGAGCGAGACTTACTCGATCAAACGCAGCGAGCGCGTTAACGTGAATTTATATGGGATTGAAGCAACGCTGTCTAGTGGCTAACGGGTAAATTAAAACAATCCCATATGAATTCACGTTTACGCGCTCAGTGCGTTTGATCGAGTAAGTCTCGCTCCGACTCGAGCTACAGCCTTAGTCCTTTTTTAAGTCAGTAAAAGATAGTTGTCAATCTATTACATTTGATCAGACTATACAAATGACAGCATAGTAGGGATGGGAATCCCTGACGTTTGCCATTTTCTTTGTTTTGAAGTATTAATCACTTACTTCGATCATACGGATTGTAGTTGCAAACTGATCGCAAATTACGTAATCAACCCGTGGATCTTATTTGTGGCGGTAATTTGTGACAATTGCTTTGAGTTTCAGCCCTAGGTTAAGCATGTGAATAAATACAATCTTTGATGTAGGACCCATTGAAACATTTTAACAAAGCTAAAGAAACTTTTAATCTGTATTAACAGGTGAAGCGTGTCCCGTTTTCTTTACCTCATTTTTTCACAAGCTTAGTTTGAAAACAGAAACAATATTCAAAATCTCTTTCATAATATAATCCTTGATTTTAATAAAAATATTTAAGCTAGCGTTTCTGTTGTTTAATTATCTTATTTGGGGGTGAAAGAAGCAATTAATCGTGCAACTTCTGTCACTGGTTCCCAAATAGGATTGCCATGATTACGAACATTTGCGGACATCCCTGACCTTCTGGCCGGCTGTGTCAAGGACCCTACTTTTGAATCACTTGCATTAATATATGGGGTGGGAATTCCTTTGAGTAGTAATGTTTGCTCCTTTGTATGAAAATTGTTAGATTTTTTGTTTCACTTTCTTTAATTATTATCAATCAATTATGGCCCGTATTGGGCCAAAACATGTCTCCTTATCTTTTGGGCCCTACTAGCACAACAAGACAAGACACAGACAATCCGGCAAATGTTAAGTAGAAACGCTGGAACAAACTCAGTCACCACAAGCTGCCACAAAAATGATTCAAAACAAAATAAACAGGTAGGTACATCAGTTTTGTGCAGGCTGGACTGTTCATACATTCTCGTCATTAAAATAGTCTTAAATTTATAATACGCCTTCGACATTAGGGTAGTTTTGAGATGTAAAAGTTGTATAGTTGTTGTATACAAGTTGATACCTCTCAGACCTATACCTATAGATAATTAATTATTCACCTAAACTTCAATCGGTACGGTTACCAAACAATGATTTAAAATAATCAAACAATCAATTGACACGCCGAATGTTGGCAGAACATGTTGATGCTAAAACTTTGTTGTCATCATTTATGAAAAAAAAAACAAACCTTTAGCTTTTCCGTTCTTTTTAATCGAGTTTGGAGCCCCTATTCTTAACGTAACCTCTCCCTTGCGCTAACTTGTCGGCCCACAGAAATGTGCCCTTAATTTCAACTGACCCGGACTTCCCATGATAATACACCCTATTTTTTAAAACTTTAGGTTTATTTTTGTATGTGTAGGGCGAGATAACACAAAGGATAGTTTTTCAAATAAATAATTGCGAGGGATTGTGGCTGTTAACCATCGACTATCAAATTATGCCGTATTGTATTGATTTTACGCCGACCTGACTTCTAAGCGGTAATATAAAAATATGAATGTTTAGAAATTTTATAACAGTTACTAAGCGGTTTTTTCCGTAACAGGATACCAAAGTCACTCAATTGTTGATATTTCATGTGCTAAAGAGGCAACTCGTATAAACAAACAATTTCATCATTATCAGCCAAAGGACGTCCACTGCTGAATATAGGCCTCCCCCACGGCTCTCCACAGCGACCGATCACTAGCGGTCTGCATCCAGTTTGATCCTGCGATCTTTGTAAGGTCGTCTGTCCATATTGTTGGTGGACGTCCCACGCTGCGTCTCTGGTCGAAGGGTCTCCAATCTAGAACTTTCCTACTCCAACGGCCATCAGTTCACAAACAAACAATTTATTTATAGCTTTTAAACCGAGTACCTGTACCGGTAAAGCATTTTTAAAATGTAGGTGAATTATTACCGCCGTTCAATTTGGCAGCTCAATTCCGACTCAGTGTAAACGAATATTATCAATATAATAATACAACAATGGCACGAACATAAATATTTATATATAAATATAATATTATAAATACTATGCAAAATCGCAATACGAGTTGCTAATTTGACAGTATAGTTGTGCCGTTTACCTATCAAAACTGCATCGCAATACGTGCCCTGATTGCCTATCTGTAAATCTTTGAAATTGAAAACCATTAAAATTTGCTTATACCTACAAAGAAACAATGCTATTTAACTCACGGACGAGTAAAAAAAGATTATGATGCGTACGTGATATAACTATTCAAAGTCAAAACACAAAATTTGACGATTTGGTATGGAATTGAATAATGTATCCCGTATTACATTACATGCCCATAGTCCAGTCAAAACCGAATAGGCACATTATAAATATTATAATCTATAAAAACGTTGGCAAAAAATTTATACAATGATTTTTATATCAACGGCATTAAACACATCTGTGAAGTATAAGTAAGTTATTTCGAATGTCTCTGAATGAATGAGAGCAATTTGAAAAACATGATGCCTCTCCAGAATCGACGATTGAAATAAATCAGTCCATTTATAGAACTACGGATATCATTATACGATTTGTGACATCAAAGTATTACGTAACTAGAAAACAAACAACAACTCAGTATTCTTACAATGCCATCTATCTTTTAATTACTTCACAGTAGTTAATTTTAATTTGCATTCCATTAGGTTAGTTTCATAAGCAGAATTAAGTAGAATTCAGATTATTCCGAAAAATATTTGCTTGAATGATTTTTATAAGGCGTTTTTAACATCAACGGAATGTTGTAAAGTTGACTTAATGTTACGATGAAACGGAGTCTCAAATATAATTTATTATTAATGACAAAGTTGGGACTTAGGCGTGACTGCTGAATTGTGATAAAACTTGCCCTCTTTCACATTCAGGGCTAAGTCAATTTAAATATTTTCATAGCCCACGATCCTCGCGGGCTCTTTTACGTTACTCATGTTTTTGCAAAATAATTATGTAGGTATTTATAATATAGAGTTAGTGTTAAGAGATGAACAGATAAAAAACCGTGTTGAAATTTTATTTTTATTTATTTAAAACACTTCATGCACAAACAAAATGTGGTTCTCCCTTGTTTTGTCGAAAAACGTTTGATATAATTTCACTTTTACTAATCACTCTTAACATAGTGGTTGTTTAACATAATTTTGTTTAACATAATTTTTATAACAGATAATATTTGTTTGATATAACAACGTTTGTGCTAACATTTAAGAGGCATAATCATCATTCGACCTAATAATCATTTCATCTAATTTTTGTTTTATCTAATCTTATTTTGTATAATTATCATTTTACATACTTTTATTTAATATAATCATCAGTTCACCTATATTGTTTTTTTTTAATTATAAGATTTTAACAGTATTATTTTAAAGACAGCAAATAGGGCAACTTGACTAAAACAAAGCTTTAATATTTTGCATTTAATCACAAAAAAGGAGCGCCACCGAGCACCAGAACTATTGGTGTCATCTAGGTTAGGTTAGGTTAGAACAGTGATCCGACAACGCGCGAAGGCGAGCGAGCGAAGCAAGAGTGCCGCGGTAGCGGCCGCCGAACGCCAGAACTCCCCTCTGTTGGTGTCATCTAGGTTAGGTTAGGTTAGAACAGTGATCCGACAACGCGCGAAGGCGAGCGAGCGAAGCAAGCGTGCCGCGGTAGCGGCCGCCGAACACCAGAACTCTCCTCTGTTGGTGTCATCTAGGTTAGGTTAGGTTAGAACAGTGATCCGACAACGCGCGAAGGCGAGCGAGCGAAGCAAGCGTGCCGCGGTAGCGGCCGCCGAACGCCAGAACTCCCCTCTGTTGGTGTCATCTAGGTTAGGTTAGGTTAGAACAGTGATCCGACAACGCGCGAAGGCGAGCGAGCGAAGCAAGCTTGCCGCGGTAGCGGCCGCCGAACGCCAGAACTCCCCTCTATTGGTGTCATCTAGGTTAGGTTAGGTTAGAACAGTGATCCGACAACGCGCGAAGGCGAGCGAGCGAAGCGAGCGTGCCGCGGCAGCAGCCGCCGAGCGCCAGAATTCCCCTTTGTTGATGTCAACTAGGTTATGTAGGTTAGAACAGTGACAGTTTATTTTGTTGTTTTATCTAGTGTTAATTTGTATAATCATTTTACAAACTTTTAATTAGTGTAACCATTAGTTCACCTAATACTGTTTATTAAATTGAGAGACTTTAACAGTACTTGAAATATTATATTAAAGACAGCCAATAGGGCAACTTGAGTAAAACAAAGATTTAATATTTTGCATTTAATCGCCACCCTGGAAGTCTTTTGTCGCTCAATTAGCAAAAGCATAAATGTGATTATTTTTTGTATTATTTAAGTTCACTTATAAATTTTCGGTTAAATAAAAATTAGATTAAGCACTCATTAGGCCAAGCAAACATTATGTCATGTGATATTAGGCAAAGTGAAAATTCGATGAAATGAAATTATATTACATGAACAATTATGTCAATCAAAATTCGATAAAATAAATATTATAGGAATCGAATAATTATATCAAATGAAATTAGATATTTCAAATGTTTGTGAAGTGAAATTATATCAAACGTTGTTCGACAAAACAAGGGAGAACCACAAAATGTACATATGGCGGACTTAATGCTAAAAGCATTCTCTACCAGTCAACCATAGGTCTATACAGAGAAAATGCTGGCGGCGCGAAGGAAGTGATAGGAGGGCAAAAGTGAGAGCTTGATTAAAACTATGATAGGTATTTAAAATAAAAAATAAACATACATACTACTTATTACACAAATACCGTATACATGAGTACATAATTATGGAATAATAAATAAACACATAATAATAATACTAATGAAATGTTTCTTTTCAAATCTTTTATTTTCAACAGTAATTTTAATCTTATAACAAATATTAATAGAATAATATATATTATTGATGAGTGTTAATGTCACTTGTCTCTTAAAAAAGACTATTTTTGTCTCTAAAATATATATGTTTTAACAGTAGTTTCAAAGTTATGTCAAAAAATATACAGCAAATAAAATTTGTATGATTGTAAATGTTACTTACAACCACAAACCAATGCGAATGTGGTAACCCTTGCGACTCCAAGTCAACACAATACAAACTTTGATTAATCTATTGTTTTGTACATAACTACGGCCGATTCAGTATTTTAGTTTTGCAATTTCCTCAGTAATCTACCTACGAACTGACCCAAACATAGACATAAATTTAATAAAAAACATACTTCGTATAAAAAAAACCTTTTCCATATATTTTATACTCCAAGTTAGATTTTTTTACATGTACTTAAATGTACTTTTTTCATACTATTGTGTAAGTATTTAGCAGATAGCACGTACCTACCTGATATTGAAAAGTTATAAGTGATGTCTCATTGTTTTACTGTAAATTTTCCATTCCCCCACCAATACTGGTCTTCTTAACTAATTTATAGCAGAACACATCTATTTACTAAACCGAGTCTTAAGCCCAGCGCTCACGCAACTTAGCATGTACGTGACGTGATAGAGATCTGGCACAAAAAATGCCATCATAGTGAGCGTATGGGCCACGCCCTTTAGCTGACGTATGCTCACTTCTTGAATCTGGATAGTAGTGATAAAATATAGTGGTTATGTCATATTTGAGGATTACAATAGTATTATCTCTCTGTTCCCTTAACTCTACCCGATAAAAATCTGTTCTCCTCGTCCGTGTTCTGGCCTTCCTCTCTATTAGGGATCCGAACCTAAAGTGTAGAAACGGGGCCCCTATTAAGACTTCGTTGTCTGTCAGATTGTTCGTCCATCTGTCTGTCACTAGGCTTTACCTCTAGATTTGCGATAGCTAAAAAAAAAAATTTCACTTACCCAGATAGTACGGAAAAATTATGCCTCATAAACATAGTCCTATGTACAAAATAGGAACAGAACTTATCAAATAGTTATAACTTTACATAAATATATAAGACAATTAAATCAAAATTACTTTAATATGAGTTTCGGGTAAACAGAAAAGTTTAACTAATTTGGATTTGATATAAATGTACTTAAATTGACAAATAGTAAGCTACTTGATAGATCTACTTGCCTTTTCTTATAAATTAGGAGTCCTTTATAAAGGCCAGTAGTAATAATTGGGCTTATTATGTATTTCTGTTGCCGCTATAACAATAAATACTAAAAACCAAAATAATTAAATACGGATATAATAAACGCGATTTTATTGTTATTTTTTGCTCGATATCAATAATGGCAGCAGGTTACCTAGTCAATTGTACGGAACTCTACGTGCGCAAGTCTCACTCGCACTTGGCCGGTTATTATTCATGTAAGTCATCGTCGTCATCTAACCCAGCAATATAATGTATAATATTCTTGAATTTGTATAGACCTCATGTGTTTTTCTTCAGTGACCGTATTTAATCTAGTCTATCCTGTACCGTTACGATGAGTTTACAGAGGTTTTAATCTCTAGCGACGACTTAAAAAAGTGTATAAAAAAATTTAGTCGTGCAAGAAACCGCTAGAGGCGCTGTGAAATTTTCCATTGACTTTTATTTATGTCGTAGCTAGCGAGTAAAACCACTGTAAGCTCATGGTAACGGTACTTTACCATTATACTATATACATACGAGTATATACGAGGGCCATTCAATAAATACTTAGCCTATAAAAGAAAAAATATTTTTTTTAGAAAGTAGAGTATTTTTCAACATAGTCTCCTTTCAATTCAACACACTTGGCCCAGCGATATTCCAACTTTTTCAACCCGTCCAAAAAATACGATTTCCCGAGGTCTTCAAAATAGGCCTCTTGGCGGCGATGACCTCATCATTCGACTCAAATCATTTGCCGGCCAGTGACTTTTTCAGATTTGGGAATAAGAAGAAGTCACAGGGAGCCAAATCTGGAGAATACGGTGGATGGGGCAGCAATACGTAGCGCAATTCGACCAATTTGGCCATGACGACGGCGGAGGTGTGAGCCGGCGCGTTGTCGTGGTGGAACAGCACTTTTTTCTTTTCCAAATGGGGCCGTTTTTTTTTTCAATTCGGCGTCGAATCGGCCCAATAAGTAAGAATAGTAGAGCCCCATGATTGTTTAACCCTTCTCAAGGTAATCGATGTAGTGTTTTTTGGGACCTTGCGAGTCCCAAAAAACACTGGCCATCACATCATCAAAGGGAAACAACGAGTAGTAGAGATAGAGAGTAGAGTACTATTACTTGCATCAAATTATTCGATTTGTTGATGTGTTTTTGGTATTTTTTTATTTGGTTAAGAGATTGAATTGAAATCTAACGACTATACGTCGGAGCTCAGATAAGCTAATGGCATTGCTCATTGCACTTAAAACAATGTTATCGTAACTCGTAACAGTGACACAAATACCAGTTTGAGGCCGCGTAAAATCACTTTTGTGTATCAAGCGACAGTATTGATAACCTATTCAAAAGTGCTTTGCTTTGGCTAGTGAAATCCTGTAGTAAATCAGCTTATGGATTTTAAAACATAAAAAAGATAATAAGCTGGGATTAAGGGATTTTAATTCATTAGCACAAAGCCTACATACAAACTACTTCCTTAAGTAGTCTGTATGTAGGCTTTGTGCTAATGCATAATGATAAAGACCTTTCTTTACTGTTACTTTTACTCTATGTTTCCAAATAATAGCGTAATTATAGACTGTTTGCCTGGAAGGATTTAAATAACGTTTTTAAAGCCCCGCAAATTGTTATTGCGACTGGCATTTTTTAGGGGTTCTGTAGCCGAATGGTAAAAAAGTGAACCCCTATAGTTTCGACAAGCCTGTATATCCGTCTGTACGTATGTCACAGCCACTTTATTCGGAAACTATTAGCATTACATATCCTGTTGACCGCTTTACGATTCTAATTCAAAAAAATAAAGATAAAATGGGCTTCCCTTACACAGAACTAAAATAAAATAAAAACATATTGAAAACTAACCTATGAAGTGTCTATGGCAAGGTATTTTAAAATGACATAGAGGTTCCTATAAGTATTTTTCCAAAAGTCTAACATTTGAAAGATAGACGTTTACAAAATGGCTCAATGGGCGTACCTCTAACTTTTAAATTGAATAAAGTATTTTTTGAGATATAACACGTTTTCATCTTATGCAAATATAACTTTGTCCTTCATACAAACACTATGAAAAACAAAGTTATTTTAGCAGTCAACAAAATATTGTGGTTTTTTGGCTAAGTGAAAGTAAGTCTACCCTTTATTTTAAGTTACCCGGAATAAGAAAGAAAGAAAACAATTTTATTCGACTAAAAATTACAATGAATGTACATGCAAATAATAATAATAAAAACTACGCGAGTCGAAAAGGCTCAGCATAAGTCGAGGCAGCGGAACGCATACCACGACGCTGATTTTCAGTGGGTGCCTTTGTGGGTAGTCTGTAATGAATAAAAAAAATAACAATTAAAAAATATTCATATATATAAATACAGAAATGCAAACAAACCGAAAAAATAACAGAATACGAGATACGAAACCCTCTCGGTGCGCGATTCCGACTCTCACTTGGCAGGTATTTTTTTAAGTTTTATCATTATTATTTCTACTTGTTTTGTATGTTACTAAAATCTATCTTATTGACAATAATACATAAAACATTCTCGTAATTCAGATGAATGCTCTTTTAAGTAGCCAAAGAGTTTTTGAGGTTATTAAAATGACAAGAGTCCCGCGCATTTGCAACTTGCTTGGCTTATACTTGTTTGTCAGTCATATTATTGTTGATGAATTGAATACCAGTAACGGGCAATAGACGATATTGCATGACTGTGACAGGTATTTATCTCATGTCGCTCACAGCACTCGTATGTGACGACCTTTGCCGGCGGAGCTGTTACTTTTACTTTTATGCTCCATTAGTTACTGTCGTCACAATGTTTACGGGTTAAACTTTCTCAAATTATTCCGTCTGTTTTTATACATGGGTTTTTCTTGATCTATCTGTCATACTAAAAATGGAGCTTAATTCTTCTTGCTCGTGTCACTAGCATTCAACGTAAGTAATTCAAGTCTTTTTTTTATGAATATCCAATCCAGGGGGAATTCGTATAATTCGTATACGAAAAAAATCCACCGATTGAATTTTCTTTGTCGAAGCAAAAATTGTTTTTTATTTCTAAGGGACACGATTTCTATATTGTTGTTTTTCTATTTGTTCGTGCGATAGTTTTTTACGTGTAGATATTTAAATTGATTTTGTTAAGGTTAAATGGTTAAACTCGCAATCGAATTACCACACGAAAAAAGTTCGATTGCCTCGAGAATCGGCCTCCAGATACTTCGGCAGTGTCTACAAGTGCTTTTAATAAAGTAGATTTCATTATTACTTGAAATATTGACCATTATTTTAATAAAAATCTAAAATATGTCTTCTTAAAATCAAAGATTTGGGAAAACCAATTTATAACTTAGTAAAAATAATAATACGGATTTCAGAACAATCAGTAAAAATGTTATCATGATGACAAAAAATATGGAAAAGGTGTTTCGTTACAAATAACGAGTAAGTATCCGTTTACGGTCGTTTATCGGGCAGATAAGATAAAAAGTTACTAGTAATAAGTCTGAAGATAATATTTTAGATATGTTTTACTGTGCTTGTGGCGGCTTTGATATTCAATCTGTTGTTTCTACTGGTAATTGAAAGCTCTTTTGCTAAATTATCTCTATTTTCATGACAGGACTGGACCTCTATTTTTTTATCACTTGCCAATATGGCATGTTTTTTTTATTATTAAGGATAGATTTTGGAATGTAAATCAGTTGAAATACACACCACCCATTTAAAGAAAGATAAACCCATTTTGTATCTACACTGGCGTGAGTTTTTTTGACTCTTTAATTGATTTTCGAACGATAATCACTCGGAATGTTGACGCGAGTGTTTCAAAAATAGAGCTCCTGCACCTTCTTAAGACCTACTTAGCTATATTTTGCTACACGGCTGTTAATACATGAGTTATATTCGGTCTCACACAGTATTAGGGTTCCGTAGCCGAATGGCAAAAAACGGAACCCTAATAGTTTCGTCAAGTCTGTCTGAATGTCTGTCCGTCCGTATGTCAAAACCACTTTATTCTTTAGGAAGATGTTTCCTGTTAACCACTTAACGATTCTTTTACAACAAAAAAAATCGTTTTCTTTTTAGTGTTACATTTGATAGATCGCGATCTACGGCGAGCAACCTCCTATGTATAAATATTCCAGGGGAATACAAGAGCTATCTTTGCTCGGCGACACCAAGTAGACTCTATCTATACTGACTTTTCCGAGGCCTTCGACAAAGTCAATCATTACGTGCTCTGTCAAAATCTTCAAGCTTACGGCGTCCATGGTAACCTGCTGCGGTGGTTCGAGTCGTACCTGTATAATAGGAGCCAACTGGTCAGTATACAAGGTCATCTCTCGTCTCCCATTATAATAACTTCTGGTGTCCCTCAGGGATCTCACTTGGGCCCTTTGCTGTTTTTGATATTCATAAATGATCTGGCCCAGAAGCTAACAGTTCCGTGTTTACTCTACGCGGATGATCTTAAAATCTTTTTCGAAGTTAGAGACACTAGAGACTGTATCGTACTTCAGCAGAATCTGACAAGGGTGTCCGAGTGGTGCTCACTTAATATGCTGTCTCTTAATGCTTCAACACCCGAGCGGTTGCAGGCAACCGCATAACAAAAAAAAATCTATTGTGTCTCGTTCACATACGCTTGAGGGATTAATACTAATAAGTGTTTTGTCATTTGATTTGGTTCCTCTTCACAAAAGATAAATTTTGACTACAATCTGAATAGCTCAGTTCTGAAGCGCGAGTCTGTCGTCAATGATCTAGGAGTCCTATTTGATGAGGGCTTCACCTTCCGGGACCACTATGATTACATAATCTCAAAGTGCAATCAACTTCTCGGCTTTATCTCGCGCTGCACTAAGGACTTCAAAGACCAATCGTCGTTCACTCAACTCTACTTCTGCTTGGTAAGAAGCATCCTAGAGTACGACTCAGTGATATGGTCACCTTACTATGAAGCCCACTCCAATAAGATCGAAGATGTTCAAAAGAGGTTTCTACGCATTCTCTATTATAGGCTAAGTCTGGGTCGCAGTTGTAGATCCTACTCTGCAAGACTCGAACACTTCAAAATGACGTCTCTCGCTTGCCGCCGACAATGCAATGAGCTAACATGCCTTTGTAAAATCATTAATTCTAATATTGACTCACCTTCCCTTCTGTCTAACCTTAAATTCAATATTCGGTACAGATCTCGTGATAAATCTCCCAAATTATTCTTCCTTGAAACCTACAGGAATAACACACCATTCTTCAACCCTATCTCTAGGATGTGCCGTTTATATAATGAGACAGTAGCCAACCAACCATGTTTAGACATTTTTTCATGTAGTTTAGCCAAATTCAAAAAAGATGTATTTAAAATTTTGCCTAATATACTTAAATAACTTTTGTTGAACCAGTTTCACTTGCATTTGTGTTTGTCACTGTATAAATACTTTGTAGAACTAACTTAACTAATATTCGATGATATCGTTTATCCTAAGCAAAAATTACTAACACACTAAGTTTAACCCTCTTTCACTTCACTATATTTGGAACATATTGTGCTCACATATTGAGAGTTATAGTCTAGTTCTATACTTAAGAAACTTTATATTTCTGTAAATTATATGACTGTAACTTGTTCTGTGAGCCTTTAAATAAATTTAAAAATAAAATAAAAAAAAGATAGACGCTTCCAAAGTGGTAAAATGGGCGTCCGGCCCCTCTTACTTCTAAAATAAGCGAATATAAATTTTGAAAAAAAAATAAACGATTCAGATTTTAACAAATACTTTCAACGAAAATTGGTTTGTATGGAATTAACCTTAGTAGTTTTAGAGCTACAGCACATTTTTAACAACCGCAAACATAACTTTGTTCTTAATACAAACACAACTAAAAACAAAGTGGAACTAATTCAGTTAGAATTGGCAAGTTCGACTCGCACTTGGTTAGTTTTTTTATTAATAATAACTTAACTAGACTCGTATTTCTATATGAGTATTTAATTGTCTTATTCAACGCCTAAATTACACTTCAATTCAGTTAGATATATTTTAGATCAGTACTAAAAATATATAAACACCCTATTTCAGTGACCTATATACGGGCTTAAATGTTTCTCCTGTCCACGTTGCTAGGCCGACCTATAACGACAGACGAAGTAAAGATAAATACAGCAGTAATCCTAGACACTATTCAAGGTCGTCTTTACAAACTTCTGAATTAATTTACACAGAGCAATTCCAATAACAGTAAACACGCGACGAATTTTTATGATTTCAAGAAAACGCTATTATATCGTAAATTATTGCTAACCTATAATTAAAACTGTCGTAAATGCGATATGGATTGGTTTCTTGCGGCATTCTTTGTGGGGAGAAAATGGAAATATTTGTTTTGTAACAAGTATTTATTATTTTTTTAATTGTTATCGTTTTCAATTACAATGTAAATTTTAATATACATTTTAGGCAGAATAGAGCAAATCGGCACGTTTTGAGTAATATGGTCGAAATTCCCTTGACGTACTGAACATGTATCGTTTTTGGACTTTGGAGGCACAGTTGATTTTCGTTTCTAACTATATTTTCCCAAGCTTTGGGAAAATAACGATCGATAAGAATTTACGATATCTTGGGCTTAACCACTTTCAAGTCGTCTGCACACATGACACAAAAATGGGCGTTACTTTGAACAAAAGAAGGCGCGAGGTTCAAACGATTTTGTATAATTGAATGAAAACTTATGTTCGTCGCCACAAAACACATATTAGTAAGAGTGTGTCTAAAGAAAAAGAAGGAGAAGAAGAACCTTTAATCATGTTTTGTAATCTAATATGTTTTTTTCTTATAAACTTAATCATCGATAACAAAATGAAGAAAGAACGAACGGGAGACAACTGCCGGTCCTTTAAATTATGAGTTTTTTTTTAACGAACGAACTTTCTTCCATTTACTTGATGTGGTGATCATTGATAACGATTTTGTAAGTATTGTTTGTGTACTTAAGACGTCAAAATCCATTAACGCCTAAACACCCAAACCGAATTATTGCTTTAAGACAAAGTTACGATGCTTGCAAAATTTCGTTCTCCTGTTATTGCAATGTGTTAGGCCAAATAGAAGCAATCGTTTCCCCAGTACATCTTCCGTGGAACGACCCAGCCTAGGCCCAGACCAGACATTGTCTGTCCTTGCCACAGACTAAGCACGCTAGGCCGTTAAACCTGCAGGCGACTAACGGTGTTGTTATCCTACTCTGTTTCTGCCATATCGACTTCTGCCGTCCTGCTCACATTCATTTATGAAATATCGAGAGCGAGTGCAATGGATAAAGCCGCAAATTGCGACATTATTTTAGAGGGTAGGGAGCCTGTCTTGTGGTATAATATGCGTTATGAATGACGCGACAGCCTAACGCGTTACACAATGAAGGTTCGAGTTAGACCGGCCTTAGATAAAGTTACAATTGAGAAAAAAATACTTATATCGAGATGCGAACCTGGAACTAAATTCTCGTGGAGTTCGCGATCGAAAGAGTCGAGTTTTCGAAGAAAACACAGTTTTGGTATTACCAGGTCACAATTTCTATTTCTTTAGTTTTTTATTTTTTACAATCTTTAGTGTTTTAAAGCCAAAACTGTATTTTACTTGAATTTTTCGGTAAAATAATAAATTACCATACGGAAAAAGCTCGATTGACGTGAGAATCGGGACTCTAGGCCACGCATAAAGTGCAATTCTATTCGGATTTCAATCGATACTTACTTTGCAATGACGCGTAGACACACAGGGACCAGCCAACGAGTTTTACTTTACTATAAGTTTGTGTGGCGTTAAGAAATAAGATAAATAATCGTGATTTGATGAATAATAACAGGATTATTTATGCCCTTTATGGTATTTAGGCGTATCACAAAAGGCAAAGGGACTTACAATTATTGATTAACTTTATATATCCTTTAAGCAGCTTTGTACTTATAAAAATTACGTCCATGTATGTCAAACTGTTTTTCACTACTTACTTTGATGGGTCCTCCCAACTCCTTATGTCGTAAAGTTTATTATAACAGGCCCTTTCTATGCAAAGGTGAACGCAAATACCATATTACATTATACCGCTATTTTCCCCTGCAAAATTATTCTACACTTAAATTTTCCTGATTATTTACTATAAGCGAAAATAAAGCTTTCGATCTCAGGTTTTAATCATGGAAAGTTGATCGAAGCCTCGCTGAATCGAGCTTTTAACATCTCATTATGTTTAAGAACAAACATCAGAGAAATGTAGAAGATTAAAGAGCGATATTAAGTACTTATTAGGTTGTTTGTGAGCCTGTTTGTACAGAAAACATGACCAGGTCTAGCATGTCTAAAATGTAAATTATATTCTGCTGTGAATAAGATTACATTTCGAACATTCCTTAACGGTTACGAGACTGTTAATTAAACCACGATGTTTGGAAGAAAAAAAAGCATTAGGTGTCTGTGCTTGATCTCAAGCTTACGTTTGTTACCACGATGTTATGTTAAAAAATATATGTTATGTACTTAAATAGTACATTATGATACAAGTGTGCTAAGTTGACCATTATATACAAGGTGATATTGTGTGCGCACGAGCGAAAGCGAGTGCGCTATAAGAAAGCCGCGTAGGTATATAATGGTCACAGGCACACGCGTATCATACGACGTTTTTCAACACACTTGCAAGGAAAAAACAAGACTCTTTATTTACTAAGTTTTTAATTAATAAAACATTTAGTAAAAATACATTTCACTCGACTTTGATGGCAAAAGACTATCGCACGCGTTTTTCGTCTCGTTACGTATGTCCGGCAGAGTTAATAATAGGTTTTCTTCGTTTTCTTTACTTGAAGTAGACATTATCGTTAATATTAAACTTCACAATTAATCCAAACTTCGTAACAGCCGACAATTACCTAGGTATTTACGAAAAATGGCGCATTGTTTTTTTTTTCTTGCCGCGATACCGATGCGCGCGCAAGGTTAAGACGCGAACTAGATCGGCTAACAGCCAAGATTAAAAATCTGATAATTCGTGTTTAAAACACAAATTACAGAAAAAAGGAATGAAAAATCTGGATTTGCCATTTATTGAACCTATACCTACCTATGTAGAATACTGTTATTTTACTCATAAATAATATTTGTTGCTAAAATAAAAGTTATAACCCGACTAAATTACATCGCTTCTTCTTCTTACTTACGACTTGGTACTAGGGTACAAACCTAAATTGGTCGGGTTAATAAACTAAAGGCACTAGTGCAATAATGTACCGAAAAAGCACGCGTGTTTAATATCCAGCGGGCGAAGTCTGATGCATCGTTTTTACATTTCGCGTCGACAATTTCAATTTTATGATTTTCTAATTCATCAAATATCATTTTAACTTACGTAGCTATATCTTTAATAAATCTTAAAAAAAAATTGTAGTTTTTTAAGCATCATTCAAAAATTCTTCTCAATCAATAAATACACAAAAACACCAATTTTGTCTCAGCATTTTTCGAGCGCCACCTGGTGGTTTTACACGGAACTATGTCGAGACTTCCGACACAGGATTATGTGCCAAAAATCGGTGGAATAAAAACGTCGTTTTGAGCAAGTGTGTTGAAAATAATAGTTAGATAGCCCTCATAATGTTGCTATGCCCTGCGCAAGGCGTCACATGTACCTTTAAAACTTTTATACCATATTAAAATGTAATGTGACATGCAATAAATGATTTGATTTGATTTATCACTAGTCTATGCATATCATGCACCGACTCCAAATGAATTAATATCTTCTAAACAAAGGGTAAATGTTTTTTTTTGAGCTCTATAGTCAGTTTTTTTAAGGTTTATTTTAAAGAGGGTAAATAAAACTACTGGATCATATTTGATATAACTGACACTGTACCCCAAGTTGAAATATACTAGATTGAACTACAAAATAATTATCTCATACAAACGCATAAACTTACGAAACTGTGCACACGCGTTGGGAAGCCTTAATAAAATATAACGACATCTTATACATACGCATTGAATTGATTACCTACTTTTTTAGCAGTCCGTAAAAAGAACCAGCGAGCTATTGTGATAACTATCGTGTTTTTTATTTAATATTGTAAAAACATACGTGCTAAAACCCTCAAAAACGGTTATAGCTAGGTTTATAAGCATTTCGTGTCCGCAGTAAGTACTTTGAAGTAACGTGGAAAACATATTTGTTTTGTTCCGTCTGCTCACCGGTTTTCGTGTGATTTTCCTGTACCCAGGATTTTCCTCACAAGTATTGCACCACCCGAAATATCTATAATACCTTTCTTTAGATAACTGAAATAGTAATTTATGTATTCAAACTGAGAACACTTATTTGATTATAAATAAATGAGTTACCTGCTATTTAAGGAATGAAAGCAATCAAAATATTCTGCGTTTAAAAATCATAATATAAGAGAAAAAAAAACATAATAAAACATTGCCTACCTAAAAAGGGTTAGCTTGAGTAACCTAAAAGGGAGTTCCTGAAACTTTTCTCGTTTAGTGATACTTAACGAGGCATATTATTTAGAGGCATATTACGAAGCTGTTACGTTTGTCTACAGTCAAGACCAAACCAATTCCCTAAATGAAAAACCATTTTTTTAAATATTTTTATCAAAATTACAATTTTGTTGAAATATTTTAGTAATAAAGATTATTAAATATTTCTGTTTCCTTAAAATTCTCAGTGTCTGTCTTCTTAATTGCTAAAGCTTAACAAATCCACAATAAGTTGGGCAGAGATGTATATTTCCATGAGATTGTACGCGGTAAGGCGTCGCTGGGTGATTTCAATCGTGGGCGGGCGGGGGAGTACCGCCCGCCCTTTCTGTGACCACGCGGTCCTAGGGCGGCCGGGATAAAGGTCATAGAAATAAAGCTAAATTCGAATATTGTCGAGTTCTTAAAATGTTCAGTGTGTTTCTACTGTGCAATCACATATTTCTAAAGCTCTCAAATAAATTAAATTCTATTAGAAAAGAGGCAACTTTTGTATTTATTCATAATACCTGACTAAGTTTAGGTGCCCTAATAAAAACTCAAAGTACCTAGTTATTTTATAACAAAATAATGTTACTACATAAAGTTGCATTATTTTATTAAATATCCCTTTATAAGTTTTTTTGTTTGTTGCAGCATTTGGTAGAGGCATTTTTTCATGGTAACAAATCAATGATGTCCGTAACTACCCACTCTTTTTGGGCACCCTTCCCCCTCCCTGGTGGCGACACTCCACCCTATTGCAGTACAAATAGGAAAATTAAAAGCGAACCCGAAAAGAAACTACCGGGACGCTTAACACATTATCCTTTCATTTATTATTCTTTACGCTCGTTAATTTTGTTTATGGAACTACTTTTGACAACTGCAAAGTCCAATTTAGTAATAAAGTAACAACACTTTAGTTCTATGCTATGGTAGGTACAAGAACTAGTTATAATTATACACACTAGGTACTTTAATTAAGTACTAGTAGACTAGATACTCAAAGTGTGTTCCGCGGAACCCTGGGGTGCCGCGATAGTAATGGTACCGCAAGAATTAAGACGAAAAATCTTAACACCTCTGTCTGGTCGACCGTTCTGACGCGGCGTATCATTTTACTATACTGCCACCGTCTACACCCACTTGCTTGTTTCAATATTTTATTATTTTTATATTCATATTCTATTATATTAATTTATTTGTTTAACTGTAGGGTTTCACTTAGTATATCATTTTCCTTAAAGGTGCCGTCACCAAAAAAGATTGAGAATCGCTGGACTAGGCATATCTCAACGCTAGTAAAGGTTAAAGCAGATCTAAACACTCGTAAAGGGAACAATACAACAGTTTCATCTCGAGGCGATTCGTATTCTTTGTATGAAACTACATACTGCAACGTACACCTACCTATCTAATTAGTAGCGTAGACTTCAAGGAAGTATCGATCGATACAAGGTATCGATACCAACTCGGGACCCACTCTTGGTATACCCGCGGTGCAAACGTTTGCGTGTCACGCGCTTACGGCTAGTCTTTTTCGATTTTCGTTGAATATCCGTCAACCCTGCCAAACATGCTGTCATTTACAAGAAGAACTGTCATAAGTTGAAGCAAACCCGATTCGTAGGCGAGGGGTCTGCTATCCGTAGCCGATCCCATGACGCGACGTTGCTGATCCCTTTAAGAAACATGCTTCCGTATGGTTGGTGCCTGGTTTGATGTCAAGTCAAGCATTTATTTGCTTATATTTAATACAATTTATAAAATTTGATCTTAAATTATGGTAGTGCGTGTATTTTCTGTCAAAATATTTTATAATGTTGCAGAAACAGTACATCACTATCCAATAAACTAACTTTTTAGGGTTCCGTAGGCAATTGGCAAAACGGGCCCCTAATAATTTCGTCAAGTCGGTAGGTGTATCCTATTACCGCTTTACGATTCTCTTACAAAAAAAATATATTTAAAAGGGCTCCCGGACATGGAACTAGACTAGACGCTTCCAAAGTGGTAAAATGGGCGTCCCCCTCTAACTTTAAACCAAGCAAATAAAAATTTGTAAACAACTTAATGTAGATCTTCACAAAAACTGGAACCAGGGGCCCTATTTTTTAATCACTCGCTCGCTCGCCCTTACCTCTCGGTAGGCCGGATCTTGAAACTGAAATTTATATCATGACTAAAATAAAAAAAAACAATCGGTGATATGGGTATGTGTCAAATTTGTTGTGAATAATTACGCAAATGAATCAAGTACGAGTTTTACCCTAAAATACTTTAACTTTCAGGCGTCAAATTGCAGACAATATTTCGCGGGTCACTTTCAGCGGTTAACGCCACCGTCTGAGATTCAACACAAACAACCATGCTCATTTATATTTTGATGCTATTCGTGCAATCGCTGTCATCTAGGAATTTATTTGTCAAATGAAATTTTTTATACTTTTCCATCGTTTTATGGTCAGTTTCCTATTTGAATCCAAGAGAAATCCACCAAAGTAAAAAACAATGAAAATCGGTTCACTCGTTCTCGAGTTATAAGTGGTGTAACTAGCAGAACCTTCTTTTATTTATATAGAAGGAGAAGATTTAAAACATGTTTTTTGTCTGTCAATAAATATAAGCAGAAAAAATAAATAAAATGGATCATGAGAAGAAGACACTGGCATTATTATTGTGACTGTAAATAAATGTTAAATAATTATGACCATAAAGTACCTTATGTATATACCTTAGATTTTGTATAGCGTGATAGGTGCACAATCCGTGGGCTATTTTGCAATAAAAAAAATAACGCAAAATAAATTAGTATTACTAATTAATTCGAAATTACCGTTAGCTTAACTTTACTATATGCGTTTAGCGAGTTAGCCACAGAGTTGCAGATCTACGCACAGATTAGTCCGGAGCACCAATTATGTAGGGAAACATCGACCAAGTGGACTTGATACTTGTTAAATTTAGGGTGAATTGAAATTGTATATAGCCTTAGATAAATCTAGACTGTTAATCCACGAGTATCAACTGCATTGATACATTTCTATTGTATTCTTAGCAGGTGTAGAAATAAAAGCTAGTGTGTGTCTCGTTTCTACTTTTAACACTCACCGAAAATTACGATAACGATATCACAAAATATAAGTAAAATTTCGAAATTCAGTATCAAACATAAAAAACGAGTTTCATAATTCAATGTTATGTACCATAAATAATAAAGAAGCAACTTACGCAATGTCATTATCACTATTAAAAAGAAATAGTAGTAGGAGTAATAGTAGTTCCCATAATAGATTTCGACTACGGTGGCCAGTCACAACGACTAACCGTCTGCGCGGGACATATAATAGTGCACAAGTGTGTGCGCAAACACACTCTCAAATCCTCTCACTCTTATAGCCAGATGGGAGAGCAATCTGACACGACCGGAGAGAGATCAGGCGCAGGACCAACGGCTTTACGTGCTTTTAGAGGCACGGAGGTGAAACACCGCCAACTTCCAAACTCCGGCTACCCTAAGAATTTCGAAACAGATATTTGTGGCCCGACCCAGGGATCGAAGCCGGGACCTCTGGCACAGCCGTCGCTTTAAAGTGCGACCCTCGAACCGTTGCACCGCCACCGAGGCAGTTTAAGAAAGAAATAAGAAATACAACACTCAAGATGGTCAATTGGTACTTACTGACATACCTGCATAATCAATTTACATGTAACTTATCTATCTGTCATTGCACCTGCATGATGAGTAAACAATGACCATAATATTAATAACGATTTGCAAATAAAAGAGATGGAAAACAATAGGTTACATATAGCACAGTTGAACGCACGACAGAGAAAGCGGTATGCCTGAGGTACCTACTCCTAACTCGTAGAAGCTACTCTACTTAGTTCGCTATGGCTATGGTGTAAGGAATAATCGTAGAAACATGTTTGATTCCATTTACTTCATGTACACTTCGTCGGGTACAGTGATACACTTTTTAGAGCTGTTAATTTTCACTCATTCTAAATATATATAAAAATAATACTCATTAACGATCAATCTTCAACACAGAGAAGTACATAAACTCATCGATTACAATATTAATCATTTTTTTATTAAACTTGTAATAATTTTGTTGCTTTACACTATCATTTTCGCTTGCAAGTTTTCATTTGTTTTTCTAATTCTAATTCAATGTTATCAAGATTATAAATTGCAAGTGTAGATATCAAATATTTTTTCACTGTTAGAATCACTCGGCGAGTTAGATGCATCAACGTTAGACATTTCTATGCTTATATCGTTTATCAGCTGGCTGTTTGGCGGGCAGCCATGTTTTTGTGACACCTTCGGTAACATTTGATACGGTCGACGTACTGGCATCGGTGACGGGACATAATTACAAAATAAATTAAGGATAAAACAGGAATATTACTGTTCACAATCACGTAGGTACTTTATAGAATTTCTAGAAGCAGATAGTTTATTCTTGAATTCTGGAAGATATTTATTGTATTAAAACATGAGCCCCAATTAAACAAAATTCGTACTTAAGACCCTTTAAGCATCGATGCAGTCACGCGTTTTGAGACCGCGCTTCAGCATCGCGACTCACGCAATGAACCGATTAAATTTAGTATCGAAACCGTCACCAAAATTATGTACATAATTTGACAATTACCAGCTTCTAAAATCTGCACCGCGACTGTATCGATGCTAACGCGCGTTAGCATCGCGACTGCATCGATTCTAAATGTAACGCAGTGTGTAAAGGTTGACATTTTGCGACTGTATCGCTGCTAAAAGTCGAAGTGTGTAAAGAGTCTAATGTTTCAAACAAGAACTAAAAATTGTTCCAAGTTTGTGTAAATTAAAAGTTGAACCGTTTTCATTGCCCTTTGTCAACGTGAGAAAATACTTCGTTTTATTTGAGGATTAAAAAAAGTGTTGTTTTCCACAAACCTAATTCATCATAAATCTCAATTTGTAGCGACAATAGTTTAATTTGATTTAATTACAATTTTAATCATATTTTAATTACAATTTTAAACATCACTACCTGAAATAAGTATTTATCTATGTAGCAAGAGAGCCATAATCCGTAATTGTAATAATTCTATAACAAAAATAGACCGTGAAATCAGTGAGCCTATTGAGTTTCGACAGATTACAAACAAAAGTATTGTCGGAATTACAAAAAGTAACGAAATATTTAAAATACTACAGATAAGGATTCAGTTTACGAGAAGCGATGTGTCACTTCTTTAGTGTGGTATTTATTTATTAAGGTAGGTAAAAGATACAAAAAATGCTTTAATGCAAATGCATCAAAGAACATTGTCATGTATTATAACAAAAAAAATGATAGCTAAAATCTTTGTACTTGTTAAATATTATTATTATTATTTGTTTATGTTATATTTAATATATATATTATTTATAGTTTGTCTGTGAGATTACGAGTCTCTAACATAAAAAATCAAAACTGAAATACTAAGTTATGTTAGCTAAAAATACTTTTTAAGTTTTCTTTTAAAAACATTTGTGTCTTGTTCGGCGTATATCCTCAAGCAAACTATTCAATAGGTATGTGTATGTATGCTATGACAATAGGTATGTGTATGCATATATTATGCGTTAAATAAGACGCAATGCGCATCTCGTGAGATAAGTTTCACTGACGAAATTCAACTTATTAATTATAATAGTCAGTTACTATTAAAATGCATTTTAACGTGAATTAGGTCACGACCCAAGTTTCTCTTAATTTCTTGTAATTATTATTTGTCATCAGCGTCACGTACACTTTTTATCTCCGCTTACTCGCCTCGAAATACAGTCAGTAACAGAATACACTTAACTAAGTATCGTTCTTATTGCTCTAAAAATAAGAGTCGATATGGTATGTAACTTTTATTACCGTCCGCTTGTCTCTAACTGTTTCCTAATTGAACCTATACTATACGCCCCACTTCGGTCGCGCATCGATTTTATAAATAGATGCTTGGTGCGTTTTCGATGTAACTACACACGATAAACACGCTTCTGATACTAAATTCACTAGCTTCTAACAAAAGGTGCTACGGCTCAAAATCGTGGAGCAGATATGTCGAGCAGTTGAATGGAATTCGTGCGATATGCTCTCCCACGACGAAAACCGAGTTCAAACAAATAGAATGCTCGATTTAAGCTCGCCGAATACTATTAAGAATCGAGTACCCGCAAATTTAATTTTAATTTTACGTCATATACCGAGTTACCTGGTGATTAATTAAGTTTAACTCCGAGATAAGTGGGCCGCTTTGGAACTTGGAAAAGAAATTAATAGGATTAATTTTCTTTTGTTTTCAGATTAAATAGAAGACGCCGCCAAAATATTTACTGCAGGAGACTGTTCCACATTAACAAAAGGTACGGTAATTACCAGGTATATACTTTAAAGATTACTTTATTTGTTATTATTATTTTATTGATTGGATATGTGAGGCCTTCTCCATTTACATTACTTTACACAAACTTGGAAGAGTTTATTCGAAAATATAGTTTGGTAGGTAAAATGATAAAAATAGGGTTGCTCTTGATATTTTATAGACTTATAAAATCATTTGATCCTTCTTCATCGTAACTATTTAGTAAAATAGGTTTGAAAAGCTACGATCACGTGTGGACGACATTTTATTAGCGAGTCAGGGTTGTCGTAAAAAGTTGAAAAGTGTTAACACAGTTTACTTTGCAGATTATTTTGCTTTCGTGTCTAGTTAGCGGGCTTTAGTGCGGCTTTAGTTTTAAAAAGAACGCAAAGGTTTATGAAAAAGCCGTGGCAAATGTAGCGTTTCGTTGGTGCCGTTTTTTCTTAACTCATGCTGAAGCATGTTCTGATAACGTGTGTATGTTATCTACTTAGTAAGACGAAAATCTGACACTTTTTCCTAATCTTATTTTGCCTGATACCTTAGCAAAGTGGTTAATTTCTAGCAATTTAAAATTATTTAAAGTTTTTTCACCGACATTAAAAATTTTTGGTGTTTGAACGAATGCCTTCAAGTCCGTCTCACACTTGAGGTAACCATTTTTAAAGTTCATTGAACTTTCATACAAGGTCTTGTCAAACGCAGTCCAAGTTCAAAAAAGTGTATTTATTTAATGTTGAAATGTGTTAACCCTTGTCAGATGGTTCTTGTCAGTCATTCGTCATCGGCGACACTAACCGCTGTCCTCACGTAATTCCACGGCTAAGACACTTTCTTTACATAGCCACGGTTTTTCTACTTGTTGGGCACGTCATAGGTAGGTACGGACAACGTCATGTCAAGGTAAACACAGCGATGATGACTTATGCCGTTGTAAGAAGGGCTAGTTTGCAACAATAGTGGGTAACCTGATGTGCTAGCGACTGTACGTACGTATCTATACGACTTTCTTAAAGCTTTCAATGTCAGTCTTGCCGTTATTTTGTTTGTTTTTTCAAATCAAATCAAATCAAAAAATATTTATTCAATTTAGGACACAATATGCCACTTACTGACTGAGATGCTGGTATATAAAAATATGGTATGGGGGAATAATCTAACAAAGTAAAAATCATGAAAATGGGTCCACCTGATCTCGTGTTATAATGAGTGTAGCTACTTACATCTTTCTTTTTAATGTATATACATATATAAATAAGTTGCAACTGGGCTTATTAGAAATCTAACCAAATTATTTGATTCGAAATGTCCGTTCTGGGGGCGTATTGCGATGCAACTTTAGCCGTTCAATTTCCAGGCAGCTCAATTCCGACTCAGTGTAAACTAATATTATCAATGCAATAATATTATAATAATACTACAATGGTACGAATATTAATATTCGTGTGGTTTTATTATAATAACATTATAAATATCATGCAAAATCGCATTACGAATTGCTAATTTGACAGTAAAAAAGACGTGTTATTTTCACCACTTGTAACTCGAGATCTAGTAAAGTCTGTTTCTTTTTACTTGTCTAATTTCGTAAACAATCTTGATATTCCTTTTAGATAGTTAATTTTAAAATAAAATAAAACCAAAACTCACCAACTACATAGATAATTCATCGTTAAGCACTGAGATCTTTTTAAATCAAATAGTTTATGAATTGTATTCACTGATGTTATTTAAAAAGCTGTAAAAAGATAGTTAACATTATTCGACTAGCGATCAATTTTTATGATTTTTACATGTTGAATTTATCTTGGCCCAAATAGGTTAATAATCATATAACGGGTTCCGCGGGTTGAGGCCGGGGGCGAAACGAAGTTCACTGCGACCGCTAGCATTTCATATTTTTGTTGGTAACAAATGTTACGATAATACGAATATCAAACACTTGTATTAGTTACATAATCACAAACACTCTTAACAAATCCGATCATGACCGAGCGAGTACGAAGTGTTAAAATAATCTCCTTATATGTACCTTAAGAGCCTAATAATAAGAGCGAAAAGCGATCATTGATTTTATCTTCCAACACTGTACTGCGTCGCTCCGACTAACAAAATAATAAAAATAATTTTAATTCTGGTAGTAAATACTGCATAATAAATTATGCAAACTAACACTAAATAAAAATGCTTTAAATAAAATAGTCTAAAAAGTAATGATGAAAAATTTTTTTCAGTCTTAAATCGTACAATAGATTCCAATCGTCTTCGACCTGCGTTGGCTCTAGCGCAAGTATTACCAATAAATCTTATATAATAATATACTTATATTATAAAGCGGAAGATTTTGTTTGTTTGAACGCGCAAATCTCAGGAACTACTGTCGATAGATGGATATCTCAAAAAATAAAAACTCAAAACGCGTGGACACAGTTGCAGGGCATCGCTATCATTCAACAAATTAAGTTAATCACACTTAGTAAGGGCGTGTTAACTTAAGGTCTTTAACTCTAAGGTTATTTTGTTTTTAATGGTCATTGACTTCATTTGTAAGTGTTGCCGATAAGATTTTTCCATTTCAGAACTAAAAAAGCCAGCACTTTCTTAGGCCTTGAACTTCATTTTTCCGCATAGGGTCAGAGAGATACCAGTATGGTGGCGTTAATAATAAATGAATCCCTTTGCTTACAAAATAGCCCGCACTGCACCAACAAATACTTTCTTACTTATTTAATGTGAATAATGGTTCTACTAGTGTTTGTGGATGGCCCTATTTGTACAACAAATGTAATATTATTGAAATATCAACATGGCGTTTATTATGGCTGCAATAAAACGCGTCAGAAAATAACAACCATTCAGCTCTTGAATGTTTAGGTAAAACAAGTGATAAATAAGCAAAACAGTTCAAAAACTGGCAAAAACGAGCAAAATCTGGTCCTGGCTGTATGATGGTAGTCCTTTGCCTTTTTAATAAAAAAAAACAACTGTCAAAGATGTTCGCGCGTCCAGGCAACGCGTTCCGTTTCACAGGTGCAGCGCACACGGAACGAGCATGCTATATTGATGTAATCGCGGCAATCGCGCGCGATGTTGTTACGTTCGAAAAAACTCACCGGAGCGGGGAAAGTGACGCGCCTCGCCTCAAGATCGTGAAAGGTACTCAGCCGATCACCAACGTAAGAAGACACGTTCCGACCCTCACACCGCTACTTAAAATTCTTTAACGCCAAGCGTACGCTAATTTGCCAGGGCTCAGTATTAAACGGTCGGACAAACTTACGACACCGCCGGGCGTTCGGAATTCGAACTACTTTCGCGTAATCTGTCTCTATAGAATACAGCGCCCTAGTTAGTGTGATTTTTGGAGAAATTGAAGATTCTTGTAAATTGTTAAGCTATTGGGGATTGTTTTGCAAGTGATCGGCGATATGGATTGAAACTGTTGCTAAAGCGGCGCGGGCCAGCTGTGTAAATGCGAGCAGTAGTAAAAAAACAATCTAAGTAGCTTAAATACTGGACGAAATAGAAACTTTGAATTCAATCTCCCTCTGTAGTAATTTCAAAGCTTTAATTCTGGATTTAAAATGATTACAAATGACGAGGAAGAGTCTGTACCTACATTAAACATAATAGCATTATTTTCAGGAAATACGAAACATTTCAGATGCGAGGTACGATACTGGGTTCAACGTAAAGTTTTAATATTCAATCTTGTTAGCTAAATATTAAAAGGATCGCTCATTCTGAATCCTGAATAAATAATCGGAGAACATACCTTTTCAAATTTAACCTCCTATAGGTAGAGTACTGGGGGAGACAATTACTAATTGATTTAATTATGCCAACATCGGTTATGTCAACAAGATTAATATTTTGCAGCCTAGGAAGCATTAGGTTTACTCACTAAAACAATATCATCTAGAAACAACTGGCTGCAAAGTAATAGAGTTTAATAGTCAACCATCAAACTCAACACGGGTCTTAACATTCAAATCTAACCATAAACAATGTTTGCCGTCGCACTTTTGATTAACCGTCTCTTTAACGCCGAATTAATACATCCGATTTTCAATTGAATCCGAGAGAAATAGACGCACCTGCCCGAGCCCCATCTTTGAGCCTCCATTCCTCGTAAATACTCTCTGCGCGACCGATCGGCAGATGTCACCGACGAGTCGCCAGACTCGCCCCCGGACAAAGAAAACAGATTGAAATCAACACACCGATCGTTCAACTCGTCCTGCGACCGATCCACCGACGCTAACGTTGCGCCACCCATCCGCAGACCCGTCCACGCTTTTGTACCTATAGCTGTTTAATTTACGGTGTTGAAGTGAAGATAATAGACGCTGTTAAATTTGCTAAAATGCGGCCCTTTCTGTTTTTTTTTTGTATATGACACGAGCTGTTTTACTAACTAAACCTGTCTCGTTCTAACAAATGTGTTCGGATCACGCATGGCGATACTGTTCTCTTTATTATCTTATTGTGTGAGTGGTAGAGGTCTGAATGGGCTAGCAGGGTAACGGAGCAAGTTGACCGTGCGTAAACATTAATAAAACTTTCTTTTGCCAACATTAAGTAGTGATATTTCCCCGCCAGCGCCACTTGTTTTATATTCCTATGAACCGTGAATCTGGGGACGTAATCGAAACACGAGGCTAATTTGTATTCCGCATGCATTGATTGATTTATATGGAGTCATTTAGCGAGAGGTGATCATAACAAAAGAGATACATAATTAGCAACAAGCGTTAATGTCGTTCGTTTATTGGCGTTTAATGGTTGTCTTGTCTTGTTTGCAACACAGATTTTATGCTTATTAAAATGACAGGGCATAAGCACTCGGATAATATAAGGTTTCAAAAGGGCAACTGCTAATTAAATCCATAGTTACTACGTACATAAAGTTACAAGTTGTATCTAATCTTGTTGTAAGTAGTAAATAAGTTTAATGACTCCGCTTATATTATGAGATCAGTATTATGCGTATTGTAATTTTGCCAAATTGAAAATATAATAACGAAGAATATTCGGATTCTTAGTAGATTTAGCTACTAACGAATCAAAAGAAAATGAGAGCCTAAAATGAGTTTTGTTTTCTGTGGTTATAATTTCTGATATAGAAATGTCTTCCTTATTTGAAAATCAGATAATAGTTAAATGTTTGTTGCCCACTCTTTAAATAAAATGCTTTAACTGTAATATGACAGATAAAGATAAAGTTACTTGATATTTAACCAGCCAAAACGTATTTTAATTGTTTAACTACAATAGAGAATAATAGAGGTTCACAATTTTTCATTTTGCAGTAAGTAATAAGATAAATATCTTATCAAAATGACTTACTATCCCAACGGCCTAGAAAAGTAAGTGCCTAATTGTATTTCGTGCAACGAAAACTTTACCGATGAAGGGTGGCGTATCCTTGAGTACGCTGAACCCTCTGTCTGCGTCTGGCATTCTAGTCTAGAATGTAGACGTCTTTACGCAAAGTCAGTAGTCTGGATAATTCCAGCTCTGCCCGCCATACTGTGGCCGCACTCTGTACTCAGCGGACATAGTGCTATGTGGGTCGCAAGACTGTTATGTGACAATGAAAGTCGGTGGAACGGTTGTCATCGGCAGCGCAGTTGATGCGAGCATATTCTACTAGCATTGGGAATTTTGATTCTTGTATGCTCCATTGACGACCTCCGTTGTGTAGTGGCTTGCATGATTGGTTTTCAAGGCGTTGCCGCTCCGAGGTCCCGGGTTCGATTCCCGGCCGGGTCATTGTGGAAATCATAATTTTCTATATTGTCTCGGGTCTGGGTGTTGTGGTACCACCGTTGTGTCTGATTTCCAGAACACAAGTGCATTAGCTTCTTATGCTATTACTTTGGGATCAGAGCAATGTATGTGATTGGAGTCCAATATTTATATTTATTTCAGAGTCATTTAGATTTTAGACCGTAAATAGAAGTTAAATAAGTCAAGCTAGACAGATTGTATGCGTTATTGTTGTTCCTTAGTAAATTATATTCAAGCATATGTATTTACTAGCGGACCCCCGCGACTTCGTCCGCGCGTTTTGAGTTTGCTCCCTCCCCTCCCGTCGCAGCGTCATGTTTTATATCCTAAAGCCTTTCTCGATAAATAAGCTATCCAACACAGATATTATTTTATAAATCGGTCTAGCAGTTCCTGAGATAAGCGCGTTCAAACAAACGAACAAACAAACAAACTCTTCAGCTTTATAATATTAGTATAGATTAGCGAAAGCGCACGTTGTACTTAAGCTGCGAACATTATTTTGGTGCGGAGTTATGTTAAAACTGTGATAGCTCCTAAGATATTTATTGAAATCAAATGATATAAAGGGCAACTTGGTTCTAAATGAAATGCCACGAGCATGATGAATGTATTCATTTTGATAAGAATAAATACCTGTGTGTATAAAACACCTCTAAAAATAATGCATTATTTTTTTACAATTTTAGTAACATAAAAAAGGTTGTAGTAAGTCAACCATAAAAGATAGACATATGCTGTCGCGGACTTTATTATAGAACTCTTAATGCTGAACAATCCTGTCATACATGATATTTGTGTAACTTAAGCGGTTTCCGCAGCGTATGCAGCGGAAGCTCTCAAAAGGAATATCTTTCTCCCGTTTTCGCAACATTTTTCATTTCTGCTGTGGTCTTATGAGTCGTATCTTTATGTTATATAGCCTAAAGCCTTCCTCGATAAATGGACTATCCAACGTAAAAAAAAAATTTCAAATCGGGCCAGTAGTTTTTGAGATTAGTGCGTTCAAACAAACAAACAAACAAACAAACAAACAAACTCTTCAGCTTTATAATATTAGTATAGATTACTGAGAAAGATACTTAAAAATATGGCGATATTTGTGTTCATGCTTTACAAACATGAAGCATGATAGTTAGAGACTGATAGATAACGAAACGATGAAGGCTAGGTCAGATATAGGACATTAAAGGTTTTGTCATTATCCAAGACTAGCGGTCCTACTCAACTTCATCCGCACGTTTTGAATTTTCTTCCTACCGTCTCGTCGTATCGTGATGTTTTATAGCTTAAAGCCTTTTTCGATAAATAGGCTATTAAACAGAAAAAAAAAATCAAATCGGTCCCGTAGTTTCTGAGATTAGCGCGTTCAACAAAACACCAAACACATTCATTGCTCTGATCCCAAAGTAAGTAGCTAATGCACTTGTGTTATGGAAATCAGACACAACGCTATATTACTATAGATATAGCTTTAATTATCTTCTTGATACACAGGCCTACTTATCTTTACTGTAATTACAATAAGTTATCATAACCTCAACCTTTTATAAGCTCTCCTCCACCAAATATTTCCAACACCATATATTACAGCGAGAGCGTTCCTACTCGGCCAGTATTGTTGACCGATCATAATTTGTGTCTTGACTTTCCAAACTCAATCACACAGGCATTTACATAAAAATGCTTTGTCTGTTACTTTAAATGGAGTTGGTAACTCTATGTTATAATAATAACACTCATATTTTACTTGACAAGCCTTTGTGGTCTTTAGAAAAATGTTTTCAGTATTTCTACTTACTGTTATTACCTGACGTTCTTATTAAGGCCCAATTTCTTCATCGATTGTAATTATTAATGTCGTTACCAGCAGTTGAATATTTACGATTGTGTGTTTTGAAAAAAAAATACCTCAACATATTTTTCTTTTAGTGTTTCAAAATACTTATTGAATGTTAAATACAGGCTGTTACGTAATTATTCACGTAGCTACATTTGATCTATATAATGTTAGCTGTTAGGTGTTAGGTTATATCTGACCTAGTATAGGTTGTTTGTCGAAGCAATTCCGAAATGTCCACCTGCATATTTGATTCATATCAGCTAGATGAATAATTGTCTATGGAAGCGTTTTGCTAAACCCTTAGCCATAGACTATGGAATGGTGCATAGGATACACGCTGTAAACCGATATACGGGTCGTTTGAATAATATAAGTTTATACCGAGCGAGTCAACAGTCGATTCAGTATCCTAAACCGTTGGTGCAGGGCTCAATTTTGTTTGAGAGGAAAAGCATAAGCGCGTGAGAATTCAGTCGTCGGCTTCAGCAATGGAATAGTCAACTTTGTTTCAATAGATATTAGGGTTATATTTGTATGGGATTAGAGAATATTTCCGCGATATTGTGAGAACGTACTTTGTGATCGCTCGACGCAGAATGGAGCGAAACGATTTCAATCCAAATCGAACTCAATTTTTGTTGGACAATTACATCGGGGTATTTGATCAAATATAATAATTTCCGCTAATGATTAGATACTTTTCATCCTAAAGCTTTGAGTGATTTATATCATTGAAAATTAACCCTTACATATTACAACAGACTGCATAAAATACCAGGAGCTCTATTATTTAATCACTCGCGCCAAAATGAGGAGTGGTATTCATTTATTAATGTCCAATTATCGAGTGAAAAACAATTAATTCCACATAGGAATGATTTAAAACTATAACTCAATATTGTTAGTATTTAAATATATATTTTGCTCCGTTTACTTGGCAATTTAGATTGGTTTCTAACAAAAATCACCCGCCATATCCAAGCGAGTGGTTCAAAAATAGAGCTCCACGTCGCGGAGAATTGCTGGAAGAAATTAAGTGTTGCATATGGAATTAGTTTTTGGATAATATCTTGTTTAATTCCTCATCAACCGATTCCTAAAAAAATACTGGTAATCCTGAAAAATAAATTTGGGGAACCATAATTCTACCTTTATCCTATACCTATTATATGTTATATATATTATCCCAAATTTGAAGTCCGTTTAATTATCTTAAAAATTTTGAAAATGAATATGGCAGTTATGAGAAGAATACCAAAACATATATTCATTTAAAATAATAGTAAAGTTTGTCTGCAACGTTCCACTGTTGGGCAAAGGCCTCAACTATGAGGTAGTTTGAGTCATTCTCCACCACGCGGGCTAAGTGCGGAGCGGATTGCTGGAGGGGTGTTCTCAAATTGACTCGTTAGTTAAGTTTAAATAAAGTAAGATACTCAGAGTATACCCAAATTAATGTTAGTATTACTAATTTCTAGATCCATCTACCAGGAGCCGCCCTATTTTTAATTCATTCACTTGAATATGGCGTGAGATTTTTGTTCTAATACGAATTAAATATCAATGGAAATCATGCAAAACATAGACGTTAGTACTCACAAAATTAATTAATCTTTTTTAAAACACTCCCGTGTGAAATAATGCTCATTTTCATTGGAAAATCGGATGTTATTCAATTAATATCATTCGCCAATTTCGAGTAATTAAAAAATAGAGGCCCTGTGGGTGGTCGGAATAGACACAAAATTATATCAGTTTTAGTTTGACGACGTATTTGGTGTAGTGGTAGCGCTCCTGACTACTATGCCTTCGGTCGCAGGTTCGATACCGCAAGGGGTAAATGTAATACATATGCGTTGAGCATGAACGTTTGTACGGGAGACGCCCCCGCCATAATCGTTGTCTGGTATTCGTAACATAAGACAATTGGTGTGTTGTCTGGCGCTTATTTATCTTTAATTTAGCAAAGCTTTAAACTTGTTTGTAAATTAATTTTAAACTCTCATACTGTGCATAATTATGCCATTCCATACTGCTTTAAAAATAGGTAAGATGAAATGGAGTTTTTCCCTTATAAAAATAAAATATTCCTGCAAACCTACCCGGCCAAAATGTTTTCAAATGCAAATAAATATATTTTTTTAAAAACAACACCAAGAGTTTTGCATTCAATGGTATTAATTTTCAGTTTACGGTTGGCTTCAATTCAATGTAGAGTTTTAGAAACGTTAAAAGCTCAAATCAATTGAAGTTAGGAATCAACGTCAATAATACTCAACTTCTTTTTTTAAATACATAAACAATACATAATACAAAATTAAACCGTGGGAAGATTAATGAGAGAGAGTGATCTAGTGACGTATCCGCGTCCTAGTGAGGAGCTAGTTAAACAATTTCAAGAATTCCTTGTCAGACTATCAATTTCAAATGTCAAATTTTAGGTAAAACATTTTTACTCATGTTTTTATGGAATGAAATTTTGGTTACAACGAAAACCGAATAAAGATTCATACAATTTAGTTATATCTCTTTGTTAACTAATATCATTTAAATGAATTTATCATTAGTGTTTATAGGATCCGTGGCATCATAATTTAGCCGTAACATAACAAAAACAAACGTCAAAAAGAGGTATTATTACGTTTTTTTGACGTTTACTATAGTAACTTAACTTCTACGTAGCCAAATTGTTTAATACTTATTTTTTAAACATCGCATTGCAAAATGTTTGTCTTATTCTAGCGGCGAGCTAACCCGCCATTCCGATTATCAGCAAATTATCATCGCGTGTTGCTATTAAGTGTCAAGTTTTTATGGATTGCTATTGTTATCTAATCAATTCCACTCTGTCGTTATCGGTACTGCATCGCAGGGTTCAACGAATAGCATTAGTTATAATTATTATTAAAAATAAAATGAATTAACTAATTCAGTTACTTTCATTTTTGCTAGTGTTTTGGTTTGGCCAAAATAGTAAAATGAAATTAATAATATATTATAATCAAGACAAGATATGCAGTTTAAATAATTAGCGTAGGTTACTACCACTGTTAAATATTACATGACAAGTCACGTTCATAAATTGTGAGCCTATTTAAGAACCTATATTAAGAGTTGGTGAAGTGATAAACAATATTATTTAATGTGTCAAAGCTTTTAGCTCTAATTGTGGAGTTAGCTCCAAAACGGCTTCGTGGTATAATGAGCGGAAGTTGCGATTTACCAGCACTACGTACAGTCGTCAGCACAGCAGGTTACCCACTTTTGTTGCAAACTAGCCTTTATAACAAATGCATAAGGTACCGCAGTGTTTACCTTGACGTGCTGTTGTCCGACAACTGAATGAACGCACTGACATATTGACTCTTTATTGGTACTTAGTTGTTATGGCTCAAATTATTAAAAATATTATAATCTTAGCATTTAAAATAAAGTAAGCCGAAAACAAAAGTTGTCTTCGTTTCGACGAAGTCAAAACATAGTCGTTTCATTATGAAACGACTGAAAAGGGATTTTTAAATGAAAGAGATCATTGAGTATTTGAGAGCCAGACTACACTCTGAAAGAAGTAGAGTTTAAATAGTATTTTAATCTATTAAGGCAAGTGTGCAAAATTTCTTCAGTGCATGTACGTATGTGTATGAATTTGTGTATAGGTATTTGTATGTTTCTATGATTGTCTCAGGATTTCTCAAAAACGACATAGCGTAATGCTTCTTTTCAATCATTAACAGTTTAACTTAGGGTACAGAGTCAATTTCGTCAAAATCGACCCAGTACTTGTAAAGATATGAGTAATAACTAAAATTTATTGAATTAAAAATAAATAAACCACCTTTAAAAAACTGGAACCAAAAAAATTGTTTCTCCTAAATGGAAGACGAATGCGTTTTTCTAAGCTTTTTAGTCAGATTTTTAAGGCGTTTTTTTACATTTCTTGTAAACATTACTATAACACAATACTATCGTATAATTATTACACGATTTGTCCTAACAAAAACTGACGTCATCTCTTAGGAGATATAATTGGACGAAAAATGTGGACGAATTTAAATGTAACGTTTATGATGATGACGCTTATAAGTTATTTTAAAAAACCCTAATTAAATGAAATTATGGCATTGAACTACTTTCTATTACTGCTACATAGAACCAGCCAGAATTTTGATAATGCTCATAAATTGCTTATTGATAAAATCGTCTTGACCTAATCGTAAAGAACAGTAAAATTTAGAACCTTATTCATTTTCTTAGACTCTAAAATCAATACGCATCTAAAACAATCTCAAAGCATGTTGAAGTTCGCAACAAACATTTGAGTAGCTGGTGTCCCAACAATAGAGCGTCGCACTTTATTATAAAGCCATCCTTCTTGTACCATTAAAAAGTTTGATAGTTTCGGCCTCAATTCTGTTATGGGTGGTTAGTCCACGAGATTTATTTCACACTAAGATTCCATGAAACTGAGCCGTTTTAAGTTGCTCCCTAGCTATAAGCAAAATTATAATAAAGTTTCGAAATCCCTTGTAATAATTTCCACAAATACTTAAATATGACGTGATTACAGTCTGTTCAAGTACCTAGCTGCCATTTCATTTACCTGCTATGTATTGCTGCAGCTGTATTATGAGTCAAACATTTCTCCCAAATAACATTCAGTAGAGTCACTGACTCTTTGGCAAATATCCCTGAAAGTGACATTGATGGTCTAAAAATAAGATTTTCAATGTTTGAGCGATCCATAATATTGTGCTGTAAGCGTCTTACGTCAGAGCATAATTATTTTTAAAAGTGAACTAATTGGTTTCGAGGTTCAATGACCTTAGTAACGCGATCATTTTCAAAACTGACTCCTCTTTATATGTCTCGCAATTTATAGTTGAAGTAAATCTTCATTGTGTTTGATACTTCTGTTGAATACAAATGAGCAGCAATACATAAAACATGGACAGTTTAATATTTTATATACATCGTAATTAATTATTTGGCTTCAGTCGATCCGTCTTAATCACTCCTAACAATTTACATTTCCATTGACATTTGCAGGCATAATAGTTTCTGATTTATGGTTATTGTTGTTGAAAGTCACATTGGTTTTCGTAATATCATTTCAAACAAGGTAAAGTACCTATCTAGACCTAGCACGTATCTACGTATCTTAGTATCTACTAAGTTTAAGTATTTGTATACCTACATGATATTTTAATTTACCTTAATCGAAACAGTGGTGCCAATATACCGCCGTTAATGACAGTTTTTTTTTTTAATAATCAAGGACTACAGCGGGCGTCGACGTCAGCCAGCCTCGAAGTATTGGTGCCGCGAGCGCTCGACTATTTTCGTATCTCATCGGCCAACATCGGAGGCACACCAAACTACTCTTTTTGTTTCGTTCTACAAAACGGGCGTAACATTGTTTATACTTACGGCTACTGCATAAGCTTACGTGCTATAATAATTTATATGCGTTTGATTATGTATTCGTAACGATAAAGTCACATACAAATGTGTATTTATCTTGCTTTTAAATAAGTCGGTCGCTCTATTTCAGTTCAGTACCTATTTAAATGAGACGCATCTGGTTGATGCATTATTTTTAGACTCGGGGTTATTATTATTAATTCTTATGAAATATGTTTATCAATGAAGCAAGTTTTGCAATTTGAGTGAAAGCGTTGGCAATAAAACTTTCTAAAAACTAAAGAATTACGCAATCATTTCAATTTAGAATTTTATTCTACTAAAAGCATTCTTATACAATACATACCTACAGTATTGGTTAATTAACACCTGTAACTTATATTATCAATTTTAATTTTGCAACTAACAACTTTATCGGTTCAACACAAATATTCTTAAATTTTAAAATGCAATGGTTTTGTAGGACTAATTATTTATACCTATCGGATCGATTTTAGATAGCTAGAGTGACCTTTAATCATACCTATCACATTCGATGGAAAAAGTATTTAACTTAGGTTTCACAATAGTCTACATTTTATAAACAAAGAAATTACGAAAAAAGTGTTTGAGTCCACACAAAAACATTTCGATTTATTGTTTAAAACCTCCTTTTTTCTAGTGTAAAAAGTAGACCCAACCGAAAAGAATTATCAGAACTCTCATAAAAGCATTCCGCGTACTCTCCCAAAAAACTCCTTATCGCGGTATAACAAAGATGTCATCATTCCAAAACTTAACAAACAAAACACTACTAATAGTTTCTATGAAAAGTGCGCCACCTTGGAGGTCACAGAATGAACGAGTGTATTCGAAGTACTTCGAACAATGAAGGCGTATGCTTGGTGTTGCAGTTACTAATGAAGGACAGGTCATGGGACTATTGACACAGTATTTGTTCGTTCAGCAGATCCACGTCATTTTTTTTTCAAAGTAAAATCGCTAGGTTAAAGGTATATTCGCTTGCACAAACAGACTCTTCAAACAAAATACAATGTGATGTGAAAATTATTATTTTAAACTCCTTGCTTGAAAAATACCTTATTTTTAAAATAAACTTCAAATAGTACTACAACGAACGCGTATTTCTTGCTGGGCTACTGACTAACACACCCCAAAGTTTGAGATCAAAACCTTTACGCTGACAGTAAGGGGAGCTTGTATAGAGGTGTGATCAGTGTTATGAATCAGTTTTTAGGGCTACGTAAGAACAAAATTGAGTTGGTCTTGATCACATCATACTATAAAGATATGGAGTGCGTAAGTAATAGAATTGTTTTAAAAGGTGAAGCGTCTTGTTAAAGCAATATAGGTAGAGTTGTTATTATAGGTGTGGGATACTACTGCAGTCCAATGTTGTGTTATGGTCGAACGAGTACGAACATCAATGGTGTAATAAAGAAAGGCATGACATCTTTGCCTTTGCGATGACGTTGACTCACGTGTTTTTATTTTTAGACGAAATAGATAATTCCCGGAGCACGAATATTCGTTTTGAATGAAGTTAACATTTTAAGAGGTTTACCACGCAAATCGATGATGTAAAACTTTATTATAAATAGCAAAACATGGCCAGTTACTTGCATTTAATTGTTTTAAGTTTTTTTTATTTCAGTCCTTTTTGGTCTAAATGAAAAAGTTACTTTATTTCGGAATTCGAACTCGAGAATCCCTACAAAACTGGTTTAGCGCTATGTCCACCTTCTTGCGTTTAAAAACTGATACAGCAAACAGCTGTTCCGCGCGCAGCGTGGAATCGGTGCTACTTGTGTAAAGGTCATTGGACGCGCTTGTGAAAATCTTATCACCGCTCGATAAAGTTGCGTACGCTTTATCGTCACAGCGTGTTTTTTCATCGAAATGGGAAAGTGTTACATAATTGTATTTATTAATAATCTCCTGCTGTATTACGAAATTATTTATATGAAAACATGCAAATCAGGCTAACGCATGACGATCGATAATATCATGCAATAAACATAGCGTCAATCAAATCATACATGACACGTCTGCCAATATGATATGAGTGCATGTTAATTTTTTTTGTTAGAAGCCTCACGGAAATCAACGAAGCAACGTAAAAACTAGTTTCTTACGAGCCGCAGCTTGAAGATCCAAGACTAAAACAGCGAAATATGTTATAACTGCGCGCATTTAAAAGCCCTTATTTCAGTATTTATAAGCGAGTCGTAGCGCGGCGCGACGCCTGCGTAGCGGCCAATGTTGAAAAACATCACAAGATCAACGAGTATTGTTTGTGTTGTGGAAATTTCCAAACAAAACACACGCTAGGTGTCTCTTGTTAGCGCTACTTTGCTATTTCACACTAGCTTCATTCAAAACTTTGACCTTTAATTGTTCCGGGCAAACCAATAACCCATTTAGACAGCAAATTTTTAAGAAATCCAAAATTTCTTTCAAAAAATTTTTTATGCATGAGTTAAATGAACCATTGCTTGTCTGCAAAAACGATACGATTACCAGTAATTAAAGAGTATAATGATAACTGTTTGGATGATTGACTAACGAAATAATTTACTAATAATAAGCGATTTGTACGTAATTGTTATCTTGCTACGTCACAACCACAATTATAAATTCTTGTGATAACAGATAGTGATCGGGGAAACATGTCCAGCTTTGTTGTCCTGACCTCGAAAATTATCGGTCGTTGTCTTAATGTTTGCGGAGATTTTTTAGACGCACGAAGTTCAGTTAGAATGACTAACAATGCAGTGATGTCATGCGTCATCTGCCTTTTGTAAAAAAATCCCAATTCGCCGTGTAAAGTTCTAAACGCAATTAACTATCTGAACCCATCAACCAACCAGACCAATTTGAATTTGAATCTATGGATAACAGGGATAAATTACAAATGTAACAGACAATACCAGTTTTAGTTCTAGAAATATTTGTTGCATTGTGAGTACCTTAATTAAGATGTGCGTTGACAAATTAATCGTTCAGATCCTCTCGCTAATATTTTGCACGTGGGCTACTTCTGTTATATGAATTGAGACTCGCGCGATCATTTCTATTAAAAGCATCGATTTAACGAGCGGAATGAGATGGTACACTCCGCGTACTTACAGTAAATATGGGTCGGCAGACACTCGCGTGCCTCCGGCCGGCCACCGAGCTAAGCCCACTAATGAAATAACAAAAGGTGCAGTGCCTCAGAATGATTCAAACACCCGAATCTGGTTTAACAAAGCCCACCTTGTCCACAAGATGATAGGACCAAATTTTACATTCTATTGCCCCAAAATACTATCTCTATGATAAATTCTTATGCACTATCAGCTGTGTTCTACTTAAAAGACTCTGCGGCCATTTCCTTGAAAAGTGTTGCGTAAAAGTTGCTCGACCGTTATTTGAGCCTGAGGCCGTTGCACTGATAGCGCTTACCGAAATTTTGATTGCTAAAACGCGAGTCGTCGCGGTCGCGACCGCAGGCGGGCGAGCGAGCGACGCGTGGCACTCGGCACGGGCTGCGGAAGTTACGGTGAACGGTGCCTCGGTGGCCTTGGCGGATCGGCGGCCGCGCGCCGAAGGTGAAAGTCTTGACGGCCTGCAATTATTGAACCTCGACCCGCCATCCTCGTATATTCGGGTTACTACAGACCGCGAAGTAGTCACGGTGACGTACGCACTCGACTTCCGCATTTTAAACTGAGCAGATTCGACCTCAAAAAATTGCATCGTTTTTTTTCGTTTACACTACAGCCCGTGTTTAAAATTATATTGCTGCACTAATGACTTCAACTCGAAACAATGCATTTGAATGCAACAAAACGGTAACGATAAATTCGTGTCAGTAAAATTATTTTTATTATGTCTAAAAGCAGTATGTACCTTCACGCGTGATTGAATTAGGCAATTCGAGGGTCAATCTGGCAGCTGTTTGGCCGCTATTCAAATTCAAATGTGCTGATGTCTTTAGTATATCTTGAGTCGTTAATTCAGTAGAAGGAGCTTGTAAACAATTGAGGTAAACAAACGAAATGATAGCGCATTATAAATGTTAGTAGGATGGTGATTTTGGAGCGAATGTCTGCGAGTGTTTTACGATAGGCGTGGAGGTTCGTCAGAGCGAGTCGCGACGCGCAATATTCGCCCTCAGGAGAATTTAACAATAGCAGGTACCCGGCTCATCCCATAGGCACAATTGTGGCTCCGAAAGAGACTGGAATTAAATGCTAATTATGATTGCAAAGTGTTGTAAAACGTTTACTGCTGTTTCGACATATTTTGCTACATTTTGAGGTAAACGTTTTAAGGCACCGGATTATGTAGTGTTATTTTTTATTTATACATATTTTTCAAGGATTGTGATTGATATTTATATGTCAAAACGTCATGAGTTTCTTAGTTAAAGTAAAAATCTATCTACCTACACGACATCCTTAAATGTTCCACTAGGATCACTAACGAACGATCGATATCCGTGTTGCCCTGTGTTTTTGCCCTATTCAAATTTGATTTTCTCGCTCAGGTTTCGACTGTTTTTGTTATATTATTTCTTTATTGTCTTACTTGTGCTAACTTGTCTAATGTGAATGATTGTGTGAATCAGTAAAGTAGATAGATATACGAATCTAGTAGATATTAAATAATCGCTTACACATAAAACGCTAAGGATGAATCAAACAATAAGTCATTTAAATGGGATTACAGCCGTTGGTGTATGTACAGTGGCCAGCACATCAGGCTACTTACTTTTGTTGCAAACTAGCGCTTATTACAACCGAATAACGTACCGCAGTGTTTACCTTGAAGTGCTGTTGTCCGTACATTCATTGATATAATTTAGGTAAAAGCATACTTTTTGGGATTGTATTTAAAAAAATATATCTAATATAATTATAATTAGATGTAAAGATAAACATGCATAGTTAACTAGTGGTTTTTAGCACATAATGTTAGCCACATTTCTCATAAAGTAAAATATAAGTAATTAATTTGTGACAGTACAGCTATTTGGAATTCTTGCTAATTTCCCCGTAAGATTGTAAAATATTATATAAATTCTGTTTCATAGACATAATTTAGTACATAAATATCTTTAAACGTAATGCATTAGTATAAAAGTGATTTAGGAAATTACACAAATAACAATACAAAAACACGAGAAAACAAGTTGAATCAACTTGTTATTTGCTGATGTGATTCAAAAACCAGTGACACAATAAATAAAAATGATCAAAAAGCCCACGGATTAGAGCGAGGATAATGAGGTATCCTTCGCTAGGAAGGGGAGTATCTACGGGCAGGGAGCGGCCTGCGCGCCCTGTGTAAATCAGAAGAACTTATGTATGGGATAGCGTTCAGCCAGTTTCGCGCGAGAAACCGACGGCGACGAACGTGTCGCGAGATCTCGAACGAGTTCCATAGTAGCCCGCTGTTTGGACAAGTGCTAAGTTGATCGTTTTATGACGTGATACAGCTCGTTGACGTTCGGCCTGCTGGCATTATGTACAAATTAACCGTTCGACTTTTAAATACTGTGTGTTGTTTTTGAACCGATTTTGGATTGCTTTTTTCTGGAGTGCTGTTGTGACCCTTTTTTTTGGAGTGTTGCATTATTGATAAGGTAATTAGAAATTAATTATCATTAGTATTGATATGTTAAGTTTTATTTTATATAGACTAAAATAAAACTCAAAATAAAGTTTTTCGTAGTTTCCCTTGTAGCAACAAAGAAAACTCTTTAGGGGAGATTTTTCTAGCAACAAAAGTTGTAACTTAGTGTGTTAGAAAATATGCGATGAATCCATATCTTATGTTCAACGAAACAGCTGTTGTCATTGTTTTTTTTTAATCTAACGAAGAGACAGCTTATGTAGCAAAGGCATAATTACTTTTGATACATCCTAGGCGCCTATTATACGTAGTATGTATGCATAACATTTTGATTATGTTTTGTAGGAATATGTTTAGTGACGTAGCTGTGTTCTAATGAAGTTAGGTAATACTTTGAAATAGCGATTCAATTTCTGTTGCAAGAGTATTCATTGTTGAATACACTGACTGAACAATGTCAAATTCAGATTGATAATTGAATTGAAATAAATAAATGTCTAGTAACTAAGAATTAGACACTTTTATTTATTTTTTAAAAATAATAGGGTTAAGAATTTATTATTACTGCTAAAATCAGTGGCATATAACTAATTATCTTGAATGCTGGAATCACTACCACGGGTTTTAATATTTTACCTGACGAGCCCTTTTGATCGCAACGCGACTAGTGTCGTCTCCCTCGCACAAGTCGCACAGTTGGCGAGTAAAGAGTGAAAGAGATCTCTATATCGTATGTATCCTATTTGGAGTCTTTGAGTGTTTTTGTGGTTCTTCGGTTTTCAACTATGTAGCTACTAAGTGTTTGAAGTTTTTTCGGGTAGTGTTTGACTTACGCCTAAGTTTTTTCAGTTATATTTAAAAAATAAACAAACATCTTGCATTGTTTATAAGATTTAAATCAGATTTTAATTAGGTCACCTAATTAGGGTAATAATTGTCTACCTAATGTAAATTATTAATTGGCTGATGAAGATTCTTATGTTCCTATCCTTGAAGTGAATTTGAGGTTTTGTAAGAACACCGAAATTATAAAGACTTCTGTAAACTTATTGATTAATTCGTTCTTCTATCAAAATTACCTGTATGATTAATACATTTTTAATTGAAATAGAATACTTGAGCCTACTACTGATTTAACATACATACATTTTATTTAACGTAATGTTTTATTCATAGCAGTCAGATATTTTAAAAAAAAATGTGCTTAAAAAAACGTTGAAAGCAGCTGTGTTAATGTCCAATATTAATATTTTTTTGAGAACACTATGTATATCTACCATGTGTAAAGAACCTCTAGTTTTGAATCACTCTCATCAATATGACGAGTGATTTACGTTCGAAAATCAATAAGGAGTCAACCAAATTCATGCTAAACAGAGACGCGAATAGTTATACAATTGAGTATTACTTCTTTAGATCACTGTCACTGCTCCGTACATTTCAAGTGATTTTTAATCGAAAATCTATTCATAGAAAAACACACCATAACGCAAGTAGGTCAAAAATAAGGCCCAAGGTCCTACCACGTCTTCACTCAGACGGAAAAATAAAAATAAATAGATAGTATAATTTATTTAAAATATAAAAAAACTTGACTACATACATAAGTATTGCATTCATCATGCAATTTCCTAAGCAAGGTTTTCTCGACAGAAAAGGAAGGCGAAAGTCCAGCCTAGTTAGATAATACTTAAGTACGCTTAGATAAATGATCTCGCATATTACAATTTAAAGATAACAATGATTCTCAGATATTTAAAAACATCATTAACTTAACTACCTTATATAGTTGGGGTTGACATATTTATCTCGCAATACGTTTATTCAGGATAAAAAACGAGACACAATAAATAAAATTAATCTACATGATCTATCAGCTCTTTATAAGTATAGTCAATTAACTACTAACTAACATTAAAAAAATGTCTAAAAAGTAATTAACAAGGAGTATGTCCCTTTACTATTGAAATAAACCCGTAAATTCTTACCTTAACACCTTTTACAGCTGAAATCAATCACAATATCTTTTGGACAGGTTTTAGACTGAGAGAACCGTGTCGTTCCATCTCGCTTGCTCGTAATATTATAAACTTTACGGTTTGGGAACGATGCCAAGAGCTTCTAGTATCGTTTTGAGCGAAAACAGTTTTAATAAACTTTGTTTTAGCACCCTTTTGTCTTTCATTACGTTTACGTGAATAGTCGACAATTAACAAATCGCTAAGTACCAAAGCTGTTATGCCATTACCACTTTTAAATACTGGTTTGTTATTTAATAGCAACTTTTTACAATGGCGGCTTTTATTTTTAAATATTTGTGTAGTGAACATCTCAACACAAAACTTTCAACTCGAAATTTAAGGTTAGAAAGATTAGATGGAATAGAAAACTCATCAAATGTCTCTCATTTAAATAAACAACTCACTCATATCCTGTTCATTAGAATTAATTTAATCCTAAAGAAACTTTTAAAAGCTTGTAAGGCACATAAACTGAATTAAATCTACACTTTAGAAAAATCACTTAAACTTCAGATTCGTCGACAAAACGACTTTATATTCACAATATAAATAAGGCGCAAACAAAGGCCGTAAAAACCACGTCAGCTAGGTCCATTACACTTGATTTATTTTTGTGCGCAGCATACATTGACCACTGTGCCCGGTGAATGTATGCTTGTTTCTGTGTGAGGTGGGTAATGTATGACGTGCAATTGTGATGGGGACATAGTGAACACGCTTTGTACATCGCCTCCTACGTAGTATACAGACGCATGTTCTCAAATAAAACCTGCAATGCAGAAGGCCTTCTGATTAGTGTTTCAGATGATCATAAGGTAGCGTCAACGCGGATGGCTAGCAATTTTAACGGTACTCAATACAACGTTCTCGAGACACGATATCGCTTAGGTATAGGACCCAAGAGAAATTCGCTCCACATTTCTTTATTCTAACATGAGAGGCTAGAAAAAATTGAAACGGACGTATGTAATTGGAAATAGATCTAAAGGATGAAAAGAAAAACTAAATTGTAAACAGACTTAAACAATGGAGATATTTATTTTACTGTAGAAGTGTAGACATAATACTGGTTATGAAATGACACAAATATTTTTTTAATTTATTGAAAAATCCATCAGCAGTGTATGCAAGCATGAATCAGGAAAATGATATTTTTGACGCAATTTTCCTCAAATTGTGCCAATAATGTGAAAAAGATCCGTTCAAACCAGAGAGTCTTAAGTCTGAACACGAATATAAATTAAATGACGGGAGTAGATACACGAATATAAAGCGAATGCGACCTTGCCATGTAAAGCCTAACTGAAACATTAATATGTGCGTCTTTTGACCCAGAAAGGTGCTCTAACTACATGTTATTACATAAGTTATAGTCTTTGTCTTTCAAATCTGTAAATTAAAATCTGAAGCGTGGCTTTGATGGCCTTAATTAAACGTTAACCTAAATGTACCTACGTTTAGCATTGAAATCCAAAGGATCCGTACTGATTGATCATTGATAGTTTTTTTTTAATTTTCAGTAATAGTACTTTCACGATTTTTGTCTTAGTTTTTCCAACGTTAGTGAGAAGAGTCAACATTCAAATCACAACACATCAACAATTTATAGGGTTATATCTAATATTTTTAAAGGAAAAGTAAAAAAAAAGATCGACCACCAACAAACATGTCAACCAATGTAACTTGCCCAAACAAAACAAAAACGAATGCTCAGTTTACTAAAACTAATTTCATAAAGTGGAACCAAATTATGGTGAAACTTCGGCCCAAAAGATCGTTCACGGCTTTGATTCTATTGAAAGACACGTTTTCATTTTTGTAATAGAATAGTCAGTACAAGATATCTTGAAACATTTTGTCTGATTGATTATGTTTTCTTTTTAAAGTTTTGAACAGTCTTGAAACCAGTTTTTCGTCTAAAATTACATTGTTACTGATATAACCATAAAATTATTATCCCTTTGGAATAGAACGACAAGACCGAGATGTCACTAGTAGCAAAATGTGTGATAATAAGAGATGGGAGATGCGATGTAGCAGAACCGTTTTTTTGCGGCTGTCAGTCAGTTTGGAAGCCCATGAAGGCTCGCTGAAAATTTATTTTATTTGAGTTTTTTTAAATTAAGTAAAATTGTGTATATTTTGAAGAAATAGTTCTAGTTTTGAAATATGGTGATTTTATCGGTGATTGATTGTTGTTCATTACAGCGAAATAACCCCTACTAAAAATCATTCAACAGGTAAATTAATCAAAATCCGAATCGAAGATATTTACCAATGCGCTTCAAATTTAAAGTACGCAGTTTGATTATTCTATTCTATAAACGTTAATTTACGTAAAAAGTTAAGACAGAATAATATAGGTAATGCATAGCCTACGAATATTTTGTAGAAAGAAATATTTTAGATGCATGTTCGATATTTTTTGTAGACTGTTTATCATGCGGTAAACTAATATGTTTAACTTAGGATGATTGGTAGGTATAAATCACCTGAACGAAAAGTTGTCTCATTCTAAGCTACAAATGTTACATTTTAAGGGGTTCCCTACGTAATATCGAAACACAAATCATCGATTATCATTTCAACGAAAACCATTGATCGATTGCTCCATTGATCGATACCTTATTTGTACCAAGCTTTAATTCCTCGATGTAACAATTCGCCGAAAACCAACTTACCGATGTTTATTTCACCTACACTATACTTAACCGACTAATTGTTTTGTCGAATGTAACATTTCACCGATAAATCGGGACACCTAAACGACTGTGTTAGATAAGTATTTTTTATTGTAACCTTAAATTAGGTATTACATATGTATAAACTACCCTATGTTCAGCAATAAATTTTTTAAAACAAAATGAGTAGAAAATATAATAAATACGCACAAGAAACTCAGAGTTGTAAATTATTTATCTATTAGTACATACATAGCTGTCTATAAATAAAATTCAACCTGGTACTTAATATTCCTATCCATATTTCCCTAGCTTTACACGCTTATATTGCTGAACATAGGGTAGTTTATACATATGTAATACCTAATTTAAGGTTACAATAAAAATACTTATCTAACACAGTCGTTTAGGTGTCCCGATTTATCGGTGAAATGTTACATTCGACAAAACAATTAGTCGGTTAAGTATAGTGTAGGTGAAATAAACATCGGTAAGTTGGTTTTCGGCGAATTGTTACATCGAGGAATTAAAGCTTGGTACAAATAAGGCATCGATCAATGGAGCAATCGATCAATGGTTTTCGTTGAAATGATAATCGATGATTTGTGTTTCGATATTACGTAGGGAACCCCATTTTAAGTTAGTAACTGTCATCTCAAATCTGTTTCTTTTGACAGTTTTAACCTGTCCTTCTCTTCCGATTGGAATATTGATTTTATGCATATAATTATTTCATACCGCAAAATACTTACAATTAACATAAACTGCACAAAACTGCATTGTCACATTTTTGTGCACATTCCGTCGAGATAGTTTTTTTTTTAAATTTTAATGATGATTGATTTCCATTAGCTGAATTATGAGATTTAATTTTAATAAAGCCTTTTTGGCCAGCTTTCGTTTTTCAATTAATGACCACAAAATTGCATATTTTTTTATCGTAGGAGTACCTACCCGCTTTTACAGTAAACTCTTTTTGGTAAATAACAAATTACGAAATGATGTTGTATGTATTTCAATAAATTTATAAGTAGATATTTACACACACTGTATAATTTCTCAATATAAGTAGGTATGTATCATCTACTTACTCGCACTTTTGTTTGACAATGTACGATTTGTGTCGAAATCTATTGTTAACACAAAAACTTAAGAGAATATTTTCACAGGGAAGTCCGGTACTGCAAATTAAGGGCACGATAACAAATAAGATAAAGAGTGAAAGGGCATTATTTTGTTATTTAGTAATTTTTGGCTTTGAATCCACCATTAACACACTTTGACATCTATGTGTGTTGCTCATTGACTCATCATGTGTGATTGTGTGCTTTGTTTTGATTTTCACTGTCTGGGTGTGAACGAAAACAATCCACCTTCCACTTACAAGAAGATTTAGTTAGGTGCCTACTTACTTAAAAATATTTATTATATATTTTTTTAAATATCCATCGATAAGTAAGCCGTAAGTCTGTGTTGCTTGGCATTTTCCAGTATTTTTCCTTACTACGTTGTTTACCAACAATCTTTTTTTTGATGACAAGTAGCTAAAGTATCTGATTTTATGTTTATTATGCGCCCTAATTTTCCAATCTTGATACTTTACAAATATCATTATGTCTTTTAAGTATTCATACTTTTCATCATATATTTACTTCACTGAAAAGAAATCGACAGCAAAATAGGATATTTTGTTGTTCTAGTAACTCAGCCATATTTGCATTTAAAATCAGACATTACCAGCGTCAATGTTTGACAGACGTTTGTGCCAAATTATTTGTTCAAAAGTATTATCGAAAACCGTCCCACACAAGTTATTACAAGACAATTTCGTGACGCAAATTCAACATTGGCTTTTATCAGGCTGTTCAGTAACCGTGAGCGAAATGAAAAAGTGTCACATTCGGTAGATGGCGTTTCGGTAGCGTTTGAGCTCGTCGGAATGATCGCGGTTGTGAGACAGAGAAAAGAAAGTGCAGGTAGTGTAGCCTCGCCGTGGCAAGCAAGATTTATTAGATCGTAACTGGTGGGGTCGGCAGCCGCCAGTCGGCACTCGAGCTCGCGTCGCGCGCTTACTTAAAAAAAAACATGACCCCGAACGGGCGAAGGCATACCAAGCACGCACATTATCATAACTTTAAAAACCATAGCGTTTAATGTGTCTTCAATTCTCATTACGACATATACGAATATTTCATGCCTCCCGTAATGTTACTAATATACAAAAGCATTTTGTAAGAGCAAAAGTAAACGAACGAACCTGATATTATTTTAGACAAGTTTTCTTGATCCATCAGGTTTTTGGACTAAAGTTATTCTGAAGGTGAATAGTGATTTTAGCTTGCTTTAGAAACCTTAGAGAGTTGATGGAATGCCACAGTCAATAGCTAGGTTATAGTCGTTTAAGCTCAAGATTCGTACTGTGTAACATCTTTTCGATAATAAGATTCTGAAAGAACGTGTGCGACACAGGCGAAAACCGAAGTTTTATAGTTGCGGAGTGGTGAAGTGGCAGTTTTGGTGTTTTTGTTTTTAAATCTTTGAAAATACCACTTCCACTTCACCAAGTTAAACCTCTAAATAAGGAATCATGTTTGAAAACAAGATTATGTAATATAAATATTTTTCTATGGCATACATGAAATTATATTCGTTTCCGTCGCGAAATAATCGCAAAGGTCGGGGAGGAACATTGTTAAACCTGAAGTGTGCTTACTAATGCTCTCGTCGTTACTCAAAAGGAGATTTTTTCACTCGCTCCTAAAAATAATATAGTTATGACATTTGTAATACAATGATCTCTACTGTGTTTCTCTCAATTTTTTAAACAGCCTCTGACATCGCTGGCGTAGAGGCTTTTAATTTTTTTTTCAGCATTTTTTCCTTTATTTGTCCCTCTTGAAGGGTTTCTGAACTATTTATAGGTAAGAAATAAATAAATTGTTTTATTCACTTATCGAAATGTGTATAAATAGATGAAGATATTTTTCTTTGACAATGCTTTGACATAGTCCATTTAGCTGATAAGCGGTGTGTTAGAAATTCACTCTAATGTCGATCACACTCACACCAGTTTTATTTATTAGGCCCAGCATTCTCTTTATATGTATGATTGTTTTATTTAACGTTATGATGGGTAAATAATTAAATTGCATTTTTTTAATTTAGCTGTATTGATTAACATCATTTGTAAACTTTGACATGTGTATTATAAATTGTATAGTTATTAAAACATTTACATATAATATGTGTTAAAGAAAATGTATGAATATCACATTTCCGAAGCTATTTAGAAAATGTAAAGAATATTTATTCCGAGATTATTTAATATGCAAATATCTTTGCAAATACATTTCTTAGGAATTTTATGGAATTGCAATATCGTATTAGGAAATGTATATGGCGAACGCTATGTATGTGTGTATAAAATAAAAACGTGTTTTTATAAGAATCAGAATTTTAAGAATCTTGAAATATGAGCTTTATTGTTCTGAAGAAAAAAAAACGATTTTTTATTATTATTATTTAATAAGTCTCATTTACACAATTATGGAACAAGAATAAAGTTTAGATGTGAAATTTAATTCTTAATATTTTACGGATCAGTTTTTATTAAAAATCTCAATAACAAAACCAAGTAACAATCATGCGGTTTATAAAATCTTGATACTTCTAGATAATTTTGGAAAAATGTACTGTTCATCATGAGCAAATAAATTTATTCCTTCTTTCTTTAATATTTCCATAAATGTTGTTAATATCGATTGTTATATGAGGAAATTAACACAAATGAGCCGACTAGTCAGTCAATAGCGTCTAAAGTGACGGTTCGGCTACGTCACCCGCTTCCTCTCCGCACGTACGTAGCCGTACTGGAATGACGCAATTGGCTTTTTCAATGTCTTATCTACAGTGAGGTATGTTGTCATTCGACCAGCGACCGCCGCGCTGCGCACACGCCGGTCTCGCGCCGTTTATTTTTGTTTCACTTCCACTTGATTACATTCTGCCGTCGAGGACAAAGCGACGAATTGCGCGCCCGTGTTTTGCCAGTGTTTTGAACTTTGTGGCATTGAGTGATCCATTTTAATAATTAACAAGGTCTCAGTGGATTACTTATCATGTTGATGTCAGGATTTTTCATCATCTCCCCCGATTTATCTTTTAGGTGGGTTTTCGATTAATTTATGTTTATATTTTTTTGTTTGAATTAATATCTTTGTTGCCGTTTCACCTTTGAAGTGTTCGCGAGTGGAACGGATTGTAACAAGTTATGAACCTGATTGGCGCGTTCAGTCGCTGATGCATTGTTCTTTGATTGACCCAGTACTCATGATTGCGAAATAAATAATTATGGTTTCTCCTTGATTTGAGCAACATTCACCAATACTTTTTGACCAATTGAATTAGTTTATAGAACTATCGGATGCATTGCTCTTCTCACTTTGTAAGTGATATAATTGGGATTTCCATTATTAGTTTGAGTCAATCGTGTTTAGTAGTTATGGGGAATACCTAGGGAAAATTGTGTTATAATTAAGCGAAATGTTTCGTTCGCGTTGCAATCTTTTGCATTTGTGTAGGCAAGCTCTAATGATTTGTTTTGTTTGTTACAGAATGACGCCGCAAGAGGAGCGGGAGAGCGCGCGAGGAGCGGAGATAGCGGACGCGTTTGAGGACGAGATGTTCGGCCCGCCGCGCACCGAGCCCGCCGCCCGGCCTAAGCTTTCCATGATCTCCGCCCGCCTTCGCGCCAACGAGGAGCGCAAACGGGTCATCGAAATCTGCTCCCAAAAACTAGAAAACATCGAAGATCCGGCGCGTGACCTTCGCCGCTCGGTCTGCATCAATAACACATACTGTCGCTTGAGCGAGGAGGCGCGCCGAGAGAAGGAAGCGAGACGGAGACGCGCGCGCGAGGAATGTGACGACTCCTGGGTCGGCAAAAAAGCCAGACGAGCCGTCGAAGACGAGTGCCTCGCGTTACTTGACGCCATTCCTGAACTAGGAGATGCCAACCTAGGGTGCGCACAGCTCGCGAGGCAGATGCCCAGACAGGACGTCCCTCTGCTGCCCCCCGGTCTCCTGACGGTGCTGGACTCATGACCGCGTCGCAGCGCGCCCCTGCATGCCCCACTGTGATGCGAGTGCCCCGAGTGACTCGCAGGTCCGCTCACCGACGCCCGCGCGGCGGCTCACGGCCGGCCCGCAGAGAGCGAGGTGTCGCTTGTTACCCGGAACGGACGCTCCGCGTTTAGCGAATACCTTGTTGTTTAAGAGTACTTACTTTGTTAGCGAGTTTTTATTATTTAGTGAAAGTTGCTCAGGCGCTGCCGATGGGCGCGGTCCAATTAGTGTTCAACGATTTATTTTTACTATCAGAAAACTCGGAGTGTGCTTTGTCCGCTATGATCGCGTCGAACGACGCGTATACCGGAGTTACGGACGTTTATCGTTTTTATGGAAGGATTAGCTAGTAAGCGATAATTATTATGTTACATTATTGTAGGTACTTTAACGATAGTGATTTAAGAGATAGTGCAAAACGACTGGGAACGGTTGCGTAGAAGCTCTACAACTACAATACTCTTCGTCTAGATGTAGGTAACGGTTTATGTTGCTTTAAACGCTATACACATTTGTTGTAATCGCTATCGCTCCGTAGCCGTAGCACAAACATGGAGTGTACGGACGGCCGGATCATTATTGTAAAACCTTTTGACGAGTACGGATCAAATTACTCGACTTCACAAACACGCGTTGAATTAACTGATTCAAAGTGTAATTACTTTTCAAATAAGTATTGATGTGTCGTCTAGCTAGAGTATTAATGAAATTTAAATATTTGAGCGAAAGGTGAAAATATAAAACGATTTCAAGTTTAGTGCTCGGAGCTGAGCATCGTAGATGGGACTGGCCGCGTGATTGCGCGACATTGGCCAATATTACTTGGCCGTCAACTCGCAAATGCTCGGTGATGCATTTTATTAACAAGTCTGACTTTTAAGTTTTGTTATATATCGCTAATAAGTTTATGTACATTTTCGTTTTAGTTTCGTTACCTCAAGTCACCATTTATGCTTTTGTTACCATTATAATAATATTGGTTGATCTTTCCGAGTTTAGGTTACACAATTGAAGGTTGTTAATATATTTTTTGTGAGGAGTGAGAGAATTAATATGGCTTTATCGGTTGTGCAATGAGTTCGTATTTGGTGTTGTGCAATTCGGATGAACAAAACGCGAAGTTCCTTTTCTTTTGAAATCTTAATTGTCGCAAAATATATTGGTAGTAGCCCGTTTCGCCCCCTCTGAATAGTAAATAGGTAGGGGCGTGGGGCGGGCATTGCCTGCGGGTGGGCGGGGGAGAGCCTCCGCACCGTTCCCAGAACTCCTGTGATATTAGCCTAGCCTGTGTGTCGTATTTGTGCTAGTTTCCCCAAACTTGTTTGGATCGCAATGTATTAAAAAGATGCTTCAATAATTATTTCCACCTCTATTGGCCATTTTATACGGATTAACCGGATTTTGTAGTCGTTTAACCGACTAGTAGACGCATTTAGAAGTTTTGTCACGTATGGATAGTAGACAATTGTTTTTTATATGATTTGCGTTTGAATGTATTGTTGATAATCATTATGTATTATAAAATTTTAAATGTTAAGAGCTTGTATACACTCGCGGCAGCCTATGTCGGGGCTGCCGGCAAGAGATTACGACTAAGTCAGAAATATGCAGAACGCATCGAACTGTGTTCTTATAAATCAATAGTTGTTAATTTGGGATACAACCAAAAATGTATTTTACAAAATGATCACTATTAAAACGCACATATTTAATTGTAAGTAGTTTTCATAACGTATTACAGAGCCACGTTCAAAGTTGTAAATATTAAAATGTAAAAAGCGCATGAATGACCAAAACCGTTTCATCGCCGTAGTTTTAATTTAAAGCGTGTGGCTTCCACGATGTCCTCCTGAAGTTATGTGAGATTTATTTAGGAGATAAATAAATTATTTTGTACCGAGCCTCTAGTTTTAGTTATTATAATTCCAAGAAGCGCTTCGTCCTTAAAAGAGCTAAACCTAATTCAGAGGGCCGTGCTACTTGAATTGTAACAAAATCGTTATATTTTAATTGGGTCCTTAATATACTGCCAGATTTTGCAATCCAATATCGATTTTGTCACAATTAGAAATAGAAAACTTGACCCCTGGTAATTTTTAAAATTAGTATTGATTATTCTTTAAAGCCTTCGGTTGTGTGGCAACATAAATGAAATTGAAAAAAATGCGATAAAGAAAGATAGCGCATTGTTTGCAAAGCTCGCATCTGCGAGAACAATCACATACTATTTCCGCTGGTTACCTCTAAGATAATGCCACTCTTTCAGTGCTCATTTCATAAGTGTTAAATGCTCTGTCATCTCGTCCGGCAAATTCTATTAAAGCTAAAATATTTTCATTTCAACGTGTTTCACTGGAGATAAATTATTACAAATTTTACTTTTTCTTTTATTAATGCCTCGAGTTAAAACTTAACTTAAGAGATATATCTTATTAGTTCAGTTGCTAATGATGCGATATGAAATGCATTTTGTAATGTATTCAGTGCATTCTAAAACGTGTTGATCGCTTCTTATTCGCTTTGATTCGCGCCGAACGTAAAAAGAACAGAATATTGAACACTATCAGATTATTGGATCTGCACGCAAACTGTCGTCATCCTGCTCGCACTTACGACTAATGACGAGACGGAAGCTACGATCGAATCTTTGCTCTCAAAGAAAAATACATTAATGCCCTACCGAAGGTCAATTCTTTAATAATGGATAAACTGTATTTCCTACTAATAACGTTTCATTAAGTTCTGATGCTAGAAAAATGTTATTGTTCGTTCATAGCGCGCAGATTATTTGAAAAGGACCAACAAACGCTGATATTCCAAAAACAAACGCACGAAGTTTTTAAAATAAATACAAATTGCAAGCCAATAAGAAAGCTAATGCTTTGTATCCGTATTTGTTTTTATTTTTAGGCTAGGGATTCGAACGGCCAGTTCTTTTTGGTGTAAATTTTATTTTTGGGATGTTTAATAATAATTTAGAACATTGTATTACAGACTGTTTTATATTTTTAAGTTTTTACGCAAATGATAACCTGGCGACATTGAATTCCTAGCTTCCTTGATTATGTAGCATCTGTTCTTTGTACGGACTTTGTGACTTAGATTGTATACATGTTTTACAATTAAAATGATAAATAATTGTATTTATTGAGTCTGTGCAAAGACCCGAGGCGAGGTTTTGTTCCGTAAAGATATTAAAGTTAAGAAAATGTTCTGTAAATGTTATCATAATTTTATTATTGTGATTAGCTGCTATTTTATAAATGTTTCCTGTCTTAAGCTAAGAGATGATCATTAAAATAAATATTAAATTGAAACAGTAAGCCAGAGATTTTCTTTTTAAAGATTTCATTCCTACTTTTTTTACTTATCAGGATTAATGTCCTGAATGAGGTAAAAAAGAAGTGTCAGATAACAAATTAAAAAGAAAAATGAACATATTCAAAAGAATTTGCCTGTTAACACTGCAATACTTATTTACGTGTGAAATCAGACTTTTAGTTAAAAAACACTAAAAGCACAACATTACTCTAGTAACCTACGGTTCGAGGACTATTTAACCTTAGAAAAATTAAAGTATTTGGGACAATCAACCTTTATATGTCCACATGATAAAAAAATAAGTGTTCCTAAAAAAAACATTTTAATACTTCATTTCAAATAATATTTTCTCTAGTTAATGATTCTGTATTGAAAAGAGCTTAATATTATAAAATTTAGTGAATTTCGCTTAAAAGACTTTACCAACCCAAGTTTTCCCCGTCCCTTAAACAACTTTTCAAAAGTTTTTTTTCTAAATAAACTTAGAAAGATCGGCACTTTTCAATGGTATCATGGAATAGCAAATGGAATTCCTCCTGCTAATTAGTTATATGTTGCACCATGTGTTAATAAAAAAAAAACAGCCAAGTGCGAGTCGGACTTGCGCACTGAGGGTTCCGTGCCAACTTTAACTGAATTATAGTAAAATACCATAATATTTCGTTGACAGCAAATGTAACTTTGTTTTTCATAGTGTTTGTATGAAGTACGAAGTTATGTTTGCGGTTCTCGAAAATGTAAAATCCCAAAATTTATCTTTCGATCCCGTCCGAACCAATTTTCGTTGAAAGTTTTTGGTAAGATCTACATTACATATTTTTTTTTTAATTTACACTCGCTTAGATAAGAAGTTAGATGGGGGGACGCCCATTTTACCACTTTGGAAGCGTCTAGTTATGAAACGTTAGACTTTAAAAGAAAATGGTTTTAGGAACCTCAATGTCATTTAAAAAAAAACTATCCATAGAAACCCCATGTAAGTGGTTATAATTTGCATTTGAAATTTATTTTTTTAGACTTTATTACTAAAAACTGTTGTCCAATGGATCTGCACGGCATGGGTCAATCTCCGGGACAACGTTTAAGCGCAAGAAGTATGTACATAATAACCGTTTTATTAAAATATGTAATTAGTATGTTTTGTAGATGATACATATCCAAATACATATATAGGTTGTAGCTAGGCACCCCTTACAGGAACAGCACCGTATCAACTCGAGGCGTTCTGTATTCTTTGTATGAAACTCCATACTTAAAGGCACACCTATCACCTTAACGTCACCGAACGTTACCACCTCGGATCGAGATCAACTCGGGACCGTCTCTCGACCAGCAGCGCATGCATTGTAACGCGCTTACGGCGACTCGCCTATCTGCCCACCCTGTCAAACGGGCTGTCATTTACAAGAAGAACAGTCATAAGTTGTAGCAAACACGATCACACGATACATGAATATTAATTTTATAATAGGTTTTTTTTGTACCACCAAGTTTTGGGGACAATTTGCCTTACTAAAGAAAACCGGAATTTGGTTGGACAAACACTACAAAACAAATGCAATCTGTAAAAAATTAAAGGTTTTTGCATGTCGTGTAAGAAATATTATTGGGGTCATCATAAATAACCGAATACATTGAAACTAATTAATATTTTTTGATTTATCGGTCGTGGTCACTACTCGTATGGTGGTGAGACTCAAAATCTCATTGGCCCATTTTTAGACTCATAAATTGTACTTATAATGTTAATTGAGTTATGACCTTAAATTCGTGTGCATTCTTATTGTTGTTGAAAAAAGTTAAAAACAGACACAATAAAATATGCGGCTAGCATTTTTGTAGTCAGTGCCTCTCTTATGCAAATAGGTGTACGGGAAAAAGATTAAAGGAATGACGTCAAACAAGTTCTGAAATGAACTACTAATAGTCACCAAGTACATACTTTTTGTTCTTTATTAAAAAACGTGTGAATTGAGAACGTTATGGCCACGATTAAAAAAGTTTTACAGAAAAGGTAGTCGGCTAAGTCAGTAGCAAAAAAGGCTGAAGTTATTTTGCTACACACGGACGCTGCAGCGCTGGGTCAACAATCCCTGGGCTCAATTTTTAGGGTTCCGTAGCCGAATGGCAAAAAACGGAACCCTTATAGTTTCGTCAAGTCTGTCTGTCTGTCTGTCCGTCCGTATGTCACAGCCATTTTATTCTGTAACTATAAGCATTACACAATTGAAATTTGGTAGGAAGATGTATCTTGTTAACCGCTTACCGATTCTCATACAAAAAATAAAAAATAATGACAGTTAAGGGGGGCTCTCATACATGAAACTAAAACCAAAAAAAAATTTTTTTGACAAACCTATGCGTGTGTCTATGGATAGGTCTTTTAAAATAACATGGAGGTTCTTAAAACCATTTTCTTTTAATGTCTAACGTTTCATAGATAGACGCTTCCAAAGAGGTAAAATGGGCGTCCCCCCATCTAATTTCTAAACCAAGCAAGTGTAAATTTTGACAAAAAATAAGTAATGTAGATCTTAATAAATACTTTCAACGAAAATTGGTTCGGACGGGATCGAAATAGTAGTTTTTGAGATGTAGCACATTTTCAACAACCGCAAACATAACTTTGTACTTCATACAAACACTATGAAAAAAAAAAAGTTATATTTGCAGTCAACAAAATATTGTGGTATTTTACTAAATAGAAGTAAATGAATTACCTAATTCAGTTAAAGTTGGCACGGAACCCTCAGTGCGCGAGTCCGACTCGCACTTGGCCGGTTTTTGAATCACTGGCGGCTATATAGCGTATGATTTTCGTAAGCATTTGGAATTCACACAGCTGTGATGTAAAAAAGATAAATTATTTTTTTCACGAATGTTTAAAGTGATTACCGTAACTGATTACTTAAAAGTCACCAAAAATAGGGCCCCTGAAAATTGTTATATATCGGTAGAAATTAAACGCTCGACTCGATGCAAGTGATTCACAAATAACACTCAATCCTGAGAGGTTTCCCTGTGGCAACAGAAGCCACACATTCTGCGATATAATCTTTTAACAGCTGCCATAATGTTTCCCGCTTAATATCGGCAAGTTAAACATTTGAACTGGAACAATAGCTGCAGAAATATGCGAATTGCTTGTCTAAAGTCAATCCGTTACGGTAACGTGGGCAAGCTTTTGGTATGAATAGATGTAACTTGCATAGTTTTATTTGGTTTTATCATCATTCATTTAAAAGGTGGACTGAAAGCCATATGGCATTCTCTACCAATCACTTTTACTTGAAAATAATTAAGAGAAATATACCTGAATTAAATAAAAGATGTCATTTTAGCGCAGTTAATTTTAATGAAATTAGTTATTGAACGAAAAAATAATAAATTTAATAAATATAAATAAAACATGGACACTAATAACATAAATAGATTGCTCTGATCGTGAAGTAAGTAGCCAATGCACTCGTGTTATGGAAATCAGACACAACGGTGGTACCACAACACCCAGACCCGAGACAATAGAAAATTATGAATTCTAATAAATAAATGTTATCTGTTGCTGGAAGTTTAGAACATCAAGAATCAGTCAATCGAATAGATGAAAACTAGATATTGTAGAAAGATTTTTCCTAATATAGCTGTTGATAAGCGAAAACGTCACATGTTGAAATAACGGGTATGATCTGAATCATTCAGATATTTTCAAGAAAAGATGTCTACGACTGATCGGTCTCATCGATTTTCATGATTGACTAAGCCAGCAAGTAAACTTTGACGATTCTGTGACTTAGACTAGTTAGTTTTTTGATGTCTCGCCGATTGTCTCTAAATTTCGGAATTAACATAAATTAAATCATTAGGTCTTAGGAAGGGAAATTTTCATAGCGGAAACCCCGCTCGAACTACGTAGTTTCCACAAAAAACGACCTTCACAAAGTGAAGTCAACATTCGACCGCGTCTTTATGTCACCATTACAAAGCAAAATTTGCATTTTCATTTTATAATGTTAATGATTTTGTCAATGCCCACAGTAAAAACAAAACATGTTGTGTTTTTAGGCACTCTGAAAGAACCTTTCTCAAATACATACCTAAAAATTGCTACTTACCATTATTTTATATCTATGGCGATCTTCATTTTATTGCATATCTATATGTATATTTACTTAAAAACTTCATGCACAAAACACAAAATCGTACATATGGCGGAATGAATGCCAAAATCATTCTCTAACAGTCAACCATAGGTCAGAATAGAGAAAAAAAGGTGGGGCAAGTAAAGATATAGAGGCAAGAAAAGAGAAGAGAATAGCGATAAAGATGACTATAATACGATGATAAACATTAAATTGCCTATTACCTATATACGAATACATAAAAATAAATGAATATGATTTATTATACACATCATTTAAATATTCATAACATGGTACACATAGATACATAAATGACAATGAGACGTATGTATAGTCATTTTTGGAATGTCATCGTTAGATAAGAAAAAAAAACGTTAAAGAGCCTTCGTAACTCGCGACCCGCCCCGGCTTCGTGCGGATGCAATGCTGCTAATGCTGTGTTTATAATTTTATATAAAACGCCTAGAGCTTTTTTGTTATGAGACAATACATGTTTCTTTACATGTTACTCTTAGAAGAGTGGCACATATTTGGCCATGTGAAAAACACGCAAGCAACGCTCAAACCCACAGACCCCAGCTTGTACCACCGCAATCCCTGTCCCGGCATTTTAAAATTGAAATATTTTTGAAAATACTTATTTTTATGGCATGTTGTCAAGGGTCATATTGATCTGTAATAAATGCACAATGTATTTAAGGTACATAAATGGATGAGGATTACTACTATATTGCCTAATATAGCTTCGTAAATAAGCCATTATTTCTCGTAAAAAGTTAAGAAGAAATATTATTGTGGGTTATCCCTAATAGATAGACATTTGACTTTTTAAGGTGTACAATACCGTAGGACAGTGGTTTTCAATCTGTTTTAAAGCGATATACTTAAGGGAACCCTACAATAAAACAATACTTAAAAAAGTATTTAATTTTATCATCTTTATTAATAATCATAAAAAAGTACTACCATGGAACTTGTTACTTACTTACATAAGAAGTGTTATAATAGAAAATATTGAAAAACACAAAAAGGTATCGACTGCATAGTTAAATGATACGCTGGGTCAGAACGGCCGACCTCAGAGAGGTGTTTTAAATTTTTTTTGTTATTTTTTGCGTAACCCTTAATGTGACTTAGGGGTATTGCAGAACTCCAGGGTTCACAGCTTGAGTATCGCTGCTATAGAACAATATTTTGATCCATCTCGTTGGGTTCGGCCAGCGGTTGCAATATAAGCGAATTATTTTATTTTATTTATTTATTTAAAAAATATATATAAAATTATCAGTGATTTACTACTATATTATGCATGTATTAAACATATAAACCTTCCACACGAATCACTCTATCTATTTAAAAAAAAAACATCAAAATCCAGACAGCGGATAGCGACTTTGTTTTAATACTATCTACGAGTATGTAGTGATGATCATGAGATAGAGAATACAGAGATTAAACATCTGATAAATGTGGAAAAGAAGAGAAATCTTTTACGTTACAGGTGCCTTCTGTAACCTGTAAATTACGTTCAACTTTACCTTAAATTTTTGACGTGATTTGAGCTTTTACCATGAAATATTTATATTTTTTTGTTCAAATCATGGTTAAGATAATGGTAGTAGGTGTATTCTGTCAGTTCAGCATGTTGTATGTCAAACATGCAATTATAAATTTTGTAAAAGGACATTATACGTAACAAGCACAATCGTCAAGTATAGAATTATTCAATAATGTCCAAAACAAACAACAGTAGATCAGTCAGTACATAAAATAAATCATCAAAACAAATACCCATCATTATAATAACCTATTATAAATCATGTTCTTAATAAATTAAAACTAGTACTTATGTTAAAAAATGATAATTAATCAATGAAAATAATTAATTATAGCATCAGAAAATCAATAAAAGAATAAAAACACATCTCAGTTAGCCTAAATAATAGTCTAGTTTTTTAAAATAAACACTACAATCTGCCCTTAGTAAGCATTTAATTATTTGATTGTGATAAGTGAAACTGATGTTGTTATTTTATATCAATTGTGGTAGTTGGCTTTTTTTTTAAACTTTATAATTTAAAAATACTTATTTGTAAACTTAACCTATTATGTACAAGATTATGGCATAGGTATATTTGACGAAGGGGTCGTCGCTATTGTCAACGACCGGTCCCTTCATTACATATTATTGTCATCATCATCACTATCAGCTAAAGGACGTCCACAGCTGAACATAGGCCTCCCCCAAGGCTTTTCACAGCGACTGATTGCAAGCGGTCTGCATCCAGTTTGATCCTGTGATTTTTTTAAGGCCGTCTATCCATCTTGTCGGTGGACGTCCTACGCTGGGTCAAAGGGTCTCCAATCTATAACTTTTCTACCCCAACTGCTATCAGTACTTGGTCATCGGTCGGTCACCAGAGCCTCGTCTGTTGAAACGGGACGCACCACGTGATGGTGAGGTTGGCTTAGAGCTTTGGGTCTTGATCAAGCTCCCTTTCGTCCCATTTATTACATTATATGTTTTAATACTCAATTAAGATCAAAGAAAAGAAGTTAAAAAAATCAAGTCAGGAAATGCCTGTTCGCATACCTCAAAGACAACTTTTGTGTCACTAGACCACAAAAGTCGGGACCTAGGTCCCGATTCGGATACTAACCTGTCAAAACATGTCCTTGACCCTTATGTGAACTCAGGACAGTAGGCTGACTCACGGTTGAAATGTCTAGCAGGATTTTATCACCCTTTTGTCATCGTACGATGTGATAAAGGGAAAATCCTTACTGCGAGTCTCATGCCCATAGTCAAAAAATAACAGACTTGATTATCATCACATCGTCATAGTTTTGCATTTAATTCCCACTTTGCACTTACAGAAGGATAGCATTACTCACGTATTACCAATGTACTTGTATTTTCGTATCCCTACAACCGTTTATCCTGTTCTTTTATATACTTAATCAATTTACGCTTCGCGAAAATGATTTGTGATTTGAATTGTATGACGTCTTTTGAGTCATTTCACCGTGGTTATGTGTCATACATTGATGACTCAGCGACTTTTGTTCAAATATAGGCAAACGTCCTTTAGAATACATCTTCCAATCAAATCTTGCATTTTAACTGGAAGAAATATCTATTTGAAACTTGATATACTTAGTTAAAGTTAAAGCCAAAGAAAGTGGTGAAACCGAACCTTAGAAGTTAATGCAAAGTTTGAAAGTGCTATAATGCACTCTTTGTGCGCACAATATAAAGTTATGCATTTTAGATTGGAGGACGGATAACCAGGAAAGATGATACAGAATTTAACAAGGAAAATCTAATACGAACCACTACAAATGACGAAGTAGTTGGAATTATTGTGGTTATCTGCGTTTTATATTCACGGAAATGATTCTTTGCGGATAATAATTTGAACTTAATCTGACCTTTCTTCGAACAAAACTTAGCGCTGGCAGTAGGATTTTCAGCATTTGTCAAATCGTGTTACATTTTATCATATTTTAAAGAATTGTGGCGTCATTTGTTATTGTCACTTTGTAAGTCTTATTTTTATTGCCATTAAAATTTTAATGTCAAAATTAAATTCAAAATGGTACGTATCAATTATTTTATCCTTTCCACCTTTCCTGACCCTCTCAAGATAAACGTCACATTCTTTTTACCAAATCAACGTGACATGTCAATGACGTATTATAGAGGCAGTCCTAGAGATGCGCTAGTCACTTGTTTTTTCGCCACAGTTTTCGTTGCACGTGCCCCGTCACACGTAGCGTTGGCGTCGCGCGACCCTTATCTGTGTGCGAGTCTTTGAATGTGTGCCGCCGTGTAACAATGCTCCACACAGACATTGGTAAGGTACGGCCCTGTCTATGTGTGCCTCGGAATCGGAACAAAAACGGTGAAGCTCGCGCCGCGCACACTCGGCTAGAGGGCAGATGTTGTTCATTCCAATCATATTTCAAGCATGGGGTCGAAACTAGACGATTAGATTAGAACAATCCATTTCGTGGTCTGTGCAATCTGTAATTGGTTTATATTCGTTTCTTGCGTCATTTAATTTATCGTCTAACTAAATACACGTTACAAATTTTAAAGTAGGTATATAGGTTCCGGCATTTATCTGATAAAATAAAATGGATACCTGAAAAACTTATAATCTTCTTATAAGTGCACATGTAGTTGCAAATACCGCTTAGGTCCGAAGAAATAAGTTGTCAAACAAGTTATGCAAACGTGACACTTTTTATTATATAATACAAATTTTAAATATGAGAAAAACGTTCTTGCTTTCACTTTCCTTAAACCCAATTAATTCATAATTTCTTATAAGTCTTATAACTTAATCACATACATAGCTACGACTCTTGATAATATTCAAGGTTTTGGTGCAAAGCGCGTTGAAATATCATTGGTGCAGCGATATAACGTATCAACAAATAATGGTAATATAGCATATAGGTATCAATTAAAGCGATAGTTTTCGAGTTAAGGCTTAAGAAAATATCAGTAAATAAATAGGTACTTTAGTAAATAAATAGTAAAATAGTATAAAATAAAAAAGTAAATATTACATCCAATAATAACACTGATGTTCTTAGCTATGAATTTATTAATTGATTTTATACCTACAACCTATGTATTTAATCTCGAGCTGTGCGCTTTGGATATTTATTTGACTCAATTTTCGTTGATTTTAAGTTCGCTTTTTAACAAAAATCACACGCTATATCCAAGCGAGTGATTCAAAAATAGGCCCCTAGCTCCTCTGTGATATAACAAAACGAATTGAAGTTTTGGTCAGAATGGTAAATAAAACGCGGCAAATCTATCCAAATACCTTCGGAGCGCATTACTAATACGACCGGTATTCGGTTCTCGGAACAACTTGCACGATGATCTTGAAGATTCTCACGTCCGAGACTTTAATAGCGTTAGAAGGAGCTTTGTTTATTAATTGCTTGCACGTTAAAACATATTGTTACATAGTTTCATTTTCATTACATTTTAAATATTTTATACATAAAAAAATATTAAAAAACATATATTTCATGATGACCTCCTTGGTCAAGTGGCTAGCACGCTGGTTTCAAGCATCGCCATCTCGTGAGGTTCCGGGTTCGATTCCCAGTCGGGTCAATGTGGAAAACGATCTTGTCTATATTGTTTCGGGTCTGTGTGTTGTGGTACCACCGTTGTGTCTGATTTCCATAACACAAGTGCATTGGCTACTTAATTTTGGGATCAGAGCAATGTATGTGATTGGTGTCCAATATTTATTTATACAAATTACTCATAAATTGTTAGTGTTGGTCTAAGTGTTCAGGGTCTATGTTTGAATCACTCGAATCAATAATTCGTGTGATTTCCAATCAAAATTCGATGAATATCACGCGGCATACAAACGCGAGTATTTACAAAGTACCTATTTTTTAATCACTCGCGACAAGATATCGTGTGATATTCATTAATTAAAGTCCTATTATCAAATGAAAATCAGTTGAAATCCACATGAAAGGGATTTGAAAAAAAATCTCAACTTTGTTAGTACTCAAGTCTGCGTTTGAAAAAGAATCTAAAATCAACCAAAATAAAGACGCGAGTTCTCACAAGAGATAACCTTTTTCAAATCCCTTTTGTGTGAATTTCGACTTTAAACAATGAACGTCATACCTACGCCATTTTGACGCGAGTAATTCAAAGATAGGGCTCCGACCGAAACTCTGTAGAATCAGTGATTAAAATAATTTTGGTTTCTATTACAGGCCACATGCTGTATACTCATTAGGATTAGGGTTAAAAAAACAAACAGAGTTCGATCGTTTTGTCAATGTGTGCGCTAAAAACAATAAAGGTCCAACTTATAACATAACTGATGCTAGTTTGACTTTAAATTCAATGACACCCACTCACTGCCCACGGCAACCTTGTAATGATGCTAGACGTAGTACCGTAGATATGCTTGCATGACATACCTACATCAACTTTTTGCCAGATTTGTCCGGTTTCTGAACTACTTTTACAGCCAAATATATTATATTTATTGAATATGGCGTGTGATTCGAATACGATACGACGAAACCTAATTAGAATACAACGAAAAAACGAAAATCACGCAGAAGATTGACAAGTAGTCACAAAATTGACTTATCCTGTTTTTAAACACTGACGTGTGGATTTCAAATGTATTCAATACAAAAATTGGACAATAATCAATGAATCACTCGTCCGTCACCTTCACGCAAATGATTCAAAAATAGGGCTCAGTATATTTAGTCGATAATAAATGGACAAAAAAACCGTTGTTACTGATTCAAAGACATACATGGCACTTGCTGCTGCAAAATTGCTGAAAGAAAAATGAATGTTTCATACCGTTGGATCTATATTTCAATGCAAACATCTACCTATTACTAGAAAATAGTAGATACATACATTGTTAATAAAAAATGTGTGCGTGTACTAGTGTATACACGTAAGAAGTGAAACTACTTTATGGCCTTATTTTTCAAAAAATGATCTACATGCAACTTTCCAGAAATCGGTTAAATAAAGTTAAATTAGATAAAGTTTAAACAAAAGGATTTTATTATCATAGGCATGAATACAAATAATACAATTATTTCACTTTTCCATTTTGTTACTAAGATTATTACAGCATGAGAAATTGAAAGTACTCTTCGTCTGAACCAACCGTGGTAGGGGCAAGAAAAAGATGATGCGTAACGGAAAAATGTGACGCGTAACCAAAAAATGTGACGTTTTTTTTTTAACGCCGATAAAGAAGTTTCACTTCAATAATTACCAATATTATTGAGCTGAGTCCAATAGTACAAGAAGGTACTAATTAGATGATATTTTTCGGGTTGTTTGTGTTTTTAGGGTTCCGTAGCCGAATGGCGGAACCCATATAGTTTCGTCAAGTCTGTCTGTCTGTCCGTCCGTATGTCACAGACACTTTATTCTGTAACTATAAGCATTGCACTGTTGAAATTCGGTGGGAAGATGTATCCTTTTAGCCGCTTTACGGTTCTTATGCAAAAATAATATAATATAATGTAGATCTTAGCAAATACTTTCAACAAAAAAATTTAGCTTAGTGGATTCCCCAAATTAATTAAAATTGACACGGAACCCTCAGTGCGGGAGTCCGACTAGCACTGGGCCGTTGTTTTTTTTTTTGTTCATAAATACTCCTTTAGTAGTAAGTAACTAATCTTTAGATGTAAGAAAGAAGCGGCATAAAAGTCATGGTACAGTGTTTACGCGGGGGATTCCCTTGTTTGTTAAAATATGAGATAATTAATTAAATAGTTCCATTGTCGCCAAGAGTAGTCATCAGAACAAGGATTTTATCACTAATTACGAAGTATTTGACTTTAAAATGAACATTTTAACTTTCCTTTAAATGGGATTCTTCATCACTTTGCTACGGTCTTACCTGAGGTGGAATTGTGTAAAGCAATCGTATTCATTTGACAGTTCAAAACGTAAGGTATGATCAGTCAAACGGTGAAGAAGAAATCACTGTAAAAGTCACATCAGTTAGACAACCTTTTGTCTTCGTAGGTGCGGTCAGTGGCGGCTAGGAAGTTTCCCAGCCCTGCAACTGCATGTGCCACAGTAAACAAATCATTAAATAAATAAATATTGGACACCAATCATATACCAAGTAAGTAGCTATTTGCACTTGTGTTATGGAAATCAGACACAATGGTGGTACCACAATAACCAGACTTAAGACAATACAGACAATTTTGATTTCTATATTGACTTGATCGGGAATCGACCCCGGGACCTCGGAGTGGCGACGCCTTGAAACCAACTTACTCAACCACTACACCACAGAGGTCGTCAAACATTCCAAGTATCCATTAGTAATTTATTAAACAAACAGTTGGTGTGATAATGACGGAGTGATTTCCGGAGGGCGGTCTTGCATTTAAATACATAAGATGATTCAGAAATGACGTTTGAAACCAATTCATCTACATTTGGTTTCAGCAAGTAGTTTTGGGAGTTGGGAGTGACCGGTTAACCTCAAAATCTTTCCTTATAGGAGAAAATCTGTAGTAGATACGATCATTCATGCATGATGAATCATCTCCCTGATAGTAAGATCACATTGTTGTGACTACTATGACAAATAGTGGCAGCTCCGTAAAAAACATTTATTTGCGTTAGACTACCAAGTAGGTATCACTAATATTTGTTTGTATGTATTGTGGTGTCTAGTTTTTTGTGTTTTGACAGTGAAAAGCAAGAATCGTTGCATAGGTACGCATGATAACAATAGGTTTCGGTTTCAAAGAACGGAAGACACTACTTGAAAAAGTCTCACAGCTGAAATGGCATCGGTGTACGTCAATGGCGCTTTTGTTTGGAGTTAGGTTACTGCATCATTATTTTGACTGTGGCGGTACCGTTGCTTACGCTAGGCAGACGTTAAACTCGCATTACTAATGCAACTGCACTTGATAGTTGTACGGGATGTGTTTGTTTGATTTAAATAACTGGCTAAGGACAGATTTCTTTGTTACCAACAGTTATCGGAATTCGGAACAGTAACTTATTTTGAAACTAAATCTATAAGTTAGGACTTCGGGCAAAATTAACTGATTGATTAACCACGATTAATTGATATAGGTATTCTACTTATAAACCAATCTAGACATCTTTACTTTATTTCTGCTTCAGTAATCATGACATTAATAAATGAATTCAGAGGCAAACCACCACAATAATATCCGACTTAATTTTACTCCAGGATTATGAAATTACTAGCGGTGCCCCGCGACTTCGTCCGCGCGTTTCGAGTTTGCTCTATACCCACAGTTGCAGCATGGCGTTAAATAAAGCCTTCTTCGATAAGTAAACTATCCAACACAAAAAATATGTTTCAAATCAGTCCAGTAGTTCCTGAGAGCGCGATCAAACGAACAAACAATCTCTTCAGCTTTATAATATTAGTATATATACTCGTCCTAAGATTTCACGTAGGTACGTTATTATTTACTACATCAAAGGACACCTCTTTTGTCAGCCAGTCAACAGATCTATTGAGATAAGAAATCATTACACACATTTCAATAAGTAGTTATACCTTACATACGTTAGGTGTGAACAAAAAATATTTAAAGCCGCAGTTCCGGAGCTACATTACTAATTCTGTAGCAACTACATTCACCATTTCACCCGCATATCTTAATTTTTTTGCCTCCCACTGTTCAGTACGGCGACACGACTTAAACATTTCAAACGTACCCAGATGTGGAAAGCTAGGTGAAGTTGTTCTGATTTGTCTAACATACACTTGCTGAACATTTTGTAATGATACAGGAATGTTATGGTTGTACAAATACAAATCCGGAACACGAAAATACGCGGTATAATTGGAAAAGCGGACGTTGGGGAAAAAACAGCAAAATTGAAGTAGGAGTGGGCGGGGCACGTGTGCAGAATGCACCCAGATAGATGGGCCCAAGTTGTAACGCGATGGATACCACGAGACGGCTACCGACAAAGAGGTAGACCTAAAAAGAGGTGGTGTGACGACTTGACCAGCTTTGCGGGAGATTGGGTGTCATTGGCTGCTGACAGAGACCAATGGAACGTGTTGGGGGAGACCTTTGCCCAGCAGTGGGATGAAATAGGTTAATAAAAAAATAAAATAAAAATAACGGGGTTACATTTTTGTCAGGCATTACACATGCACAGCAGCGTGTGAATGTTCTTATACTATTATGCGTTCCTATGACCCTCGGTTACCTGGATCCCATCGTCAGATTCGTCATGGTTACAACGGGACAACCTCGGAAGTGTACCCTTTTAGAAAATATAATAACAATGCAGCATGCTACAAACACACAAGTTGTTGTTAATTTAAATAATCGCATTCTACCACCAACACTTGGAACGTTTTCTATTTCTTCATCATTTGTCGGTTTCGAGATTGATAGTTAAATCAATTAATATTGAGTTGAATATTTACTATTGAGCGCGTTTTAAAGAAATATATTTATCCTTTCTTCATTTAAATAGCTATTCTGACATTTGGTTGAGGTATTTTTCTACAAAACAAGCACAATCATGTAGATTCAACAGTTGGTGACGACATTTAAAAAATATTTGAATAAACTATCGATCACGAAACCGGGCCTAATGCCCAATAGCTTCATCACGAAGCTATTGGGCATTAGGCATTAGAAAATTTACGATTGTGCCTATTTTGACGACAAAGTAACCAAATGTCAGAATGGCTAGTTTAAGGTGCTACCTGGATTTTTAACGCGCACACTAGCGCCGCGCAAAAATCATAACTCGTTAAATAAAAGACCAATCAAAAATCTGGTAGACATGACTAAAGCGGCGCTAGTGTGCGCGTTAAAAATCCGGGTAGCACCTTAAACTAGCCATTCTGACATTTGGTTACTTTGTCGTCAAAATAGGCACAATCGTAAATTTCAAACATTTAGCATTACTATTGCTGAACGAATTTTACCATTATTATTACTGAAGAAATTAGTCCTTAGTTCGTGAATAAGAACGATTTTTTTTTATGTAGTACTGTAGGTATACTCACTATTACTTACTGTAGGTATAATTACTTAATTTCATGACACATTAGGAAAAAGTTTCAACATAAGGGACCTACATCATACTAAATTGTATCATTCTCGTAGGTACATGTTAGTGTCCTTAACAACATTAGTTTCCTACTTAACATCTCTTCTAGGGCAACAAAGGTCTTTGAAGTCGGCTACGTTAATTCGCTAAGTAATTAGGAGCTTTCTCGCAGTGTTTCCTAGCCAAATGATTTGTAATTAATTAATTGATTGCTCATTACATCACTGTTTAGAGCCACGATTTGAATCGCCCTTGTGAAATAACAAGCTTTGCACGAATGTACTTGCTACTGAGGTTAAAAACAACACGAAGTGTTTAAACAAAAATCCCCTTATTTCAAAAATGTTGTACTGGCTGGACTATGGTATTAAACGACCAATTTAAAAAATAATGACTTAATGACAGCATTCAGTAATTTATTTATTTATTTATACTTTATTGCACAATAATAAAATTTTGTACAAAAGGTGGACTTAACGCCATATGGCGTTCTCTACCAGTCATGCCTTTGGGCTAAGCAGAAATGATTGTGGGCGGTGCGACAAAGAAACGAAATTAATTATATATACAAAAAAGTCCCAAATAAATACATTAATAATACATACATATACCAACATATACTATATATATATATATATATATATATATATATATATATATAACAAGCATATATATATATATATATATATATATATATACTATATATTATGACGATCGTTGTAGATAGATGTTATGGTAAATTATTAGTAATTCTATTAATTGGTTGGGTAACCTTCTTAGTTCTTAGTTTACACCAATTCGATGAGCCATTTAGCTTATGTTTCGGTTAGATATTTCTTATTTTATATTAATTTATAAATAAATTTGATCGGATACCGATATGTCGGTTCGATAAGTAACACAATAAAAGAACAAAATAAAACAGTTGCAAAGGATAAATCCATTATCTTATCATAACCAAATCTGTAACTGATTGGTTGTGAATCGGGGGGGCTGTTGCTGTCTTTCGTATTAAGAAGGATTACTTTTTACTATCCTCAACAATATGGTCGAACTATTTCCTTTATAATCAACCATTAATACCTAATATTTTCTCCTATTATTCCCTAACAACGCGACACGCCACGATCAATGCGAAAGGAATACAGCTGTAGCTTATTAATTTTAATGATTTTACATTACATTGTAAAGAAAACTAGGTAGACGGTTTAAAGCGAGCAATTATGAGGGGACCATGTCCTAGTTATAATTAAATTTATAATATTTTCTGATATCATTCAGTTGTATTTTATGTACAGTGACCAGCTCATCACCCATTTTTGTTGCAAACTAGCCCTTATCAAAACTGAATAAGAGACCGCAGTGTTGACGTGCTGTTGTCCGTATTAGGCGTCACATGAAAATTTTACGTATACCTAATCCTACCTAAGTTCTGACATAGATTCATATTAATAACTCTCTGCATTTCCCAAGCGGTTGACTGGTAGAGAATGCCATAAGGCATTAAGTCCGCCAATTGTACCATTAACAGTGCAATAAAGTATAAATAAATAAATAAATAATATCTACTAACTTACTTCGCCTCGAAATTATCATATCATCCACAGGAGAGCCATTATCTATACTAATATTATAAACCTGAAAGGTTTGTTTGTTTGAACGCGCTAATCTCAGGAACTACTGGAAGGATTTGAAAAATTGTTTTTCTGTTGGATAGCTTATTTATCGAGGAAGGCTTAAGGCTATAAAACATTACTCTGCAACGGTAGGAGAGAGAACAAATTCAAAACGCGCGGAAAATGTCGCGGAGGACCGCTAGTCAGTCTTATATGTAACATATATACATTATTGTTATTAATGCATATTAAATAAAATGTGCTCACCTAATTTAAAGTTACTCAGATTGTTATTTTATTAAAATGTTATCTATTTAATTACCAAAATTCTTCCAGTCAGACTTAACTTTTTTTTATTTTCTTCGTCTTATCATCTGCCTAACGCACAAAGTATAATAGGACTTACTTAGTGGGAGATTTGTCATCGACCTATCCCAAATTTGGTATTTATGTATCGGCTTGTACGAAGGTTCAGCTTAGTAATGTGTTGCATAAGCTAACTTCTATGACTAAGTACGTTTAGTTAGTCCTTCTGGGGCTATCCGGAGGTAGCCTTCTTATTTGGGGCAAAAAGTATATCAGTCAATTCACTATCAAAGAAACAATAACCATTATTGTGTTACATTTGTTGAGTAATACAAATTTCATTGAAATAAAATACCGCTATGACTAAGCGATGACGAACAATATGAAATCATCGTTTTTCCTACGGGAGTAAAAGTTAGCGAGGTTGCTTGTGTAAATGTGCTCTTTTAAAGTCTGTTTTTCTTTGCTTGTCCAATATTGTAAACAATCTTTATATTCCTTTTTAGGGTTCCGTAGCCGAATGGCAAAAACAGAACCCTTATAGTTTCGTCAAGTCTGTCCGTCGGTCTGTCTGTCTGTCCGACCGTATGTCACAGCAATTTTATTCTGTAACTATACGCATCAAACTTGGCAAATTTGGTAGGAAGATAAAGGTAGGAGGAAGAAGAGAAACAATTTTCTCTAAAAGTCTAACGTATGCGAGATATACGCTTCCAAAGTGGTAAAATGGACGTTCCCCCCCCCTTTAACTTCTAAACTAAGCGAGTGTAAATCTTAAAAAATATATGTAATGATAAACAAATACTTTCAACGAAAATTGGTTTGGATGGGATCAAACCAGTAGTTTTTAAGATATAGCACATTTTCAACAACCGCAAACTTAACTGTGTTTTTCATACTATTCATACAAACACTATGAAAAACAAAGCTATATTTGGTGTCAACAAAATATTGTGGTATTTTAGCTGAGTGGAAATAAGTAGATCCCTAGTTCAGTTAAAGTTGGCACGGAACCCTCAGTGGGTGAGTCCGACTCGCACTTAGCCGGTTTTTTAAACAAAAAAATTAATTAATATAAGATAAACACAAAACCTTCTAGAGGGCAGTATAGTTATAGTTATTGTTGAATAGTTTATTATTTTTTTAGTTTGTTAATTATTTACTATGAAAAGATTGTTTACATTGTTTGACTAGCAAAGAATAACGTACTATATTTTGAACACCTTAAAAAAATATACAGTGAATCCTGTTATAGGAGCAAACATTTTAATCAATTATTCTACAGAGTCTTAGTTGTTGCCTTGGGTCTTAGTGTTTTAAAATGCTTTAGCTCAGAAACTCAGAATCCAAAGATATAATCCTCATCAATGTATATCAAAGTCGCCAAGAGTCTATTTACCAATGATATTGGATCTATTTACCAACGACAGGTAGGTCTTATCCAAATAAGTATAAATCTTCCGATTTTAAAATGTCATTTTCATAAATTATTACTGTAAAATAGGTGACGTTTCCAAATTAGCCGGTTTGTATCATATTCGACGAAATTCCTTATTTGACGTTGGGCCGGACACATTTGTTTGCAATACATTGCTAGTTCGATTTATTATTTTAGAATATAACAGTTATTTTATTTTTTATATTTTTTACTTATAATTGAATTTATTAGACATGACATTTCTTAACGGGATTTTAATCGCGTTTAGACCCGTAATGTGTAATACTTATTGCAATGCGCGGGTGTTGTGGTACCATAGTTGTGTCTGATTTCCATAACACAAGTGCATTGGCTGCTACTTTGGGATGAGAGCAATGTATGTGATTGGCGTCCAATATTTATTTATTTATTTAATGCAACGCGAAAATCGTACACATCATATATTTTATTTTTGTTTCTATTACTGTAGGTCACATCCTGTATATTGTTGACGTACCGAATTTTATAGAAAGACATTTTACATAAAAATCATTACCTATATTCTTCGAGTTTTGTGTAGAGAACTATAGAATTGATATAATAAGTTATCAACTCCAAACGACCTAAACTAGTAAATATCTCACATACATCACTGACCAAACACATTAAAACTTGTTGCACCATTAGCGAAATCAATTCATTTTGCAAACCATTTAATATCGGAGGTATCGCCATACTTATTCTTGACCAGCATACGTAGATCCGTCGCCTCCCCTTCGCTCGTATCTCTTTTACACTACGGGAACAATATGAATGGGTTTGGAGGGATCAAGGTACATGGTCGACATTAAAAGTAACCCCATAGGCGGTACAAAGCGTAGTGCAAGGGGCTGCTACCCTTGTATGGGGTTTGCTCACGGAGGAAACAGTGGTTCTGATCACTTGATATAAATATAAATACGGGCTCGAACAGTGCTATTGATCTGCAAGTATGCAATTCTACTGGTATGACAATAATATTGATATTCAATGTAGGTGCTAGCAATACCTATCGGTAGATAGGTTGGAGGTTACGTAGATACCTTGAATTGTTTATGTAAATAAGTTAATACGGTATTCTTATAACCTGGGAACGTAGACCTTCTTTCTTAGTAAACAAACAGAACAAAAATGAATAACAATTAACTCACAATTCGATAATTGCAAAATGTACATACGTCGTATTATAACTAAATCACGTTAAACTGTGTTTTTAAAATAATTTCCAACTTATTTTCTGACACGATAAATAAGATCTACAATATAAATTTTAGAATTGCATTCTTGAATTTAAAATTTTGCTGTAAGTCATTGAACCCACCATAAATACAGTGCGACACGGCTTTTTTGGTCGACGGCGAAAATCAGAACAAACGCTGTCATCTTCAAAAATGCGGTTGCCCTATAGATCTGGATCTAGTAATGTAGCCAAATCTCTCCAATCTTAAAGGCGATATTCCGATATTTCCTTATGTTTGATTTTATTAAAAAATTTCTTTTTAAATACCGTAGAACTAAGTTTCTTAAGAAAAGTTCTATTTCAATTGTTTGTATTATTTATACAATTGTATTGCGTTTGAAATCAGTAAAACATACATGAAAAATACATACATGTTTATACTGATTTAAATTAGCACCCTTCATTTTCAGCTTCCTAAACTCCTTAAATCAAGGGAGATTTTTGCATTGGCTATCCTGATAGAATGCTAGCGCCCCCTTTCAATGTCATCTACTCGTATCAGCCAGAAGATTCTTGTCAGACTGTATGTGTGCATACCTTGTTATGAAATCATAAACAGATTATACTCTATTCAATAACCTGCAACGGTTCCACGCAGTTACAGCATGACATGTGTTTTGCTAACTATTCAATAGTTATTTTATCAAGTGCACTATTATTTATTTGCCTAGCTATCAGGCCGTACCTGCTAACTATTGTGGTTGGTGTGGAACAGTTTTTCTCGGCTGTTATCGTCTGGCTGATAAGGACGCACTGTAAATATGCGTTATCACACCGACCGTAAGGTCAAAATTAATAGCAATCGCTTTTGTGGACTCAATCGGAAGAGTAATAAGGAACGTTAATACGACCTTTAGCTTCATTAACGAGCTCTTATAGTATCCCCAAGGCCCGGTTGCGTAACCGATGGTTAACTAAGCTAATAGTTAAATGTTGTTATCAGCTGTTGAATATTTTCAGTTGAGCATGTTTTGAAGAAAAAAATCTTTAACTCAATGTCAAAACGGCTATTCTAATGATTATTGGTTAAGGTATTTTTTGTAAATGCATTGCCTTCGTTTTACACTTCCACTGGGTAAATGCAAGCTTAAAATATGTTTATGTATACACTAATTTCAAAATAATACCAACGACAGGCTCATGTATAAAGAAAGGATATTCTAACTATTTATTTATTTTTAATATTAGAATTTGAACATTAATAATATTGCCTTATAAGCCGTATCGGTAAATATATGTTTAAATTGTGTTGTAGAGTGTGAATTAGGTATTAACATTTGTAATGCCTTGTAGTTATATCGTTTCATCTTGTTTGCGACCAAGTTATTGTCAAAATATTGATTTGTTCTTAAAACTGTGTAATTTATAGGTTGTATTTTTTACGCTACGACTAAGTTGAGAAAACGGGAGGTCGTCGCACGTTTTTGCCAATATAAATTATCTTATCTGAGCCCACGTAACTCTACCACAGAAGATATAAACTCTACCTAAAGTCGTGATAAGAGGCATCTGCAACACTGGTTAAAGATTCGATATCACTGTTCACAAAATTACATGATGTAACGATAAAACAAACGATTTACTTAACGATTTACTACTTTGACGACCCGTCTGGTGTAGTGGTCGAGAAATCGCCTACTACGCAGCGGGTTGCGGGTTCGATCCCCGCACAATACAAAAATTTGTGTGCATGAACATGTCTGTTTGTATTGGTCTGGGTATTTTCTATATATATCATGTATGTATTTACAAACAAAAAGTATTTAAGTATTATATCCGTTGTCTGGCACCCATAACACAAGCTTTGAGTAGCTTACTTTGGGACTAGATGGCGATGTGTGGGAATGTCCAAAGGAAAGGAAAGGATATTTACTTAAAGGTGTGTGATTATTCCCTCAATCGTATGTAAACGAGACACAATAGAAATTCTATTGTTTTGCGGTCTCATGCGACCGATCGGGTGTTAAAGCGTAAGATGAAATGAAAAAACATGAAAATATAAGATAAGATCATAAAATTGACACTGAAGAATGTGGTTAAATGTCTGAGTGATTTAAAACTGTACCTTCTATCCTGTATTCTGTTTGAAAAAGCTTCATGTTACTATTAAACTATAGACTAGCGTATGGAACTGACACCACGAACAAATTTCACACTCCATGAACTGACGCCACTTGTCATCAACTCCTGCACACGGTATCAAAAAGATAAAATAAAATAAATAAACGTGTATAGTTCCACTTCGATCACAATAGCAGTAGTATATAGTATTCCACATTCAGCCATCCACCATCGAACTAGGAATTTGCCTGTGTCTTGAGTTTTGGTAGGCATCATGAGGATTTTCTCATCTGTCAAGATAGTAGATATACAGTAAAGAAATGGTAGGTAAAGTGAACATTTACCGATGAATACATTAGTTCCCAAACGTACGCATGCATATTTATAAAAAATAAATGCTAAAAAAGTTGGTCTCACAGCCGCCAAATACGCAATTTATAATAAAGTTATGTAGAATGTTTTCATGTTTTCGTTTGACGTCTCGTTCTGTGCAAGGTCTTAAGGTTTTGTAAGTCCTGTTGTATAGTTTACAACTCAGGACTTTAAGGTGTCGACGTCAAAGGCAGTTCTATGTGGAGGTGTGAAGCACACAAGATCGGATCTGCGCTTCCGTGCGTAGTGTTAGATCAACGTTTGGTCGCATCATGTTCAACATTCCGATTTTAAGAAATACGTCATAATCTTGTTGTTATGTTGCGACACTTTTTCATAGCGTCTTTACCGTAGCGTAGTTAGTACTTAGTCATAACAACACACTGCCAGTTACTAAATTTTCATCTACATATATAAAAACATAGGTAGGCAACTTAAAATATTATGCATGTGCATCGTCTTAAATCGCAATGAAAATAATCACCTTATTAAGTTTTATATAAATTAGGCTGTTGAATAGTTATAGGTGATAAGAAATGCTAATGTGAAGATCAGTCTGCATAATAATAATACGCACTTTCACAATGGTAGCATACAATATAAAATGGAACCTATTATGTTTATCTTATGAGTTAATAAGTAATGTACATAACTCACCTATATACAAATAGCAGATACGTTAGATAGAAATTGTATTGAAGGAATGAGCTAAATTAAATTTCATTTGCCTTCCTTTGTTACGGCTCTATACCGAACAACGCGTAACGGAAAGACGCTAACGCCATCTATACTTTGAGCTCAAAACTAAACAAGATTATAAAGGGCTACGCGAAATAGTAACAGATAAGAAGTCACTTTTCCCGATACGTAATTACATTCAAGCTTTCGTGTCTTATTATTGCGTTTACGAAGAATTCATTAGCTTATCCAAGCCGTGGAAATAATTAACAATTAACGCCATCAAACAAAGATCTTTAATATTATAAGAACTCTTGATATGCACGAGTAGACTGTATTCGTAGAAAACTTACAAACAGAAAATGTAGGTAAGTACCACGTTATTTTAATATGAAGCATTTTTCATATTTAGTTATTAAACGATTATAATGCGTAGTTTTTTTTTCTTGCTAATTAGATAAAGGTATACTCGCTTTTCTACTTTTTGAAAATGCTGTACTTTATTTAAGTAAGTATCTATAGTACAAGAAGCTTCTGTAACTTTATACTACCAAGCGTTAGTATGAAGTATGAATTTTTTACTAAGTAAACGCAAGAATGTCATCAAAATAGACAAACTGTCACGCTATTATTCTTTACAATTCAAAAGTCTACAGAAGTGATGGTAAAATGTAGGCACGCCCCACCGATGGCTTTTTGTTATCAACGGTCACGTAAGCACAATGCCAGCACACGTGCTATAGTCTTATTACCCTCTGTGTGTAACATTCAATTAGCTGTATCAGTCCATTCTGCATTTACCTTTTTTTATTTAGTGAGTTGTTATTGCTACTTAGGAAAAGAGAAGATAAGCCAAGGAAAAATGTGCCAAAAATATGACGACAAGATTTTGACGTATTTTTGTTTGAGTTGATGACAATAGTCGTCAATTAATGAAGCACGAAATTTGATTGTGGTGTCTGTGCCATACGTTAGTAATAGTAGTTCAATAATTCTTTCTTATCCGTGCTTGATACTTACTTTAGAGATACTTTTACTTTTTTTAAATTCATTTTTTAGTTATATTCAACAATCGATGACAGAGTTGAGGTTGATGGTTTTAAGATTCAAATGAAACACAAAATATGTTTGTTAAATTACATAAAATTTACAATATTCAATGTAAAAAATTAAATACTGTCCGTTCCAATAATTCAGCACCTTGTCAAACGCAATATTATTAAGTCATACCTTTTACTAAGTCGTTCTTTGTTCTGTTCACAGTAACATTAGCTATAATGAGTACCTAATAACATTTGGTAATACGAGCCTTATTTGCTGAGTCTAAATATTGTTTATTGTGGCACAGAAAACCGACTAAGTAATTGACGAATTATAAAACGTTTGATCGGAGAAAAGCGGTCAAGGCCTAATCCACCGCGTAGCGTATTCCGTAAGGTCTAAATATTGTACGTGTAATATAAATTTATTCAGTAAGGAACAAGTATAAAAGTAACAGTAAAAGTAAAAGTAACATCACTTTGTTAGAGTTTTCCCAGACCCTTCAAAAATAAATTTTCGGAGTGTTTTCTATTTTGTATCAAAAGACGTGGTTGTGGTAAACTTTTGCAAATTAAAATTTATGTAGTCTTACCAGTTTTTCTAGAGACGTACTATCGCGGTCACCGCAGCCGAACCACCATAAGAACTTAAATTGCTTGCGATGCGCCACGCGCCATCTTCTGTTTCATTCAAGTGACGCCCGTTTTTGTGTCGTATTTGGAAGCGTATTATCACGACGTATTATTTACCTATTCTTTCTCTGATGATGATAATTAAATGGCTAAATTACAAGCTGTGTGCATTGGGCCAATAAATGTTAATCGACGTAATCAAAACAAAAACAAGCCTATTTCATCTTATTGCATTGTAGCAAATATGGCATACTTGGTAACAATCAACTCGCATAGGCATAAAACGCTGTATTTTTATAGCACTCCGATATTACTATCGATGGAATAGAAATGCCTACTTTAATTAAGTATGAATGGCAAATATGTTTTCAATTAGTACATGAATGAAATAAGTTTCATATGCCAGCTACTCATTTAAAGATTGACTTATTGGCTACTTATTGTTATAAAAAACTTCCTCTAGAGATAAGGAGGTCGGAGACGAAATTATCTTTTAAGAACAAACTGGGTAAGTTTTCTGACAGAATAATTGTGAAACTTGTAAAATATCTATGTTTATTCTTAAGTCATTTCAATATTTAGTTGTTATGTATACAATATAAAGTATACTTATATGTTTATAAACTTGTATATGTATTATGGTTTGTATTATATATAGGTATTTAATAATATTATCGTCTATTATATTTTATTGCGTCTTTTAATTTCTACTGTACGTACAGTCACCAGCACATGAGGTTACCCACTTTCGCTGCAAACTAGCTCTTATTACAACTGCATAGGTTACCGCAGTGTTTACCTTGACGTGTTGTTGCCTGTACATCATTTTCCTGCGCCCATTACAGTCTTTCTCTGCATGATCTAAAAACATTAAATCACTGGGATATAATGTTTTTTGCATTAAGTCCACCATTTTCATTTTATGCAATAAAGTTTTTAAATAATAATTTCGTTTCAAATATCCTCATATAATAGCTAAGCTGTCATTTTAGCTTATCCTGAATAGTTTCATTTAATTTTCCTCTAATTTTGACAATGTTTAGATAACCCAATATATATATACTAGTTATCAACGGTTATACCGATAACCTATTTTATACTCATTAAAACCTATGATTGTATTACTATGTAATACTAAAATTCGTGCCAAACTCTTCCGTGAGGAGACATGCCCGCTAAAATCAGGCAAACCTGTTCCACAACGTATCTTTGTTATACTAAATAGAGTTTCAGTAGGCTTTTAAGAAGTATCTGAATCGCTGTTTGCCGACCCCGCCTTAAGTTTAAAACTCAAAATATTTGGTGATAGAAACTCTCATATCTATTTTTGCTTTTGAAAATTCTGTTGCAATACTATCTTGCACAGACGACGAAGACGTTGTAAAGATCGCAAGATCACACTGATGCATGCGTGAGGAGACCTTTTTTCAGAGAACATCATTTGCTGATAATAATGATGATGATGACTATCTAGGACTAGTATTTTATTTCGCAAAAGAAAACAATATACCTAGTTTGAATACGTCAAGCGTTTTTGTAGAGGCTTTCTGTAAAAACCTAGATAATCCATTGGAACATAGCCCTATCCGTAATTTTATGTTTTTTTTTTAACTTTGTTGCACTAAAAGTTGTACATTTGGAGTACTTAATGACTTATGGGATTCTCTACCAATCAACCGCTTGGTAAAGCAGAGAGTTTAATTAGTGGAAATTTGATTAAACGGATATATACCGAATCTACTTCATCTGTCTCAACTGTGTCGTTGTGTTGCATTACACTTACATATCGAGAACTATACGCGATGACCTCAAATGAGGTAGTAACGGAACCAAAGTTCCAGGTACACTGGTCACTTGTACTAACTGTAGAATAAACAACCCTAGTTAGAGCCCCGAGTTCTTAGCCTTGGTGTAATCAAAAGTTAAACAGAAAAGGGTCTCACGGAATCCTTTTTAAGGAAAAAGAGAGTAGATAGCTTTTGTTATTAGAAGTTTTATATGTTTTGGAAAGTTATGCTGGTTTTGGGATTTCAAGTCACTGTTAGAGTAACCATCTACATATTATTAAAAGTATCCTACTTATGCTCTGATTAAATACGAGAGTAATCTTAGATTGAATGTCAGACAACCAACATTTGAAATGATATACTAGATCCATAACTTCCATAATTTTCTGCAGGTGTAGGTCGAAGTAGGGGCATATTTAGATTACTTTTTACGTAATTAGGTAATAAGTACTAAGGTAAAATATTAAAACCTATAAAGGCATCGGGCAAACAGCTGAAAGGTGAAATAAAATTAGCTTGCTGGCTCTGGTTCACCGACCGTGTTATCTTTTCAACCTTATCAGTATTTTTATTACGACTCATATTTACAATTGAAAACTTGTCGATAAATAATAACAAACAGCTTATATTGATAGCAATTCAATCAAAAACATGTGGTCAAAGGAAATAGGTCTTATACGTAAATCACGTGATACCAATCGACTTATGATTACTGCTAATAGTTAATTAAACCATCATCAACCAGAGCAAATTATCAAATAATGTTATTCAAAACCTTTAGTTTTTAGGGTTCCGTAGCGGAATGGCAAAAAACGGAAACATTATAGTTTTGTCAAGTCTGTCTGTCCGTCCGTATGTCGTAGCCACTTTATTCTTATAAGCTTCACACTGTTGAAATTTGGTAGGAAGATGTAAAACTAATGATATTTAAGGGGATACATACATACATGAAACTAAAACCGTTTTTTTTAGTCCAACCTATGCATGTGGGATGTCTATGAATAGGTCTTTAAAAATGACATAGAGATATGCATAGAGGTTTCTAAAACTAATTTCTTTTAAAGTCTAAAGTTTGATAAATAGACGCTTCCAAAGTGGTAAAATGGACGTCCCTCCCTCGAACTTCTAAACTAAGCGAGTGAAAAAAAAATGTGATGTAGATCGGACGGGATCGAACAAGTTGTTATTGCGATATAGCACATTTTCAACAACCGCAAACATAACTTTGTTCTTCATAGAAACACTATGAAAAACAAAGTTATATTTGCTGTCAACAAAATATTGTGGTATTTTATGTATGTGTTATATTAGTACAGCCACAAGATGACTCGCGCAGTGTTGATATTGGCCTCAAATCGCAAGAGAGCATTCCATAACATGTTGCAGATATTAATTGTGACGACACACGCCGCTCTACTTCGTTCGACTAGTTGTATGTAGATGACATCGTCTGGCTCTACATAAAGTATGCCACAGACGGGGAGCTAGCGCCATCTCTTGTGGTCGGTCGGAAACGCAATACAACGGTCTCGAATTGTTGCCTTGCGTTTAAAGCTTTAAAAGGATACTTTGATATGATATCCTTTAAATGAGTACGGACGCGCTGAATACTATTTCACACCATTCTGGTTAAAAAGATGTCACTGTGAGTTTTCAGGAAGCTGAATACCCCTTAGGGTGGTCGGGAAGGCTGGCAAGTTTTTAGGTTAAAAACTACTAAAAAAATTCGTAGATGGCTCTGAAAGCCTGCATTGCGATATGCCTCGTGAATGTCGTAAGTGTCTATTAGCTTTAAATAAGTATGACATGACAGGTGTTTCGTTTGGATTAAATCATTTATATTTTCACCCTGTATTGTCTCTAGTTTTTATGGTAGGTAGACCTAAACTTAAAACGCTAGGGTTTGTGGAACCATGAAGTTGTTTGTGGTTTTTCATGCGATAACTTTTAGCACAAAAGGCGTTTAATGACAGGATATAATGGGTTTAATTGTTCCCTTTAGAGCCCAGATAATATAATACTACCTTTAGAGTGACTTCGAAGAATCCACTGTTTGCTATAATTCATACGTCTTGATTACTAGCTTTCTGAACGCTTTAAACTATGAAATAGACTGTTTCGACTGCTGATTAAAAATTACCATTTTCAAAAAACTGTCTAAAAAGCAAAAATAATGCATTCGTTTTCTATTTAGGAGTAACAAATTCTTTTGGAGTCGATGCATGAGTTTGTGAACTGTTACACCCTATATTTTACACCAATATTGCTGACTAAGATATGATCAATGTTCAATACCAATTAGTTATGAAATATTGTGATCAGCAATATTTGCGTATAAAAACTCGCGGATTTCCAAATTTAGGCAGTCTGTTCTAATTTGTCAAATCGCTGCCCAACTACGGACCTGGTTACTGCCTGTCGGTTGACCTTCAGTGAGGAGACTCTGAAGGACAGGACCCCGGTATTTTACCCGTCTGTTGGTGTTAGTGAGGAGACTCTGAAGATCAGGTCTCACTCAGTCGCGTTCCAAATTAAAACTTAGAGTGAAGTGGCAGTTTTGAAACAGTGAAAGACAATTGTAGTTAGTATTATATTTTTATAAATCAAAATAAACATTGTGGTGCAAGGACTTAGTTTTTTTTTAAAATTAAAGACTGTGCCCGGTGTAACAGAACGTAAGCTTCACATCATACACCGACTCCAAAATAATTAGTTTATTCTAAATTGAAAACGAATTTGATGTTTTTATTTCTTATTTTTAGGGTTCCGTAGCCGAATGGCAAAAAACGGAACCCTTATAGTTTCGTCAAGTCTGTCTGTCTGTCTGTCCGTCCGTATGTCACAGCCATTTTATTCTGTAACTATAAGCATCACACTGTTGAAATTTGGTAGGAATGTGTATCCTGTTAACCGCTTTACGATCCTTATACAACAAATAAAAAATAATGACATTTAATGGGGGGCTCCCATACATGAAACTAAAACCAAAAAATTTTTTTTTGTCAAACCTATGCGTTTGGGGTGTCTTTGGATAGGTCTTTTAAAATGACATAGAGGTTTCTATAACCATTTTCCTTTAAAGTCTAACGTTTCAAAGCTAGACGCTTCCAAAGTGGAAAAATGGGCGTCCCCCCCATCTAACTTCTAAACTAAGCAAGTGTAAATTTTGAAAAAAATATGTAATGTAGATCTTAACAAATACTTTCAACGAAAATTGGTTCGGACGAGATCGAACAAGAAGTTTTTGAGATATAGCACATTTTCAACAACCGCAATCATAACTTTGTACTTCAAACAAACACTATGAAAAACAAAGTTATATTTGCTGTCAACAAAATATTGTGGTATTTACTAAGTGGAAATAAATGGATTCCCTAATTCAGTTAAAGTTGTCACGGAACCCTCAGTGCGCGAGTCCGACTCGCACTTGGCCGGTTTTTTAGTAACTTACTCATATCACAAAAATACTGGACAGATTTTGATGAAATTTACACTGTACCCTAAGTTGAACTATACATCATTCAATTAAAAAAGAATAATCTCGTTATGACTTCAGTTTTTTGAGCAATCTATACACTAACATACAGGGTGTCCGCCGGCAGATTTTACACTTTGAATGTAGTTTGTGCGAGTCAGAGTGGTGGGGGCGGGGGAAGCGGGGTAGCAATCGACGCGTGAGTGTTGCGGATAATTTAGTAGCCATGAGTCAGTGGTCAGGAGCGCACCGCGCTTTCGCGGTAGAGGCTTACTTCGCAAGCGGTAATTCTGTGACTATAGCGAGGCGACGTTTTTGTTCACGCTTTGATATCCGGAGAATAAAAGAAGGACAATCGAATCAGTTGATTCTGAAGTGGGTACAGAAGTTCAGAGAAACCGGATCAGCCATAAATCAACCTCGACCTGGGCCTTCCACTTCTGTAGCGACTCCGGAAAACATCGATCGCGTAAGGAGAGAAATTATGCAAAATCATCACAAATCAGTCCGGAAGATCGCAGCATCAACAGGCATCAAAAAGACGTCAATTCACAAAATTATGAAAAAGCATATCAAGTTTCATCCTTATAAGCTCCAAATTATCCAACAATTGAAGGAAGAGGACTATGTTAGGAGGAAAAATTATGCCCAGCTCATTCTTGAGCGTTTTTCGACACCAACTCGTTTAGGAAACATCTTTTTTAGCGACGAGGCGCATTTTCACATTGGAGGGTACGTAAATAAACAGAATATGCGCTACTGGAGCGATAGCAACCCCAGAGAAGTGCATCAAAAGCCCCTCCACAGCCCTAAGACGACAGTTTGGTGCGCGATTTCCGCTAACGGCATAATCGGCCCTTATTTTTTTGGAAACCGTGAAAGTGTGACTCTGACTGCAGAAAGATACTGCCATATGATGGACACTTTTTTCATCCCGGAATTGCATCGTCACTTTGCATACAACAACAGAACACATTTCCAGCAGGATGGGGCTACGGCTCATACCGCTAGGGTCTCCATGGCCAAAATGAGACAAGTTTTTCCCGGAAAATTAATAAGCCGCTTTGGTGACATTGACTGGCCGCCCAGGTCACCAGATCTGACGCCATGCGATTTTTTCTTGTGGGGATACCTCAAATCTCGTGTTTATTGCAACTCGCCAACAACAATACAGTCTCTTCAAGAAAATATCCGACGTGAGATCGCAGCGATCAGTCCAGATTTGTGCAAGAGAGTTTTCTCAAATATGAGAGCTAGATTGCAGGAGTGTGTGCTAAAAGACGGACAACATTTAAGTGGTGTTATTTTAAAAAATTAAAATCCGCACTCATGCCTTATCCAAAATTTAATAAATGTGTTTGATTTTGTAATTATTTATTATTTTATTACCTATCATAGTATAAAATCTGCCGGCGGACACCCTGTACAAATATCCAAATATATAAACATACATAAACTTACGAAATTTCACACACGTGTTTGGAAGTCACTCTATATCAACTTTATCAAATACTATACAATTCCAACGATACATAGATACAAACATGCACATTGAATTGATAACCTCATATTTTTTTGACGTCGGTTAAAATGGAGTTATTAAAAGTACAGAATTAGACGCAAAATTATACAGTTCCTAATTATTAGGCTCCATAGCACCAAAAGTTCGAGATAATATTAAACTAGGTATCGCAATACCAGTATTAAGTATTTCACAATATTACTTTCCACGAGAAACATTTGAAATGTTTCCGTTGTTAGAGTGACCTGGTGAATTTACAAGGAAATTAGCGCTTCCATTCCATTATGCCTCATATCTGCTGTTTGCTTTATTCAGTAGATAGTCGACGAGTACGTAGCTACGTCACAGACGAAGTTAGCGTAATATGACAAATCGCGACTGAACAGTTTATGAGGATATTTCAAATTGTTCTTTCGAGGGACTATTGTAACTAATTAAAAACAAAAATGCTTAACGATTTCAAAGATAAATGAAGGCTCGGTTGCCCTGATTTAAACCCTACTCAGTTAGTTGTTATTACTACGAATAGAGTAGCTATGCTAAGCAAAACATACGTCGGAAATACGACGACAAGTTTATGAAGATTTCCTTGAAATTTAAAGTTGGAATAAGTATTAAACCATTTGTTTGAGTTGATAATAATTGGTGTCAATTCATGGCGCATGAGATTTGTTCGCGGTGTCAGTTCTGTTCGCTACGTTCATCGTTCATAAATAATTAATAGGAAGCTTAGTATCAAAAAATAATATTTAAAAAATTAAACCGCCTTCAAATAACCGTCTAAAAAGCTTTAAATACCGCATCCGTCTTCTATTAAGGATAAACAAATTCTTTTGGAGTCGGTGCATGATGTGGAAGCTTACATAGGTACACCAACGGTCTAAGCACATCATATACCAACTACCAAAGAATTTGTTCCTCAAAAATAGTAGTTTTTTAAAGCTTCCAGTTTTCTTAAGGCGGATTTAATTTTATTAGTATTAATATTATTATCAATTCAATATGTATGTAAGCGATATCGTTAGAATTTGATAACATTTGAGTATGTTGATCTATTGAGGCTTCCAAAATGCAAAATTTCGTAAGTGTATGTATGTTTGTTCACAGATTTGTCGAAAACAAGAAGTTATAGCGAGATGTTTTTTAGTTCAACTTGGAATATTACAACTGAGGGTACAGTACGTTTCATCAAAATCAGTCCAGTAATTTTTCGATATGGGTAATAATACTAATAATAATCAAGTTTTTTTTTAATTAAACCGCCTTCGTAACATTAACTGAATAGGTTAAAATAACACATGTGCCCCTGTTTAGGAGAAATAAATTCATTTGGAGTCGGTGTATGACTACTCGGCCGATTTTGACGAAACTTACACTGTACCCTAAGTTGAACCATACCTAATTGAATTCAAAGCGAATCATCTCGCTATAACTTCTCGTATTTTAGAAAATCCTGAAGCAAACATACAAACATACACATCATACTATAATTTTATTCAATTTTGACGATATCACATACCTACAGGTAATTGTATTAATTGTAATTATTCAATACTTTCAAATAAACAGAAATTAAACTAAGTAATTGACATATAACCTAAAGAATAAATAAAAGAAAAAAAAATAACTTATACCTACTATAAATAAAAAACATCCTCTAAATTTCCGCCGCATGGCGGCAGGGTGTGCCCAGGAGCCTGGCAGCATTGCCTCTTTGTATGGCCAGACTGATTCGCTGGCCGAGGTAGCTGCCAGCCCTCTGGTCAAATACCTACAGGTCGAATTAATTACCTAGCTTCTTTTTGTTATAGTCGTTAACAAGTAGATAGGCAGGAATTAGGAATGAAGGCAAAGTTTCTTGCCAATAAAAACACCAATATTTAAATTTCTATTTATTGATTCAATTTGAACTTCGAACTCACAATAAAATGCAGCACGGTAAACACAAAAATCTCAAACCATTCATTTATTATGTATGTTCTTATCAAAATACGTGAAACAGTGACTGGGAGGATACATAAACTGGGTTATATCTACTACAAACACCGATATGAATAAAAATGTCTATTGTGATGGATACTTCAGAGACAGCTGATTTTGAGCAAAAAGTTTTGATAAAAAAATAAGTGTTCGGCATGTTTACAATCGTTAGTAAAAATACAGCGGTTACTTGATGCGGGGTAGACTTACAAGTAGACAGTGAGAACTTACGTAATGCCGTACAAGCCCGGGCGGGCGCCCCTAGCGGCTGCTTTGCGAACTAACTCGGCAGAGAGCGCCTCTAGTGGCCTAATCTCGCACTAATATCAAGCGCTTTAGGCCACACACGCACGAATGTCTTTTATTTTAGTTTTAATTTGATACTTTGTGTAGTCTGTTGAATGATAGTTTGATAGCCGAGAAGCCGTTTCAAAGCAGCCGCGGCAGAGGGCGCCGTGGCGCGTGTGATATGACTTCATTTGTAGCAAACGCCACCGCGCCCGTAAGAATAGTGTATATAAATTAGCTTATGTAACAAATAAGCTTAAATGTATATAATACTGAGGCAGAATTACATCTTAACTACGACGTAACATTAAGTGTGGTACGTGGGATTAGACACGAGCGCAAGCCCTTAATTTATACGGACGAATGCGATATATAATTATATTTGCTTTATATCTATGTATCTGACGCTAAAACATCTATATAATGTATTACTTTTTGTACATCTACTTATATTAACCGTACATACACTCACTAAGCTTAATCTTCTCAGCCGCGAGCCCAACGTGTGCGCACAACCTAAACTGTTGACTCTTAACGTAAGGGCCGCCGCAGACTGCCTTTACTATATGAGTTTTCCGCTCTATCTACGTATCTTTCAAGTTGTATACAAGCTGATGCGGCCCCGACTCGATTTGACTAGAAACGAAAGCATACTCTATGATTGTTGCTGTGATCAAGAATCATAAGTTAATTCCGAAGCACACATTGAATTCACGGCTCTCTCCGGGAACTCTGAGTATTGTCCCGCGGGCGAACCGAAAGGGAAGTCGTTAGTAGACAGAGAACGAAATATACAAAAAGAAAGATATAGAGCCAGTGACTAGAAGAGACTAGAGAGAGTGTTCGCCCGCGCCGGCTTGGCCGCCGTCCCTGCTACACATTAATATTAAAATATATTTCCGCATTTATTACATAAAATTCACGTTATGATCTACCTACGTTAGAAAAGTAAACGAAAGCGGGCTTTAAGAGTAAGTAATTTAGGTTCGAATTTGTACGCGGAGCCTATGTACACAGCGTACCATGGACGTTTGTTCCGCGTGCCCGCATGATAACGTGCGAGTCCACGAAACTAGCTACAACAAACGCCTACAACTGAGATCATAAGAAACAAACGCAACCGGAACTCCAGAAGCGACCATGGACATTACCACACGGGCCGCGGCATCGAAAACTTAATTTTAAAAAACTACGATGTGACACTTATGACTTCTAGGACACTAGACAAAACTTAGATCTAAACCTTAAAACAATAATAAATATTTTGGTGCAAAATTAAAAACGAGAAATAAATAAAATAATATCACTGCTAACCTTAAAAGATAGTTAAGTATTTGTTTGACTTGATGTGTACACATACAGTTTTATCATGTCGACTAATCACACAAGCTTTTAGTAAAATTAAATTTACGATAAACAGAGAAGTATTCTATTCCCACCGGAGCCCCCTGTTTGGTTAAGATCGGTAGAACATTCAGACATACACATCGATTCCATAAATAATTAGAACAAGAGGATACAAAACACTCAAGACTAAGGGTTCCTAACACACACACGAGGAATACTGAAAATCTATGTGTTTTGGGTTCAGTAGGTAGTGCCATGACTCCAAATCGAACAGTAAATTAAGGAACTGCTAGGTGCCATTAGATGACTTATAAGTAAAAAGACATCTAGCGAAGGACGATCTCTGCTATATTTAGTTACTAGTATGTCTGATCACTTGAACCGGTCAACTTGTACCTAGCTCGCATTATTTGGATAGGACAGAGAAAGTAAATAAAATATCTGATCTTCAAACCATGCCATTTCTAGATCTAACACATTCTACATCCTGGTGTTATCACGATCATGTATTAGTTTCATTCTGTAAGCAAACCACTTCATCCTAGGATATTTGTCATGTTTATGACTAGGTGGAATTCAAGACCCTTGACTTCATCAATTTGAAATGAAACACGTCAAAGCTACAAAAGATAGGAAGAGGAGATATAGGAGATTTCCTCCAGTGAGATTCGTTGAAATTAGAAAATAATAGAAAAGGTTTCTGACGTCACGGCACTATCATCAAGCTAGGCAATAGGTACAAAAGTGACACATCTAGCGGGGCGGCGGGACACGGTCGCTGCTTACTCCTTGACCTCGAAGTACTTGTAGGTGGGGTTCTCGTAACCGTTGATCTGCATGTTAGCCACGTGTCGCTCTTCGGGGGTCGGGGCTACGGCGCCGGTCTGCTCCACCTGACGAAGAGAGGTTGGATTTACAAGAAGAAGAAGAAGATAATACATACATACGAGTTCATAGCGAGAAAATATCTCGTTGATCTTGAGCCTAGCTGGTGTGATCTAAGAATTGCTGTGCTCGAAAACTAGGCCGGCTAAGCAAGTTTAAAGTCTATAGGTGTTCTGTCTTGAACTAATTCAGAAGCTGCTCAGATTCAGGAAGGGAATCCATGTGCCCTGAAAAGTATTTTAGCTGTTGGTCCTGCGCCATATTTCTCTGCAGTCATTTCGGATTGCCATCTGAGAGGGTTAGTGAAGCAGCATAGATACGTCCTGCGCAATTTCAGACTCACGGTTAAAGCCGCCATCATTGTTTTTTTTCTTTTACATTTGTTTAGATTGTTTTTAACACACACAGCGTCATTATTTTATACTCATAAAGATAAAATACGAAACCGAAAATAACGCACAGGCGGGACTCGAATCAGCAACTTTCTGGCTTACCGGGCCAAAGGTTCTTCCAATTGAGCTACCGTGCCGTCGGTCCGACCGTACAAAATATCTGGTATCTTATGAATACCTACGTCATTACGCGTGACGTCTGTGGTATCTACCCGAACTGTTTTACAACAGCAGTGGGCCAAGTAGTAATTATAAATTACAGAATAAATTCAACTTGAAAATTAGCCCGGTTAACTAGAAAGTTGCTTGTTAAAGGCCCGCACGTGCGCAATTTTTGGATTCTTATTTCATCTTTATGTAAAAGAGATTTGACCAAAATCTCAGCTGATGGTAAGGGATGATGTGGCGTGAGATGGATGGTTAATGGATCTATGCATTAACTGCCTCGGCGCAGCGGTAAGAGGTTCGCATTTTAAAACGACGGCTGCGCCAGAGGACCCGGGTTCGATCCCGGGTTCGGTCGAGCGAAAAATATATACCAGTGTTTTTGTTTAGAAATTCTTAGGATAGCCCGGAGTTTGGAAGTTGGCGGTGTTTCACCCCCGTGCCTCCGAAAAGCACATAAAGCCGTTGGTCCTGCGCCTAATCTCTCTCCGTTCGTGTCAGATTGCTGTCCCATCGCCCTATTCCTTTACTCTCATAGCCCTATGAGAGTAAAGGAATAGAGAGTGCACCTGTGTTTCACACACTTGTGCACTATAATATGTCGCTCGCAGTCGGTTATTTGTGACTGACCACCGTAGTCGGAATCAGCTAGGGGATTATACCTGCACGAAGCCCTGTGCTTGCGGCGCGCGGTCGCGGCGGCGCGCGACGGCGAGCGCGACGCAGGCGGCGGCGGCGAGCGCGGCGCCGCCCACGCACAGCGCGGGGTACAGCGCGCCCGCGCCCGCGCCGGGGGCGTTGGCGCCCGTGCCGCGGATTGTGTAGCCCTGGCAAGTACAAGTTGACAATTATAATAATAATAATAATATCCTTTGGACATTCCCACACATCGCCATCTAGCCCCAAAGTAAGCTACTCAAAGCTTGTGTTATGGGTGCCAGACAACGGATATAATACTTAAATACTTTTTGTTTGTAAATACATACATGATATACATAGAAAACACCCAGACCAATACAAACAGACATGTTCATGCACACAAATGTTTGTATTGTGCGGGGATCGAACCCGCAACCCGCTGCGTAGTAGGCGATTGCTCGACCACTACACCAGACGGGTCGTCAAATATTGACAATAATATACTAATTCAACGTCCTCGGACGGAGCCATACGGACAATTGCTTCATTGTAAAAAGTTCAATATTTACACTTAACACTATAAAACTAACACTAAACTTAGCCTAGCCTAACCTAACTCATTGAAATGCGGGGCTGGCGTTCGCATTTCAATGCTCAAGAAGGAGGTTTAGCACGAGAAAAACGATCCGAATCAGAGGGCGCGATCTGCGATCAGAGCACGCTTTACTTCGTTTCCCACTTTGTCTTCATTGTTTTCTTCAATAGCACACATTATTATGATGATTCCAACACAAAGTCACAATAAATGACTAGAAAAAAACAATTACTAAAATGAAGAAACAAAATCCAACTTCCTCTTCTCGTTTCCCGCGCTAAATTCCGAAGTAGAAGTTGGTTTAAATTAGAAATGGGCCGAACTCGGTTAATACTCGGTACTCGGCGGGTTTTTTGATACTCGTACTCGGCCGAGTAACTCGGTTCAAATGCCGAGTACAATACTAGGTTTAAGTAAAGCAATATATTGCGGCACATATTATCTAAACAACAGGGGAGATCATTCCTGATTATGATACTAAACGAGTAGTAATGAGACAAAATGAGGCGAACTAGTTAACTAAAAAAATAAAAATGTGAAATTTTATAAAGTAAAATTATGATGCAGTAACACGAAGCTGCACTTTTTAGTAACAGCCTATTCATTTTTTCTTCGTAGATGTTACCAGCGTCCGAAAGTAATCACTCGCTATGCGTGGTGCTTGCAGGTGCACATAGTAACACCCGTGCTAAACGTGCCAGTTCTGGATACCTTGCTTAGTGCCCTGCCCATCACTCTAAAGTGCTCTTATCATTTGTCAGCTAATTCTAAAGTAATGGGGCTTTTAGTATCATCGCGCTCTAGTGGCTAGATGAAAGCTAATTCTGCGCGAACCTGTTTGCACCTGTTTACACACCCGAAGCGGAAATTTGATTTTAAACCGAGTTACTCGGCCGAGTACTCGGTTGGAAAAAAAATAAACAGAGTAAAATTCGGTACTCGTTACTCGGCAAAAGTGCTACACGACGCATCTCTAGTTTAACTTAATTAAAAGTTAGTGCAGGGCGCGTATTGCGATGCAGTTTTGATAGGTTAGCGGTTAAGGTTTACTGTCAAAGAAGCAATTTGTATTACGATTATATATTTTACATGATATTTATAATATTATTATAATCAAACAACAAAAATATGAATATTCGTACCATTGTAGTATTATTTAAATATTATTATATTGATAATATTCGTTTACACTGAGTCGAAATTAAGCTGCCTGGAAATTGAACGGCTAAAGTTGGATCGCAATACGCCCCCAGATCGTCGACGCAATCAAATCATGTCCATCTACTGTACACCTATTGCGGGAGATGCTAAGATTATCCCATCGCAATATCTATTGATGTGGCCCTAACTGTACCGTCGAGATGTCCGTGCTTACCATTAAATAACCGTCTTCAAAAAACTAATCGACTAAATGAATTTGTTTCTTTTAAAAAAAGGGCAAATGCGTTATTTTGACCTTTTTATTAAGTTTCTTAAAGTCGGTAAAATTTTTAAAATGTTTTATTTTATTTCATGATTTGTAGTAACTCAAAAACTACTGGACCGTCTTTGATGAAACTTACACTGTACCCTTAGTTGAAATACACCTAATTGAATCATCTCGCTATGGCTTCTCATTTTCTATAAATCCTTATACAAACACACGAATATACAAACATACAAACACTCACGAAATTAAGTACACGTGTTTTTACTCGTAACATACTCAAAATTTGCGAATTTTCACGATAATACATAGACATTGAATTGATTACCACCCTTTTTCTGACACCATCACGCGTGTTTTTTTCCACACGTACCAAAAAACCAAAACAAAAGACGGCGAGAGGAAACGAGATCCTCAAACAATCAATTCTCAAAATTGTTTTCAAAAGAATCGTTTTTTTTTAAATTTCTTCAAGCTCAGAATAAATAAGGACTACATACCGGCTGCGAGTGCTGCAGCTCGTGCTTGAGCGCGTGCGCAGGTGGCGGCGGCGCTCGCTCTTCAGCCTGCTCCAGGGCCGCGCGGAGACCTGATCCTTCCGTCTGGAACAACAAGCATCGTGTGAGTCAACAACTAAATTAATAACCAATCGTGGCTCGAGGTGCTCGTAGCGCAGTGGTGGCAGCGCTTTGGTAGTGATACCGAAGTGAAGCAACCTACAGCGCGGTCGTGTTTGGATCGGTGACCATTCCGACCATATAAGTGACGTACATCACGAGCATCTCATTGCTTCGGAGGTCACGTTAAACCGTTGGTCCCGGCTAATATCGGTTGATATTAGTCGTTAAGTTTAGTCAGAGGCCTTATGGGCGGCTTGATAACCTCTGACAGCAGGGTTGGTCGCTTACCTTGCAACAACCCTCCACCAACCCGCACTGAGCCCGCGTGGTGGAGTATGGCTCAAACTACCTCATAGTTGAGGTAAGGCCTTTGCCCAGTAGTGGGATGTTACAGGCTTACTTTACTTTTACGAGCCTAGTGTCCCCGGGGCCTATAGGCAAAAGCCTAGCCAGCTGATGGTAAGTAATGATGTGGGGTGATATGGTTAAGACCCTTTACACACTGCGACTTTTAGCAGCGATGCTAACGCGCGTTAGCATCGATGCAGTCGCAAATATCAACCTTTACACACTCCGCTATTTTTAACATAGATACAGTCGCGATGCAGAAGCTGGAAATTGTCAAATTATGTACTGAATTTTAGCTACTGCATCGATACTAACGCGCGTTAGCATCGATGAAGTCGTGCTTGTGCTTCGATGCCAAAATAAATATGTTCATTATGTGAGTCGCGATGTTAAAGCGCGTTTTTAAAACGCGCATGCTAAAAATCACAGTGTGTAAGGGGTCTAATGGATGGATTTACACCATACCTGCACGAAGCCCTAAAAAAGCCTGAAATTAAGCCTATTAGATTAACTTAAAGACTTTTCAGGCTTGTATCTCGCTGTAGCCCCTAATTCAAAGGCTTGTCTTAAAAAAAGGCATAAAAGCCTAAAGGCGTCGGGAACACTAATCGTTGCAGAAGAAGTGTCCTGTGTGTACGGCACGCGAGTATTAGGGTCCCTCAAAGAAGCTTCACTTCACAAAACAAGCAGATTGACTGCTACTGCAAAACACTATTAAAATTTAAAATAAATATAAATATTGGACACCAATCACATACATTGCTCTGATCCCAAAGTAAGTAGCTTATGCACTTGTGTTATGGAAATCAGACACAACGGTGGTACCACAGCACCCAGACCCGAGACAATATCGAAAATTTTGATTTCAACATTGACCCCACCGGGAATCGAACCCCCAACCTCGGAGCGGCGACGCCTTGAAACCCAGCGTGCTTAGCCACTACACCACGGAACTCATCAACAAGACAACTGGCAGTTAAAAACCTGAGAGAAAAGCTCACCTCGCTGGTTGATCGTCGGCTGGAGGTCTCGCTGGGCTCGTTAGTCTCTGGAGTCTCGCTCTCAGGGGCCTCGGTCACTGTGCTAGTTATGATCTCCTGAAAGGAAAAAGGGCACAAGTTGTTAACTAGCTTCAACGTTGTCATTTATCTTTGGTGACCTGTGCAATTGGTACACATTTAGATGTTCTCTCTAATACATTTTCCTGTGTTTACGGCACGCAAGTAGTAGCGTCTCTAGAAGAAGCTTCATGCTCAGGGGGTGAATTAGGCGTTGGGGACGCAGAGAGGGCGACAGTGTAGGGCGTGAGACTTGCTTTATAAAGTTGGTAGTGTTGGGTAATTCCTGAAGTAATGCTTCCATTGAAGAACTTCAGCAATCTAGTTCCTTCATTCACTCGTTCACTTTAATTCTATCAGTCCTTCAATAGCTCTGTGATAGAGAGTAAAGCGTACGGATATTGTGGTTAGTTTAAGCAAGAGCGAGACAAATGCACGGCTCATCTCGATGGACCTCGGGAATAGACCAGTCTGTTTAGCGCCAAATTAATGTTTTGGATAGCGATAGCAGAAATTTTCTTTGATTTCTTTGTAATAGGACTTGTATTATTTCATAGATTGATGTTTGAGGTGATTTAAAACGTATTTTTTTTTGTTGTTGTAATTAATAGTTGCAATTTTGACTGATATCTGTACAATAATCATAATTGAAAACGAAATTTTAAAAAAAATGTTTTTGTCATAAGAATAGAACCATTCACTTTTACGTTCAAAATCGAGCTGAATGATTGAGGAGTAGTAAGTGAGATTGTTATAGTAAGTCTAATGAGCTAAATGAACTAGATGAGTGATACATACCTTCGGCTCCCACTGAACTACATAATATATCGCTCATTTCACATTTCGCGCATGTTAAGTAGTGGATACATCTAGGTACAGATGTATCCAGGACATTTTGTGTATGTTTATCTTGCTCTAGCTTTATTTCTTACTTACCGTGGTAGAAGTGTCTTGGGTGTACGGTGCGCGTGTTGTGGCGTCCCTCGAAGAAGCTTCAGGCTCAGGGGGTGAGGTAGGCGCGGGGGGCGCGGAGGGGGCTGCGGTGCGGGGGGCGGGGCTCGGCTCTTCCACTTCAGTATCTACTTCGCGCGCTTCGTCATCGGATTCCTCGCTCTCGTGGATGCCGTTGGATGTCTACAAGATAATTAGACCATTTGATCAAGTGACTGATAGATTTGATCAATGGGATAATGTTACAGGTTATATCAATCTAATAGAGGATTATGTAATGAACGAGCGCTAAGCAAAAGAGCTATATTTAAAGAAAGTGCCAAATTCATCACAGGAGGAGATATTGAACAATGAAAAAGGCTATCTAGTATTTACTGTTTATCACAAGTGGTACTTAGCAGTGGAATCTAAATGTTGTTTCCAGTGTAGTTATTAGTTTCTTTCTGTTTAGTTAACTGCTTTATATACTAGACTTTCTAAACTTGTTATCCATCTGGCTGATGGATGTCTTACGCTGTTTTTGATCGATGAGTCTTTTTTTACGGCCGTCAATTGCTTGCGCTAAATCCCCTCAAGGGTTAAAAGATGCCTAACTTACCTTAGCCCTCTCGTTTTGAATGTCCTGTCTCTGCCTGGTCCTCTGGTCCCTCTTAGCGCTAAGCTGTTCCCTCGCTGCCTGTTCCCTCTGGACCTCCGCCTCGATCCTGTCCAGCAGCAGCTCTTCGGCTTCAGGAGTCATCGACATCAGGGACACCGCCATGTCGTCCTTTGACTGCATGGACTGAAAGGTTACGAGAGCAGGCTTAAAGGAAAACTTGCAAGGGCATAGTTATAGTGTGAATATTGGCATTTTGAAATAGATTTGTGGTCATTGATTTGTAAATGTCTTAATGAATAGTAAATGACAACATTAAAAATTTATTAATGTATTGACCATATGAAAAGAGCATATAGTTTAAATAAATCACTCCCTTATTCAATACATGACTGTAACTCAATATAAAGTTCTCTAGCTGCAGAAAGTGGATGGATTACAATAAACCACCACAAAATTGACATTGTCATTGTCATTGATTTGAAAATGTCTTAAAGAATAGTGAATGACAACATTAAAAATGTATTAATGTATTGACCATGTGAAAAGAGCATATAGTTTAAGTAAAGTTCTCTAGCTGCAGAAAGTGGATGGATTACAATAGACCACCACAAAATTTACAACATCAAATGTTAATGTATCATCAGAATTATTACTAACAGTATACCTAATTAAAAAGTTCAAATGCAGTAGGTACCTCATGTTTGCTAGTACCTATACTTATATAATATATAATAATATAAAATACACTTGAAAAGAGCAACTGTGTCAGACGAGGAATCGAACCCCGTGTCTTACGCTATGCGGGCGTAAGCCTATGCTACTCCGCCACCGACACATCGGCAAGCCTGTTGAATTTTGCAAGTGCTTTCTTTAGCGCGTAGGCTGCGTGACCTCATCAAAGTTGCGAAATTGCTCTCGTGACAAAACACTATAATAACAAAAATATAATTATGAGGTACCTAAGCAGGAGTCTGGCTATAAATAAAATAATTGCGGGGCCTACTAAAAGGTTAAGAAAGACGAACCTGAACGTAATCTTCAATAGCAGTTCCGATGCTGGCGTAAAGATGCGGGCGGCGACGGAGAGCGGTCAAGGCGCGTTGCAGAGCGCGGTCAGCGTCCTGCAAGTCGAATGAAATGTTATTGTGATAGTCCTGAGTTTTCTGAGTAAATAATAAACTAATATTGGACACCAATCACATACATTGCTCTGATTCCAAAGTAAGTAGCTAATGCACTTGTGTTATGGAAATCAGACACAACGGTGGTACCACAACACCCAGACCCGAGACAGTGATAAAAAAAGAGTACTTGACGATATACTGATAAAAAGTAAAGCATTACAGGTGTTAACTAGTTATTCATAGTTTAGCCATTTTAATTTCAGTAAATTAAAGCTTCCAGCTGTTGACTGATTATGCTACACAATTTTCATCAGCAAGGCCGCTGAGTCACACCGCACGAACTAGAGAGAGGTTAGGTTCAACTAAGTGACTTCAGAGATATGTAATACAGTACCTATACGGTGACTAAGTACGATCCGAAATTGCAGTAAAATCAGCGCTAACAAATGTTTTGCTGTATCGGCCTGACGTTCCTCAACTAGAGGACTTCTCCAAATACGTTGGCGGATCTAGATTGGTTACCTGAAGTCTGTCAGCAGCACTAGCGCGTTCAGCAGCAGCAGCTTCTCGGCCAGCAGCAGCAGCCCGTCTCCAAGCAGCGAGGGCTCCACTTCGCTCAGCGGCCAGAGCTCGCACCAGTCGCTGGAGGCACTTCTGCACTCGGTGGGCCTGGAACAGATATGTATTTTTTTGTTGTAAGATGATTCAATTTACTCAAAGGTTCAGTCTTCCAAAATCAAATAGTGAAATATCAAGACAAATAACTAATGAGCACAGATAGTAATTAGCACTATTAGTCAAGATCGATTACACTATAGTTGAGTGCACATATTCAACATTCATCATCAGACGATAAGTTCCTTAAAATTGCGTCACAACATAAGCGGAGCTAAGCAGTGACGTGAAGTTTGGTTCTTGTAGCAAAAGCTTCAGAATCTAGACAAACTGCAGCAATTTAAGGAATTTCTCTAATGTAAAGCTTAATCTTAAGTTTGAGCTAGTAAAAGTGTAACATTCGTTATCACAAATGAATCTAAATGTAACTTACATTAGGAGGAGTATCACGTAGCGAACGTGTGTAGCAAGAGAGAGCGGTGCGTCGACGCTGAGCGAGGTGCGCCAAGACACGTTGTTGATGGAGTGCGGCCAACCGGCGGCGTTCCGCTACGCCTTCTTCTTCGAGTGACTGGGAACATGGACAATGCACGGTTAAAATTATGTAATGTACTAAGTCCCCTAGTTGAGGTCTACCTGTTATTTGCACAATCAAAGGTACCTTTTGCGTTTAGGTACTTTTCATGCCTATGGCATCATAATCATCATTTCAGTCAGGGGCAAGACTTTTACTGCTGAATACATTGTAATACTTACCTTATCGCATGAAAAAAGTGTTTTGTCGCGATAAAGGTACTTTGTTTAATGAGCTCAGAATTGCAACCAGTTCTGATCAAATTCTATAATAGCTACGTGCAAAATAAAACTGACTTTTCTAATCAACGGTTTCAGCTAGTTTGAGCTAATCTTGTTTTGGTTTGTAACTTTAAATTTGAAGAGGTGATGACGTCATACGTATATAGATATATAAATGATATGATGGTACCAAAAAGTATCTTACCTGCACGTTTGCCTGGAACTTGGCAGTCATGCGTTGGCGGAACGTCTGCGCGGCGGCTGGGTCAGTGTTCATCATCTGCTGGTATCGGTCCTCGAGTTCGGACCACTCCTTCATCACTTTGGTGATCTGGGGTGAAGAGTTAAATGCTAATAATAATCATGAAGCAGAGATGCAGAATTTTGAAGGTTTATGGCAAAAAGGTTTATTCTAGGGATTTTATTACAATTCATCTATAGTTCAAAATAGAGCTAGCACGATCTTTAAGCATATTAAGTAGTCAAATCACGTAAATAATTAGAAATGTATTGGTTAGCTAATGTTCGTTTTTTGACCACATATATATATACCTCTGCTCCAGGAAATGGTTCTCATAGATTTCTGACTTTATCCAATCTACTATACAAAGAAAGCACTTGCAAAATACTATTACGTGAAACAAAAAAGTTAGAACAAACAAAAACCTTACAATGAGTTTAAGTTGGGGCGAAAGTTAACAAGCGGAAACTTCCTACAGTTCGTTTAACTGACTTTATTTTTGCTTACAATTTACTTTGTTACTACGGATGAAGTAGGAAATGGCTAAACAAGAAATAGAGTTGCAATATCGATTTGATTTTTATTTACAGACATTAGTACTGGCTAAGAATTTTTACTGCTTTCCAGAACACAACTAGTTATCGTCTGATTTACTATAATTACCATTTGCAATAGCTTACTAGCCCAAGACGATGGGATGAGGACATTGGATGTTTGAAAAGTTGACTGCCCATCTTGCCATTGCATGTTCAACGCTGCGCATTTTCGCATTTGGGTCTCATCAAACCAAGTCAAATAATGGTCCTTACATAAAATTAACATTCATACAAATATTAAGCTTAAAGCAATTTCTTGTCTAAATATTACCTTTTCGCGGTGGGTCTCCTCAAGGCGCTGCTGAGCATCCTTATAGCTTTGGTGCTCGGTGCGAGGGTCGAAGTGGGAGAAGTAGGGGTCGGATGTGGCCGTTGACGCCTGGAAACCACATCATAAAATTTTTAGAAGCTTTGAATTACATCTCCGCTCGCAATCTTTTTATCGGAAACTAGAACAATTTTGCAACATGCCAGGAACACCACTCGTGTTCGTGGCATGTTGCAAAATTGTTCTTTGTGACCAAGTTAAGAAAAGTTAAGCTGTGTAATAAAACCACTCAGGTCAAACTTTTTCCTGACTTTCCACTGTACGTTGTACCTCGGGCTAATCGTAAGGACATCTTTTAGGAACCTCTCCATAATATGGCAAACAGTAAAGTAAGAACATATACCGTGGTAGTAGTGGTGGTAGTGGTAGAAGTTGTGGTGGTGGACGGAGCTGCAGAGGACTCAGGGCGAGGCCAAGCACTGTCGTCAGCGTCGGTGTAATCATCATCTTCACCGTCGTCATCACGAGAAAGATCTGCATCTTCATCTTCGTCCATGTCTGTAAATTAAAATTATAAAAAAAGATTACAAACCATGAGTAGATATGGTTATTCACAAATAGTCAAAATGACTTCTACGACCCACGATAAATCAACGTTAAATCCTTTTACCCCCTTATTCTAAAAATATATAAATTAACCAATTTCAAAACAGACAGCATTCAATAATAGAGTATTTTCGAAATTGTGAGTTGATTTTCAGCCTGTTTATATATTTTTGTAAAAAGAGGGTTTGTATCCGAAATCGTTCGCCATATACACACTTATTGCAGGATTCAAATGTTTTATATAAGCTATGAGAAAATTATAGTCTAGAAGCATAAATTAAAAAATAACTCACCATCATCTGTGTCGTCATCATCGTCATCATCGCTTAGGTTGAGGGTGTCGTCATCGTCATCATCGTCCAAGGCATCATCATCATCGAGCAAGTCGTCATCGCGTTCGTCCATCGCTGCAGAGGCTGCTAGCATCTCTTCACCGCCTGGGCTGACTGGTACTCCCACGTCCATGGGCTTATGCATCTTTACATTTTCTGTAAAGAAATAATCCAGATACATCTTAATACTTATATCTTTGTATCCTCTATACGAAATTCAGTGCGTACTTTTTATGTAATCTTTCTAAACGAGTTTGCTATACAAAGTGTTTGGATGGTATAAGTATACATGCATGGATAATAAATTTTTATTCAATAGGTCCAGCTACATATAATGTATCTATAATGGATCTAAAGTAGTTGTCAAATATCAAATCTAAATGTGGTATATAATTGAGTATTGATTTGTAATTTAGATTAGACAACAAAGCCAGAGGATTCGTGAAACTAATATTGTAAATTGATTTGATTTTCCTATCGTAATTTTATTTTGTAACATCAATAAGCGCACCTTTAAAATGCTTTGGGCAGCACACAAACTCGACGCCAGAGAATAGACTGATGCCACAAGGCAGCAGCATCGCGAAGGTCCTCAGCCTCAGCCCTCTTTGCGCACAGGCACGCCCAGCAGTGGCGTTCCACCTCGCAAACTGCCAGCAGCGACTCTGGTTGTGGATGTGGTCGAAGAGACAGCTCTCTGGGACCAGCAGCGCGTCCGATTGGAATGGACCTTCTGCCGGGAAATTCACATTGTAGCTTTTGATGCCCATTGGGCTAGTTATTAAATGTTTTTGACCTTCTTAAGTGGAGTTTAAAGGTCATTTTACAGATAAAGAGTTATTATTTATTCTGCTGCATGATTTTAATGACTGCTTATAATATAATGTATCCCAGACAGCAGAAGAGCACTTCTGATGAAATTCAGCGGTACACACTTAAATTCCATTTTGACTTAAGAGAATGTACTAGACCTAAAATATGAGATTTTTTACCTCAAACTTACCAAAAGTTAACTGTAATTAAATTTCCTTAAATAATTTTAAAGAACATACAAAAAAACACGAGCTCAGGTTATTTAATAAAGGTACTGAATCAAAAAGTTTAGTAACAGAAATGAAAATAAAGTTGACAGAAACCTTTAAAATACTTCGTGAAATTTAAATTTCTTTATTGATTTTCAGAATTTAAAATTGAACCTGGAGACTAAGTTTAATAGAATGATTTTAAAATGCAAAAGTCAGAAGTGTCGCAATGATAAAGTGAGAAATTCGACTACGTACTGTATTAGTTTTAAAATACTCTGAACAAACTAAGAACATAATACAATTTTGCGTGAGTGAAGCGAGCGCGGCAGTTTGGTTTTCAACGAATATCAAACAAAGATTTTTTTTAAAAAAGATAAAAATTTGCTTCAAGACAAGACTATAAAAGCAAGAAAATTATTAAAATCATGGGTAAGCGAAGTGAGATGTTATTTTGTAAAATGAAAAAAACTACCCTGCACAGTCGTCAGCACATCAGGTTACCCACTTTTGTTGCAAACTAGCCCCTATTAAAACTTCATAAGATACCGAAGTGTATACCTTGACGTTCTGTTGTCCGTATTTTGTGAATTGTGATTATTAGGGTTGTGGGCATGCCCACAGTGCCTACAAAATTGTGTCTGCACCTGAAGCCCCTACTACGAGATGTCCCAACTACGTGATGTTTTGTTCAAGATATAGTGGATAAGTATTAACACGACAAACATACCAAGACAGCGGAAGGGCTTGACCCATCGGGTGACTTTGCACTTGGCCGCGTTGCCGGTGCCGAGCTTGCACCAGTTGCTGACCTTCACATAGTGCGACGCCTCCACGATGTTCGTGATGTCGTGGCTGGGGTACACCTGTATGGAGGCGAAGGAATTAGTAAGAAAAAAATATATACAACGGGACTAGCTAGGTCCGTATCAATTTGGCTCATATCTGCTTTTGAATTATTGTTTTTCACCGGCTTTAGCATGATGACTTCCAAAGACAAAAGATCTTTTGATATTTACAATGCTTGTCAGATATAAGTGGGAGAGTAATAAATGCTTGCATCTAAAGCTTTATACAGAAATTAAAATGCTTTTATTCATTTTCCAAGTAATAAGCTTAGTATTACGATTTAATTACGATTAAATGAGGCAATGAGAATCGTTGTGCTATATGCACCATTTACTTATTCGGAAGCTTTAGTATACCTATAAAATGCAAATACGTTTAAGAGTAGTTTTAAAATCACGCAAGACGCTGAAATTAACCTCTGTTTTTACCGACTTAAACAAGGAGGTAACCAATTCAATGTATATGTATGTAATATGGTTGGAATTCTATAATATTTGAGTATGTTGATCTAGTAAGACTTCCAAACACTTGGGCGGCAAATTTTTAAATTAATATATTTGTATGTTTTTCCACGAATTTCTCGAAAACGAACATTCTGATGATTATTTTTAGTTCACTTAGCTAAACTCAATTTAGGGTACAGTGTAAGTTTCATCAAAATCGGCACAGTAGTTTTAGAGATAAGGGATTCAACTAAAAAGCATGAAATAAAAAAAATAACCGCGAAAAAACTGACTATAATAGTCGGTGCATGCTACCAAGATTACGTAGGTACACCAACAGTCTACGCACATTGCACCGACCCCATAATAATTTGTTTCTCACGAATAGAAGACAAATACGTTATTTAAAGCTTTGTGATCAGTTTTTTGAAGGCGGTAGAATTGTTAAATTACTTTTGATATCATATCACGTTAAAAAAGAAAAACCTGAAAGGTTTAGCCGAGCACCACTGCAAGGCAAAGTTATGAAAATGCCCGCGGAATTTTATTCATTTTCTCTTCAAGTAACCTCATGCCATCACAAATAATTGCTTTGCAAGTGATGCCGTTAATAAGATTACTTGTAAACGTGCTAAGCCTTAGCCTGGAAACGACTTGCAATATTTGAAGGTTGCGTTGTTCACTGCATCGGCTAAGGGTCAAACTATCAAAGGTTATTGAAACAGGACGTGGTGTGAAACTGAATGTTGGGCCGTCATTGTTTCGGGTTTCAGCGAGGTCTCTCGTCAGACTATTGAGCGGGGTTGTGTCGCAATCAAGTTTGATTGGGATCGGGTATCGTGACTCCAAACCACAATATCCGACACAGGGTTTTGCTGGTACAAAGCTACGCACGGTCTGGTGAGCTACTGGCGTGGTCTGGCATGTAAAGCGTAATTGTGCGGTTTGACGGCCGTGTAACCATGTTCGACCGTTTTAGGTCGGTGGTCACAAAACGAAACTATTGGAACTGTGCAAGCTATTTATAGTAATGCTAAAAAAGTTTCTGGTTACACAAAAGGTCGTTGAGGTAAATGATTTGATACTGAGTTACAATAACCTTGGGCTGAAATAATACAACTAAACCGTGGGTAAGGTCATGTCCTCGTTTTGTATGTAGAGATTTTGAAGGACACTTGTTATAATTAATTAGTGTGTTGAGGTTAGTTTGCCGTGCTCTAGCTACAGTGAGCTTATTTACCCTCTGAGTCCCTTTTTATATAAAATTGTTCATCCTTTCCATAAGACATGAGATAAAGGCCCTATTTTACCAAAGTCTGATAAGGAATATTCCGCGATTATAATATCAAACTCCTAATTTGAAAACGTTATCTATTTGTCAGCAATCATTTATGTGAATGTCATTTTAAATTCGATCGTTTTATATTCATTAAGTCGGATAAGTTCTATCTAACACTGGTGAAATCTGCTCTAAGAACCATAACGAAGGTTCCTACGTATCCACTATTTAATATGAAAAGCTAATTTTCTTCTGTTAAGCTGCGTTTAATAAGCTATATTTACGGTCTGTCTCTTATATTTATGCAATTGACAAAAACTGATGTCAAGTTAACACATGTTCTTTATAGATTACGTTACTCTTATTATCAGATGTGTGGACTTAAAGGTATTGTGGTACATTTGTAGGCGGAATACAAATCTATACTAATATTATGAACCTACAGAGTTTGTTTGTTTTTTTGAACGCGCTAATCTCAAGAACTACTGGCCCGATGTGAAAAATTCTGTTGAAAAGTGTTGGATAGTATTATTTATTAGTAGTTATTTAGGAAGGCTTTAGGCTATAAAACATTACACTGCGTCAAGAGGGGAGGGAGAAAGGCGCGGAAGAAGTCGCGTGGGACCGCCAGTGAGACAAATAATAGTAGGAAATTTTCCTCACCTTCTTGCAATAGTCCAGAATCTCCATCTTGTCCTTCAAACAGTTATGCGGCTTGGTGGTCAGGTCGGGCGTCCACCGGCCAACCACCGACATGTACTGAGGGTGGTATGTAGCTCCTGCCTCGCATAGCACCGCGACCTGGGGTTCAGCACCCGTGTTGGCCTGTGAAGTTGGAGGGCACCGGGTCATGAGAATCAACTGTGAAACTGGTGGCTTAAGACTAGTAAATTACTACCTAGAGAATAGAGGGAAATCGCGATGGTGTGGGTCTTTGAAGATGGAGGGTAGCTTAAAATACTAGGGCCCGATTTTTCCAACGTCAGATAAGGAATATTCGTTGAATAAAATTCAACACGCATAATTTGAAAACGTCGCCTATTTGTCAGCAATCATTTATGCAAATGTTATTTTAAATTTTGTTGTTCTGACGTTGTTATAATCGGGCCTCAGTAAGATTGGGGTAAAGCAATTGTGACGACGTAGCCCTTAGGTGATGGAGTTTAGCTGAACACGTACAACTAATTAATTTATTTATACATTAAAATCAGGCAGCGTATCATAAATGCAATACAGACGCATAGAATAAATCCCTTGCAGACTAACATACATACAAAATTATATATCAGTTTTTTATCAAAATTAAATAATTATATCAAAGGGTCTACTACCTAACTAGACTACAATATTAAGGCCTGATAGTTCTTACGTCAGATGAGGAGTATTCGTCGAATAAAATACAATACGCATAATTTAAAAACGTCATATATTTGTCAGCTATAACTTGTGTTAGTGTCATTTGAAAATCGGTTGTTTTATACTTATTCATTTTGATTAGTCTTATCTGACGTTGAAAAATCGACCCTCAAATGCTTATTTAAGGATTAAACCAGGACAAAATATTAACCGACCAACTGAAAATTTGCAACACGGGGACGAGTTATAAATAAAGTCGGTAACACTTTTAAATTGGTCAGCTTTTATTTAGTCTTGGTATAAACCTGGTTCTATTCGTGTTTAATTTTGGCAAAGGGGGTTAGTTATAAAAGTAAAGTCAAAGGTTAGTTTATCAGATCCCTTTAGCTTTAATGTACCTACGATATTCATCAAGAGCAAGCCCATCCAAAGGGCCTGAGTGTTTATGGCGACGTCTGTTTCTGACGTCATTTTATACTCATATATATGTGCACGCACGCTATGTGCCGACAACTCGGTGCATGTGCATGTTTTTTTAATAATAATAGCACAAATAGATTTCCTGTGTTTTTCTTCTTGTTAACAGCTACCATACAATTATTTTTCTTGACCTAACTGACTTTCAAAGGTTGCTCGTCAATCATGCCTACGTTACAACCATCTACATAGCTAGATAATCCTATAAACAATTGTTGCAGCATTTAGATATAAGTGCTTGATACTGCTTTAATAACTAAGGTATCAATTGAGCATCTTTTATATTTAATACTTCAAAGTCTTATAGAATTTGATCGGCAAGAAAGCCTATAAATAGGTAAGGCAGGACCTTGGCTTTGCCAGTTCAACATCGATTCAATCAGTGACCTTACAGTCGCACGCTATGCCCGAGGTTGCTACTAGCTTTTGAAGGCTGTTTTCGGAATATACTTCAGATCAGTATAATCTGTACTGGCATATTTATTTCCAAAATTTGTAAAGTCCATTTCTTTTGGCTTGTCAAATGTTGTAAACAATCTTGACTTTTGTTTTTACTGAAATAATTCATTTTAAAATCAGATAAACTCAAAACTCACCAAATTGTTTAGCACTAAGATCTTTTCAACTAAAAAGGTAAATGAATTTCATTCGCTGATACTATTTTAAAAGTAATAAAAAGATTATTTACATTATTCGACTAACTAGCAAAGAAAAACGAAGTTAAGTTTTTTAAACTATTCAATAAGCTAGTGAATATCTCCTCCGCTTAGTGGCTACAAAATACCTCATAATAAAGTGTGAATCTGTCTAATATTTTATAGCTATTAAATGCCTAGAATAGGCACAAAAATTCGGAACTTACTACAATTAATCCCACCAAAAATTAATATTGTAAGTATGAAATAAAATATTATCAGCACTAGCTAATTAAAAGGCAATATCATTTAATATGTAGAATCATCGATCGATCGTTAAACGTGGTCGGTAGCAAATTATTGTCAAGTTATTATTACGGTTACGGTTAAAGATCTTTATTTGTCATGAGAATTACAAATTCACTTTTTGAGGAAACACAATTATCAGTTACTAGGTACAATTAAACACAGATGAGCGTACAACTTAAGTAACTAATAGGGTACATGAATATTTCTGACGATCAGCCAATAAATATGAACAACAAAGGCTTTCACCAGAAATTAATTTTATTAAACTACCTTCTATCTTTAAATACTCTTTATACAGCCCCAGTCTCGTTAACTTGGATATCTTATTATCCACTTCAGTCGTGCTTCATTCAATTCAAACAAACAAAGCAACCTTCAATCCTAGGTCCAATACGGGAAACTTCTGGATTCTAATACGGTCTGCGAAGTTAAAATTAGGTCCGAAGTAAGTGCAGCCGTGAGCTGCAACTTTATTTGATCGCAGCCAGATTTGCTGTGGGTGTCTGGATGATTCGGCACTTTGGCAATGTCCGATTCATATTGCTCGTCACGGAGTATTTTCATGATTGCATCCTTACTTTTATATTTTGAACTACTTTGATGGTATCGATAGCCTTATCTTTCTTCTAATGGATAAACTGCTGTATTATTTCAGATCGCGGAGTATTTAGTAGTTAGTGTTGTGACCAAAGTTCAATACATTAACAAACAACACGCACTCAATACATTAACAAAAAAAAAAGTTTTATACATGTCTGTTCCCTTACCTTTTAAAATTGTTTTCTACCTTAGTTTTGAGATAATTTAAAATTAAGATAACTTACTTATTTAGTTGTCGTTATTTAATTGTGTAAGACTTTATTATGAAAATAAAACCATTATTCATTCATTTTGAACTTTGAATCCGTACTTTTATAAGACGTGTTTTTGAAGTTCTTCGATGGGATTATTAGTGTTATCAATATTTTCATTGAAATCTTACGTAAAAATCAGAACTTAATTTTATTTAAGTATGCCGACACGTTAGTCGCTGTGGTTAACGCTCCTGAATACTGAATAAGCGGTCGCGGGTTTGAATCACGCAAGAGGCAATGTTTGCGTGCTGAGCACAGATATTATATTTATTTAAGTATTTATGGGAGACGAACACAAGGAAGAAAATTCCTCATTTCGAAACCAAACCAAAGTGTGTTATCCGGCGCATAAATATATTTATTTATTGAAGTTAAGGTATAGTTAAAGGAGTAAATCTACCAAATTCTTGCTAGAACATGTGTCTTACTGTACACTTAACAACAGTTAACTAAAGTAAACTTCGATCGAATAGTCCGAATGCGATTCGAATCCAATAACATAAATCAACGAGTCTCCGTCGTTAATGTGGTACTGTTTATTAACCCAGTAAAAGTCAACTTGCGTTTAAAAAAGAGATTCATTTTTAACAAGAAAGTAAACTAGGCGGGTTTACTTTACTAGGTACGATCAACAGCACGTCAAAGTAAACACTGCGGTATCTTATTTAGCTGTAATAAGTGCTAGTTTGCAACAAAAGTAGGTAACCTGATGTGCTAATTACTGTACTTTTATTCATTTGTATACACTTATTAACAAACTTCATACCATCGGTGTACTATGGTCGCTTTAATTCCAAGTAAAAAAAAAACACCTTCAAGTGGGTATTTAAATATATTTTTAAAGTTTAATTCGGGCATTGAATACATAGCCAAAGAGAAAGCCTGTTGGATTGTCTAGACTAGTCTGTAGGCCCCTAGCCAATTGTAATGTCTAGGAGTTGTCTGCATTCAGCAAATTCAGGTAAGGTCAATGCCATCGGATTAAATTAAACATTCATTCTATGTTTAAGTGTGCGCTTTGCATTAGTAACGGTTTTTAACGCTTACTGAATAAAAATATATTGTCATTTCAGATTCTAAATCCCAAAGCATTGATTTTTATTCAGTTTACCTAATAATATAATGCTACGTTCACAAAATACCCAAAGGGATCATTTTATGCAAAATACTCATTATGAAATTCTGAAATGTCTCAATCCCGATTAATAGTTGCAAGAATATTTAAGAAAAAACATTGAGCTGTTCACATGCCAGTAGGCCTTATAATTTACACTGAAAAAGCACGTTCAGCATGTTTTTTATGCCATAATTTAAGCTATTCCTGGCCAGCTCAAAGACAGAAAGCAACGCGTTTTAAATATGCAAACGACTGCGTTGCACGAACGAAAAATTCTAAGGTCGTTCACCCCGTATTACCCTTGACTAGAACCCATTGCACGCCGTAACCTGATCATTAAGATCCCGCGTAAACAAAGGGAGCGATGTACCGTGATGATGGATTAACAACGTGATAAAAATACCTATTGTAAACATGTGCGACGCAAATATGTTGTAAAGATTATAAAGATAAAACTTACTAAGTAAAATAATTATTCGTAAGCGGGTAAGCTGAGTTTTCGCTATCATTGAAAAATTCCGCGAAAATGTAATAAGTCACAATAATTTGTGAATAATGAAAACACAAAACAATTGATAGTCGTGCGTTTAAGAAAAAAATAAAGGTAACCTACTTTTTTTTCTTAGTGGCCAGCATTTTAAGTTGTATGAATGGAAATGCAAAGCAATGACATAAAAACTTTTTTTAAATGATTGTTCATATATGTGTTTGACTCTTTACTTGGCATAAGTAGGAACCTTCGTTTTCTAATGCTTTTTCTTGGCAAAGCTACAAAATGTCATCAAAAACTTTAATTATAAGTTTAAAATTACAGCTCGTTACTGTGGCCCGTCATGGTCGTTCCTTGGGCGCTTCACCTGTCAGTCAGCCCTAACGAGGCAAGTTGTACAATTCGGTACGTGCCCTAACTACCGGTTAACTAATGTCGTAACTATTCTGGGGTGAGCCGAGCAATAATTTGTTATAGCAACCCTGGCGTATACAGTTTTGTTTAATTACATCTAGGTCGGAATGTAACAAGTTAAATTTGAACCAAAGATGCCTACGCTCGGGTATTATTATATTATCCGATTGTTGAGAAGAGCAGAGTTGGAAGAGCTAATATCGAGTTATGAATTATCAAAGTAAGAAGAAGGGGACAAGAAAAAAATTGGTCTATGAATGTAAAAGACGATAAATCCAAATTTTACACAATTTTTGGCAATTGAATTGGAATGAAATTGATATATTTACCTGGTATTTCCATCAAGAACAAGGACTATGAGATGCATAATGAAATGTAGAACATGTATAAATACCCAGCATTTTTTTGCATACGACCAGAAGGCCTATTTTTAAAAACTCGTTTGAATATGGCGTGTGATATCCGTTCGAAAACTAATCAAAAACCAACGAAAATCAAGTTAAATATAAATGTAAGTACTCATATAATTAAATATATTTTTATAATTACTTCTGTGTAGAGTTGAACTGATTATTATTCGAAAATCGGAGATTATTTAATGAACGAATGAATGAATATTTTATTTGCTCAAGGAATATCACACGCCACCTTGGCGCGAGTGATTCAAAAACAGGGCCCCTGTAGTGCCGTGGGCGGTTAGTCGCGTGGTCGCAAGATACAGGGTGTTGTTTTGGTCAGCGACGAGCGACTCAGGGGTGCTTGTACAAATATTTTTTTGGAAACGGAAAAAACCCACAAAATCATTTTTTTTATCCAGTACAGCGATCGAGTCCAAACCACCAACACCAGGTAGCCTCTCCGTAGCTTACCTATAGCTACGGCGTATTATTTCGTAGATAAGCGCTGCTACCTATGCGCTAGGGTGAGAGTTTTCCCATTCGTTTTGTAATTTGTTTTGAATGTTGTGAAGAGGTTTTCTTGTATAAAACTTGCTGAGAATTTAAAACAATCATTTTTTTAGAATAAGCATAACTCATATTATCATCCCTGAGTTAGATGTCACTGACCAAAACAACACCTTGTATAGTGAAGTAGCCGTCATTTTCGATTTGCGAGTATGAAATAATAAAATATTGGACGAAACGAAGATAAAATATGGAAGAATCAGTGTGTAGGTAATCCCCACTACCTGTTTGTTATAAGTAGTTATGTATTTAAATCCGCATTCTGATTTTACTTTAAAAAGATAACAATACTCTTACTCCTGAAACTCAAGTATTTTTTTAGGTTTTGGTTATCGACAAATTATATTAAAACAACGCAAACAAAGTGACAAGATAAACTGTTTTTTCATAAAAGTACGGGTGTTGTGGTACCATCATTGCGTCTGATTTTCATAACACAAGTGCATTAGCTACTTACTTTGGGATCAGAGTAATGTATGTTATTGGTGTCCAATATTTATTTGAAACGATTTTTGAAGTAAATTTTTATTTTTAAAATGCTAGAAACATGTTGCATTGCCCTTTCGTGGCGAGTTAAGTCTATCTAAGTCGAGTTAAGTAAAAGTGCGGCACACCCTTTTAAAAGGAGACCTGACATTTAAGTCCAAGTCGAGTTCTTGACTTGGAGACAGTTAAGTGCAAACCGTGGTTCGAATCGCTAAGTTCTGCCAGGACATGTGAGAATAGGGGGCTGACGTTTGGAACGGAGATGCGTTTTAGTGTTACTCCTAGCAACAACTTGCAACTAGTCGGAATTGTGATAAATGACCAAATAGTGCCTTGGGTAGTTAAACAGCAAACATAATGTCATTACTTTCAATAACAAATAATTTTCTTGAGGAAAATAAGGCAAATTGAAACTATATTAAAGTCACGCATCCAAATTAAATTAACTCATCATCGTAATCAAATAATTAAATCAACTTAAACTATTGCTACCTTCAAAACAGACTCAATATATCAATAAAAAACAACCTTATTCACTGACAAGGCTCCATTTAAATGTATTTTTTTAAAAAACGAGTTGAAAGTTAAATGTTTCAACTCAGTTGATGAAAACGTTAACTCTAAGATTGACATTTGATTATTAAAGATGACATTGACTTTGTGAAAATTTATATCATTCTTCAGTATCTAGAAAGAAAAATGGTCGAAAAGTAAGCGGTCCTAAGTACAGAAGTAAAAACAACAGGACTGGTTCGATGTTGGGATATCGAAGGATACTAATTTAATATTATGATTTTGTTATATTTAGTTGCTATATTTTTATAATGAATATTTATGAACTTTCTGCAACATCGGCATAACGTATAATTATAGGTATTTTAGTATGTGTAGGTTTATGTATTTATGTTACCGCTTGTGTTATGTTTTATTTTTATTTAAAGACTTTATTGCACAAATTTAGTGTACAAAGGTGTACTTAAATGCTAAAAACATTCTCTGCCAAACCAATATTTACCTTTTTTTTAATAGTAACTCATTTTCTTTTTATTTGTTGCACCGCCAACTATAATTTCTGCTTAGCCCAAAGGTATGACTGTTAGAGAATGGCATATGGTGTTAAGTCCACCTTGTGTACACATTTTTAGTTGTGCAATAAAGTATAAATATACAAATAAACTTATTGTATCTTATTTATGATCTGACATACATTTCAAAGGCAAATAACTGATTATGATTATTTTTAGTTATTATAATAGTTATTCGTATACTTATCGCCAAAATGAAAGTCATATTTGTAATCACCAAAGTGCACAGAAAACCTCAAGCCAGTAGAAATTTGCGTCGCTCTACATTTCCAACTCTGCCATCTGCCAACTCAGAAAAATAAAAAGTTATATGCCCATACTCGTCCCGATGTGACATCATCATTTGCTTATCGAAGTTTAAAGGTTAGCTCGTATGCAAACTGCAAACGACATTTTGACGGCAGCCGTCGGACGTCTCGGCACTCTCAAACTGTATTTTGTGGCATTGGAAAATGTTGCCGCAATTTGAGGTTTTAAAATTGGAACACGCGCAGCTTCGTAATAATTTTATGATAGTAGATACATAACGTTCCTTTTTTTAAAAAAAAATATTTCATTTTATTTCTGTGATGATCGTCCTTTTACCAAGTAAAGTCTACTGGATAAAATTTTGGAGGCACGTTCATGGCACCATATACTATGAATAGTTTGATTCATACATACAAAAATAAGAATTTGCAATATAAACATACGTACAAATACAGTGTGACTTTGAAAACATGAGCAATATTTTAAATTAAGAATACTCATGATTCATGATCCCTTCCACCTATTAAAATTAAAATCAATTATTATAAAATATCACGGGATGAAACCGAGAAAAATCATATTTTTTTTAAATTGATCTTTGCTTCAAATTAAACTAATAAATCACAGTTTGATTTTCTGAAATTGACAAATAATATTGAAGTATCAATAAACTTACTCTACCTAAACAGATTTCGGAGACAGAGTGATACTTTATGATTTTTCTAGGTTTCTTCAAATCAATTGATTTAGGATTTTAATATGTAGAAGGGTCTATTAATCATGAGTACTTTCTTAGTTTAATGAATTGCAATGTTTTCAAAGTCAACCTGTGTAATTTTTAATTGAAATTTGTTATTAGTCCGATTGTTGACATAGATAAATAATAATAATTAACGACGTAAATAAAACTTTTCGATAAGCAACAATAGGATAGAATAATTAATGTCTATTTATCAAAAACTTTAATTTACGAAAGAAAACGAGAATTACTAATATTAAAACCTATGCAAGCATGTTTCGTAATCATATCCCCAGGAGGTTAAAATATTTATCCAGGTTTAACCTTATCAACCTTTGGAGTTATGCCAAAAGGCTTATGCAGACATCGTCTAAAACTAATGGCATATGAAGTTCATGATGGACACTTATTACATCCACTACTGAAATTACATTGCCTTGTACAGTCGCCAGCATATCAGGTTACCCGCTTTTGTTGCAAACTGGCCCTTATTACAACTGTTTAAGATACGGCAGTGTTTACCTTGACGTGCTGTTGTCTGTACTCTAATATTTGTTTTTATTCTTTTAATCTGATTTCAGTTATCCTAGAAATCAGAGAAAAGACCTCGGAACATTCATATTTTAATTGTATTTTTTTTATTTGGAAAAGCTAAATGCTAAAAGGAAATAAATAAGAAAGCTAAACCAAAGTATCGGTTTGGATCAGTTTCAATGGTGAGAACGTCTTGAAGGCTGTGTTATTAACTTTAGAGATTAATGTAATCCAATATTGAGATCTGTAAACAAGCCAGATTGAGTAAATAGGAGCTAGCAAAGATAAATTCAACGTAAACAGAATTTATTGCGTCTTAAATTCTATCTGCTTCCCCACGTACTTAGGTACACACTAACAAACATCTACAGTTACGTTACCTGTTGTGTTACTGTAAGATCTCGAATTGCCGCTCAAGTACGTAAACCACCGAATAAACATTCCATTAGTAAGCACAGAGGACTAACAGTAACAAATATTACAACGTAATATTTCGTTACAATACAACGCATAATTAAACACATAAATTAGAGTCACAGTAACACCAGTCACGTTTATAGCTCTCCTCTACGGCCAGCGACAAATCTTTCGTATCGTTTCAACGAAAGCGAGCCTATCGTTATTCAGGGGCATTAATCTAACGGAAAAATTAACGACTGTCGTAAAATTGAAATAAACGTTTCTTATACGGGCCTTGAATTTCGTCATGTTATCAAATCTTATGTTAAATTATATTATTATGTATTCTGTACATATTTTGCATAATGTCAGTACAGTAAGTATCAGTAAAATACTAGATTATTTTAAAAACTTTCAGACCACCATTAAATGCTAAAACACACGACGGTAAATATTCAAACGCTGGAACCTAACAACATTAAATCATCACTATCGATCTCACAATCGGGCCTATTACTAATCATCAGGCAAAGAGCTATCGTGAAAGTGTAGCTGTCAAAGCAAGCAAGCATTCAAAAGAGGCTTAAACTTCAAAACATTTTTTTTTCCATTTAGCAGTAAAAGTGATCCCGAAACTGCGTAAGCAAAACGCTCGCATCTTTCTCCCGAAGCTCCGAATTATGTCTGCAAAGAAATTAAACACGAAAAGGAGCATTCTGCTTTTCGAGTGAAGTCCCCGCCTCTGTTTAATATTGTATGAAAAGCTCGAGTGCCGAGCACTCCCCTCTCCAAGCGGCGACATTGCGAAATTGCCGAAGTTGCGGCAACAAACGTTACAACTGGCAATTTATTTGTACTACACTCTGGGTGCTCTTTGCTTGTAATTTTTACGGTTGCAGATTGTTTTTGTTTTTGGTTATTGTTATAATGCGGTTTGTAGATTGGTGTTGGTTGATGGATTTTAATGATGATATGATTTGGAGTTAACGGCTACAAGAGAAATATTCAAAGATTTTGAAGCATTTGAAAAGGGGGAAATTGGCCGCTCATGTCCAAGTATATCCTAAAGCTTTCTTAAAAACAATGCAAAGCTACTTTCTCCAAACGAGCGGTGACCACTAAAGTCTAATCGAAATATTAACTCTACATATGCCTCACATTTTTACAACAATACCTACAAAATTTTTGAATATAAAGCGCAAAATACTCCCACACTACACATCTGACGTCACAGCAAATGGCGAAAACCTTTTACCTCAGTTATCAGGTGCAGCAAAGTATTGAAGACGAGATATAACGAAGACGGGTGCCAATTGGCACCAGCTATGCCCGCCCACGCTCGCATAAAACGAACACAACAACTTATGCAGGCTGCGGAGTCGAGAGATTTTATGTTGGCATACTTTATTTTATGTAGATGATGGACTATACTTCGAAAAAGTTAAATCTACTAAACAATAATATGATTTTCTCATTAATGGGAATAAGTAGGTAGGCAATTTTACACATAAAGACATAGGTACATAATTCTATTTATTAATGCAAGGTCATGCCAGCCGCCTATTTACTAGTTTTTGGAATGGGGCAGCCGATATAAAGTAAACCTCGACGACTTATTTAGTTTAAGAAGATTAAGCTGTAGAGAGTTCGATCAACAACAAGTTCAGTAAAGCTCCATTATCTACGGTTATCCTTATTTGCAAAAGTCCGTTAAACTTCAAGAGTAGAAAACAAAAGCTCGTCTAGAAGAGAAATGTGTTGAAAGTACAAAAGTAATAAAACTACAGCTTCCCAAGTCCAGTCAGGGAAATCAAAAACCTCTCTTAACTCACCTTTTTATGCAAATGTATGGAGATTCTGCGGACACTTGTTTGAAGCTTGCAACTGCTAGGGTTGCCAGAATTAATTCGAATCTTGATTTAATTTCTAGTTTGTTAGCAAATTTTAATTTCAAAGAACGGTGCTCTAAGTTCTTGGTAGTATGAAAGACGTTATTATCTTTCAGTTCAAGTGAAATGGTGGTTTTATTGAAATTGTGGATGCACGATAAAGTGCTTCGTCTTTGACGTAAGAAAAGCTGAGAATTAGACCCCTTAAACACTGCGAATTTTAACATCGATGCAGTCGCGCGTTTTGAAAACGCGCTTCATCTTTCACAGTATATTTTACCCATTGCTTGCTTACTTTGTATTTGCTCTCAAGTAGTGCCTATATTGAACGGATTTCAAGCCTGTGAATAACCTAGGGCAGACAATACATATTGCAAGCTTGCAAATGTTCCCACCAGAGTTTCGCTCAGTTCAGAACCCACTCGAGGTTCCAGAATTATGGATGAACTTCAAATTCCTATACGTCTTTTAGGAACCACTCGTATGTGTACAAGTAATCTTTCTCACTGTTTAGGATACACGGAATAGGACGTGGTATCGGCTATTATCTTTTAAAACTAAGCTAGAAAAAAAAACCACTCGTTCGCTCAATAGAGCCACAAAAAATCACACACAATAAAGACTTATAATATGTCGGAGAGTGCACACTGTACAGATGAATAATAATATGGACGTGATTTACGATAGAAAAATCTGTCTTCCTTTAAGTCCGACTCAAGTCAAGTCATCTTCTGGCCAATCTATACTAATATTATAAAGCTGAAGAGTTTGTTTGTTTGTTTGTTTGTTTGTTTGTTTGTTTGTTTGTTTGAACGCGCTAATCTCAGAAACTACTGGCCCGATTTGAAAAAATATTTTTATGTTGGATAGTCCATTTATCGAGGAAGGCTTTCAGCTATATAACATAAAGATACGACTCACAAGACCACAGCAGCAATGAAAAATGTTGCGAAAACGGGAGAAAGATATTCCTTTTGAGAGCTTCCGCTGCGTACGCTGCGGAAACCGCTAAAGTTACACAAAAATCATGTATGACAAGATTGTTCAGCATTAAGAGTTCTATAATAAAGTCCGCGACAGCATAAGTCTATCTTTTATGGTTGACTTACTACAACCTTTTTTATGTTAATAAATTTGTAAAAAATAATGCATCATTTTTAGAGGTGTATTATACACACAGGTATTTATTCTTATCAAAATAAATACATTCATCATCACTAGCATTTCATTTAGAACAAAGTTGCCCTTTATATCATTTGATTCCAATAAATATCTTAGGAGCTATCACAGTTTTAACATAACTCTGCACCAAAATAATGTTCGCAGCTTAAGTACAACGTGCGCTTGCGCTAATCTATACTAATATTATAAAGCTGAAGAGTTTGTTTGTTTGTTTGTTTGTTTGAACGCGCTAATCTCAGAAACTACTGGCCCGATTTGAAAAAATATTTTTATGTTAGATAGTCCATTTATCGAGGAAGGCTTTAAGCTATATAACATAAAGATACGACTCACAAGACCACAGCAGCAATGAAAAATGTTGCGAAAACGGGAGAAAGATATTCCTTTTGAGAGCTTCCGCTGCGTACGCTGCGGAAACCGCTAAAGTTACACAAAAATCATGTATGACAAGATTGTTCAGCATTAAGAGTTCTATAATATAGTCCGCGACAGTATAAGTCTATCGTTTATGGTTGACTTACTACAACCTTTTTTATGTTAATAAATTTGTAAAAAAATAATGCATCGTTTTTAGAGGTGTATTATACACACAGGTATTTATTCTTAACAAAATAAATACATTCATCATCACGAGCATTTCATTTAGAACAAAGTTGCCCTTTATATCATTTGATTCCAATAAATATCTAAGGAGCTATCACAGTTTTAACATAACTCCGCACCAAAATAATGTTCGCAGCTTAAGTACAACGTGCGCTTGCGCTAATTATATTTTATAGCTGAAGAGTTTGTTGGTTTGAACGCGCTTATCTCAGGAACTGCTGAACCGATTTGAAAAAATATTTAGATAGCTTATTTATTGGGAAAGGCTTTAGGATATGAAACATCACGCTGCGACGGGAGGGGAGGGAGCAAACTCAAAACGCGCGGACGAAGTCGCGGGGGACCGCTAGTATTTCAATAAATTGAGTTAAGCGCATTCTGATATCTAATGCTACCAACACTACGGGAAGATTTGAATACATATATTGCCTGTCATGTTAGATCATCCACACTGTCACTCGTGTTAGGTATCACACGCTCACCGAAGCATATCTACTTCATTCACCAAATTAGCTCACAGAGACAAACTTCTACCATAGAGTCGAAGAAAATTTGTTATCTACGTTGCCTGCTTCCAACCCTGTCGCCAAGTTGCGGCTTCACTAAATGTTCTTAGCACTTCAGTGCTTACACCACACTTTTTGCACAGCTCTCCTGCTCAAAAGAAACATGGAGCTTCAATTTTATTCCGTCTCGACTAGAATTTTCGAGGACTGGACCGAGTTGAGAGCAACAGTTTTACAATGCTATAGTTTTGTACCAGTACAAATAGCTGAGATTGTACTGTTTATTTAAATATTACTTTTTACCGACTTCATAAAATGGAGTTAATCAATTTAATGTGCATGTATGTGGTATCGTTAGAATTTGAAAATATTTGAGTATTCTTAAAGATGAAATAAGAAACCAAAAATTTGCGCCCATGCGCATAAAATATGACACTGTAAGTACTAAAAGCATTCTAAACCAATATTTGAGTATGTTAAGGCTTCCAAACACGTGTGCAAAATTTACGTGTGTAAAAGTGTATGTATGTATGTTTGTAAGTTTGTATGATTGCATGTTTGTCCACGGATATTACGAAAACGAGAAGCTATAGCGAAATGGTTGTTTTAGTTAAATCAGGTATATTTAAACTTAGGGAACAGTAAAAGTTTCTTCAAAATCGGTTCAATAGTTTTTGTGAACATGGGCAGTAACTAAAAATTAAACCGCCTACAAAAAACTTATTTTAAGCTTTCTAGTCAGTTTTTTTAAACTGGCCGATCATAAAATTTATCAAATCGAATTTTTTGTTGATACAGTTGATAAATCGACACTACATTTCTTTGATTTTCTAAATGTATAAGCTGCTGTGTCAGACATTTACAAATATCACGAACCTTCCGATTGTAAGTTGGAATTATTCAAACGCCACAATACATGATGTGTAACTTCCAACATCACGCAGTTAGTGTTGTATTTAGTAGTACGAGTTCCTGTTTAACATAGTATGAGTTACTTTTTAGTTATATGTCAAAACTACACTAATGTCGAAGGCGAATGTATGGACAGTCCAGCCTGCACCAAACTGATGTACCTACCTATTTATTTTGATTCGTATCATTTTTGTGGCAGCTAGTGGTGACTGAGTTTGTTCCGGCGTTTCTTCTCAGCCTTGCCAGAATGTCTGTGTCTTATCTCGAAGCGCTAGCAGGGCGCCCAAAAGATAAGTAGACATGTTCTGTCCCCATATGGGTCATAATTGATTGACATTAACTAATTATTGACGTTCATAAGTGGCATTCTGTGTCCTAAATTAAATAAATTATTTTTGACTTTGACTTTGAACAGCTGCCTGCATTATAGTGAAACTGAAAAGTCTAAAAATGGCTTATGAATCATACGCCATCCTATAACTAAACGTCTGAAAACAAAGCAAAAGTCACGTCCTCGCCAGAATAATTGCTACGTCTACGCCTTAACGCATAACTTGTTGGATAACCTTTAGATTCCGCGGAGAATGATAAATTGCGCCGCGGCATGACGTCCTAACCATTTGTCTCTTAGCTGAATGCTAAGCGAAAACCCTCTAGTTCAGGGGTGCACAACCCAAGGCCCATGGGCTATACGGCCTGCTACTTAATTTTAAACGCACGTAATTATATTTTTGGAATGGCTATAACTCGCACTTCGTTCAAAATAATTTGGCTGCGGGAAAAAGTTGTGAGAAAATGTGACCGAAGGAAAGCCTTCGGTCTCATTATCTTACAATTAAACCTTTTGAAAGTATAACTTCAACACCAACCATTCACCACCATGGGCCTGCCTGGGCTATACGGCCTGCTACTTAATTTCAAAAGGCCCATGGAAGGAAGTTTTGATTTTAAAATTTACATAAAAAACTTATATGCAGGATGTAGCCTGTAATAGGAGCAAAAATTAAAAACAGAGGCACTTTAAGTAACCCGTTATTAATTCTACATGTTATTACTTCGCACAAACACTTCTTGTTTTCTAACAAAATAAATCGAACCGGCAATGTATTACAAAAAAAAATGTGTCCAGTCATAGAACTTGACATTGTCATTTACTACAACTAAATGGCTATTTTGTTAAGCATTGATTAGGGATTATAACTTTGGATTAATATATCTTTGAGTTGAAGCATTACGACCAGGTGAAGGTAACTAAGTAAACTATGGAGAATTCGGCCAGCGCACGTGACAAAGAATTATTAGTAATTAATTAGAACTTCTCTAAAAATAAGGATAAATTTTAGGATAGCTCAATTTTGGAACATATTTGCCTTCAGTCGTGTTACGCCTAGAACTTAAGAATAAAAGAAGAAGACCTTAGAAATAAAAGACTGCCTAGAAACCTTATTTAAGTTCAAACTTAACTTTGTGTGTGTGGAGTGAAGTATTAAAATGTTTGCTCCTTCACTACGCTGTATAAGCAAAGAAGTACTGTTACAACAATAAGTACCTTAATAAATATTTGTTGTTAAGAAAAGCACAGCACAGTAGTGCTGCTAGTATAATCTAGCATGCCTAACAAAATGACATATTTGCACGTCTTACCCTGACAAAACATGCTGAACTTTAATGTATTTATAAACAACACAATATGTTTGTGTATGTATTTTTTACCATGTTTTATGCAAATAAATTGAATTGAATTGAATTGTGCTCTCCTGTTTCGCCGTGATCGTCTGAATACTTGGCCTGACTGAGTAAAAGGTTGGGCAGCCCTGCTCTATTTATGTGTTAGTATAGCAGACTGGACTCCTGTGGGTGGATAAGACAGTTATCGCAAGTTCCTTAATTTGTTTGACGCTCCAGGATTGCTTGCTGGACGTCAATATTTGAGTTTGTCGTGGAATGAGCTCAATCAGAAAGTCTAAATGACCGAAGCAATGACCTGTTTTATATATTAATGCAACGAACATTACTCATTCATTCAAGTTTAGCTACCTTTAAGTTAAGGTAGAGTGACTCTGTAGATTTACTTCGTTCGATCGAGTTGAATTTTAAATATTTACTTGCCCAGTTGTAACTTATACTGAAATACAGCTATAGGCTTTACAAAACATCAGCTACTCTGTTTTCTTTATTGTTCCTACTTATATTATAAAATTATAAGCAAAAGCTACGTGCAGATCGTTTTTGTGATTCATAGCACATTCGAGCTATAAAACAGCGCAAAAGGAAATGGATTTAGCTATTATTTTCGTTGGCTTGTTTTTATACGCACGTTATTATATTTTTGGCATGGCTATAACTCGCACTTCGTTAAAAATAATTTGGCTGCGGGATAAAGTTGTGAGGGCTTTTCTTAGCGCTTATTTGTATTTATTTATTTATAAAATAGTTTTTTTTTAATAATTGTATTATGAATTAATAGTCTATTAATAAATTTGTAATGTTTTGCAATTAATTGTTTGTAATCTAACAAAACAGTATTTCAAAGCAAAAAGGTTGTATCATTAACGTTAACTTGACAATATTTTACGGCGGAAGCTTTCAATAAATTAGTTTGATAGTCCATAAATTGTGTGGCCTACGCGGGTCACCATTAACTGTAAAATGCTTTAATAACTTCCTTTTAACTATTTAACTCGTACATCAATAATCCTGCTAACACGTACAAGGTTTTAGTGTTGTTAAGGTTTCAATTTTAAATATTTTATTACAAATTAGGCATATCATTGGAACTAAATATTTGTCTTATCTGTGCGCTGCTGTGATACATTGCGTACTGCCTAACACATAATAACTTATTAATTAGAAATACTATACTTGTGTCGATAATTCTCCCCCCCCCCACTCTTATCTCCTTAGTCCTTAAAAAGATTGAGCAGCACGGAGTTGGCTGGAAGCGCCAAGCGTAGCTAGTACGTCTCACTTGCAAACGATTGCGTTTGCGCTGTTTGGCGTTGAAACATTTGGGCCGTGGGGACAAAATTCAACTATGTAACAGCTTAAAAAATCTTGGTGGTTCCTACCTCAAAGGATTAGCATAGCTGTCCAACACGGCATCTCAGCCAGCATCATAGCCACTTAGTCGCAAAGATATGGTTTCGTTTTTGGATAGGTAGGTTTTAAGTTTATTTTTATTTTTTCTTGTTTGTTCTTAAATAATAATATTGGAAATCAAAATATTCACACACTTTAAATTTACAGAGAGCAGCATAAAAATAACACAATACAACTTCTTTTTGCTAGGTGTCATCAATCAGCAAGCCATCGAACTTGGAATTAACCTGTGTTAGAATTTTTTAAAAAACAATGCCTGGTTTTTGTATTGCTACGACTTGGTTACATTTAGTATTGTGTTACGCATAATTCCTATAAATTTCACTGATTTACTATGCCAACACGACGACCAACCGCTAACAGAGTGATCTGCAGAGTCTAAACTTATGAATGCCATAATACCCTAACACGGCAAATCGACATGATTTGCATTGCACACAAGAAAAACGTGCGTTAAACTTTCTGAGCGTAAAGTTAGCAAAGGGCTCGGAGTCATATTGATTTCCCATCAATACAAAGACGGTATGAGTATTTGTCACACTCAACTCGGAGTCCGCTAAGTACGGAACCGAGCCGGCGAAGTTTGGTCGTGATGTGAGCCCGACTTTACTCACATGAGCTGAGGATTTAGTGACGTCACTTAAGTGCTAGTATCGATACATGCGTCAAAAATTATTTTGGAAGAAAGTAATTTTAAAATTGTATAAGAATGGATTGCTCCACGACACTTTACTAATATAATAGTTCACTGTAGGCTATGTAGCATGCGAATGTGTTCTTTTCTTACCTTTTTAAGGCTTTTGGACTGATTTCAACCGGTTATTTTAAATCAAATCTACTTGCAACTTTAAGAGAAATTATTTGGCCCGTCAGAAATACTTGAGGTTTCAGTAAATTACTAAAGAAAAGAATGACACAAGAAAAGAAACAAATGACCAGTATTTTTTAATTTTAAAGCTCGTTAGCGCATTCAAGAATCTCCTGGATGTTCTACTATGGTTATGATATATACATATGAGTATACAATGGATAGGAAACAAAGCACGAGCAAAGCCAGATATCGATAAAGTAAGTATTCTTATTCGAATTATAAATGGAGGTGTATAACTACGTTGGTCTAACACTAGGCTTATGGTTTGTCGAAGCATGTTTCTTGAGTTAATAATGTAACTATTTTCGCAACAGTATACAAACAAACAATATTCCGTATTACTTACATGATAACGAAAGAGTGTATTTGTTTTGGTGTGGGTGTTTCTAGAAAACTGATATAAAATTCAAATGTGTTTTGTAGAAATCTTTCGCAAAAAGGTTAATTATTTACTAAAGTCCTTAATTTAGTTCCGTACTCCAAAGTGTAGTTAATGGCTAAGCACGCTGGGTTTTTAAAAGGCGTCGCTTCTCAAAGTCGCGGGTTCGATTGACTGTCAGGTCTGTTTAGAAATTATGGTTTTCTATATTGTCTCGAATCTGGTTGTACTTGTTCCTCCGATGTTTCAGATTTCCATAACACAAGGGTATTAGCTACTTACTTTAGGATCAGAGCAATGTTACTCAATACAACAGAAGGAGGGCCGGCCAACACAGGATTTTAAATCGTCCTCTCCCGGATTCCCGGAGGACAGCGCGAGCCAAGAAATCCAATTGTAACCCAGAAATCGGATTAACACTCCAGAGATACGAACACCCATAAATAAGTTTAGATTTCCACGAAGAATTTATTTGCCAGTCAAATGAAGAGCTTTTATATGAGAAATTAGATGGAATATCTTGAGGGTTTTTCTGAACGAAATTCGTTATTAGAAGGAGGGCAATTTGACTCAAATTAATGTTATTTGGGAGTTGTGTAAATCGAATATTGTGCTCGAGATTAATTTTGAAAAGACGGTTCAAGTCTTGACACTTTAATTTAAAGCTTTGGAATAAATCATCTTACTATTGTCGTCATCGTCGTTACTTGTTCTTTTATGTATGTTTTAAATAAGGAGCCTTTGATTTTTACGTTCTGCCACTAAGCAGTTCCTATCACATATTCCATTTACATCACTCTAAATTTCTCAAGGCACCAAACGAGTAAAAACACAAGAGTATCGCCGACTAATTGAACTTTTTGTTATTTTAATCACGTCTCTCTGGCGGCCATCTTAATTGGAAAGGGACCGTTCATAATTTCAGTTACCTAACGGTTATTTTTCAACTTTATTGCTTGTCGTTGTTTACTGCTTAATGGGTTTAACGCTGAAAGCCATTCCGAAATGCTTTTGTGGCCGTTAATATTTTAAAACTTTTTACGACATTAATGACCTACGTGGACGTTGTGCGAAAAATTTATCTTTTGAAATATGTAGAATAATAGGTAGGTAATTGTACTACTATGCTATGGATACCTGAAGTACTTTTTAAATATTGATACATTGCGACAATGATCTTTTAGCCAATAGATGTAGATGACATTGACAGGGGGCGCTAGCATTGCAATCAGGGTAGCCAATGCAAAAATTCCCTTTATTGAAGGAGCTTTGAAAGCTGTTTAACAGATATTTTACTTTACTATGGCAAAGTCAATGAAGAGGGCACTAATTTATAGCATTATAGGCATGAATATTTGTATCAAAAATGTTCCACCGATTGTAAACGCAAATAGAATCATAAAAATTATAAAAACCATTGAAAATTATAACTTTATTAAAGGAGTATGGCTCTACGGTATTTAATAAATAATAGTTTTACACAAAACATGTACGAAAATAAAACATTAGAGAAAATGGGAAAATCTCTTATAAGATTGGGGAGATTTGGCTACACCCGATCTGGCAACCGAATTATTGAAGATGTCAGCGTTAGTTATGATTTTCACCGTCGGCCAAAAGATCCAGGTCGCACTGTACCTAGTAGATAGCAACCAAGAAGAAATTATAATAATACTAAATAAAAAAGATTCCGTTTAAAAACGTCGTAACATGTAGCGTAAAACTATTGATTAAGATCGTATGCAAAGTTACGTCTCTAATGTATTCAGACGACAACAACACAGAATTCAATTTAAAGTTTCCCAAACAACGAGCAATTAGCGCCCGTTCGATCGATGACAACTTCCAAATGAGCTGACGCGAGCAATAATTAACGCAATATCTAATTATTCGACAAATCATTGTAATTTGGGGAGAAAATTAAATTAATAGCGGGAAAATGCAAAATTGGCGCTACCTGCAGGGCTATTACGTATCTGACCAAATGTTTTACAACTTTGCAAATTAAACCTTTCGCGTATTACAGTGTTAGTCAAGCTTAAGGAACAAAACTCATACCAAACTTAGGCCCTACCAAATAAAATATCCTTGTGTGTGTTTCAGCACGGTTTGTTCCTTTTTTATATTAGTTTTAGCTTTTGCTATTTTTGCCGACCTGTATTATGAATCTGCAATTCTATAGCAATTTTAGCTATCGCAAGATACGATTTGTATTATGAATCTACAATTCTTTAGCAATTTGAGTTATCACAAGATACGTTATAGCCCTACCAGTGATAACACAAATGCAGTGCTAATTAATCAAACGCTTTCATTAAGGAGCAAAACGAGTCGGGGTGGAGGTGTCGAGAAAAATATCAATTATGAGAATGAAAACATCGCATTTATTATTGTTAGATTGATTAATTATATCGGTCTAAGATTTTCAACGTAAGATCGTTCTTACGTTGGAAATATTAAAGTTGTCTATCTACGTCGTAAGGTAGGTTATAAATCTTTAGTAAGAAAAAAAACTTTACGTAAAGGCGATTTTTTCCCATGTCCTGGGATGGACAGAGATTAGTTTTTAAAATCTGTAAAAAAAGCTTTTCATTATTTACGAAAAGCAAGCTAACATTTTAGTAACAAATATTGTAAACTGTAGTTTAACAACGTACACACACATTCTATACTCTATGTGTGTTCTGAACTCGCAATAATATTATAAAGTACGTCGAAAACATGTCGGCAACATTTAATAACGTTAAATATGGCGTAAAATTAGCTGTGTGTGTGCGACGGGTAGTATTTAAGGCGTATCAATAGGTCTCTATTACTCCTGGATGATTGGTCTCCGTAGGGAGGCAACGGATTTTATTATCGGCCACCCTCGCTGGCTCCAGATAATTAAAATGACTTTAAAATAGCCTTTCAAGGCTGCCACATTGAAATATGAACCTTATGTCTAACGATCCATGATAACGAAGTATCACTGTTTTATTAAGAGTAATAATCACGTAACTGCAAATCAGTTGTTCTCCAATAAACATTTTATACGTTTTTGGTTTAATAATAGCTATCGTTACCCAATAGTTTGTGTTCGAGAATGTTTTTGTATTGTTTCCACTTCATCGGTTCATTACCAAGTCCATAGTAACTCAAACTACGGATACCATAGGGATGTACTTTATACAGAGAAATCAGATAATAAATAGCAAATCGAATATTCCGATCGATCGTATAGGTACGACAAAACTATCGGATAACGTCTTTTAGTGGTAACGATGGATTCTTTAAATTAGATAATTCCAGGTAATAATATTTTTATATTAATTAACAAGGCAGTTATTTTTACTCAAAGGGGTTATAACGTAAGCACTTAGTTAACAGAGAAAACTAGAACGCTTAACATAATTCTTTTATCCCTATCCATAGCTAATTATGCTGCATGATGAAAAAAAAAACAAGTTAATTTAAATGACATTTTTGTTTTTATAGTGTTTTGTCACTATACAAACTTAATTATATAAATTGCACTGGTAAAAAGCTACTTTGGCTGTGTGACAGACGAGGAATCGAACCCCGTGTCTTACGCTATCCGGGCGTATGCCTATTTTTAGTTAATTTAACTTTCCATAGGATCGTAAGCCACATGCATATCAACTCTCATTTATTTAAAAAAATATCCGACTGTATCTAACGTCACTATCTTTTCAAAATACCGACAAGCTGTGAACTATCGATAAGCTTTATCGACATCGGCCATGACTTTATCGTCTCTAACTCATTCGTACGTCTGTGCGTAACACCGAGCGTATTGATTTTGTGTGCGCGCGCATCTACCACCCCCCACCCCAGAGGGAGGGGGGACAAAAAAGGAACAGGGGTTAGCTACGATTGGAATCGAACCTTTTTATGGGCCAGGATCTCTAAGGTTAATGCCGCCGTGTGTCAGCTCCTGTAAACGTTTTTGTATGTATTTACATTTTAACGGTAAGAGGGCTGTAGCAAATGTTTGAATTATTAACTGTTTAAAATAATCAGGAGGCAAAAGAGAAAAAAAACCTGTAGAGCACTTTCCTATAAGATAAAGATGTTTTGCTGTTAATAATTGTTGAGAAATCTAGAACTCCAGTTAAAGTTATGGCCGAATTATATAGATAAACGATTTACAATTTATTCGCAGAAAAAATTGAATTCGTTTTCAGAAAATTTGCTAACCTGTAAAAATGTTCGCAGCCGTTGGATATCAAATATCGTAAGCTTCGACTCTCTTGACGTGGCTTAATAAGTGATGTTTTTTGTTCAATTTTCTTATTGTCTACGCAAAGGTTGTCTGAAAGTGATCGCCCACATTAATACTAATAATACAATACCTTTTATGAGTGAGTCTTTCTTATTTGTGAAAATTAATAGTAAAACACGTACATTTTCATTAACAAAACCTAACTAACTCAAAAATAAACTAATAAAACAATACAATGTGTGACATGAAATAAAATAGTAAGATTACTTATTACTAGAAGTAAACTATTTAGTAATTTAAGAATAACAATTAATAAAAAATCCTGAACAAAAAGCACTCATACAATGTATTAGAACTTAGTTTTTGTTATTACAAAAAATGTAGATATTAACATATCTATGAATTAAAATTATTTGTTGAAATTAGGCTTTTTAAATTCGAATTCATTATTCATTCAAGCATTCTCCAGTGACAGCCAATAGTTGATACAGATTAAAGAAAGGCAACAGACCTCAAGGGACACAGTCCGAACGAATAAAGAAGAAAAAGATATTAAGCGTTTTCAAATACAAAGACCAATGTTGCCAGTAGCAACGGCAAGAAGTTACTGATTTAAGGGCGGTCAATGTTATTTTTATAAGAAAGTTGCTATGAGCTATTTTTTCTAGCCCTACAACTTTCTCACAGACTGACACTGCATCCCAACTTTGGACTGACATACCCCCCTTTTTAGCGATATTATCGTGACACCACTTACTTTTAATATTGTAAATTAAATGGGATACTAATCGACATATTTTACCGAGACACGAGTATTGGCACGGAGATTTTTGTTGGATAATGTACTTATTTATCTTGTCATAAATTAGGGCGCATATTCCTGTTTCGTATCATCTTTATAGGTAGCAGTTATTATTTCTTATTCTTTAAAATTAATTCAATGTTCTCTCCACTACAACAAAATGTGCGAAGTAAATGAGCCGCCTTTAAAAAAATGCAGGAAATAAAACCAACCCCACCAAAGAAGACAGACAGATAACAACAATTAAGATCTAGAAAACAAGAACGAAGAAAAGGATAAATACCGCAGACAAAAAAATCCAACTGCAGTAAAAGAAAAAACAAAGTCTTCCCAAACTGCAAATAACTGCTGAAACTTGAATGCTAGAAAGTACATGAGATTTTTTGCTATGTTTTAAATTTTTCGTCACAGTTTTAAAAATGAATTCGTTTTTAATTGAACTTTTCAAATGTTAAGTAAAGTAACGTGTTATAAACTAGCATATTTAGCATAATTTGTGTTTATTTTTCTTAAATATATTTTATTTATACGAATATTATAAAATAAATATATTTAAAAATATATAAAATATTTATTATAAAAGTAGTACTTATTTATCCAATAACCCGGCTTATCTGGGATTTAATTATTCCTTTCACCTGTTATCAAGCGCAACAGAAACCTCAGGCTCAGGCGCTCAGTGTAAGCTCTCAAAGTGAAACAGTATGACTTTGGGTACACTGCCGTGCAGAATTTCCACTCCCTTTGAATCCTTTGATCGCCCCTTATCAGCCATCAGCACTTAAATTCCCCAAATAATTATCCACTATCAGATGTAATTTTCATAACCCGTTGCCATGGCAAGCGAACATTTTCGTAGCTAAAGGCTCTTCATTATACATGTTCATTTTAACGTTACAAGGTAGGCTTGTCCTAATTGGAAGATATTTTAAGTAAATACAGGTATCCTATTTTTTTAATTTAAAAAAATATGTAGTAGCTGATGAGCAAAAAACTACCTTGAATGACTGCCTGGCACCATATTGATAGGTATATAGGCCTATTTTCTAAGTTATTAGCATCATCATCATCATTTTCAGCCGAAGGACGTACCTATCTTTAGCATAGCCCCAGATAATATAATGCATAGCCCTCTCCATCGCTCGCTGTGTGAGTTTAAGCTTCTTTATAAGGCACATAGTAAGAGATCATGTTTCAAAGCCGTATGCCATCACTGGTAACACACACTGGTGAAGACTTTCGTCTTCAGATACTGAGGTAATTGAGACAAGAGGATACTCTTGCTCAATTTTCCAAACGCTGCCCAGCCGAGTTGGATTCGTCAATTGACCTCTTTCTCAAAGTTGGACCTACCTAATTGGATATTTAAAATACTTGTCCCAGGTATACGTACGCGTCGACTAATTCGAGAACTGAATTCCCAACAGGAATGGGTAAAACAAGGGATCGACATGATTTTCGTCTTTTCCATGTTAATTTTAATACTCACTTGTAGGACAACTCGGTCGGAAGTAATTAGCGATATAATCCGAACCAATAGTTTTACTACAATGTCATTTAACTCGTAGAATTCTTTATACACATTACAAAATGTTTAATGAATTAAAACTAATATCCACCTTCAAAGTACTCTACTGAGGAGGTCAGCCGTCACAACCAAGACTAGGCTTTAGCAAAACCTAGATTTATTACCAGATGAACTGATTGCTTTGTGCGACGGAAATATATTGCTTGGTTTAAGGAGTGCCTTCAGAGTGATTTTGTAAAGGACTTTGTGAGAGTTGTTAAAGAGGTTTTAGATTACGGTCCGTGAGCGATTTTTTGTAAGCAAGATTGGTAGTACGTGCGTAACGAAGGTCGTTTTTATGGGACTATTTTAACAATGTGTCGTACACAAATTAGAGTGATTTGTAGTATAATTATTCAAAGGTTGAAGTAATTGGCAGTTTATAATTTTAGCTTGAATATTGGTAAGTTGTGTGCACAAAAGGTAATTACTAGATATTTCATTTTGATGAAGTCATGAATGATCGGATGTTAATGGAAACTATTCAGGTAACCACTGTATTTTATATGTTACTCTGTTGGTATGGTCTTTATCTTTTTATTTTACCGTGTATGGTTTACGTGAGCATAAAATATACTCAATATTTTTGCATGTTCCCCTGTGGTTCGTCTTTGTTTATTTTTACTACGCCGCCGTTGGAATTGAATCGCCTTGGAAACTCTTTTGTATTTACGGTAAAGCTTGAGCAAAATCTGATGCATAAATGGACCAAGATACATTTTAGAATATTAATTTTCAATGTTACTTAAAATCAAAGCAAAAACTTAGAGAAATAACGTTGTAAGTCCAATTTTTAAGCCTTATTAATAGGTACTATGTTTCAATTAGAACGTCTTATCGATCGCAATAAATGTTATGCTTATTTTAAAACGAAATTACGTAGTGTTCAATCACATTCTTATTTTCAGTAGTAAGCCGGTAGGCATCAAGTCCATGTCTTATAGTTTTTTTATTATTTTGGATACAGTGAGTTCATAATTGTTGACTGTGACTAATGGTATGCATAGGTGTCAGAGAACACATCAGTTGTCTAGGTTTTAAAGTAAGGAATCTTCCTTGTGTTACGATAATAGTAAGATAAGTATAAATCTTAATCTGTTCTTTCATAGTAAATGTAGGTAATTATATGGAACCATTAGCATAGTTATCCAGATTAATGTTAACGTATTCGTGTGCATAAATATTGTATCTCATTAAGCCAGTATCCTGTATGGAGGTGAAATGGATGGTTCGGAAATTGGCAATTTCTGGCGGACGAGCGGACATTGCAAGTGCACTGTGCACTGTGCAGTATACATTGCAGTGGGAATGCAGTAAGCAGGGTCATTGTGTCATGTAAGTATACACTTTTACGTTTACATTTTGGAATGAATGTCTGTATGATAGCACGGAGCGCGTCAACGACTTCAATAGGAATCAACTTATCTACGTTGGAAGCACATTCATCCAGAAAATTACTAGCTGTCAAACGAAAACCAAACATTGGTGTTTTAAATATTGCGCTATAATACTCTGATTAGAGTAACAAATAGAAGTTAAGTTCATTGTTTTTACTACCATTACTTCTTCGACTAGCTAGTTTACGTAACTACTTTGAGTAATCCACTCTAAAAGTATGAAAATTATCGCAAGTCTAATCGCTCTCTCTCGCGCATCAAGCGCTTATATCACTTAAACCAATAAAACATCTGGACAATATTAAATAAAAATTCAGGTACTACAACGCTACTTTGCTAGCCATAATAATTATACCTGTGCCTCACAAATTAAGAGAGGTGCTACTGAATAAGTGTATACTGTTTACCCTTCAGTCAGACTAATTGCACCCAATGTAGAGCCCACCCGCTCGCGACTGAGTTTATTTCCCGATGATTTAGTGAAACAGTCGGTAAACCATGAACTTCATACTCGCAGCCATTGAAGCCTTATCATAGCAGTTATAATGCTCAAAACCGGAGACATAGTAAGCAGTGCTGATGGTCATATTGTTTGTATACAATAGACTATCACGTTGATTTATATTGGTATAGATACTTAGTCAATAGATCAAGCAAACCCGATTGCTTATTCACCAATAAGAATAAAAAAGGTAGCAGTAGTCAAATGAAGTAGTACGGTGGGACTTGGAAATTATTAAAGCTTAGGCTTATTGGCCGGACGATCGTAATTTCAGTGCTTTTTCGTTCTAAGTGATTAAAAAACCTTCCTGCCCATACTTTACCCCTCCCCTTTTCCCGAGAGAGATATACGATACGAACCTGTTGCTTTCATTCGAAAAATTCAACTGGCCGATTATGATGGTAATGTTCATTCGGCAGATTTTAATTTTCAATCATAACAAAACCATTTTTGTTATGATTGAAAATTAAAAAAAAGGGTTTTATAACGAACTATTGTCTGTTTGTCATTGCTAGTTCAATATTGTAAACAATCTTAATATTCCTTTTAACTAAATAATATATTTTAAAATAAGATAAACAGAAATCTCAACACTTACATAGGCCAGTCATAGTTGAGACACTGAGATATTGTCAACTATAAGAGTTTATTAATTTTATTCACTGATATAATTTTAAAAGTTATCAAAATATTGTTTAAATTGTTAGAATAGCTAAGAAACACGGACTATACCTACTTTAATATTGTCACAATTTAAAAACATGGTAGTGTTGTAGTAATGTGTACTTGTTTCTTTTACCTTTTGATTTTGGGTAAGTAACTCCTTGCAACGAAGTCTTAAGACAAATCTTAGGTGAGTGTTTTCTTGTTATACTATTTAAAGTAGTTACTATACTGAATGTTATATCTGCAGCTCATGTTACAAACAATGAAATAAAGGGAAACGTCCGCGTCAGTGTCTTTCCAACGCCAATTCAATTTTATCATCCGCATGAGACGCAACTACTTGCATATTCTAAGCTCGAGAAAGGCCAATTCTATCACATATTGTGTTATCTATACATTCCCATACAGGTTAAGTCTTCCTACGGTTATTTTTCTCCCTTGTAAGCACAAGTATGCACAACCTTTATGCACAAAATAATGTGGCGAAAAGTGATTGTATCACTCAGACTTTACGTGTTTATTTTGAAATTGGCATCTTCTATTACACCAGCAGTCCCCCGCGACTAGTCCGCGCTTTCTATATTTTCCCTCTCCTCCCATCGAAATGTTTTATACCCTAAAGCCTTCCTCAATAAAGCTATTCAACACATAAATATTTTTTCAAACCAGTCCAAAAGACCTGAGATTACCGCGTTCAAACAAACAAATTCTTCAGTTTTATTAAATTAGTATACTAGATAAAATAAAGTAGTGTTAGTTACACCACTTATAATCGAGAAGAATGGATCAATAGGATATTACCACTTCCTACTTCTTTTGTAACGCCTACATCACACTACCTATGAGATATTAGGAGTATTGATTTTATATCGTCTATTTTTGGCAATCCAATAAAGCCTGAAAGGCGTATTGACAACCGTTACTCGGGGTATAGAAATTATTCATTTCGTATTACAAATACACTACATTTTATCGGTAAATAAAACCTTAGGTAAACAATCATATCCCTGTGAGAAATAAACATCACTCACACAATAGCTAATGATCTTCATCTTCATCACCATGTCAGGATTGAAAATGATTTTTTCGAAAATAGTTTACCACGATTCCTACTGTATGTTATATTTAGCAACACTCAAGATGTAAATCGATAAACTTGCACTGAAATTCTCTGCATCGAATGTGGTTATGCCATCAGTCAGTTGGACACAATTGGATTAACTATATGCTTCAAACTATTCAAGTGTGAAAACCGTACTTCTGTGGTTAATCAAAACAAAATGGCGTCGTTTTTATTGCATATAAATGGCAAACCAGATTACAAGGTGAGGAGGTGGCGTGTCAATAATATGTTTGAGCGCAATGCAGTAACTGCAGGTATAATTTAGATCAGCGATACTCAAAGTATGTTCCGCAAAAAGACAAAAAAATGGTCTCTCTGGTCGACTGTTCTGACGCGGCGTATCATTTTACTTTGGCGCTACCATCAATACCTACTTGTGTTTCTCAATAAACTTATTATGTAAGTAAGAAAAAAGTAAAAGTTACACGGTAGGTACTCCCATTATGCTTACTAATAAATATTTCATTTTTTAAAACTACTGTTTTATTGCATGTTTTCTACGTATAACGCTTTACAAAAGGATTCCGTCACCAAAGAAGATTGAGATCCGCTGATTTAGATAATCACGTTACTACACTGCCCTTACAAATAAATCCTAGATTAATGAAGAGCAGATTAGATTTAGAACTTTTTGTCCTGATGATGAGGGCTCACATCACACGTCCCTTCCCCTCATAGATTGAATATTAGCTATTATTTTTGTAGCGTAAATGAAGTTAGACAACGGTAAGATTCACACAACCGTGTAGTAAAAGTATGATTAGGTATACTTTTACTATAAATGTACATTAAACTAGTCATAAATGAATATCCCAGAAACCATAAACTGCATTGAATTATGAATCGTAGTACATTGACATAAATTGAGAAATATACCAACTTTAGCGCGTGAGCCGGGAGCTTTCTTCGGCGCGTGCAACGAATACGCAATACTAAAGACGATAAAATAATGGGGTTTCCGTGCTCTGCTCTAACGACTAAGGCGACTCTAATTGAATTGTGGAATTAGTGCTTTTTATAAGAGCTGTCGCCGTCTACCAGAAAGCTATCTGCGGTAGCTTAATATCTTAAATCAGACACAATCGCAGTGTTTACTACGGTATAGCACAGTATATATATACCGTCATAAGTTTTCCGTTACATTTAATTCTAGCTTGTAGACAAATGCAAAGACTTCAAACATCTGATAAAGTACACCACCTTCAATGGTTTAATTGGCTTCTTAAAATGCAATTGTTCAAAACCAACGGCATTAAATTTTGTTTCCAAATACCCACAATAATGTACGGACAACAGCACGTCAAGGTAAACACTGCGGTATCTTATGAAGTTGTAATAAGGACGTAAATTTAGAACAACTATACCTTCGTTGTTTCACATAAACATTTTACGAATTCAAAACGTTCCCAAAAGATCGAAGCGGAACCACAACAAAATGAATATTACAAACAATACAAGTACATTTAATAAATGATCGTCATTTGACGTACAGAGAAATGAAATTAGCTCCGACCTTGGAAAAATAGGGGCGGGATTAAGGGAACCGCACATTAATTCGGAGTCAGTACTTCGAGCTTAAGTGCTAAGCGTCGTTGGACAATTTTAAAAAGAAAGTCTGAATGGAAATCTTTCTAGGTACTGTACAAATTTGTAGGTACACTGAAAGTGCTTTCTAGCTTGCAAAATAAATTAACGTCGATTCATTATCGAGTTAATAGAAAAGAGTAGAGAGAAACAAATTGCAGACATCGTAAATCCATTTCCATAAGTTTATCTGCTACTTAGTAGCTTTGAAATCGTCTGTATTTACATGATTCGCTGAAAAAACCATTACTCTAGTTTTCTAATTTGCATGATTTTTTTTAAATGTCACAGGAGCATCTAATTTTATAAGTATATTATAAACCCATGGTAAAATTAAGAGTTTATTAGTAAATAAATTTAATACAAAATTTTACTTTCGTAAGAACACGGTAATAAAGACTTTGTAGATTCTTAACCCCATATAACAGCAGTGTCAATTTCTTAGATTTCTAGGATAAATATTACAGTTCTTAAACAAATTATCAACATTGCGGGTGTCAAGATTTTACGGTCAGCCGGTTAATTGATCCAACGCTAATGACAGGCCCGGACAAGATTACATGTTTCAGAGCCAGCATACCAGTAATTATAAAAAAAGGATTGCCACTTGAGCTTACTGATTTTCATGGCTATGTCCGTTACCTTAGTTCTTCTACGTATCTCCTCATTTCTGATTCGAGAAGTGTGAGAAGAGAAGTGGCAATGGGCAGGGCACAAAGCGCGAAGAACTGATGGCCGTTGGGGCAGGAAAGTTCTAGATTGGAGACCCTTCGACCAAAGACGCAGCGTAGGACGTCCACCAACAAGATGGACAGACGACCTTATAAAGATTGCAGGATCAAACTGGATGCAGACCGCTAGTAATCGGTCGCTGTGGAAAGCCGTGGGGGAGGCCCATGTTCAGCAGTGGACGTCCTTTGGCTGATAATGATGATGATGATGATGATGACAAAAGGATCATTTTTACGTAGTTATGCCACTTACGTGTTGCACAATACTTGCATGCATACGGTATCTGCGGCACATGCAGATCTTTCGTAAGGATGCAAATTGAAATGTTATTTTTATAGTCAGCAATTAAACTAGTGTAGATGCTCGCGGATCAAAAGGCCGCCGGCGGTCGGATAAACAATGACATACCAAAAGACTGTTGATAAACACATCCGTGAGGAATTAAAAATGAATTTACACACACATGCAAGACTTAAATAGAAATGCACTATGCATAGAAGAACCAAAACAGTTTTCTACATCTAAATATACCCTTTTTCATGAGCAAATAAACCCTTTCTTTCTCTCGTTAGCAGTAAACATAACATTTTGTGACTACAAATTTGATATACACTTCTGACTTTGAAGGGCTACATATTACTGCTTTAATTTGGGTTATACCTTATTAGTCCAAATTGAAGGTTCTTACCCACTTACAAATGACCCAACTCGGCTAACAAGCGGTAAATACTTCATACCGTCATTACAGTTCGAATGCTACCCTACATAAATCAGTCAAGGACTAGCCCATAAATTTGTGGCCACTGATGTGTACTGTTTACTGCGATCTACGTGAGACGAAATCTGAACAATAATGTTGGTAAGAACAAGCGAAATATCGATGTCATAGACAAATTATGTGCCTTGCTCAATCATGTTACGAGCGCTCTTTGGCGAAGTCAATAATGATATAATAAATATCAAACCTATAGGGCCATCATGTAAACGTTGCTATAGCTATACCGTTTGTAAAATAAAATAAATTATATATATTATATTAATAAATTACCGCATAAATACTGCGATAATTACCCCATTTAACGTGCTACGTATCATATTTTAATATGACTGAGGGCGGTAGGTAAGTTACTTCTCATCATGGCTCCTCCTACCATGGCTCTAACTAAGAATACCTTTCGTTTTGATTGTTTAAACGAAGATTAAGTTTTAAGACCCCTTACATACTGCGACTTTTAGCATCGATCGCGCGTTTTGAAAACGCGTTTCAGCATCGCCACTCACGCAATAAACACATTTAATTTAGCATGGATGCTGTCGCGTGTTAGCAACGACGCAGAAGCACGACACGTCAATGTCCTGTTTCTGCGTAGCGCAGTGTGTAAAGGTTGACAGTTTGCCCTTGCATTAATGCAACATCGCGACTGCATCGATGCTAAAAGTGTGTAAGAGGTCTGATTTACGATAAGAAACAGGCCAGATAACGTCCAAATATTCTACCTGTATATTTCATCACAGTCTCATGACTACAAACATATTGGACACCTGAAGTTCCAGCCTCATTCTCTTACCAGAACAAAACCAACTGCTAAATTGAATCTGTGTCTGGGCTTCTCGGCTGAAACGTGAACTAATGTCAGACTTGGCCGAATTGAGATTTAACTAACCAACTGTAGTAGACGCTTCGACGGCACATAAATTATTCGGCCGCAAACGGGAATACAAACGGGCCGAAATAAGTTCGGCACTTAGGCCGAACGGGCCGAATACGTAAAGGCGATAGCAACAGGTTTGTGTAGCAGTGTTGATACCTTCTTTTGTGGCAGTTTCACTTGGTTTGAGATTTAGAAACAAAACAATGTAACCCATTTTTTACATGACACAGCGAGCTGGAAGAAAATTAGACGAGAAAGAAATAGAAATGTAGAGCCATTTAATAAAGCTTGATAAAATGTATTTGGAACTGAAAACTATTAATATTTTGTTTTGTTTATAAAAAAAATGGTATCAAAGCAAAATTATATGTAAACTTACTAACGCAGTGAATTTAGTCATTATCGTTGATTGATTGGACGTATTATACTCGTAGTATTTATTTTTTCGAAGATTAATTGTGAGTTTTCATTAATTTGGATTTTCAGGAGATTTCGATACATTTATTTTTTTTATTTTCCTAGCGCTCGATAACAACTACTATAAGATAAATCTACAAGTACTTCCCTTCACGTAATACAGATCCTTACGAGAGGAACTGAGGGTTAAGGCAACAGAAATTTGCATGTGTGTGGGTGTAACTCACTTCGCCACGCAATCGTTACGGAGGTCCGAGCTATTGTTTGTAACCCAAACTGCCAGTTTCAGGGATTCCGGCGAAGCAAAACACATGTTTGATTTGTTTGCCTGTTTGAATGTTTTTGTTGCTTAATTATTAGGAGCTTGCATTTAACTGCTCAAGTACAACAGCTAACGGCTTGACGTGCCTTCCAAAGTGCTACTTCCACAAAGACTTGATCGTAATTTATCAGGTATTTTAAGTTTTTAATTTCTGAATTGGATATTGGATGTATCCAAGTTAATGTTTTGCTGCAATCTTATCTTACTGTAGGTATAATAGTCCCCCTAGCCGATTGCGACTAAGGTGGCCAGTCACAATGACTAACCGACTGCGCGAGACATATTATAGTGCACAAGTGTATGCGCAACGTTACGTGCTTTTCCGGGGCACGAGGGTGAAACACCGCCAATTTCCAAACTCCGGGTTGCCCTAAGAATTTCTGAACAGAAAAACACAGGTATATATTTTTTTTGGCCCGACCCGGGGATCGAACCCGGGACCTCTGGCGCAGCCGTCGCTTTAAAGTGCGACCCTCCTACCGCTGCGCCACCGAGGCAGTTACTGTAGGTATAATAAGTGTATTATTAGGTGGACACTTTATTTAAGCGGTATCACCCAATTCATCAAACATCAAATCCTCTCTCTCTCTCTCTCTCTCTCTCTCTCTCTCTCTCTCTCTCTAATATTCCACAATTACTAAGAGTTAACTAACTGTGCATTAAACACCCGAGTGTACGAGTATTCCGGATGAACTCTCCCGCTGAGCGATTACATATAATGCAAGCTTTGTATTGCGATTGTTGATGCCGCCGTGAAAGTATTTGAAAAGTTCTGAAGAAAGCTGTCACCCAAGGAGTGATGAAGAAGGCTATGCTTGGTTTTACTTCTCTACGAGTCGAATCATCAATCACAGCGGACATAGCCCTGCGACTCAGTGAGTTTAAAAGTATCAATGGGCAGTGCACATTGCTCAAAGAACTGATGGCTGTTTTGGAGTCGTTCTAGACTGGAGACCCTTTAATCAAAAGTATAGGATGTCCACCGACAACGACTCTCCGACGCAGGGACTCTAATCGCTATCGCTTATTACCTAATTCCCCTCCATGTATTCACCCGGCTGCCGACACTTCGAGCTCATTACTGTGAGTGGGTGCCCTTAAATTACTTTACGTTCGCCCGAACAAGCCTTTTAGGAAACTTTATATGTCGTATGTCAAAATAACATTGAACTGCCCATCTGCTCTGTATTGGGACGTTATGTGTCGACAAATACGAGTACTACAAGTTTAAAGACGTTTTAAGTTAATTTAATAGATTTTTAGAGGCGATGAAAGGCAATAAAGAAATAAACTTTGTTTTTTAATGCCTTGAAGCGAACTTAAAGCTCAATGTACTGGCATCTCGTATTTAGGAGCCCTTTTTTTAGCAAAATTGTTTTAATTCGAGTCGGTAAGGTGTCTCCATTAATTGTCTTCAATTAACGCGACTTAGATGAGACACATGCTTTGTTGCTATCGCCTTCACGTATTTGGCCCGTTTAATAAAACTGCAGCAAATGATATTGCCGTCGTGTTCATAACTAACATCTTTCAATTAACTTTGATGTTGTGCTCAGATATACTCGACGAGTACTTAAGCTTTAATTACAGCCTCTTGCGAGCTTTTGGCAAGTTTTCGGCTTTAAATAGCACTTTCGGCTTATTACAGATAGTGCACAGCACTAAATTGCATTAGTGATGCGACTGACTCGGCATAATTAAGCACAGTATACGCTGAAGCGGAGCCGGGAGTGTTAATGTTCTGGTACCGGCGGTAAAATTATATCTTATGTTCTTTAATGTTTTAGTATAGCATGGTGCAGCAAGCACCACAGAAAACTAACTTTTTTAACGGCCGTGGTGTAGTGTGGGCTCGAATCCGGCAAATAGCGATTGTTCAGACGATGAAGATGATCATTTATTTGTAATAATCTACGTCAGGGCCGCATACAGATAGCTTCGCGGCCAGCATCAGGAAAAAAACCGGCTAAATGCGAGTCGGACTCGCGCACTGAGAGTTCCGTGCCAACTTTAACTAAATTAGGGAATCCACTTACTTCCACTAAGCTAAAATACCAAAATATTCTTTGATAGCAAATATAACTTTGTTTTTCATAGTGTTTGTATGAAAAACAAAGTTGTGTTTGTGGTTGTTGACAATGTGCTATATCTCAAATACTAAAAGTTCGATCTCGTCTTAATTAATTTTCGTCAAATATATTTTTTCGAAATTTACACTCGCTTAGTTTAGAAGATACAGGGGGGGGGGCTCATTTTACCACTTTGGAAGCGTCTATCTACAAACGTTAGACATCATAAGAAAATGGTTTTAGGAACCTCCACGTCGTTTTAAAAGATCTATCCATAGACGCATAGGTTTGACAATTTATTTTTTGTTTTAGTTTCATGTACGTACTTAATTGTTCTGATTATATGAAAAAAATAGTTTGATTATAGCGTATCTCGATATTACTTGATAAATTATTGTCTCCGCATCGCTCTATTTGCAGTCTCAGTGTATTCAAATCTTATAAAATGAAATATGATGATGCATATAGCACGACATACATAACCCGCAGAGCGCGTAAAACTGAATGAGGACCAGGCGTTCTGATATTAGAAGAGGGAGAGGGGAGCAAAAGAAAATATAATATTAACTCCAATAACAGTAAACTGTCTGGCATCTAAGAACTTAGATGGGGTTATAGACATTGTAAAGAAAATGTTAAGTAGAGTGTTAATTAGAACCAAGCTTAACATTACAAGAAACAACGAAAAACCTTCATTAGCTTCATTTATGGTGTTTTTAAAACTAAAAAGATACAAATTAATGTGACGGTTAGTTGTTATACCAGTTTCTCTTAGATGCCTTGTTTAAACCACAATCGCTTCTCGTAAGTATATTTTTTATTTTATTTTGATTTTTTTGCGTTGTTAGTTGTACAATTGGCGGAGTGATGCGTGATGGATAAGTGCTAGTTTAGATCACGAACAAAAAAATGACGGCTCAATCTAACATGCAGTTTTTTATATTAATTTTTAAGCAAAGGAGGACAAACAAGTTCATAATGTATTATGTCTAATACATTAATATCACAGAATGTCTTATGATAGGCGCTAACGCGAGAGGCAGCTAAAGGTCCCCAGGGCATCTGCATTCCTCGACCTGTTCTAAGGGTAGGATACACTATCTGTATCCTACCCTTGTGTGTATATTGTCAGTTTCAAATGAAATTAGTTATTAAATAAACATTTCTCATTTACTGAGTAATATTACATTTGCTAAGTAATTAAACAGTGTCTTCTATAGGTATTTGAATCGAATTTGGCTACTATGAAAGGCGCAATGAAGGGCCCAGATTGCGCCTTTGTAGTTTATATTTCAAAAATCTTGTTTGAATTATAATCTAATATTAAAATACTTTAGTAAAACATAACAATTACCTTCTGAATGTATCAAAATGAATGTAGGCGAGGTGCAATAACTCTACAATCACAAAAAATAACCTCAAAATGTTTAATCTACCATTGATTTCCTCGTAAACCCCTAATTATTTTTTAAAAATATTTTTTGTCTGTATTCTTTGACCTATTTATATATTTTATCCAAACATTTTGTAAAGTCGCATGCAAACGCAAAGTGGGCCGAGTTTCTATAGAGTTATGGTCAAGATCCTTTGGAAAAACATACCTGGTGTATGTAGTACCATTATACAACATAAGTATAAAAATAAAGCATTCGTATTTTGGTAAACGTATTTATTACATGTATTTACAAAATCTCATTCCTTTTCCAAAACACAATACTTAGTTAACAGCCGACCGACGCTCACATGTTTATTGGCGTTGGAAACCTTAGCAAGGTCAGCAAAGCCAAAGGGTCAGCCGAACCTGGCCATCAGTAGTACGTACAAGGTACTTTTCAGCGCTTAAACGTAGGACTTTATGAGAGAATGCTCGATTACCACGAATGAGAGACTTTGCTGACCTTTTAACTTAAAACATACACAACCCTTTTCGCTTAAATTAAATAATCTACCCATGCATTTTAATTTACCGGTATAAAATTTTGTGATATAATTTTAATACATTTTTTTACAAAAATAGAACCTTTATCGATATTGATAGAAATAGTATCTTTATTGATAGAAATAGTATCTTTATGTTATATAGCCTAAAGCCTTCCTCGATAAATGGACTATCCAACGTAAAAATATTTTTTCAAATCGGGCCAGTAGTTTTTGAGATTAGCGCGTTCAAACAAACAAACAAACAAACAAACAAACAAACTCTTCAGCTTTATAATATTAGTATAGATAAGAAAGATTGGTAACTTTTAATTTGAAGTTTTATTAAAAAAGTACTGAAACTAAATAAAAAAGTGTTACTGATTATTTATTGTGGACTTTTGCCATCGTTAGAAAGAAATTGCACTGGTCCAGGTATTCCCTTAAATAATCACAAATAAATAAAGACATACATGTAATTACCAACCCTCCGCAGCCCTACCAGCGCAAATTAATAAATTTTGTCTTTATCGTTGAAAACAAACGCTGAGTCATGCAAAATTTCATGATATCATACAAAACAAATGCTGAGTCACGTAAATTACCAAATGCATCGCAAGCCACCCCTGTGCAAGGCTAGGATCAATATCACGTCTAGACGGCTGTGAATCAACTTCAACGGAATTCTAGAAATATTATTGCTTTTGTATAAAGTTTACTGTACGATTTCACCCTGTTGCGATATGTTTATGAATTGTAAATAATCAATACCAGATGGGAAAATAAATCTTGAATATTTATGCGTTGAGATTTTATTTGAGTATTTTTCTAATTGAGTTTGACTCCTTACTTAGTAGTGTTACTTTTAGGTATATCTTTATTTATTATTTGTATTGGGACGAAATAGTTTTTAGTTTTTACATAACCTTAAAATATTATTTGATCTAATATTTGAAACGTTTGAGTCAAACAGTTTTATTTTTATAAAAATAGAATGTAGGAAAATGGATGTCTTAGTTTTTTTTTCTAATGTGTTATAAATGGAGGTATATTTTATCACTAATGTTTGAGTAACAATATTAATTTAGGGTTTTATGATCATAGAAGTTTAGCCAGACCATCTTGATCATACTTAACGCGAGTGCATATCCTTAAAATGGGAGGAGGGAACATACTCACATAGTCACTCAGCGAGTACTCATAATATCCAGTACTCAACTCGAATGCTAATTAGCGCTAACAACACAGAAGTGCTCGCCGTTACTAGTTAATCCAAACACTCAGTAATGACGTTGTTAACGGCGTAAATACGTGTTGAGATAATTACCTACGTAATGGATTTGCGGATGTCTGCACTAGTATAGGTATGCGAAAAGGCCGACTTGTGTCACAAATTCATTATATTTTATTCTCCCCTGAAAGTTTTAGACGTTTATTTTGATAACAGCTTATTGAGAAAGCTACTGGAGCATGTACGAATGAATTGCAACTGTCACAAGTAAAATGCTAAAGCTAGACGGAAACGTTAAAAGCCCAACGATACAAAAACACATTTACCGACAAATTAACCGCCGAAAAATTAAGGGGACACCAAACAATAACTTTAATAACCGCGCTTCCGCGTGGCTACTGATTGTGTTTTGCAATTCAAATTCGCAAAAATAAACGGCTCGTCTCGATCGTCGCAAACACATTAAAACGCGATAGATTGCGAGCAATTAACGCTGTACGGTTGCCGAACGCGCGAGCAAAGCGAGAAAAGCGAGCATAACGCGCGCAATTTCCGAGAGAACGCCAGCAGAGATCGGCTGAGCACTCTCAGCGTGTAGGGCGGCCGCAAGCGAATTGCATTCACTTATTTCACTGTTACAAATAAAGTCATTGATCGATGTTGTAGAGAGGATAAGGTTCAGTAAAGTAAAGCAACTTAAAACGGCATAAAGGAGGTGGCTAAACGACTCCCTAAGAATGTATAAAGATTTGTCAATTTTCTATAACTCTGAAATATTCAGTAACTAATTATTCCGTATTTATTATTTCTCTAGAATTTTAGTAAAATAATTAAAATATATAAGTTTTTATATTGATTTTTTTCGACAATAATGACTTCAAAAAAAAATCAGGCGATAAAAAAAGACGTCACTCGATCGTGCTCACTGTCGTCTTGTTGATTGTTAGTGTATTATTTGTTTTTAATGGAACGGTTACCCATCTTTCTACGAAACTACAAACACCTTATAAAACGTCATAGCAAAAGCATTTTTTGACAAGTTTGTTAACCAATCAAAAGAGGAATTACCACAATTTTATTTCTAAGATTGTTGGTTTTTGGAAAAGTTCCTGAAACTTTTTTTTATAAAAATATTAATATAAATCCATTGAGCATTATATAACACTAGATGTCATGTTTATACATTGTTAGGGCAGTCGCCCATACTTTTATTTAGCCATTACTTTTACGGTAACTACGGATAAATTAACAACTGCCTAAAATTGAATGCGTGCCTTCGTTTTAACAGTCGAAAAGCAAAATTACTATTACTTTCTCGATTGCCTTCTCTTCTTCTTCTTATCGTATCAATGGTAAATGTTTTGTGGAGTGAACCTGCAAACACAGGACAGATCAGTTCCGTCAGAAAATCCCCACCCACTTGGGACTGGAGTCTGTTAAGGGACTTCCAAGTAGAACATGGCAGTTTGTGTCACTCCTGCATGACCTGGTGTTCGAAAGGAGTTCTTAATAGTTGATTTAGAAGAGATTGGCTTAAAATCATAAATTCTTTATATAAACACTGAAGCCTCACTCTTATCATAAAATCCCCTCTATCCTTTGAAAAAAAGCTATTATTACTTTACTTTGACAAACATTTATTAAATTTGCGAAAGACCTGACCATAGTCTGTTCTGATACCAAAAAGGTCCAACTAATTGAACAAATCGAAAACCCACCGATGATCTGAATGTTTATGAAAATGAACAAAATTGTAATGGATGCTTTCATTTCCTCTCGCCCGACCGACCTTTATTAAATCAAAAGAGTGATTGCAAATTAACATTTCCAGTGTTTCGGTGTTCAATGAGGTTCATAAAACTGAACAAAATTACAATATCTGAATCGTGTTGAATTTGCGATTTTTGATTAATGCATATTTTGATACCCACAAAACCGTGCTGTTTAATTTGTTGATCATTTTGTTTTCAGTCGAATAAATAATAATAAACTGTAACTAAATTGTCTGTACTTTACAAGGAAGAAAATTCCTTACCACGAAACCCAGACAATTGGTGTGTTGTCTGGCGCATTTTTATTTATTTTATTTATTTATAAATTATAAAATTATCTGTAGCTGTAACCGATATTTATTTTTACACGAATAATAATCTTTTCTCGCATGCTATACCACTATTACATCGGCAACATTGCGGGGAGCCTCTCAAACCGACGGTGTGATGAATAGTGTAATCGCATCCACAGGCGATTGAAAAATATGCTATTCTCGCAACCTAGGGTTGCCAAATTGAAATCAGACTACTATTGTTTATCACTTAGACACTTTTTGTGTAAGGGACACATTGCGACTTTTAGCATCGATGTAGTCGCGCGTTTTGAAAACGCGCTTCAGCATCGCGACTCACGCAAGGAACAGATTTAATTTAGCATCGATGCAGTCGCGCGTTAGCATCGATGCAGAAGCGCGTCGCCAAAATTCAGTACATAATTTGTCAATTTCCATCTTCTGCATCGCGACTGTATCGATGCTAACGCGCGTGAGCATCGCGACTGTATCGATGCTAACACGCGTGAGCATCACGACTCCATCGCTGCTAAAAGTCGCAGTGTGTAAAGGGTCTAAGGCACGGTCGATGCCTCTGGCGCCTCAACACTTTCAAATGAAAATCGCTTGCATACGCGACACAAAAACACTTCCAATAAATTACTACGCGAGGTGTAAGCGATTTTTCCTCTTAATGTGGTTAGGCGACAGTGACCTCGCCACCCCAGTGGCGACAGTAACTCGTTAATATGATGAGTACGTAGAGTGAGTCGTGGTTCTTGACATAAAATAAATATTAATTATTATTACTTATATGTATTTATTATTATTGACTTGTTTGAGAGTTAATATTACTTAATATGGGCTACAAGTAAATCAATTGAAATCAGACCTCATAACACAATTCCACTGTAAAATTAGTTCCAACTTTATACTGGTTTGTAACTTCGAGGTTTTAATCAACGCATGAAAAAAAAATTTCAGCCCTAGAAAAGCTATTGGCTGCCAGAAATCAATACGTCCGTGGTCTTTTTGTCGGCTGCACCGATGCAGGCGCATCCAATCAATTCCGCCGCGATTGGCAATTGATAGCAATTGGAGCTTTCAATCATATGAAATTCCTTGTACCTTAATAAATTTTTCAAGCGCTACTTACACTGGGATGCACGAAAAGGACATAAAGGAGTTATGGTTTATTCTGTAATTCTACTGTATTTGTATACTTATATCATAAGATATAGAAATTGGTTACAATCTCTATGGCACAACATGTCTTGATTTGATAGAAAATATATTTCAAAGTTTTTTATTTATTTATACTTTATTATGCAACCATAATTTGTACAAATGGTTGACTTAACGTAACGCCGTACCAAGCAAACCTTTGTTTAATTTTTTGGAACTTTAGAACAATTCTTCGGTTTCATTGCACTTGTCCATTACGCAATGCGCATCATAGCGGATGTTGCTAACGCCAAACGCTAAATTAACCTTAAATATTGAACGAACCGATTAAAATGACGATTATAGTACGATTATCCTGGTGCAGATAATAACGTCAGTAGTAAATAGTGCTTGCAAACTGTGAACGTCAGCATTACAAAGCATACGATGCTACGAAAAGTGTAGACGCTACGCTACGTGCTACAGAGCTCGTAGCGCTACGAACGTGACGACTACGAAATCTTCAGTTGAGAAAAAAAACTGCTTTAAGTGCTAAGGATGCCAACTATTTTAAAATTGTACATGACATTGGTAATGTTATCATTTCTTTAATTTTCTTCCAATTTATAAGTTTTTTAATAAATAATCTAACTATCTAGCTAGTGTTCAGACAAATTCGTCAATCAGATATACCTGTTGTCCACTCAGACATCGTATTTTAACATATTTCTCTGAAATTCAATAAGATTCTGTAGTAGTGAAGTTCTTAAGCAACATTCAGTGCTTTAGCAACTTCCAAGAATTTTCATTATCTGTGCTTTGCATTTCCCAATTATATTTATAAGCTGCATTTATCGGAAAACTAGGTCAATCTAAATAGTGCTAATCTAGGTATAACCGAGCGCACCAGTCCGATGGAGGCTAATCCCACGTCAATCACGGAGGCTTTCAATTTTGAACCGATCCCGCGCACAAAGCCCTATTTGCTCGCACATAATTAATTGTTTTCACGAAACTATAAGGCTGAGGGCACATGCTTTGCTGCACTGATAATATTTTAGACTTCCACATTGCCGAGATCACAGCTACGCGCTGTCTGTCACGTACGGCAGTTGAAAATGTCTGTCAAATGCGAAATATTCAACAAATGACTGCGGCGGCAATTTTCGGAAAGCAAATAAAATCTTGTTTAAAGTTAGACTGTGTGAGTCACCTTTTAGGTTATTGTTAAGCCTATTTAACAAAAGATATGGAATAGAAAAATTAGCTAGGTACATCTATGTTTACTGTCACATCTTAAAATATCTTCTAGGTTAAAGTAGTTACTTTAGCTTAAATAACTTAAGTATTTTCTTAATAATTTCTTTAGATACTTACAACTTCTTCTAAGATACTAAAAACTTGTATAAAAAACATGCTTTGAAACATATTGCTAGTTGTCACAACAGTAACATAATAAGGTATGTTTTATCAAATATATGTACATACATTGAACATGCAGCCTTGCTGCTACAACAATAATGGTGAGCTGACCTATCCATACGATTATTTCATGTAAATATAGTTCATAGGTTTTGTATTAATTGCACGAGGATTATAAATTATTTCCAAACAAACATGCGTGACCTACTCGAAATATCATATACTCCGATGGCCTCTACCTACAGCTGATCAAATAGTAATATTGAAATGCTTTTAATTCATGTTCAGGTTTTTTAACTGTTAGGTGACTGTGTTCATCGTATTGATCATGTATCCGCGCCAATAAAAAAAATAAGAGTTCAGTAGCTCAGTTATTCAACCAATCACAACAGTGGAAAACAAATTTATATTACACATAATATTGATGTGAACTAATCGTTGAGGCTCTTGGTAAGACAATTCTCGTTTGGAGCGTAAATTTTTAAACTTTTGTGTATTTTCCATCTCTGAACCTGTACTAATCCAATAGATGTCAGTACTGGGTAAGCACTCGAATCCAAACTGCGATTCACAGGTACTCGAATCTCCCTGTCTATACCACAGACACAAAATATATGATACCATTTTCAATCGTAAAGTAATGGTAATAGAGTTGAAAAACGTTTGATTCGATAATTGCTTTCCAAATTGGTTGTATGGGATGCGATGTGCGTAGAGTGGTTATGTTTTAATGTTAGTAAACATTTTCATGTCATAGCCTCGACCCTCGATTTAAGCTTTCAACATTTTTTGTGGGTAGCTTTTTTAATACTGCTTCTACGTAAAATAACATCCGTGTCACATTGGACGACCTGAGTGGTGTAGTGGCTTAGCAAGCTGGGTTTCAAGGCGTTGCCGCTCCGGGGTCCCGGATTTGATTCCCGGTCGGGTCAATGTAGAAATCATAATTTTCTATTTTGTCTCGGGTCTGGGTGTTGTAGTACCACCATAACACAAATGCATTGGCTAAAATACTTTGGGATCAGAGCAATATATGTGATTGGTGTCCAATATATATCATGGACACTAATCACATACATTGCCCTAACATCAAAACAACTACAGAATGCAGCTTACGCAGTAAAATAACACAAGAACCTTATTATTTTTCAAGTTATGAACCCTCAAAATAAGTTCGTCAGCATTATTTTTGTGGTCCAATGAATATAATCTTTAATGGCGGCTTCATCTGTAACTTTACATCCAATATCGCTTAGCCGTACAAACATTAGCTGAAGTAATTAACACGTGCCGGATCTGCGGAAGTCGTCCCATCTCGTCCCGTCTCGTCCCGCCTAATTAAGCTCTGTCGACGCAGTTTGGCGCGACGCCTGACGCAACTAAGTGATCACTGGATCCAGCACTTGGTTTTTTTTAGGTATAGGTAATGATTGTGATCTTTACAAGATCGTCTGTCCATCTTGTCGGTGGACGTCCTACGCTACGCTACGTTTCCAATCTAGAACTTTCCTGCCCCAACGGCCATCAGTTCTTCGCAGCATTAAATATATTATATTACATATAAATAAAATATAAGCATTAAATATGTTATATTCAGTATCAAACTGGATGCAGACCGCTAGTGATCGGTCGCTGTGCAAAGCCGTGGGAGAGGCCTATGTTCAGCAGTGGACGTTCTTTGGCTGATAATGATGATGATGATTAATGATTGTGATATGTCAGTGTTAATCTCAACTCTACTCAAAGGTACTCAAGGTATATTATACTACAGAAAGTATAATTGAAGACTGTTTGAGTGTTAGTTCCTTTATAAAACAAGATAATTTACGGATTCACTATAGTTCGAATCTATAAATAATGCGTTAATTATTAAACTTCTGGCATTCCATTTGATTACTCTTCATTTTAACTTAATAAGGTAAGGGCGAAAGTAGTTTTTGCACACATAATCTGTGACCCATGCAAAGTTAAATAAAAGCCTCTATCAACTCCTAAAGTCAGGTGAAATTTTAATCAACACATACAAAACTGGCTTTAACAGTTTCATGTAATTAATAGTGAAGGTACAGGCACTGAGCGTATGTAATGACATTATGTTGATTCAACTAATACGTTTGGAACTTACTTGTCTATCTGTCTGAGATAATTATATATCTGCAAACTTGAATTAACTAAGTTGCTTTGATATGGTTATAACAGCTCTATGTTTATGGAGATTAAAGACTTTATACAGATGACTTTCTTATAGTTTTTATATTACACATTCAGAGGTCGTTGACCACGATGATAACCCGAAACATTTTCAAAAGTAATTGACTGCAACTATTAAAGGTCTTGTGTAACAACATTTACAGTACAGGGTACAGTTACAAATATTTATTGCACATACATGTATACTGAAAACGATTATATGAAGTTAGCTATATTGTCATAAAAACTTGCATCTCCCGCAAATTGCAACATACGAATCCGAATCATTTGTATTTTATTTATTTATCGAAAAATATTCGCAGCAAGTAGAATTTCATTCTTCGGTATCGTGACGTGTTTTCGCAACGTTTTGTAGGCAGGGTAGTATGCATGTCGCGTGCAGGTTTGTTTAATTTCGACAGACAATACCTTATACATCCTGTATAATAGAGGTACACTCAAAAATAGATTCTGTTCACACGCCCTGTTTAGCTATCACTAAAGTTTACGTACATGCAAGCGAAATCAAACTTTGGTTTGCTAGATATTGAGATTATAATTAGTTGAGCATTATGGGAGAAGTTTGACTCTAAGATTATTGTTAGATTTGTTATTTCAGACCCACTCACGTCTCATGTTTATAGTCATCAGTCTTATGTCTCGTCATTCCACGCATATAACTGAAGGGCTTTTCAAAGTTGAAAACGGGTCAAGGTTGTATAAAATGGGGTAGTTCTAATAAATTTCAACACTTATAGACACATTTCGATTGCTTTGATTGACTCTGCTACTATTTTCCTACATGCGATCGATTCGAGTTTCGAGTTATCTCTATGGGAGTCCATGTTTATATCGCTTAAAGTTTATCATGACCTTCACAAATGCACATAGGTATTATTTAGGAGCTGAGCATCTTAAAAAGTAATAAAGTGTTTGCGAATTGATTTTCAATAATAATTTGCAAACACGTTAATAAATACATTCTTAAAATCAAAAGTCACACCATACTATTTATTTATATTAATGGGCTTGCTCTTGAAAAAATATACTCGAGTTTCAAGGATCTTTGTGCTATTCAATTATTTAATTTCAATATTTCTAATACCCCTTATTCCAATACTCTTTATTTAATTTTTGTTTCAAACAGATTGAGTGGTTGACAGTAATAGTGATGTAACTAGCGAGTCTATAATATCCTCCGCGTCTGCAATGTGGTATACTTCAAAATAATACATATTAGAGACTATAGTCGGTGCGTTAAAAACTGAGTCGTTAGGCAATAATGTCAAAAGAGACAGGAATTATGTATCGATGAGTTCAGGCGAGATAGGCATGACACTGAGACAACTCAGATAACATTATACCGACTATAGCAATCTTTACTTGGAATAAGGGGGTGTATTCTTAAAGTAACTAATAAACTAGCATCAAAACTACAACTATAGTACCCACCAAGGGCACAGCGGCCACGGAGTCGTTCGACAGCAGGGTCAGCGCCCCTTTCACATATATCTTCTCCATCTCACTCACCTGGAACAAATAAATATGAAACAAATATTAATACTATAACTTTGAAGTCTCTGTTTGCTTGTTAGGACGCGCTTATCTCTGGAACTACAAATCCGATGTAAGAATATTTTGTGATAATATATCTCATTTATCGAGAAAGATTATTGACTTTATACATCACGTATTCACGTCAGAATTTAACTCGTAGGTACGAAGTAACATTAAAACACCCGTTTTGATTTTAAAGACTCAGGTCCCGCTAGAAAATGAGTAAATATTGGACAAGAATTGTTCTTGCAAAACAACAACCGCAACACCATGTCCCGACCGGGAATCTATCTCAAGATCTCGTAGACGGCGACACCAGCGTGCTAACCATTCAACAGCGTCTGTGTCCGGTCGTCAAAAAATCAAGGACGAAAGGTTGCACTAACAACTTGGTAAGGATACTCCGATTTACATGCTTTTACAGGGTTGATGTCAGATTGAAAACAGTGCGCAGTGTTTTGATCCCATAGCACCCCTTTTAAGAAATTTTGATAACTTCCCTGTATTTTATTAGTGTGAAAACATAAGAAGTGCCTACTTGATGAAATCACTTTCTGTCATAGTCGATAAAGGACTCGTCGTGTGTGAAGTTTGCGGTAGAACCCGAATCCATGACATCGCTCGAAGTGACTGAAAAAACGGTTAAGTGCGAGTCGGACTCTCCCACTGAGGGTTCTGTACCCATTTCAACTGAATTAGGGATCACTTACTTCCAGTAAGCCAAAATATCACAATATTTTGTTGACAGCAAACATACTTTGTTTTTCACAGTGTATGTATAGAGAACAAATTTATGTTTGCGATTGTTGAAAATATGATATATCTCAAAAACTTCTAGCTCGCTCTCGGTCAAACCAATTTTCGTTGAAAGATTTTATAAAAAGGTACATCACGTATTTTTTTTTTAATTTACACTCGCTTAGTTTAAAAGTTAGATAGGGGGACGCCCATTTTACCACTTTGGAACCGTCTATCTCCCAAATGAAGACTTTAGACTTTCAGAAAAAATGTTTTTTGGAACCTCGATGTCATTTGATTTTTTTTTAGTTAGTTTCATGTATGAGCCCCCTCAAATATATTTTTTTGTATAGAAATCGTAAAGTGGTTGACGAATACATCTCCCTACCGGCGGCGGGTGTTGTGGTACCACCGTTGTGTCTGATTTCCATAACACAAGTGCATTAGCTACTTACTTTGGGATCAGAGCAATGTATGTGATTGATTGGTGTACATCTTCCTACCAAGTTCCATCTGTGTAATGTTTCGGAATAAAGTGACTATGACATAAGGACTGACAGACAGACAAACAAACAGACTTGACGAAACTATAAGGGTTCCGTTTTTGCCAAAAATGGAGGACACCTTTTCAAATTATGTTTGCATGCCTACCATCTCAATTTATCAATTAGCTATATTGAATTCACATCCTCGTCTGCATTTTTAGATAACTTGTACGTATAATACATATTACGTCTCATTTAACTACAATATCATACAATTGTTATCATTACCGTGAAACCGAAAAGACAAATAATGTTTCCTTAAGAATTCAGAATTGGTTTCAAGTCGTTATCTTGTCCGAAATCAGTTCAATGTTTACGCAATCCAAGCACGACACGAGTTTTACGACTCTAGAGATCGATGGGACTATTACGAGCCTATACTCCGTAAGTCAATGTTTGTATTTTCTCATCCACCTATCTTACTCCCTTAAGTTGGTGTCGCGATGTGAGTAAGAAAGACAACTATAGTCGAAAATATAGGGCATTGTCTTACGCAGCAGGGTGTTTGGGCGCGGCGCTGCGACACTTCATTGCGTAAGTTAAACGCAGTACTCATAGGAATCAGTGGGGGAACATTAACCCCTAAATGGATCACAGGTAGGTCTATAGTAGGTCTATACCTACCTGTACCATCACATCGAACAATGTATACAGCATGTGGCCTGTAAGGAGCAAACATTTTAATCAATGATTCTACACAGTATACGTTAATGCCCTTGACCTGCTCATAGTGTTCTAAAATGATTTTACTCAAAGTTATTGTAATCCAAAGTTTAATCCATAATCAATGAATATGTATTCTCTAAGACCCTTTACACACTGCGACTTTAAGCAGCGATGCAGTCGCGATGCTAATGCGCGTTAGCATCGATGCTAAATTGAATCTGTTCATTGCGTGAGTCGCGATGCTGTAGCGCGTTTTCAAAACGCGTGACTGCATCAATGCTTAAAGTCACAGTGTGTAAGGAGTCTTAATCGGTATAGTAAATGATAATGACAAGTTATATGTATGACAGGACTCATTTGTTTAAAATACATTACTGGTTCAATTTATATCTTTTATAAAATAACAATACATTTTTTAAATAGTATTTCTTTAAGTATTATTAATTAAAACTATCTAGAATTGATTTTTGGTTACTGAAAGGGCACATTAATGCTTTTGCTCCTATCACAGGCTATATCCTGAATATGTCTAGACACATACAATATGTTCGGAATGGTACGGTATCGGAACTTTAACTATCGCACCCATGTAGTTAAACAAAGTTGTCTGGCACAGTTGCTTTTGAAAAGTAAAAGTTAAAATATTAAGTTTGCATTGTGACAAAACGCTATAGAAACACAAAAAATATACTTGGGAAGTTTTAACTTTATACAGCAATCACATCAAAAACTGGCCCACTAACGTAGGTCGATAATAGCCGCGCTCACCTCACTCCCTCAACTCCACGTCCGTGAACTGTGTCACACCCTACACCGTCACGCGACGGGCCACTGTCCACTTTGACACCCTACCGATAGCAGCCGGTTAGGGTTCTTACACACAGACGGCGGTATGCCGTCGATATGACGTCACACGTCAGCATCACGTCAGTGGTAAATTAAAAAAAAATCCAAAAATCAGTACGTTACTGAGTTTTACCGGTAAGTAGTCAGTGTCAAATTTATCAAAAAAAAATACAATTGCAAAAGATGATATGACAAGGGCCGTCGTCGTCATCGTGACAGCGCAAAGCCAGCAGCACGCCATTAACAGAACAACGTCATGCCGTTCATCTACTGATTGTTACGCGCTGTCGACTTGTCATGAGCTGTCATGCGCAAGAGTGTCTTCTCTTCTCAACTACATCAGTGTCTGAAGACGAAAGTCTTCAACCAGTGTGTGTTACCTGTGTTGTGAAATATGATCTCCAACTATGGGCTACATAAAGAAGCTCAAAATCACACAACGAGCGATGGTAGGATGCTATGCTGAACGTTTCTCTACAGGATCGAATCAGAAATGAAGCGATACGTAGGAGAACTAAGGTAACGGACATAGCCTTGAGAATCAGTCAGCTCAAGTGGCAATGGTCAGGTCACACAGCGCGAAAAACTGATGACCGTTGGGGAAGAAAAGTTTTAGATAGGAGGCCCTTCGACCAAAGACGCAATGTAAGACGTCCACCGACGAGATAGACAGACGACCTTGTAAAGATCGCAGAATCAACTGGATGCAGACCGCTAGTGATCGGTCGTTGTGGAAAGCCGTGGGGGAGGCCTATGTTCAGCAGTGGACGTCCTTTGGCTGATAATGATGATGAAAATTACAGGATGTCACATATAAAATTAATTATTAGTTATGCACCGTAGAGATTTTGTTGAGATGCGAGTATGCACCGTAGATATGAGGAAGACTAGCCGTCATAATACCGTCAACGGGCTACAGTCGTCGACAACACTCGTGTATCGCAGCCCTTAGCTATCCTGCCGATCGCAACCGATAACCGCTTTTATTACCCCAGCTTAAACACGGGGGTGATAACGCTGCCCTTTTTAGTTAAGTAGAGTTTAGACCTTATTAAGTTGATGTAAGTTTAAGTTTATAAAAAACAGTAGTAATGTAGTAATATTTTATCTGTGACGACGTTGTTTAAATACAAACTGCGTGTTTGTATTCTCTGTAAATAAAACCTGAAGACAGCTTGTTCCACCATCGGCAAATTAAGCATGATATGATATTTTACTACCAACGAATAATACAATTATAAAACGTCACTTCGTATGAAGGATACGATAGCAACGGTAACAAGAACGTAGAAGACCATTGTGAAACACGCCGTTAGGCTTTTGTTTTTATAAGAGTTACGGGTAGGTAATAGCGCAGCCAAGCAACTGCAAAATATGGGTACAAAATTTGAGTGAACGATAAGCTAAGATGTGATTAGTCTAAGTTGAATGTGTATCAGATGGAAACAATAAAAAATACTTACGAAAATTTCACTCACTTTCAAAAAACGGACTAAAAAGCTTAAAAAAACGCATGATACGTACACCAATAGTCTATCGGTGCATATCATGCACCGCCTCTATATGTATGTTTATTTTTCTCCTAAATTTATGATAAATTTATTTATTTATTGAACAAAGGTACACTTTCAGATTACAGTCAGACATGCATAGCTTATACTGATAAAACAGTAAGAGACTAGACGGCAACCTAAAATTAGTGTACACAACATGATTTTGTAACAAATAGATACATTTGAGGTAAAGTGTCATAAATGGTACAGACACAGAATGTGTATTTCTCTACTTGCAACTACTACTGTGCGAGGCAGAGGATTCCTCGGCCCCCAAGATTTGTAAAAAAAAACTTCTAAATACGTTATCTGAAACTTTTTTGTCCCTTTTTGAAGGCGGTTTAATTTTTTATTTTATTTTATGATTTTTAGTTATTACCCATATCTTAGAAACGACTGAACCGATTTTGATAAAATTTACATTGTAAGTAGAAATGTACCTACAATATACATACAAATATACTAACATACATAAATTTACGAAATTAAGAAGTCAAAAAGATCAAAATACTGAAATATTATCAAATCCCGACGATGTCACATAATACACATTGAATTGATTGCGTCCCTTTTTTCAAGTTAGTAAAAAGTACAGCATAGGGTTGTTAATCTATACAACGCAAGAGCAAAAGTGGGTGTGAAAGGGTAAAAATAAAAAAAACAGCGAAAAAATGTCTTACTAAAATTATAAATGAACGCAAATTCAAATGGCCTAGCCGGTTAAATGTAGAGTCGATCTCATTAACGTCTAATTAAACCCTACAAGAGGATACTCAGTAATTACTCCGGAAGTATCCTATACTCCAAAACCTTTTACATCGTCGGAAATAGCTGAAACATTAACGAATTAGAGGATTATCACAATTATGTATAATGGCCTTAAATTCCCATTAAGGGAGGCTTTGTTATAGTAGTAATATCTGCGCTAATTTGATTTTGGTAAGAATACATTAAAGATTTTTTGAAAAGATTCTCGGACTGTAAAGCTGGTGAAATGAACTTTGGTGGTTGTTTTGTTAATATCAATAGGATATGAAACGTTAAGGAAGGTTTAAGGCCGCAAATGCATAGTAATTGTCATGTTTTTATAATGTTTGAAGAACTCAAGTTCATATCTAACTATAATGTGGGTAGTTGGCAAAATGGCATATTTGCGTGTTTCCAAACGTTATCCCTCAAAATGATCCCTGATGAGGTTGTGCGTCCTAAGTTGCGCTGTATTTTCTATATATAACTAAATATATAGTATTGGTTCAAATATTAGTAACACGGATGTATTTACACACAAGAAAAGATTATGTCAAATAATTATGATTGAAAATGAAATTATTATAGCAGGCATTACATTTTAAGAAGTTTCTAACTTTTTACATACCTATGCTACACTCAAGGTACCTACTTAGTGTTAGCATTTTATAAGCAAGTCACTATAAATGTGATTCTGTTCTTCCTAGGTATTCGATATAACCAAAGAAAACAGCAAAATTGCTAGTAAAATCGTATTTTACTCTCATTTCAAGTTGCCTCATAACTTGAAATGAATTTCACCAGAACCGCTTTACGTCTAATAATAAATCCTGTTAAGCGTTGTTTTAAAGAACTTTCCGAGGAATGCTTCCCACTATTTTTGGAAAATGTTTTCAGGAAAACGCTCCTTACAACCCATGGGTACTGAAGGGAATTATTAAGTTTTTGAACGTAAACACAAAAATGGAAACACCAGAATAAAAGTACTAATCCTCCGGACAACATATATTTTTTACCGTTGTTATCAACTTTTCAGTGTAAAATATCAATTTTTTGAGTTAGGTTATGTAATTTTACTATCCTGTCATTTTGATCACGGACTTGAAAAAATAAATGACACCGCACACCAGTGCGAAATTAAAAAAAAAAGATTGTCATTTATCCGTAAAATTCTGTTAAACAATAAATCTTCACACGATTTCTATTTTATCTTGAGGATTATTTGGCAAATCAAAGCGGTTTCCGTAATATCGTCTAATGTTATTTAACTTTATCTCTTTGAGTTGAAAAATGGCAAGCTATATTTCTCTTAGTTTGCAAGGAATCGACGTAACGGATCGGCGAATTCGGCTGTTATCAGGGTTGCCACAACTGATAAAGAAAAACAAGTTAAAGACAGTAAAAACATTTTGTGCGAACTTAATTCATTTAACCATCCGTCATGCAGACATGTGAGTTGAATAAAATAGAAAATTGCTACAGATATATCTCTGTATAAAAATTAAACTACCTTTTTTTTAAATTTTGCCAACCCTAAGATACAAAAGATAAACGCGATGTGACTTACCGAGATTTATACCGGGCCTCATCGCTCAGGGCTTATCCCTATTTACCGGCCTATATGCCACTTAGGGAGCCTGGCTCTATCTTACAACACATAATACTTGACACATAGTTATAATTTTCTTCAATCGCCATTAAAATCTAGTACGTGTCTTGGCTTTGTCTTAAATAAGATACTTGATGAGTTAAAGCGATCACCCACTACAACTATACTGCATAGTAATCTATTGATATCTAACTAGGAATGTTAACATTTAAATAAGATGTAATAAATATAGCATCGCAATACATTCGAGAAGGATGTTACAGCAACACCTATTACTAGTACCTACCTATCTAACATTATGTTGGCCCTTACTTTTTTCTCAGACGCTGCAAGCCGGGTTTAAGGTATGGTTTGTCACATTTAAAAAGTATAGTTAAAAAAAAGTAGTTAATTTTCTAACACGAAATATAAAACAAATAACTCAATACTTTGCGCACATCATACCCCGACTACAAATGATTTTGTTAATTTTAAACAGAGGGCAAATGCGTTATTTAAAGATTTTTTTGTAAATTAGGCAGTAATTTTTAAATTGTTTATGCCATGATTTTTAGTTTTATCCAAATCTGAAAAACTACTTCTCAAATTATGATGTGTACGTTGCATTGTACCCTAAGGTGAAATATACCTGACTGAACTAAAAAGAATCACAACGCAATGACATCTCATTATCTAGAAATCCGTGGACATACACATATACATACACTTACGAAATTAAACACACGTGTTTGAAGCTTTGATGGATAAATATTTTCAAATATTATTAAATAATAATAATAAATATCTATTAATATTTTCCTCCACAATCAATTCAGTTTACAAGCTATCATCCTACACTAACAAGTACAAGGAGTTAATTACATTACATATTTTAAATTCTAACGATATCACATTCATACACATTGAATTGATTACCTCCTTTGTTTGAAGTCGGTAAAAATATACTACGCTACAGAACTGAACTTTCCAAAACTTAAATTACATCTTATTGCTATCTATATATCAAATAAAAATACTACACCGAAGGAAATAAAGTGAATGGAAGGCATAAAAGTCTTTCCCAGTCAAAAAGATACCATACAATAGTTCCAATCCGTCAGAAAGGTCTGGAAGAAGTGTGCCACCTTTTTGGCTAAAAGCTACGTGCCAATTTTATCAGCGGCGCTAACATAAGATTACCTTGTGTCATTTTTGCGACATAATCTAGAGTTGAGGGAACTAGGCGCCAGACTGATCGACATATCTTTGAAATATCACGCAGGATTACGCAATAAGACAAGCTAACGAAAAAGTAAAATACTTTTAGGTATAACATAGGTAGAGAAAGCTCCACATAACCCTTCTTCGGGTACGTAGCAAAACAAAAGGAATAATAGTTTTCAGTGATTAATTTTAATGTTTTTTTTTTCATCTCATTTAATAAAATATATATTGTAAAACATGGTTTTGAACTAGCTTTAATGCAAAGTAAATTAAAATTAAACAAACCCTTTTGGTTAGATTCAAATTCAGATTCAGTTTTACTGCATAAGTACATTGGTGTACACATAATGCAACTATTTACTTAATCCAAATGCCGTTAATCAAATACATCTGTAGATTCAACACAAACTTTAGATCACAATTAATTCAATTTCGAATATCATCCGACCCAATTTTTCGTTTATTTCCCGCGGGTGCACGAGCATTTTACATATTGGAATGTTCAAAATATTACATAGCTTATTAATGTTACCGTTACATGTATCAATATTTTATGGTGCAAAAGCGTAAACTGATTATTATAAACCATATTAAATGGCACTATAATGCTTCTTCATGCGCGTAAAATATTCGTAAAACGATAGTTGTAAATTTTTAAATGGATTTACATTGTACCGTAGTGTTTGATTTCACCCTAAATCAGTCGTTAAAAAGTTGTTTAAAGGTTTCAACGGAACATAATATAATTTTCGAACATATTTTAAACTTTGGTAGTGGCAGAATAACCATTCATTCTAGAAAACGGGCATTTGTTCTCATTCAAGCCAGTCTGTAACGGATATTAAGACAAGCACTAACTTTACAAACGTATAGCTCTAGAGACTTAAAACTGTTGGTAATAATACCTTATAAAGCTTTATTTACTCGCATCGTATATTACGTTTTACTATACTTTAGCAAGAATACGGAGTAAGTTCATAACACTTATGTACTGAGGTATATCTTGGGAACTACAAAACAGAGCTGAATATTTCTTTTGTCTCTGAACGTATGCGGTATAATACAGCTTCCACCCATATCACTAGGAGTTTCCGTGGAATTTCGAGGAAGATTTTTAACACGGCCGAGGCAGTAGTGTAGAGTGGAGCTGCGATGAAATATCGTGGTGATTCCACACGCTTTATTGTTTTATAAACTGCCAGTGTGGGAAGTGTACGCATTTGGGACAAAGCAAGTGGGCTTTAGACGTAGAAATACGCCTTTTACGCGTCTAATAATAAACTTTCAGTGCCTTCTTTTTAGTGCGAAAAGCTGGGTTAGTCATTTATTTCTATTATTACTTAGTCTCCAGCTAGCTAGCTAGCGCTTTCACATTTAAAGTCGATTTCACCAACGACAGATAGGACTTATCCGACCGAATAAATATAAAACGTTCGATTTTAAAATGATGACAAATAGGTGACGTTTTTGTATTATATTCTACGAATATTCCTTATCTAACGTTGATAAAATCGGGCCTTAGGCGACTTTAGCAGAGCAACGGTTTGCGCGGCAGCAGCGCCGCTGTTTTTTATGTATGGGCATCCACTGCTGCCGTGCTGCTGACTTTTTAATGTGAAGGCGCACTGGTTGTAAGTACTCAGTTAACCCCTTTACTGAACAATGAAAATTAATAACAAGATGTTCGTAAACCTATTATTTCCGTCCTCATTTTCCTAATTAGGCTAAAATAAAAACTTGGAATTCCACGGAAACTTTACAAGTCCTTTAACTAGGTCGCCACAAAATGAAATATATGCTCATACATTATAATACATAAGTACGCAGCCCGCAAACTCTGGAAAGTACAAGTTTCATATCAGACAGACTTTTGCTCAACTTCAGAGTTGGTAAACCAGCCTGATTTTATTTATTCAAATAGGTCACGAATATAAATTTACGTAATAGGAAAACGTCTTAACCTTTATCGTTGGAGTTTTGTGTTTTATAAACCTCGTTCAATAAAGTCGGTTAAAAGAATGGGGACTAATTAACATAGAAAATTAAAAATAATGCCTCCTTTATCAGAAGAAAAATGAATTTACAACAACTTAATCTTTTTCTATTAACATCTCAAGAACATTCAACGTGTGGCCTGTAATAGCGAGCAAAAATTGTATGCAAATTCTTCAGAGTGTACTTAGTAACCTTGACCTGGTTAAGGCTCTCATATGCTTTAAATCACAGATATAGTAATCCAAAGTTATAATCCCTTATCAATACATATCAAAATCGCTAACACTTTGTAGCGTATCCACACCGCCCGGCGGTTTTGCCGGCGGCATACGATTCGATTTTATTAACTATATTCAATTAATGAATACTATGGAAAATACCGCTCGTACAGTTTGCTTCTTAAATAAGTAACAAGTCCTATGCATCTCACCAAGGCAAAGTAAATCGAGCCCGTCATTATTTATGAAGCTCTTAGGCACGTCACGCATACTTGTCGCGATTCTTAAACTCGCAAAGTGAACGTGTTAAGACAAGGCTCTCGGAACATGTGCTCAAGTATGTTACATTTTTAATGTGCAAAAGAACGCACGTAACTTCAGGAGGAGGAAAAATTCCGGATAATACTTTATGCTCAAACAATACATTGCAGTAAAATGGTAAGGGGGAAATAAGGAAGCAATCTCAATGTAGCAGTTTACAAGTTGCGTTAAAATAAACCAATTCATACTCAACAGACAAATAAGTATGCGTTATCGAAAATACTATTTTCAATCCGTTACGCTATGAGCATACACAAATTCACTGGTATTCTCAAAGTACTATCGAAGTCACCGCCGCCTAACCATCATCATCATCATCATTCTCAGCCAAAGGACGTCCACTGCTGAACATAGGCCTCCCCCACGGCTTTCCACAGCAACCGATCACTAGCGGTCTGCATCCAGTTTGATTCTGCGATCTTTTTAAGGTCGTTTGTCCATCTTGTTGGTGGACGTCCTACGCTGCGTCTTTGGTAGATTGGAAAATCTAGAACTTTCCTGCCCCAACGGCCATTAGTTCTTCGCGCTATGTGCCCTGCCATTGCCACTTGAGCTTACTGATTCTCAAGGCTATGTCCGTTACCTTAGTTCTTCTACGTATCTCCTCATTTCTGATTCGATCACGTAGAGTAACACCCAGCATAGCCCTTTCCATCGCTCTGTGTGATTTTCAGCTTCTTTATGAGGCCCTTAGTTAGAGACCATGTTTCGGATCCGTATGTCATCACTAGTAACACACACTGGTTGAAGACTTTCGTCTTCAGACACTGAGGTTAATGAGATAAGAAGACACTCTTGCGTAATTTGTGGCTAATCATATCTTGCTTAAATCGCTTACACCCCTCGTCGTCTTTTGTTCGACGTGCTGTCTGTTTTTACGAGCGATTTATTGTTTGCAAGTGGTAAGGCGCCAGAGACCATACATGCTTGCATCTTTTAAGGGTTCCGTAGCCGAATGGCATGAACGGAACCCTTACAGTTTCGTCAAGTCTGTCTGTCTGTCCGTCCGTATATCACAGCCACTTCATTCTGTAACTATAAGCATCCCACTGTTGAAATTCGTTAGGAAGATGTATCCTCTTAACCAGTTTACGATTCTTATACAGAAAAAAGATATTTAACACTTTCGTGGACGTCATCCAGACACAATAGAAATTTTATTGTTATGGGATGCTATAGCATTCACTGTCCACTAAAGTGTTAAAGAGGGGCTCATATACAAAGCACATTTTCAACAACCGCAAACATAACTTTGTTCTTCATACAAACATTATGAAAAACAAAGTTATATTTGCTGTCAACAAAATATTGTGGTATTTTAGCTAAGTGGAAGTACCGGATTCCTTAATTTAGTCAAAATTGGCACGGAACCCTCAGTGGGCGAGTTCGACTCGCACTTAGCCGTTTTTTTGGGAAATCCATTCATTTACCAACAAGCCTTTAACAGCCACTATCCGGCTACAAATAAATTTGCATGCAAATAACTTTCGTGTTAAACGGAACGGTAAAAGAGACGGGGCGAAGTACGAGTAAAATAAAGTGAGAAATAATAGAGCTCACGGAACTTCAACAACTTAAGGCCCACTATCATTGTTACCAGCCTCTAAAATTCGGTCGAGGGCGGAACAAAAGGAAAGTCTTTTCCTTAAAATTTTATCTTTTCATCACGATCTGGTTAATGAACAAGTCTCTTGCAAGATCGTCCTTATTAAAACTTTGTTAATCTTCATTAATTTTGAGAAAGAAATTTCGTGGCTGTGACGTGAATTAAAAAGTAAATAAATGAGGCACATTTACATTGTTTGTTTTGTTCATTAGACTTAATTAAAGCTAAAACGCTGTTAGAGCCATACATTTCCTCTCAAATGCCACTAAATTGCTATAGTCTTAGAATTGTTCAGTATCGACAGGCAGGATATGAATATATTTTCGATTATAACCATACATATTATAGCCAACTGTGTTGTCAAAATCTGTCGTCTAACTTAAAACTTTCAAAACAGACCAGATGTGCAAGCGCATTTGACCTTTAAGGTGATTAGGCGACTGTGAACCCATAAACAATGAAAATAACGATCACATAGCTAGCTAGGTGCAATGGCTTCCACCAAGTGCAGTACTAGGATTCATCATATTGCGTAGGTCATGTGACTTACGCAAATAGAAGTCAGCTAAGTGATTAATAGTGGTGCACGCACAAAGCATACAGGATGTTGTACATGGGGCGACTCAGGGGTGATTGCACAAACGATACTGATGCTAAAAAATATTTTTCTTTTAAATGGAAGAAACCCACAAAATCAATTTTAATATTTCGATACAGCGAGTGAGTTAAAACTACCAACACCAGGTCGCCTCTTCGTAGCTTACTAGCTACGGCGTAGTATTTCGTAGATACACGCGAAGATGTGAGCTTCCCCATTCGTTAAGATTTTTTTAGAATGTTGTGAAAAGTTGCCTTTTATAAAACTTGCATATAATTTAACTTGTTTAGTGCCACGCACTCTGGTCTGATTGCGAGAGAACCATTCAAGCGGTGCGGCCCACTCGGATCCAAGTGTTTACATGTTTTTTTTAATAAAAATACCGCAAATATTGTTAACGATTTTTTAATAAATTACGCGTAATAATTTTTGTTTCCTAGATTATTAATCCAAATAACTTTGTATTTTTTAAGACAGTAAAAGTGTTAAAGAAAATATATTTTTTAGAATAAGCGCAACTCATATTATCATCCCTGAGTTGGATGTCACTGACTGGAACAACAGCCTGTATATTGCCTTGTAATCACTTGCTGTGGAAACAGTTTGCATGTGTCACGTCATCACTGTCACTGGTAACCAGTTTTCCATACACGTATGTAAGTGACGTCACTGCTTAGTGCAATTAACTCTGTAGCAGACATGAAAATGTAGATACTAGTTATGTTCTATTTGTGTTAGTTAGCATGTATGTTATGTCGTTATGGAAATAAGACTTGAATAACTTTGAATAAATTATAATAAAAACACTAATATTTCATTTGAATAATTTGCATGAATAAATATTCTTCAACTGTTAACAATCTTATAGTTCGGAATGAGCACCTTACTTGCACCTAAAACCCCTTACACACGACTTTTAGCATCGATACAGTCGCCAAAATTCAGTACATAATTTGACAATTTCCAGCTTTTGCATCGCAACTGCATCAATGCTAAAAGTAGCACAGTGTGTAAGGTTGACATTTTGCGACTGCATCGATGCTAACGCGCGTTAGCATCGCGACTGCACTGCTGCTAAAAGTCGCAGTGTGTAAAGGGTCTATGATTAGTTTTCTGTTTTCATTAGTCTTATTATTTTGTAACAAAGGACCTTCTCATCTATTGCTTAGCAAATAAAAACAGAAGGAAACATGGAAGTGGATTGAAGACCGCTTTTACTTCCATTGTAAATTTGAATACGAGATTCGAAAGAAAATAAAATAGGAGAGTTGTTGTTCATTATGCTTTGTCTCGAAGGCAATTAAAGGATTTAAATAAACAAACAAACAGCTACATTCTTGTTTGAAAATGAACTGATCTTCACAACCGTTATACATGAAGTTGAACGTGCTATTATTAATTTCAATTCAAATATAAGATAAAACATGGTTTCTTGCGTCTCAATCCACTCCAAATGCAAAAGAAAATCTCATCCAACAAATCTAGTTTCAACTTCCCGAGATTGAACAATGCAATCCATTTCAATGCGAATCTTCGCGCCTCCAAAGAACTATCCACCGACTCATTATCCGATTGGCCTCGTCGGATGCAACCAAAAAGTTTTCATTACGCGGAAAGCCAATGTGACATTCTTTGTTGGAAAAAGATAACGAACAAAAATACGCGTTCCACTTTTGGTTTACTCTTTTTCCGAGAAAAATGGTGATGGCAAAGGGTCGGGGGATAATGAAGCGAGCTGCAGCTGAGATTGTCTCTTTTCTTTCGTGTCTCAGGGCGAACGTCATATCGAAGTAGGAAAGGTTATACGATCCGTTCGTGCGTTATTCCAGTTTTGAGGTTGTTGCTCTGCAAGTATTTAGTTTTGCCTGTAAATTATTCGTGATGGTATGGGGGATCACTAATAATTTGCGTCAAAGTATTCGTATAGTAACGTAATCATTTGTATGAGAATCTGAAAACACCTCTATCGGACGAAAAACAAACTAAATTTGGCACCTCAAATGCCTGACATTTATTGTGCGTAAAAAAATTCCATAGTTTTTGACTGGATTTGCGAGCACGAACGTTTTTTTGACGTATAGTATCGTGAGTTGCAACAAGATTACTTGAGATTCAGAGTGGTAACAATGAGCGAATAGTAACTAGGTAAGTCTATAAATTTTAGCGATAAGACCGCTTATATTGATTTAACAACAGACAGGGCTTTGGCTTTTAGCGAAAAATAAAAAAACGTGAGAAATAAAGAATACGTTTGTAGTCATATTTATAATTCTAAAAGTAAAACATTGCAGTAAAAATATGAAATTTATTACAATATTTTTTATCTTACGCTTTTTATTTTTATCTTAAAAAGAAATCAGGAACAGGGACACTTGTAACCTGTTCATTTTGATCTTGTTGGGTTCATCTTTTCTCTGATTATGACATATGGGAGTAACGAAGACCGCCGGGACTGCTAGACTCACTTTATTTCTTCTAGTTGGGTAGGCGTATTTTCATATATTATTTTTTGGTCTTTCTTCATTCTGAAAAATTATAAATGTATATTTTTTTTATGTTGACGTTAATGCTTTTCATTCCATTTGTTTGAAACAGCGTTCTTTTGGAAAGCTGAGGGCTTGGATAAATCACAATTTCTTTAGAAATAAAATCTAGATAGAGTTTATCTCGCTATTAAAGCCAATGAATAAAAGCACTTTAATCACAAATCCTTGTATTACTTATACGTATTTACTTTTTCAAAAACTCAAAAATTGATACTTTCTACTGCAAACGACTTGTCCTCGTTATTTAAAATATTTTTTATAATTTTTAACTAAATCTACTACTTCTACTAATAACGTCAATCTGTCAATTGACAGTATAATAGTAAACAGTTCAAAAATCTAAAGATTACAGAAAAACATATCATATGAATATTAGCATATATCTTTATATTTTAATAGACCATAATTTTTCATTTACAAACCATGCCAAACATATTGATCGTAATTTTGTTCCGTCATTGATTTTTCTTAGATTTTACTGGAATATTATGATATATTTCAATATTTTTTATAACAAAAAATCGCTTAACTTCTTTCTGGACGTGTCATTCAACGGCCATATTTACGTTAGTATGACGTCATCTCCGTCAATGCTATCGAGCTTACTACACGACACGAGAGTGCTTCGTGATGCCGACTAACGTTATACTGCGTAAACTCGCTACGCTTACGTGACGAAAACGTCGAAAGTTCGGGATTGGGGACTGATATTAGTCACTATCTGACTTATTAAAATAAAAAATATGAACACTCAGTTTTTGACTTTTCTTATCCTGTTTTTTTTGTTTGGATATTATAGGTTTAGCGTCTGTAATGAATGATGTGCTATGTACTGGCTCTGTTCCCTCCGTGAAGACGTTGACGCAAAGACAAAAGTTGCTACCCTTCATCCCCTCCCGAACCACGCGATGGGTCCTCTATAGGTGAAGTTTTGCGTATGTAACTATGAACCTAACTAGTTAATGTTTCACAAACAAATAAGTAGCAAATCTCATAGCTAGTTAAAACCTATTTGTTCGTACTTTTTCGCTTGAGAATAGCACTCCGAGTACTATTCAGGTGTGTTGCTGATAATTTTTGCAAGCACATAGGAATAAAGTTGTAATAACAATAAAACTAGTTTCAGTAAGGTCGAGGATCGCTTGCATTTCATCAGCTAAAAGGTTAGAGACTGGTATCGCATTGACTATGTATGATGACGGCATAACCGACCCTGTGTATGTGAAGCTGCTACATAATTATTACTTATTATCATGGCTCTACATAAGGTACAAAAAGTTTAATGAAAGTATGTGGCACTCAGCCGCGTAATAAAGTAGCATCGCACTGCAAAATAATGGAATAAAAAAATAATTTAAAAAATTTGACCGCCTTCATAATACTGAATAGCTTAACGCATTCGCCTTTAACTTATGTTTCCCATATTATTTTGGAGTCAGTGTATCATTATTAGTGTCATTATATGTGTAGACTTTTGGTGTAGGTAAACTTGACATCATGCACCGACTCCAAAATATTTTTTTTCTCCTACGTAACTTTTTGAAGACCGTTTAATGCACCGACTCCAAAAGAATTTGTTTCTCCTACGTAACTTTATGAAGACAGTTTAATAAAAAAATGCATGATTATTAGTTATTACTCATATTTTGAAATCTACTGGACTGATTTTGATTAAACTGACACTGTACCCTACGATCAACTATACCCGATTAAACAAAAAATCTCTCTATGACTTCCATGGTTTGAGAAATTCTAAGTCAAAGTCAACATACTAAAATTTTATTTAATTTTGACGATATCACATACATACAGGTCGATTTGATTACCTCCTTTTTTTAACTCGATAAAAATATGATCACGTTTGAATCAGTTAATATTAGCAAGCGTCATTCGTAAAGCTTACTTAAAGCTGCTGTTTCACTGATACGAGTACTTCTTTGAATCGGCAATGGTATTTGCTGATAAAAAAAAACAATAAGCGTTCACACCAAATCAAAACCATATAAAATTAAAACGAAATAAAAAAAGTTAAACACTTATAACGAGTCAATGGTTAGTCATTATTCGATCAATATACCCACTCAAAGATGTAAAGCATTTTAAGTTTAACTGAATACAATGTCTAATATTATCCCAGATATTCCGGAAAAAATATGTCTTAGATACATAAGGTACTATGTGCCAAATAGGAACAAAACTTGTTTATTTTAAATAAGTTATTACATAGAATTAGAATATTTTCAAAAGATCATATTTATAATAAGTGGGTTGGTTAATGTATTAGGAACATAGAATAGTTAATATTTTGAACTTACTTTATATGGAAACACTCGTAAAAGTGATAAATAGTCAGCTCCTTGATAAAACTACATGTCGTTTCTAATAACTAGGCTGGGTCTTTTAAGGAACAGTAGGAACATCTGGGTTATATAAAAACTGTGATTAATCTTAAGAATGTCCCTGCCAACTAATCATAAATTTTAAATAATTTAATTTAAATGAATATTTAAATAACTGATAATAATGAAATGAAATAAAAAGTCTGCTCTATATTCTTAAGTAATTCTTAACTAATTCTTAAGTATCTATATTTTATAACATGTAGTATAATTTACTAACCTTTACTTTTAAGCTGCCTCAAGTGCTATACCTTCTGGGTAACTAGGTTATAAGTGCACTTCATGAACACATATATATATCACCTATGTAAGTTTGTAACACCTAGTATGCATGCATGAATAAATGAAATGAAATGAAATCAAATCAAAAATTAAGCCTAGTGTTCGTCAAAAGGTTGTTATTAAATATATAATTTTACTTTTATTTTATCCAACTAGTTTTAGTGCAACCTATATAAGGAATGACCTTACCAAATTGGCAAGACGACCGAACGAGCATATAGCAAAACGGTGTAACTCGAAAAACGCTAGTTTTGCCGTTCGCAAAACTCGAAGTGGCACTCATGTGTCATTACCTTCCACTGGCAGTACTCCTTGGGGGCTTGTTTGCACCCTCGCGCGTCAGACGCAGGGGCTAAACAAAGGGAGCGATGGACTGAGTTTGGCGAATACACGACTTGGAAGGTTATTCGGTGTTGATTAACAAATAAAATTCATACGAACCACAAATATGTTTTTTAAATAAGCATGCCTCATAAATAAAGTCCAAAGCAATATTTATACGAATACAAAATAAGTTGACCTATTTTCGTTTCATCGAATGAATGTGAAAGACGAAGGGAAGGGGTATAATACATACATTTAAAGAACTTAATTTTTACTCGTCTATCCGAATAGAATCCGAGAATGCTGTAGTTATGCACGAATATTAAGTGGAATCTTGTTTGGGTATAACAAAGGACTTGCTAGACTGAATAAACAAACAATTGTACCTTCCTACCCACATAATCAATGATATCTACCTCGGTTTAATCCCCCGGTCGTTGACCGCAGTCTTGGTAGCAACCACCAAATAATTGACCACACTGCACTAATCTGCAATCGCCGTATAAATCCTTAAGAGTTATTATGTAACTTGAAAACAACAGTGATCGCGATTCCTTGAACTCTTTTGTACTACTTGAGGTTATAAATTACTCCAAGTTGTAGATCCTGAAGCATTTGTTTCAAGCTGCTTGCAACGCTGGTTTTCCAGGCGTCACCGCTCCGAGGTCCCGGGTTCAGTTCCCGGTCAGGTCAATATAGAAATCAAAATTTTCTATATTGTCTGGCTGTTGTGGTACCACCGTTGTGTCTGATTTCCATAACACAAGCGCATTAGCTACTTACTTTGGGATCAGAGCAATGTTTGTAATCGGTGTCAATTAAAAAAAAGACATTATGTAGCATAGCCGAAGCATGCTTTAAAACATTTTAATAAAATGACTGAAGCTCAATATGAGACACATAAAATGAAACCTGGCTTTCTCTTTAATATGAGTCTTATCGGGAATGTATGTAGGTCCGGGGAATATATTGGCGCAGATTTAAAGGTTTTGGATCGTCTGATATATTTTATTCTTTCTTATTAAACGTCCCTCTATAGCACTCCAATGACAATTTCCACGTTCCTCATTTAAATTAAAACATTCTTCTCCTTTCTCTCTTTCATCTTTTACTCCTTACGTTCCGTTCACGTCCATATTCCACATACATGTGGGATAGCAGATAATAAAATCTGATTCTGATTGATCAGTACTAGTCTTCCTAAAACTGGTTAGCGCTTTAATCTTAGCTTACAAAATCACTGTCGTAACGCCACGTTTATCAAAGATTGTAATACGAATGCCATCGAGACAGGTAATACCTCTGGTTATCATAGCTAAAATAGCCGGTCAGGAATAACCGGATGAGGGAAGTACGGAACCAATCCGTGTTGGTCTATCCGGACATCTTACGGGCAAGAAATGCGACCAAGAAACGATAACTGTGGGATTGTGTACGAAATTCATTCAACTTTGATTTTAAGTAGGTAGGTAGGTAGGGTATCCATACTTGTTTTTTTCTAAGTTTTTTTTTACAAAAATAGTAATTTGAATATAGATAAAGATGAAATAAGAAACCGAAAATTTATCAATATAAAATATGACACTGTAAGTGTTAAAAAATCATTCTAAAGCAGTAATTTGTATATTCAACAGTCCTGTTGAGTTTAATTTTTTTTCTTGTATTTTCTAGACAAGTTAAAAAAAGTTCATCAGATTTCTAGATGCAGATCGGTACTGCTGATCTAAGGGTGCGTAATGCGATTTGGCTTTGACAATTAAGCAGCTCTGCTTTCGAACGGATCGCAAAATTCGGATTACTATTTCGTATAATCCGCTCTGCAGATTCATGGGATATCTCAAAAACTTTAAAAAAAAGTAAAAACCGACTTCAAAACCAAAATGCACTAAAAAGTCCTAAATAAACTCTTCATCATTGAAAGGAAAGGAATCCGTTTTAGGCAAACAATTTCTTCAAAAAGAAATTATTTGCCTAAAACGGATTCCTTTCATTTCACATTCCATTTTGGTTTTGAAGTCGGTTTTTACTTTTTTTTAAAGTTTTTTTATTTCTTCATTTTTAGTGATTACATAAGAGGGGGGGAGGGAGTTGCACCTTATGATTCTATTTTTTAAGAAGCTACAAATTACCTATCATAAGTTCCGTCATTATAATTACTGAACTCCTAAGCGTTAAGGAGTTCCACCATCAGCTCAGCCCCACAAGATGTTGACTATCAGACGTAACAACACGTCAACATTAAGATTCTAGTAAAGAAACACTATACGTGCCTTTAAAATTTGAGGGTTTCCCTCGATTTCACCAAGATTCCATCATCAGATCCCAAAATAGAATTAATGTGACCAACTAGAAGGTACACCCTCTAAGTAGGCAAAAAATTTTTTCGAATCGGTCGACAAACGACTGAGATATACATACAAAAAAATAAAAAATAAAAAAACATACAGTCGAATTGATAACCTCCTCCTTTTTTGAAGTCGGTTAAAAAGAGAAAGTGTTCTACCAATAAAGTTATCTAAATTTCTTAATAACAGACAACACCTTAACTCCCTAGATGAAAACAAATAGCGTATTATCGAATTGCATCCCTACACAACACTTCGTCCCTCGATAGAAACTCCAAGGGGCATAGATACAGACGATAGCACGCCACGTCAACCTTAACACTAGGTTACCATATTGAGTAGAAATAAGGTCGATTTTGCAACGAAAATATATAGCTTGATGGGCTAACTGTACCTACCCTACCCTCAGATTTACCCGAATATGATTGGATTACGCCGAACTCTTTGAGATTTAAAAGGCGAGTGTGCCCAATTTGCGATAATATGGAATATTTTAGAAGGTGAGGTAATGAGCGAAAAGCCTTTTTGGTGAACCCTTATTTGCGAGTAAGTGCTATATCGTCTTTCTGTCGAATAGAATCGAAACAATGTGCTCATGTGAATAAGAAATTTTATGACAGAAAGTGGGCTAAAAAAAATTTCTAAGAAGATTATACAGTACGATTATTATAACCTAATTTGTAATAGTACCTAGATACAACAAATAGCAACAGTATCTCACTAAAATAAATATATGTTGGTTATATGCGCTGGAAATCAGTTTCATCACCTAAACTTACAATGAAGTAAGTAACCCGATTTTTGTTTAGAAAACCAACGCATTTTCTAACAATTCTCTACAGGTCCAATGAAAAATCATCAACATACATCTCCGAAACGGAATACACAAGTTTGTGGGTTGAGTCACACGCGTATAAAGGCGGCTATACATCAGCAGGGTAGCCACGGGCCGCGACTAATCGCACCCCGGGGAACTGACGTCCCAGCGCTTAACCCTTTGGAACTTCGCACGAAATTACTTACAGTCTTCGGAACGGATGCTGTCTGAATCTATGACTGTTTGGCACCTTGACGATATGTGAGTGATTAGTGATTAACTAAATAAATAAATATGAATATTGGACCCCAATCACAGACATAGCTCTGATCCCAAAGTAAGTAGCCAATGCACTTGTGTTATGGAAATCAGACACAACGGTGGTACCACAACACCCAGACCCGAGACAATATAGAAAAGATCGTTTTCTACATTGACCCGACCGGGAATCGAACCCGGAACCTCACGAGATGGCGACGCTTAAACCAGCGTGCTAGCCACTCGACCACGGAGGTCGTCATTGTTTTAGGTGTACTTTCATTTCGTCAACCTTTACAATCACCATGCGTGTGATGTTCTCCACAAAACTGCTGCGTTGATCTTTGTTTTCGTCGCAAAATCTCTATTCGAGTCTTAACTCTTTCAGATCAGTAGATTATATCTTGTACTATACATTAAAAACATTGAAACATGATGATTCACAATGAACGACATAATAAAATCATATCTACTTAATAAATTGAAATTGAGAAAATGACCTCATGCCAGATGAACCGAAAACTATTAGAACATGTGAAACTAATTTCAAGAAGATTTACCTCCGTGATCGACTAAATACAGGCACGGCTAGTATTTAAATTAAAATATCAAACGACACACAGTTCGACATGCATTACATGTTAATAAAACAGAATACCTAATTAACCAACCCTCGCAGTTTTGTCGCGTCACGCGAAATACAAATGAGATTTGAAAGGGGAAATGTTTGGGGCTACCCTATGTTGCATCATAATTTTGATTGTAATCAGTTTGTTTAATTATATAAACAACACACATTCCAAACAAATAAATCCCGCAAAGGATGAAATTGTCTGATGTTTTTTTTTAAAAAAAAACTTCAGTAAGGTATTAAGTAAATATCTACCCAAAACCAAACAAAATTCCATCAGTCAAAGTGCACCGATAAACGAAATCCCTTTTAGAGGTCTAATAGAATTTGTCTCCAATCAGAACGATTCATCTAATAAGCCAATGGGCCGTAGATATCTGGCGCTCGACAAATTTAGAGCGGGCACTAAAAATTTTACGTGGCTATAAAAAGGGAATAAAGTGGACTTCGAATGCGGCTGGCTGCGTCAGCTACGAGTGTTATTGCCCTCACACAATAGCCGTGACGTGACAGTGCTCTTGCTACTGACCTGACTGTAGTATTTCAGCTAATGGTATATCGATAATTGTAGTTGAATGACTTCATTTTGATATTTGGGGGCTCGAAGAGTATATGCATTGTTCTGTACCTGACCTCTCTTCGCTTATATCGTCGTGTTATCTGTCTGACTTTATAGGCTCGTTGAAAGAATTGACCAGACGCGGTATAGACTGAGACGACGATGGAGTGAGCTCACCCATACAAAGCCTGTTTACTCTGGTAAAATCTGATGATAATTATTTTACTTATTTGCTAGCAAGTAAAAGTCTGAGTATCTCTTCCAAGTTGGGCTATATGCCACAACAGGTAATTGTAGCCTTCTAATAAATCAATGTTCCAATTAGTATGTTGCGTTGAGTCACGCAGCTTTCGTCGTTTCATTACTTGTAAAAAATACAGAAACATGCGCATTTTACGGGAACCCTTTTATAAATTCAAACATCGGGACTGGCTAAAAGCACAGCTCTCAAAGCCATTAAAGCAACATTTACATAATCAAAAGCTCGATTCATCTCAAAGGTTAACATGTCGCATGTATTCGAAAATGGCACGAAACTTTTTCTTTCCTTTCCAACACGGCTTTTCTAGTACAAAGACCATTAAAACTAGTCTGAACTAACTCAAAGCTCAGAACTGGAGCTCATTCTAGCGCAATGATTTGTTTTGCTTACGCTACCCTGCGAGCTCTAGATAAGGACTCCTATTTCATTGCTAATAGCTTAATAACCCCATGAGCGCCCTCTATGTGCTCTACTCTGTCAGAACACTTTTATTGCTTTACAAATAAAGTATAAAATTAACTGCTTTTAACAAGGGCAGTTTGACACAGGAGAGCTAGCAACGCTTCGGGGTGAGACCTTTCTCGTTTTTATTGCTGCAATTTATAATATTAAAGCGTATAATATTCAAATGCTGGTCTTTATTTATTTTTTTAAATTGCGACAGTAAATGTCGCTAGTACTGAAAATTACGTTCCGTACACACTTTAAACGCAAAAATGACGAAGTAATCTATACCTATTCAAAATTCGATTAGGTTAAGACTCCAAATTCAGAAACATTGTGTTCCAAGAAAACGTAAGACATTATTTTATCAAAAATAATATCTCGAGTGGGAATCGTAGCAATAACAATATTTATGTTTGCCTAACACACGTTTGATTCGATATTTGGATCGGAAGGCACTTTGGCATAAATCTATTTTATTGTGGTAGGTAATCTCATACAACTCTTTCATGTCGTGTTGTTATTCCGTTCAGCCTGACCCCAGGGTGTGTGCGAATATAAGCCAACGATACTGAGACCGTGGTCGGAATGTCAAGTTTGGGGAAACAGAATATTGGGATATGAATCATGGTACTTAAGTGGTTAAGACATAGTTTGATTGGAATAAAGGTACTTGGAAAATTTGCGTTTGGATATTTTAGTAAGTATAACGTTAAAACAGACATTGAAATGCAGTAGCGATTAGGTATATTAATTGGCGCTACGATGACCTAAACATTTTTCTTCATCTCTATATTAAACTATAAATAAAACATTATGTAACAACTACCGATACTCCTTCACAGATTTAATAACAGTCACAGACTAGCCACTCTGAAACACAATCACGCCATCAAACGTTATTATAGTCACAGAGATGGCACCACTTCTCCATAAAACATTTTGCCCGCGATTTCCCTTTTAAATATGACCTCTGAGTAACCTCGAAGGGAGCAATGCAGTGCCGAACGCCCATAACACTCCCATGGGTCATAAAAACTGAATTTCATACATTTATTACGTCTTGCTCCGAGCACTGACAATGGTCATGCGTGGTCTTTGGAGTACTTTTAAGCCTAGTGTGTCGATTAAATCACATACTGGTCACATCACATTAAGGGCTATTAAGACTTTTAAAGCTTACTTACAAAATGTAGTGTACTCAGAATCATTTCATTTGACTAAATTTCAATAAAATTACCTTAACAAAGTTAAAGTTGAATAAAATTACCTTAACAAAGGTAATCACCTGGATAAAAAAACGATATTCTGACATCAAAAAGTTGACTAACACATTTACTTTAACCACAAACAAATTTTAATTACTTTTACATTTAGAATTTTGTTTTCAAATCTGAAAACCTTTTAGAGTGCCTAAAAATTCCATTGTTGGAAATGAATGCAAAGAATCCCCTCGGTTTGATCAGACGCTGGATTGTTCTTGGCTTTAATTAATAGCATTCGTAGCAAATACTTGCCGACTCGCCCGGCTTACCTGAAATCGAAAATTGTTTCATTAGAATTCGTTGAATATTTTCACTTTTAAATAAAAACTGTAGGTTGCAGTAAGCATTGTTCTAATAAAGTGTATAGAAGTTAACTTGTTGAACAATTTTTCTCCGCTGAATTTATAACACCAGTCATGTTGAACATAAATTAAACGGTAGGATAATTGATCCCACTAAACGTTGACGTACTCTTTATGAACCGGCAAAACTGAAGTAATAGTTTTATCAGTTCAACTGACGCACTTTTTACTGTTTGCAGAGCTATTGAAAACCATTTTTATGTAAATTAATAATAATTATCATTTCAATTTGCTTTGACATATTGACAAGACAAATATCCTATTGATTAAGTATTCAATGACAACATTTGTTCAAATGGACAGAAATAAACCTTATTATGAGTTAGATTCGTGTCATACTCTACTTAGTCGAGTGCTGTTATATCTCTAATCTACATTTAAAGCTCCACCAATCAGAATTACTTATCCTCATTTCAATACAAACTCCGTGTTTACTATCTACAATTTGATGTTATTCTGCTCTCGTATTTGATCTTATTTCTATTCAAAATGAAATCCCGGTGCAAAACATTTTACTTTGTGGAAACTTCAACGCTTTGGCGGGACTCAAATGAGTTTATAACCGGGCTAAATTACGTGGAGCCCTGCCGGAGATATTTTGTAACGTGGTCGTTGTCATTTAAATAACAGGTAATTATATGCAAATCGTCTGTTTAAGAGTGCTTTGATTTTTTTATTTGTTTAAAATCTCAACCGTTGACAGATGGAAGAAAAAAAACGTATGAGTCTTACGCTCAAAAGTTTTGATTCCATTAACGATCATGATTATAATGTCTCGATAAGAGATGTTTTCAGCACGTAATCCTATTGAGATGACAAAATATTTTAGTAGCTTCATAATTATTTCATGGTTGTAAAGAAAATCTTTACCTATAGAAATTTACAGAGGTCAAAAGAATTACCACGACATACTCATTTATTGGATCACCCATCTTTATATTATCAAAAGGAAAAACATAGAAAATCATTTTGACCAACAAAAAGTTACGACGTTACTGTGCACAAATAAAAAAGAATTTTCTTTTAAGTTGGTCGAGTAAATCTACGGGGTGGCAGGACAAGGCAATCTTTGAAACTTATTAAACTCACTCCAAAACTTCTCGGGCGGTTACGCGAACTCACGAGTCTAAAATATTTCAGCACTGTGAAATTTTTCATCGCCCATTCCGATGTAACTGGAACAATTTCCTTTGAGTCACTGCCCCTTTGATTCCATCTCGATTGTAACTAGTTGTAAGCGAGCTAATAATTTAATTAATTTTGACTTTAAGTCATTCTACATTTTAAGTCTTCTGTCATGACAGTGCACAAAACAAACTCAACGTCGAGATACCTACCTAGTCTAAGGCTGGTTTTAGAGTCACGCTGATCTTCGGCGCTGACCGTCCAATGCATGAACCTGTGTCGGAAGTCTCGACATAGTTCCGTATAAAACCACCAGGTGGCGCTCGAAAAATGCTGAGAAAAAATTGGTGTTTTCGTGTATTTATTGATTGAGAAGAATTTTTGTATGATGCTTAAAAAACTATATATATTTTTTAAGATTTATTAAAGATATAGCTACGTAAGTTAAAATGATATTCGATGAATTAGAAAATCATAAAATTGAAATTGTCGACGCGAAATGTCAAAAATGATGCATCAGACTACGCCCGCTGAGCTCTGACGGCGGTCAGTGCCGACATTCCCATACATTTCAGCGGTCGGCGCGAATGGTCAGCGTGTGTCTAAAACCAGCCTTATGTTGGTAAAATGGGTGCTACCAAACTAATTTGGAGGTGATACCAGCTTTGGTAGTGATACCGAAGTTAAACAACTTACAACTATTTGGATGAGTGATCATTCCGACCATATGATAAGAAACGTATATAACGAGCATCTCCGTGCCTTGGAAGGCACGATAAGCATTCCCGGTCCCGTTAATATAGTATCAACCAATATTAGGTCCCGTCTAATATTGGTTGATACTATTGTCGTTAAGCCTAGTCAGAGGCCCTTTGGGCGGCTTGATAAAATCTTACAACAAGGTTGGTCGCTTGCCTTCCCCAATCTGCGCTGAACCCGCGTGCTAGAGTATGGGTTATACTACGTGATACTTGAGATAAGGCCTTTGCCAAGCAAAAAAAGCTACAGTTGGCCTGTAGCTTTATTTCTAGCTTGGGGTACACTCAAGAAAAGAAGAAGAAGATAGAAGTCAAACAAGTTGTGTTTCTTCAACCAGCAAGTTCAGCGAAACATGGATTCTGTGAATCTCAACAAAGTGCCCTTAATAATGCATCCTCGCTAAGTTATGTCAATTTAAAATACAAAGGCATAAACTTTTGCGTATTCCTTCGAACTTTTGACCCGTTTGGAACTTTGGAGGATTCCGCTGATTAAATACGGGAGTTGTCAAACAAAATTATACGTATGACAACATTACAGCTTGTTTGAATCATTCAACTTGAGTTAAGTATCATATTTACTCTAGACAATTTATTTTTAAAGTCTTCAGAAGAATTCCCATAAATCAGAAAACACTTCATCAGAAATTCTGTCAGTAGACAAATATTATTGCATTGACTCGTACCTCCTGCGACAGTTCTCGTATGTCATATTACGACCTCCGTGGTGTAGTGGCTAAGCATGCTGGGCTATCAAGGTGTCGCCCTTCCAAGTCCTGGGTTCGATTCCCGGTCGGGTCAATGTAGAAATCAAAATTTTCTAGATTGTCTCTGGTCTGGGTGTTAAGGTACCACCGTTGTTTTTATAATACAAGCGCATTAGCTACTTATGGATGTCCAATATTTTTATTTATTATATATTTATCAGAACTCAATATCTTCGATTGTGCCGTGCATAAGGTGATATTTATTTAATTCACAGAATCATATTTTCCTCAAAGGAAAAATATTATACCTGCCTAACACAAAGTAATCAAAACCGCCTTTTAAAACGACAAATTTAGCAATTTCCACGATACCTCAGCACTGGAAAACGGCGAAGAATTTTATTATTGGTGGCTTATAAAAGAAATAACCTTCGAACAAAGGGAGCTGTTCTCACGGGGCAACGCAGGCGAGTTTAGGAGTCCTATTTTCCGAGCGCTTTGGTTCCGTGAAGAGGGTATTCTACTCGGTCGGGTAGGCGAGGTGTTTTATTCATTTTCTCCGGAGCTGCGAAGGCAGCGTGGTTCGTTATGACAGAACGCGCGGGGCTAGGGCTCCCACCCAACCTATAAAATATACCGCTTGCGCGAGAAAAATGAGCATTCGCGAGGAATTTTTGAATATTTAATCGAAATATTTCTCATTTATTGCCAAATTAAATAAATGACGATAAAAAGTGTTATTTACTACCTTGACTTAGTAGCATTTTTGAAGACTTCAATATATAAAAATGCGATCATAAATCAACGGCCACATTCATTCTTAATGATTCATGCTACATTGTCAACCCTAAATAAATTGCTATCAGTCGTTTCTGAAATCAACTTATTCTCGAAAAACGAATATTTACCGAAGCAGAATGTCTTATTTGTTGTTGTTTGCAAACCCAACTGTATTCAATGTAATAACATTTATTTTGCTAAAAATTTTATGGAGCTAGATATTATGTAAGCTCTAGCAAAGAAAATAGTAATATTAAGAAAGACCCTTGTAAATCGCTATGGGGAAATTAGCTTAACCTTTTTAGGGTCCCGTAGCCGAATGGCAAAAAACGGAACCCTTATAGTTTCGTCAAGTCTGTCTGTCTGTCTGTCTGTCTCTCTGTCTGTCTGTCTGTCTGTCTGTCCGTCCGTATGTCACAGCCAATTTATTCTGTAACTATAAGTATCACACTGTTGAAATTTGGTAGGAAGATGTATTCTGTTAACCGCTTTACGATTCTCATACAAAAAATAAAAAATAATAATATTTAAGGGGGGGCTTCCATACATGAAACTAAAACCGAAAAAAATTTTTTTAGTCAAACCCATACGTGTGGGATGTCTATGGATAGGTCTCTAAAAATGACATAGAGGTTCCTAAAACCGTTTTCTTTTTAAGTCTAAGGTTTCTTAGCTAGACGCTTCCAAAGTGGAAAAATGGGCGTCCCCCCCATCTAACTTCTGAACTAAGCGAGCGTAAATTTTGAAAAACAAATATAATATAGATCATAACAAATACTTTTAAAGAAAATTGGTTCGGACGGGATCGAACGAGAAGTTTTTGAGATATAGCACTTTTTCTACAACCGCAAACATAACTTTGTTCTTCATACAGACACTATGAAAAACAAAGTTATATTTGCTGTCAACAAAATATTGCGGTATATTACTAAGTGGAAGTAAGTGGATTGCCTAATTCAGTTAACGTTGGCACGGAACCCTCAGTGCGCGAGTCCGACTCGCACTTGGCCGGTTTTTTTTTACCTAATCAATCTGGGATTATTCTTTGTAATATTACTCTAGGTACTTTGTATATAATAATTATTCATATTATAGAGGTTATTAAAAACAATGAGAACTTCAGGTTATAGCCAGCTTACCTACAAGCGACCTAAATGCACTAACAATGGACTTTGAACCTTTGTCTTCCGCCCTCTGGCTGACATGACATGTCACGTCCACGCCATACTACCATCATCTAATATCGCTTGAAAGCCTCCTTTGTTCCTAAAAAACACTGTCAAATACAAACTCGATAAGAGCCGCATTTTCCGGGCCACATGCGATAAAAAACATTTGCATCACATTGGCTGCTTCAATCCACACATTTTACGACCAAACACGCATCATAACAAAGAAAAACTATCACCAAATTCAACTCTTTCCCATAAAGAAGTAAGACCAAGAAAAACTATACCATTTTAACACACGCTACTAGAGCTAGCAACCTGTAACACAGTACATAATTCAATGACGCTCCCGGCTAAGCATTATCGACGAGATCGATTACAAATTGTTTTATTATGTACCTAATTACTGAAGCTAAAGGTTGTTTTTGCGCTGTACTCCACGGGTGGGCGGCGTCAAAGTAAATTGGGTCTTATTGCGTCGTCGTTAGGGTGACAACCGGTACTGGGCCCCAGGGAGCCGACTCCCTCCAGCTTGTATAAGGTCAAATGCAAACTTTACCTTTACCCTCTAAAGGGAACTGTATTGCGCCATTTTACTGGCATAGAAGGCAAAGGTACTCGTAACTTGTAAAACACCCTTTGTGATCATGTTACTGACATCTTGAACGCTAAGTTGGATTAATTCAACTCTGAAAATTATCAAGTAAAACTACTTACTCATAAACATGAATATCTAAATTGACTATGTGACGATTTGTTGTCCGCTTTTTAATACGAATACATATTACTTATTGACTTTATCAGTTTCACTTTTGTAAACAAATATAACTGCGGTAATAATATAATTTATTACCTTTGGAAGACTCCTATTTATTTTGTATTTCTGAGAAAAGCCGAAAAAATACGAGCTCTTTTCCAATAAAAGTAATATAACTCTATTGTTCGCCCGACGTCGATGGATGTCAATTCAACGAGACAAGGAGAGAAATCATCCGAATGGCGAGCTTTTATAAGCAATGGCATCGAAATACTGCCTGTCCAAAACGGTTAACTGAAAGAAATATTAATGGGTAGGTATGATATACAGCGCCAAATCACTCTTCAGTCGAATATCGATAAATATTTAAATGAAATATTGAGTGCGATATTTTCCATTACTTACGGGCGACTGCGTTCAGGGGCTCTGGCAGAGGTGTCCAGTAGCGACCCGTCTTTATTTAGCATATTCCGACCTTTGATCATGCATAATTCGATGTAACGTATCGATCGGGACGTCTATCCTCTGTGAGAGGTGATGCTCGAATGATCGTGCAGTCGAGCGCGAACTTACAAATGCCACGCCCTTTGCAAACTACCCGCATACCGATCTATAGCGATAATTGCGCAACCAATCGTATCAAGTGCAGGCATAACAATCCTCTCAAGATATCATCCATAGAATGTACGCTATGTGCTAACAACACTTACATTCTGTGCAGTGTTGACCACTCATGTTTGCTGCGAATTAAGTACATATTCAAATTTTATTAGCTTTTGACTTGGCGTTATCGTAACTAACGCCTTCTTTACAAACTCTACAAAACACAGGCTAATTTTCAAAAGCTTATTACCATAAATTTTCTGCCGCGTTATACCAATTTCACCTAGCCTAATCGCAAACATTAATTTTGTTGCCCATTTTCGTGATAAATAGTTTGTTCTCGGAACAATCTGATTGTTATAATACGCGAACAAAAGCTGGCGAACGTAATTGACATGAACAATATCGAGTTTATGTAAACTGTAAAGGTACAGTCGGCTTCCAAATTATACGGACATTGTGTGGATAATATACTGACAGTTTTATCAACTTAAATCACGGGTATTATCCAAATTATTTGCTGTAAAAGTAAACAATATGGTGATTTTTTTTCATACTTCATTACACAACTGACATTCGTAAAAAAGTTGAACTTAACCACATATGACATTCGAAGATTTTTTTAACACTCACAGTGTCATATTTTATATTCATAAAGATGAAATAAGAAACTAAAAATTTACGCACAGGCGGGACTCGAACCAGCAACTTTTTGGCTAACCGGGACAAACGCTCTAATAATTGAGCTACCGTGCTGTCGGTCCGAACTTGCGAATTTTGTGGTCTCTTATGTATACGTCATTACGCGTGACGTTCAGCGCCATCTACCCGTCTGTTTATGCAACAATGTCATACATACACATTATGATATTCTCTATCAGATCTAGCGATGGAAAGGAAGATCAGGGTATGATAATATTATTGACAGAACGAAGACTTATTTATGGAAGTTGTCAGGTCTCATACGGTGTGGGTATGAAAATACAATGTTATATTTATATTTTAGCCGAGAGTACAAAGTAACCTCAATTATTGTGGTATTGATTAATAATCTAAGGCCATCTCCATGACAATCGTGAGCCGCGTAGTAATAGCGACTCTGATTTCATTCCAAAATATTCCATGAAGTTCCGAACGGGTCTCACGTTGCAAATTCAACCAATTTTCGCGTCAATCAACTACGAGTATATGTTACTGTAATATTGTAAAAACCGCGAAATTGCAATCTTACGGTATCTGTCGATTTATTGTGAACAAGCTTGGCAACGTTTAGCTTACGCTTTTATTGGTACTTACATGTCAACCTAACACCAAGGATAAACGAAATAAAAAAACTTTTTTACGGATTAACTTTTCGCGAGTTTATTGTTATTATTATTTTTAATTTTATCCTGAAGTATAGGCGTGCGGATAAAAGAACATATAGCTGACGTTAAACATAGACGGAACATAAAATCTGCAGTGTGTGAACATGCCTTAGACAAACCCAACCACTTCATACGTTTTGACCAGCCCAAAGTACTGTCAAAAGAACGTCGGTATATTCCACGTATGCTACTCGAAGCTAAAGAAATAAGAAAACATCCAAATTTTAACAGAGAAGATGGTTGGAAAAATCCACCAGCATGGGATCCAGTTCTATCTAGGACCCAAGCGAGACCACTCACTGCAAGATCACAAGACACAGATAGCCCTTTATGCGTGAATAGGAACGTTAATTAATATTATTAAGTGACGGAAGTGTATTTTTTTAAAACTCCGTAAACGACAAATAACATCTTACTCTACCGGTAGAGTAAGATTCGCGTAACCTTTAGAAACAAGTACGAAGGATAAACGTTTATCCTTCACCTAACCTAACCCACCACTTTGTTCAGTGATTCGTCATTTAAGTTTACGATCAAATGTATGAAGTTCGGTACAGTTCACAATAAACCGAAAGATAACAATCTAAGAGATTTAAAGCAGCTCTAGTTTGTCATCAGGCGATTTTTACAATATGACGGTGACATACGAATATAACAAAGCAATTTTATTTTTTCTACTGCGAAATATACGTAAAATTTTAGACAAGGGCTCACTAGCCCTTCTCGGAATTTCACTAAATTCCGGAATTATATCTATGTATTAAAACTGACGTTTTAGCATTATTTCCTTTTAGGTGGAAACTTAAGTCTATTGGTTGATCAAAAGTGCATATTTTATCTCCTAGTACTCTTAATAATGAATATATATAAAAAAAAAAACAAATAATTTATTTCAGCATAAGGTAAGTACAATGTAGTTTTACCAAAGGATCATAATAAATTACTATACAAATAGATAGGTAGGTACTAATTAATCATCAAGCTTTGCTTCCTAAGTTAGGGAAAAACCGTGTTTGTGTGTGTTTTAGGTATATATACTCAGTGTATGAGGTCATCATTTAGAGGTGCGATTCTGTAAAGCAATCCTATTCATTAGAAACAATATTCCGACAAAACGTACGGTATGATCTGTCAAACGTCTGCCGTTCTGCCGTTAAATGAATACCATTGCTTTACACAATCGCACCTCAGTTCTTGTTAGTAAATTCATTTCTTATTAATTAATATCCGAAGTTATATGGGTGGGTATATTTATAACGGACTATCTCTTTGTTTCAGATCATCACTTATAGATACACAGCTTGTATGGTGCAATCATTCGGGGATATAAACAAAGGTTCGGCAACATTATGTTTACGCGACGATCACCCGTTCGATGCCCCGGCCGATCCTTTTTACGCATGCTGAACACAATAAATCGAGACCCACCTAATACGTGGTCCCTTCTGAAGAAAGATTAAGGTATGAGTAGGTATGTTTTTAGGGTTCCATAGCCGAATGGCAAAAAACGGAACCCTTATAGTTTCGTCGAATCTGTCTGTCTGTCTGTCCGTCTGTATGTCACAGTCATTTTTTTCTGTAACTATAAGCATCACAAAATTGAAGGAAGAGTAGGAATTGGTAGGAAGATGTATCATGCTAAACGCTAACCGATTCTCATACAAAAAATAAAAAATAATGACATTTAAGAGGGGGCTCCCATACATGAAACTAAAACCGAAAAAATTTTTTTAGTCAAACCTATGCGTGGGGGATGTCTATGGATAGGTCTTTTAAAATGACATAGAGGTTCCTGAAACTATTTTCTTTTAAAGTCTAACGTTATATAGCTAGGCGCTTTCAAAGTGGTAAAATGGGCGCCCCCCCCCCCATCTAACTTCTAAACCAAGCAAGTGTAAATTTAAAAAAAAATATGGAATGTAGATCTTAACAAATACTTTCAACTTAAATTGATTCAGACGGGATCGAACTAGTAGTTTTTGAGATATAGTACATTTTCAACAACCGCAAACATAACTTTGTACTTCATACAAACTCTATGAAAAACAAAGTGATATTTGCAGTCGACAAAATATTCTGGTATTTTACTAAGTAGAAGTAAGTGGATTCCCTAATTCAGTTAAAGTTGGCACGGAACCCTCAGTGCGCGAGTCCGACTCGCACTTAGCCGTTTTTTTTTAGTTTTGACCTGAGTGTATTTGAAAAATAGGCCACCTATTATTATCAAACGTAACTTTGCATATGTCTGTATAACTACTGTTTTAGCAACAAATACTAATTTATAAGAAACTTTTTTTTATTTTTATACTCTTTTGTCACTATACAAATTAAATGTTGAGAGAGCAACCTCGCAACATTGATGAAGTGTTGCAGCTTACGTCAAAATACAGTTGCAAAATTCAACATACTTGCCAACGTGTCGTAGGCCGTATAGGCATGCACCCGGATAGCGTAAGATACAGGGTTTGATTCCTTGACTTAAAGGCTCTATGCAAGTACAATTTTTAAAATAAACTTGTATGTTCTGCCAGATATGACTGTTATTCTTCTTCACTAATGATTTCACTTCTTTTATTACCGCGATTTGACCTCATTCTGTTTTCTACTAACATCCACACTCACATTAGAGGCCTTTAAAAGTCATTTTATAATGTTGGTTGCAAACAAAATAGAATATCCCAGCTGAATACCCTTCAACCTCGGGTTTCCTGAGTAAATATGATTAATTAAAACATTATCTATTCTGCCCTTAAGGTATTAATATCCGTCCCTTTTGTTTCTATTTTGGAATTTGAGCAGAGTGGTATTTTAATCTGTTTGTTGAAATTCAGACCCACGAGACCTTGTCTGGTTTATAATGGTCTGGATTCTTTATAACGTCAATAACAGTAGAACTTATAATGACCATATATCTTTTATTGATTGATAAAACACGATAACCAGTTTAAGAAAACAATAGGATTGGTATTCAATAAGTAGGTATAGGCACTTGATAACGTTTCTTCAACCACAAGACAAGTGAACATCATGAATAGGTACATAATCATATTCTATACATAAATTAAAATATTGGGTTATACGAAAAGTTTGGTTACATTAAAGTTATGGTTACGGTTAAGTTTTAGTCAAGGTTAATTGACAACCCACAGTATAATACTTAATAAAATAGAATTATTTGGCCATTATTCGCAATCGGAAGTCAAAGCGGACATAAAAGAAAACTTGGAAAGGTTACGGACTAACCCTCTATATGGCAGATAATGCCAACTTGTTCCAGTTATTTTCGACTTTCGTTCAAGGAATTAAAGTTCAAAATGCGATCGCTATTTTATTCGATTGCCTTAAAAAGTCTTATAAACCCGATTTGATCTATTTTTAGAGATCGCGAGTCATGCAAACGATGTCGCATCGCATTATCGGACGAGTTCACTAGGGTGACCACGAGATGGCCTTATAAAAAGTTTTTTTTTTAAATCGTTTTATGTAATTCTATCGTAGTATTGTATCTTTTATTTTAAAGATTTATTATTCACGTCACTAGTTTTACAGATGTTTCCTCAGTTTGTTTAACATAATGAACTTTTATTCCATAAAATAACTTTTTAATTACACAATAAGGAATATACGCAATGTGTTCGGTATTTTTGAATGTATTAGACAGCTGATTATTGAAATTATTTAGTGTTTTTTCTCTGTATCTTTACTAATATTATAAAGCTGAATTGTTTGTTTGAACGCGCTAATCTCAGGAACTACTAGGCCAATTTGAAAATTTATTTTTGTATTGGATAGCGTATTTATCGAGGAAGGCTTTAAGCTATAAGCCATCACGTTGCAACGGGTGGGAAGGGAGCAAACTCAAATTGCACGGACGCAGTCGCAGGGGCCCGCTAGTTTTCAATGCGCACAAACATGCTAGCTTTCTTCGTTTGTGACCACACTTTGCTAGGTATTATTTAATTTAAACTGCTAACCATGGTCAGTACAAACATTCCTGTAGTCAATAAAATGTATGGCGATCTTAACAGAATGCTCGTGCTCTCTCGAAGAGGTCCTTAGTGGCTACAAGAGGCTACAAGAGTCTCTGTATGGTCAGAGCTTACCTTATGTATGACTACCGTACTTGGAGTACTTGAAATGCTACAAGTATTAGTTATCCTGGGTATGGCATTAGTTATTCTCGAGTCAACAGGAGCTTTACTTTTGAAGCAGTCGCTTGGATATGACGTGTAATTTTCGTTAGAAAGTGAACTAAGAATCAACAAAACCGAACCAAATAATTACATGAATACTCACAAAATTAAGTAATATTATTTTTGTAATCAGTCCTGTGTGGATTTAAACTGATTTTCATTCGAAAATCTGACATAAATCAATGAATATAACACGCCATTTTGATGCGAGTTATTCATAAATCCCCTGACCTACGTCGAAAAATATTTGGCACCAAGTTATCTCATAACCATCACTAACGTTAACGTACCAAGCCTGGAGTTAAAAGCCACTTATCAAAAATTTGATATGTAAATGTTTAGAAATGAAAACAGTTTTAGAACGAATTATTTAATCGACTTCAAAAGGTTTCAAAGTATAATATGTATATCTTTGCGATAGAACGTACATGTAGCTAGTAGTAAAAGCTTTTTTTATTCTTACTGCAGATATTGCAGGCCAATAAACTAAATGCAAATGGCTGTTCGCATAATATCTGACGTACGGAAGTCTCCACATAATTCCCTATAAAACAACCAGATGGATATCGTGTATTTATTGATTTAAGGAGTTTTTTAGATAAGCAATAAAAATAACAAATATTTTTTTACGTTTTTTTTTAGATATAAGTAACTTTTAAGGATATTTAATGCAGTAGGAAATCAGTTTTTTTTATGATCTTAAAAATGACATTTCTTTTGCTTCAGACTTCGACCGCCGCTAATTATTATTGTACTAAATATTATCATGGACTCAAAAAGTTTGATAAAGTACGATCACATAAAAATCTGTATTTAGAACCACATAAGATTGGCCAGTCAAATAACATTATCTCCCACGCAAATAGCCTAACGTTTCCCACACTCGCAAGCTAGTCTGCCCAGTACAGACATGACTGCTGCATATGTATGGCTTCCAACTTTGTGCTCGTTCGCGACTTTTTGCATCTTGTCTGACCGTCTGAAGCAGCTTTATATTTTACAAAGAGTGGCATTGAAATTGTCGATTACACTTGCAAAGACTGAGTTGTGTGTAAGGTCTTGCTTGTCGTGTGCAGAAACTTACATACATTTATGAATTCCTTATTAAAAAGTGATGATTTGTATTAGTTTTTATGTTACGTTGTGGTAAAACTCAAAAAATGATATTTAGCAAATTAAAAGTTTTTTGTGGATTTTAATTTTGCGGATAAAAAATCACAGAAACAATGATATAGTATATTAACTGCTGAAACACATCTGAAATATAATAAACGGAAGTTTGCAAGATACGCATTCATCTTAAAGCCACCAGTTCTTATAATGTTAGATAGCTATTCATTAGGATTATATGGATTCAAGTACCTCTTCTATTTGACGAGGTTATGATTGTATCCATCTCTTAACACTTTCGTTCTAACAACGTTATAGAACGTCCAAAAATAATCTTCGTGATTAGGCACATAGTCTAACCACGTCCTAAGTTTTATTTTATTTCAAAGCACAACGGCTGGCGACGTCGAATCTCTGTGTAATCCTCAGGTAGCTACGTCATTGCGCCGCATCGTGTCCAATTTTCAAAGTTCTAGCGCTACAATACGTTATTTTTACATGACCCACACACACACACACATGAACAACGTTGTCAAACGTCGTGTTCGGTTGTACTGCCAGTCAACGTCTACGGACGTTAGCGACATACATTAGGCAATATTTTGTTTGCTATACGGCGATACGAGTGTGGACGTCCTCAAACTTTGTATGCAGTTCTTATGCGCCACGGCACAAAAGATGACTATTGTGGTATGCGTGCATGAACGTGTTATGTTCTTAATTATTATTGATAGTGAATCGTCCAAACTCGTCAAAACACAAGTAACAGCACAGTACATCATCTAACCACTCCATCGCGCTAAAGACTATAAGTTTACAATGATTAACACCCTCCCATTATTTGCAAAGCATAACTTGTCCCATCGTCTCACAGCTAACGCCTGCCAAAGCGATCTAGGCACGTTCCTGCCTAGAATCCAGACCTCGATTCCCGCACGCTGTTTGGCAAATCCGAGTACAAGTTATTAACTACTGCATAAAGTCAGCGAAGTTGCCAACTAGAATTTAATGCAATAAGTTACATTACAATTTGTTAGGATTAATGCAAATCCGATGTTCAGATTTTGAACGTGGATAAAGCGAGCGCATTTAGAAAGCTAACTATTGAGTATACAAAGGTGAATGAAGCGTGAAAGAGAACGGTTTGGGGCTCTAAATCGAAGCCTAAGCGGCTCCGATTGGAACAAAAGGTGTCATTAAAGTCTTTGCCGATCGAAATAGCAATTTGTCTTCAAGCTTGAACACACTCAATGATTCGGTAATGCAAATTACACTCTTTGACGCTTACCAAAAGTTTCATTTTTACGTGACTTTCATTACCTATGTAAAAACTGAAAATGCTCGTCGTAAAGCTTCTAAATAAAATTTCCGCTCACGAATCTGGATATTTAACATACTCCACTCTCTTATTATATTAGCATGTTGCCTTATTAACATTTCACTTGTGGCTTCAATATTTTGAACGTGCGTACGTTGAAAATTAAATACACACGAATATTGTGTTTTACTCTATTATCACCAGATATTATGAGAACCTAATAAATTAATAAATATTAAAAAATACTGTCAGATTTTAGCTTATTATGCTAGCCTAAGTATATTTGGAAAAATCTTTGAATCAACTAATGATGAAATGTTGTTACCAGCGATTGAATATTTACGATTGTGCGCGTTTTGATGAAAAAATACCCTAACCAATGGTTGACGACCTCCGTGGTGTAGTGGCTAAGCACGCTGGGTTTCAAGGCGTCGCCGCTCCGAGGTTCGATTACCGGTCGGGTCAGTATACTCGTAGACATATTGTCTCGAGACTGGGTGTTGTGGTACCACCGTTGTGTCTGATTTCCATGACACAAGTGCATTGCCTACTTACTTTGGGATCAGAGCAATGTATGTGATTGGTGTACAATATTTATAAATTATAATTCTTATAAGTGATGAATATTATTATCAGTGAATGGTCATTAAAACAGCCATTCTGAAATTTGGTTAAGGATTTTCTTTTTAAAATCATGTTCAATCGTAAATATTTAACCACTGGTAACGACATTTAACCATCGATCTCGCAACTAGATCTACTCGTAAGTCCTGTCAGTTAAATGCTGAGCGATTAACCAATTGGTAGCCATTATCGTTTTTTTTAATCATTCGCGAATAAAAAAGAATGAATGATTTCATGAAACATTCAAGATAAAGTTACATAGCACAAAAAAACGTTTTGGAGCTACGATACCACAGACAGACGCATTAAACTTATAACACTCCTCTCTATTTGCGCCAGAGGTTAAAAATAAAAACAAAATAGTGAAACTAACTTTTATGCAAATACTGTGCTTAGATACGCTTAATAGTTGCCTTCTTAGGCAGTGCACACCTAATATAATCAGTCACAGGGTTGCTCCGAGATACTCGCGCGTTGTCACTGCTCCATTTATCGTAAGCGTTAGACTGTGATATAGAGGTGATACACCCATTACGTGCCCCGACAAGACTGAATAGTGCAGAAACCCGATGATAGCCGGTTTCAATGCCGTTCTACGTTGTGAAATTAATTTGAATATGGTTAGATAAAACCTTCCTAGTCGACTACAATAGGTCGACCGCAAAACTGAGACACTTCTGGCGTCACTTTTGTCGCCTACGTTTTAATTTCTCTCCCAATTATCTTTCCTATCTTTTTTTTTACCTAAAAGAAGAACATTTAATTCATAAACATAAATTGGAAGGAGAAGACGACAAAAGTGTCGTCAAAAACGTCTATGTTGCGCGGTTTACCTACAGTACGAACGACACATGTTAACAGCTCCATATACTAATTAGCTCATTAGTATAGCAATACTTAATACCAAAATCCAACTTGAAAATTCTCAACACTGTAAATTGAACTGCTCTAAAACGACATAGCTAAACCTCGCTTTTTTCACAGAATCATCTCATTCGTTACGAAAATGAAAAGCAAAGCCCTAATACCAAAATGCGGGAGTTACTAAGCAGAGAAACCTTTGCTTGAAACCACGAGACCGTCGAAATTCTTATAAAAGGAATGAAACGGGGAAAAGCGTCGCACAAATCCGAATCTAAATTAACCACGGCGGTGGCGGGACACGTGAAAATTCCCGCTCTTTAATAAACTCGCCATTACCGGAAGCCCGAATTAATACTCGCTCCAGATAGGCTCTTTCGCGACGTACACCTGGGGTAGTGAAGGGACTGAATGTATATTTTTATCGATAATGTTCTGAGCTCCTTTTTTTATAACTATAAGAAAACAATGCAGTCTCAATTATATCAACCTAGCAATTTATTTAAATACTTGTATTATGAAACCAATAATATTAAAATAGTTAATTACTTCATCGACATTATGAATAACATAATAAACCACTAACCAAATATATCTCTCCGCCCGACTTTGCGCACGTATAGACTCTCTTGTTAGGACGAATCACGCAAAATATGGCTTAAGTTAACACGTGTTATCTACCTCTGTCAAGTATATAAATGTCTTACATGTATATGTTAGGTAGCTATCAATATTGTGTGATAAATAATGACTGAGTGGCGTCAGTTTTTGTAATTAGCGCGTAAGTGAATTCTCACTATAGGCAACTCACTGTAGATATCGATAAAACTGTCACAATCCAACCCTATACCAGCCAGCACGTACGCAAGGAATTTCTCATTTAGCGGGCTCTATGCACCTCCTGCAAAAAATGCGGGACTTCATGTCTCGATCGCGGACACGTTGATGTCCTCTGAGAGTGCGATTATGCACTTGCGGAATTTTCGTATTAACACCCTCGCTGGAGGAGGAAGCTGGACATTGCGGTGTATTAAAACTTTGAGTTTTTTCTCTATCGAAACGGCAAGGATTATATTTGTAACTGCTCCCAATTTAAACGAAAATAGACTAGAGCGATATATGACACTACTTGGTGAAAACAATAGCCCGCTTATGAGTACATAGACACTCTTAGGTAATCCTTAAATTGTTTTTCAAATCTACTGTTTAAGGTTACCCTAGATAAAATATACTTAAGTTAAAGTAGTAAATACATATGAAATTTATAAATGCATGTCTCAGACATTGTTGAAAAGAAGTAGTTAGAACTAAATAACTTTTTAACCTAACTCTATCATGTCTCAAATACACTTGAAAAGCTAAATACCAAAAAGCTTTAAGCAATTCTTATAAGATCTAAAGTTTAAAGTAAGTTAAAACCAAAGCTGTACACAGAAACAAGCAACGAAAGGCGATACAAACGGAACAGTATTACTCAGCCAATAGTTGCTTGGAACGTGACCTCTTCGGGATGAGGTGCGAATTCCCAAAGATATTCTCGGATAAATCGGAATTCTTCCCGGTCCAAACTTCGCTGAGAGCGAGTTAGATTAAACCGAACTTTAGAGCAGAATTTGTAGAATCGGAAAGCTATTCGATACTCTAGGATATGATTAAGTAATTAATGGAATTAGGCGTTACTTTGCGAAAATCCATTATTAAGTTTATTTTTAACACGCTTTTATTAGCTTAGGCTGTATCTATGTATGTACGTATGTAATAAAAGCGATCCTGGCGCTACATCAACTATCACCGTGTTGAGTATTAGTTCATGCAAATGCAGAATGTATAGCCCGCCCTTAATCAATGCGCATGCGGCACAGATAATGCCATTGTTTGTAAAATTTACCTCGAGTTTCACCACTACACATGGCATCCTCAGAAGATGTCGTTGCGTTGGCCACGTGTACTGATGAATCTAGCTATGCTACATGCGGCTACCTGACTTCTTTGTCTTTAGCTCAAGTTAATCAGGTTATATAGCATACATTATAATTTGCGTTGTTGTTTGTTTTCTACAAAACTTTTCGTATTTCTACATCTCCATGATATGATATATGATCTACATCAGCATTTGAACGAAATTTAATCAAAAATTTATAATATAAAAATAACTAATTTAGATCACTCCGTACGAACAATGTTCAAAAATGCTTTGGTCAAATACATAAAATTAGAAATTTATGTGCAACTGTCATTTACTCTGCGATATATAAAACTCATAAAAGTCTTGTTATGAGAAACAGTCTCGAACCACCGAAAAAACAGTCATCCAAACACTCAATCCTTTTAAAACTCGATCTGCTTCCGATAGCTCCAAATTTATGGTGACGGAGCGTCGTCATGTGATATACGTCACAGCTCCGCGTCACTGTGACCGGGATGCGCTCGTTTGCGGCCTGCCTGTGACAGGTAATGCCCATCCGTTCAGTTTAAACGGTTTTGGCCCGCCTCATTTCTTTATATGGAGTAATTTATGACCCACTGAATATGAAAAACAAATAAAATCATCGATATGGGGGTAAAATTCAGTGAGAAATGAACATTCTGCCAAAATAGGTTAAATAGGATGAAAGACATAAAAAAACAACGATGTGAATTTACTTTCATTGTTAAGTGTGATGCATGTTTATCTCCTCCTTAGAATTTCTTCAAATTCATAAAACAAAAGGCTTCGCCAAGTAATCAGGTTTTCTCTTCAAAACATAAAGGTGAGTAGGAAAAGCAAAAAACGCCGTATAAAAGATTGTGCCGAGGTTATAAAATTTTATGGACAAAGTCTAGACGCGTAGGCAATAAATTATTAAAGTAGGTATGGCTCTCGTGCTTGAAATTGCGACGTTGATGAGATGAGATTTTCACGGATTATTTTATCCTTTGTTTTGACTTTAGATAACAATAAGAGTATCTAACTAAGGATAAGTACTTAAAAAGTGGGGCATGGCAGTGCCCCTACCAGTTGAGCAAAAAAGCATGGGGATTCTAATATTCCTCTACATACAGAAAAAGGTACCTACGTCTTTGACATGCCATAGACAAAATAACATCCTTGCTGAGCCCTACTGAAATGTAACTACGAAAAATTTTGCCACTATGTGCAGTATTTACCGCAATATTATCTTGATTGAAAACGAATCGGAAAATGGTCCGCTATCCTTGCGTCCAATTTCAAAATATTATAATCTATGAAAGTGCTAAAATCTAAAACAAACCTGGGTGAAAAAGCGCGCGTGACAAGGGAACGGACGGAAAACGCGGGAAAATAAAATACCGCGGAGAGCGAATAGCCGCGTATAGTCGGGTGCGGAAACATGTATACATTTTCAGCCTTATTGTGTCGGATGGGAATAAAAAAACTGGCTGAAACCGCGTTGAAATACAAAAGCGAGAGTTCCGAACAAAACATGTACATGTAAATAGAGTACCAATATATGTATGTTTTGCGAACGACGGAAAATGTCATATTATTGCATTAAATTTTATATTTTTATTTATCTTTAATTTTTTTGATAAGAACTAATCTAAACTAGTACTTAGTGGCCTCATGAGCAAGACCTGATACTCTCTATTTGATTTCCTTGTATATATCATGCATGGAATGTAAAAGTGAGGCGTTGTTTTTTTTAATTATTTTATGCTTTATTTTTTATTTAAACACAAATCGGCAACAAAACGTTCCTTATTTTATCCGTATGGAACCCTAGAAATGTGGACGAATTTTAGAACCGACTTTTATTCTCCCAACTGGGGATTGCTTTGCCTGAAGTTTTAAAAATGTTTCATATTTTTACGAATCACTAACATTATGCATAGCTTTGTTTTTACTGCATGACCGCATGGTTTGAGTAGATTTCCAATTCCGCATATGTTGAAACGTTTTTTAATAGAGCATTCATATTCTGTTTTTCATTTGTATTTTTTTACTGTAGGTATAATTGTTACATAACATTTGTACAATTTGTATCGTATTCGTGAGTATATAAAACCCTACGGAGCACGAAATACTGTCATAACAGATAACATTGACCTCGGATTTAGAGGTTTATGTCCAAAAATCACGTGAAGGTAGAATTCCCCAGTCGATATCTATGTTTTTTATTACCTGAACTGAATAAAAAAGCTTAATTTCATAATTATTTTCCCATTTTTCGAATAAAAATAAAATAATTCTTGACAAAATTCCTAAGACCGTTGATAAAAGAAGCCTGCAAAATGATATTAAACCAACGTAATTTTATTAAAGATTACTACGCTTTTTTAATTTGCAAAGTTCTGGAAACATTCCTCGCTTATTATTGACTTTTAGAAATCATTTTCGTAAGGTTTTGTTATGTCTTCGCGAATCAAATTAAAGAACACCTACGCACGACAAGTCACCATCCTACGTGAAACGAAACGCCCGCCGAGTTACTTGACCCGAATGATGTGTGAAGAGTGTTAGAGGGCTACACTTTAACCTGTCATCACAGAAGGTTCTAGGGAAATAAGTCTAGGGGACCTTAGCTAGACATACAACCTGCAACGTTAAATGCGCAAAACCGGAAAATAGTTTGATAGGAATAACGAGGAGAATCATTTAAACCACTTTTTAATATAGTTTTTTTTTTTAAATCTTCTTTGAAATGTTGTTCTGTCTATTTATTTATAAGACAAGCCATTACGTGCGCAAACCTGCCAAAATACCTTCTTTAACAAGCAATGTTTTTTTTTAAGAACGTAGATCTCTCGCTCTACATAACGTCGTACGCAGAGCAAGAAATGATCAGAAGTGCCAGTAACACTAAAATACCCCATAAAACCCTAAATATATTTTTTCTTTCAGAATTACTTCAATTGAGTTAAAAATCATTTGGGGTGTCTGAGGTTTTGCGCATTTGTATAAGGTAAGGGTTTAATTTTTATTCGCTACGCTCTAAGCTCATATCACAGATTTAAATATTACCTAAGGGACTGATTATACTGCTGTCCAACTTCAAAAAGTCCTCAGTGTCAATGTAGTTTTAAGGGCTACATTGAATGAGAATTGACTTATGCCAAAGCCAAATTAGTGTGTAAGTAGAAAAATGAGTACTTTAGGATTGTGCAATAACTGAAAATATAGATATATTATATTATGTCTAAAAATTTATATATAAAAATAAGCTCCAATTAATAACTTTAGTCTTTAGTGCTCCATAACTTCAGTCTATAAGTATTTTGTAGTTATACCCTTGCAGGGTGCATGTGTAGTACTTTATTCCTTATTACCATCTGTATCTATTTCTACACACATGTAATGCTAATAAATTTTGATTTTATTTGTTATTCATAGTTATCAATCAAAATAAGTTACGAATGTCGGCCTTATGAAAACAACCTCACTATTATAATAACTATAAATTGTAACTGGGCCCTACAATAAAGTTACAACTCCGTCACGTCGTGTATCACGCGCCGCGCGCCCAAGTTGCGTGGGCGCAGACGACAGACGCTTAGATACGATCTACCGCTACACGTTACCTGATGAAGTTTACTGCCTGCTGACACGGTACGAGTTAAACACTTTATTAACCATTGAATACACCGATACTTTTAGAACGCAAGTTTTTTGGATTTTATAAGATAGAGACGTGTCGTCGAACTGCTTTTTTGATACCTGTTAACCACTGCTAGATACTACATACGGAAAAGACATCGCTCACAACTACCGAGTGAGATAAATCTGTCAACATAATGAATTGTGAATTCATGACCTCTAAATCTCACAAAAAACACACCAAAACTCAACCTTACCGAAGTGTTATCAAAATAAAACCTGATATGTGATGTAGATACTCATAGGTAGTTTACTCAATTAAAAAATCATTACCAATTTCGTCAGTTATAAAAAATATTGCAACTCCATTTTATTAATAGCCGGTAAATATCCTCTGGGAGCTGGCGCACGAACGGTTCAGCGGAGAGCTGTTGTTTAATCCAATTACACTCAGTACACGTTTCGGCTCTCAGCGCCTTTGATGAGAACTGAGTTGACCTGGATCCGATTTACAGTGCGAGTGAGCACGCACGGGATATGAAGTTTTTATCAGGTACTGCTTGTGAAGTTTCGGTTAGGTAATGCTTCATTCGGTGTTCAGGGACGGAGTCATCGTCATCATCATTATCAGTCAACAGATGTCCATTGTTGAACATAGGCCTCCCCCACGGTTTTTTAACCTCGACCGGTTGCTTCTTCCCTGATTCGGTCTCTGAAGACACACCAAGCATAGCTCTCTCCATTGCTCGTCAAGTGATTGTAAGCTTGTTATAAGGCCCATAGGGAAACTCATCACGCCTTCCTTAAGAGTTCCGTATTTTCTTGACTTACACATGACTCCCAACGCTGGCTCGTCTCGCAAGCACGCACGGCGCTCACCCACTTCCACTCTCTCCACGGTTCCCGTGTTATCACCATAGACATCTAAAGCCTATGTTACTGGCGAAGCTGGCGACCTGCCGCGAGACTGTGTGTATCCCTTTAACTATTGATATCACTAAAAATACCATCATCTTCTTCGCTTTGCTCTAGTAGGATATAATGCGATGATGTCGCGTTTCAGTTGACCTGATTTAGCCAGTGTAAACACGCTTAACGTACGGAGTTTCAATCAAGTTATGTCAGTTGTATTGTATTCTGTTGATCGCCATCTTAATGCTAGACCTCCAGCGGTTTTTTTTTAAATTATATCAACGGTGTCCAACATGTCGGCAATGTTTGCGCACGTTTTCAAACAAAATTGGCTACTGTAGTTATGACTACAGTATGTACCTGTACCTTATATGTAAGAGCACATGACAGGGCAGCCCAACCTAGCCCTCATATTGCGATCTAAGGGAAATTATACAAGTCACCGTAGCTGAAACCGGCTTGGGAGTATATATATTCTGTTGATCACCACCATGATCGTTTCTTAGCGCTGCTTTAATAAAGTAACTTTTGTTGATAAACGATTGATAAACTTTTGTTATATTTTTTTTTTATATTGGACACCAATCACATACATTGCTGATGTCAAAGTAAGTAGCTAACGCAGTTGTGTTACGGAAATCAGAAACAACGGTGGTACCACAACACCCTTTTGTTACCACAAATTCTTTGAATTCACAATGCTAATAATTCATACAACAGATATATGCCTGTAACAACAACCAAACACATATCTTCGTGAGAGGCATAGCATGACCCACCTATGTTCATAACTTTTTTCCTTAACCCATGATGTATAAGTAATGGCAGGCGTCATTAGCCGATATTAGCGAACAGAAATATCGCTTCGTAAGTAATTTCTCAGTTTCCCTTGCGTAGTGATTAAGGGTCATATTTCAGCATTCGTTCCACTCATTACGCTGAAGGCACCAATCAGTGTTCGCCGATACAGAGTTTAGTTTGAAGTACGAGAGATTTGGAGAAGCCTTTATTAATGAACGTTGAGATATCGTTTTCATGTTTTTTCTTTAACTTCTTAATTTGATTGCTTATTTTGCATAGTTAAAACCTTAATTTTTATTTGGTCATTGATTCTGAATAAATAACTAAATATCGGACACCAATTACATACATTGCTCTGATCCTAAAATAAGTAGCCAATGCACTTACGTCATGAAAATCAGACACAACGGTAGTACTACAACAGCCAGACCCGAGATAATATATAAAATACCGGATATAATGACCGGAAATCGAACCCGAGACCTCGGAGCGGCGCCGCCCTAAATCCCAGCGTGCTTAACCACTACACCGCGGAGGTTGTCATTAGGTGTATATTTTTATCTCAACCATCTCAATTCCAAAGATAACTAACTAGCACGCCCTAACCAATCTGAGTACGCCAGTCTAAAACATGTAATTTTATTTCAATTAACAGCTCAATATTCTTACCGCATCCAAAATGTTCTATCAATATACTACTTTTATATATCTGTAATACTATATGCAACATTTTCGCAGTCACGCCTTCGATAAACCGCCGACCGCGGGTGAAAAGCGTCAGCAGCCGACAGTAATCAATTGCATATCTCTCCGAGATACGGCAAGGAGTCGAGCGGCAGGAAGCCACAAGGGCCCTACAGATAAGCCGAGGGACGTGAGGACCAAGAAATGGCGTCGCATATTATTTTTTAGCCCGTCAAATTATGTGCAAACTGTCGGGGTTTTGGTAGAGATTTTTGTTTTGCTTACATTGTGGTTATGTTTTGTTTTGGGAGCTGGCTCTGTGCCTTTAGGTATTTGGAGAGGACATGGCTTGTTATCCTGTAAAAAATAATCATGATTCATAAATTGGGTTCAATATTTACGAAGTTGTTTTTACTAGTAGTTTTAAAGAAAACCTAAGAATAAGGTCGACTAAGAATATAGAAAGAAAACACTAAACGATTTTCTTCCTCACGTGAAAAATCTGCCGGTTTTCCAATATAGCTGCAAAATAACGTAACATTTTTATCACTCCGAATCTACAGCAACTGTGAATCCGTCCAACCGAACCGAATACTCGGATTCACAAGCTGCAGCAGGTGAAAGTTAAAAGCCACAGATTATAACGGATTCCCGAAGCCCGCCCTTTCGACACTTTAGCCGGAGGGGAATAAAATGCAACTTTATAAGTTGAGGCAACACACCCGCAAATTCCTAGCTAACTTTCGCCGACATAAAGCTGAGTGCAAGGGATTTTCAATAATATTTTTCATTTCTTCTGTTCGTAAAATTGAACTTTCATGGGAAAATAGACGTGTGGAAAATAGCTTTTCCATCCCTAGAGTGAAAAGTAATTTAGTTTTAATTGCTACAATCAGACATGGATTTATAGATAATTGAGTCACATCATATTAATAAAATAAACAAGCTTTCCATGTTTTTAAGATGAGCTAAACATTAAAAGCATGTGTTATTATGGTCACTGATTTTAAAATATACAATTGGTCTAATTTTTAACAATTTAAAATCTGCAAATATCATATTCGGTTGACCGCCATACATAGTGACACTTTTTTTTTCATTTTAAATTGTGACACATTGTTTGTCTTGACAATATTTCTTTTTAGTTTCGTCGATTATTGCACAGATCATAAAACAGGCGGAGGCAACTTCCCGCAATTTTGTTGTTCATTAATCTTCTTACTCACTCCCACCTTTAGCTGTCACTCATAGCGCTATCTCATGAGGCAAAATTTAACCTGGAATTTGGCATAACCTGTGGTTGTTTTGGTGACAAGGTTAAGGTTGCGTTCTTTTACTATTATTATTGTCCGTAAGCATAAAATCGATCGATATTTTTAACACTGATTTGAAATATTTATATCATCCGCGTTTTATGTACTCTGTTGTCTTCCGTGCCGTTACTGTCCTTCTAATCGTGTGTTTTATGTAAAAAACTTGACCTTTGATCTCTCACCAAACAACGTAAGATATCTCATCCTTTCAACACAATTAGGTACATAGCTAAATATATTTATTTTTCCTCACAGTCGAAATGAAAAATAGTATGTTTAACTCGGGTGAAAGCACCCATTTCACTCTCGAATAATTAGCGCTCTCACTCCGTTCGAGCGCCAAAAACATCTCGGGTGAAATGGGTCACTTTCTCCCCTTGTATAACAATCTACTATTTATGCCATTAAAGGTTACGATGTATCATCATATTAACTGTAAGGCATGTTTTTCGAATAAAGTTACTTGACGGTTTTTGTATGCCTATATTTTAAAAGCCATATAAAAATTAAAACCTTAATCATATAGGTACAAAACTTACTTTTCAGGTTGTATCTAAAGGAATGAGAAGCAAACAAAATCACCAGCGAAACTCATCAAATCACGTTTTTCTTAGAAAACGTGTTAATGTAATTAAATATGGTACTTTCCTACTAATTATCATAAGAAATCTCCCACAATCTTAATCAGGCTGGCCCTCTTCCTACGTAAATATTTGATTAGGCCACTAGGTGGCGCTTTGCTTTAATGGCTTAATTGCTGAAATATGCGAATTTAATATCTTTTGTAAGTCCGTCTTTAAGAAATTTCGAAATTGGTTATACTTACTTGTTTAAGAATGCTTATCAAATATTTTTCTGCTCTCTTTTAGCTCTTTTGTTTTCGTAGAATATATTTTGTAAATACAAGTATTATATATTCTAGCTACAGTAGCTAGCACACCAGGTTACCCACTTTAGTTGCAAACTAGCCCTTATTACAACTAAATAAATTACCGCAGTGTTTACCTTGACGTGCTGTTGTCCGTACATACAAGTGTAAAAAGAATATTATTCTGTAAAAAAATAAATACTTATAAGTTGATGCTTTATACATATCTGCTGGAACAACTTTTACTTATCGACTAAACTAAACTTTCTGTGTCAAGCACGTTTCGTTCAATATTTTTTCTGCATAAAAGTACTGTATTGAAACCTAGTTTTAAGCATAAACTACCTTTATTTAACCTACAAATGGATTTCAATTTTCACGTTGAAATTCCCTACCTCCCAGTTCAGTGTGTCAGGGACTTGTGCAAGTCAAGAGGGCTCTAATGAGACGCCGGGTTTTAGCATAAGTGCACAAGACTGGTGCTCCAGGCTTAATAAACTTTCAAGGAGAAAAACTAATAACTTGGAGAAGCATTACTACGGAAATATTTATGAGATTGGTCTTATAAGTGTGAAGCTTTTAAAGCTAGTAGATTTAAGGTTTTTATCATTTAACACTCATACTCATGTGTTACATGTCTTTCTTCTTTTAGTTTTAGAGGTTATTATGCTTATCATTCCTTCGTATTCAATTCAGAAATTATGGACAATGTTAAAGGATTATAATGATTGTTATTATTTGCTGATCGGAGGCTTATGTTCAGCTGTGGTCCTGTGGCAAAAATGATTAAAATTTGGAATTATAAAGATTGTTTAAAAATCTGTTGTATATTCCATTGACTAAATATGTAATTTATTTTAATCTCAAATATGTTTAACACAAAAGTTGGTTTGTTGTTCGGTAAATTATTAGAATATAAAAAAGTAAATTAAGTTTATGATCCCCAATTACGAGTAATTAGAATAACACATCTTCAGTTATACGAGCCGTGGCGATCTATACCATTTTTTCTATGATCTATACTAACATTAACTTCTAAGATTCGAGAATTGTAACAAGAGTCCTAATGAGAGAGTCGCAGTCGCCCACTCAAAGCGCAGTTATTTAAAGTTAAATTTAAATTGTTAAAACTGTTCGTCCTTAGCGAAAGTTAACATAAGTGTGCCAAATGTGTAGGTAACGAAAACGAGTCTTTGATATAACATGATAACGCTACTGAAAACATGGGAAACATTCTTCATAGTCGACAGCCGTGTCATAGTTAAAACATAGGTTAAGGTCTAATGACGCAGATTTGTGTTGACATAGTTCTTTATATACCAACCGTTTTATTACATGAACTTAAATAAAGTGTACGATAAAATTAGGTACTTTCTAATAATTGTACAATGGACAGCACATCAGGTTACCCACTTTTGTTGCAAACTAGCCCTTATAACAACTGCATAAAATACCGCAGTGTTTACCTTGACGTGCTGTTATACGTACTTACTATCGAGGTGACCGGCGCCAGACCACCGCAAGAGCCATAATCTCGTGTCCCTCGCTTCGTTTTTTGTTTGAAAAGACGCCTATTTGCTTGCAATTTTCGCTTGAAAGTGGTGTGCTGGTAAGTCTCTGCAGTGGTTGAAACTGCAGAGACTTCGACCGTACTCCTATCCTAGGTACAGGAGGTGACCATGTTTCTCATAAAAAATAGACGTGGTATTATGGTCCCTAATCGTACAAAAAGTACACAAAAAAGATCAATCAGTGGACGAAAATGATCGAACTTTTGTATCGGAAAGATTTTGTATCAGAGTTCATCCGAGTCCTCACAACTTTTCTTTCCCCAATTATTTCTTTGCGCCTGTATTTTGTTAACGTTTCGTTTCTTTTTCCACTGTTACGTATTTAACTTGTATTATTATTGGAAGTGTTTATAACGTCACTTAGAAGTCAATTGCTACTGTCGCACACACAGTCCTTGCGCTGGGACTTTTATCAGCTGTCTAATATACCTAATTAATAAATATACGGCCGTGATTTGCGAAAGACTTTGCTTTTTTACTACACAGAGATGCTCTGAAAACACAGATGATATATACGAGGTTCTTAGAACTGGCCACTTATAAACAATATAATATAAAAAATATTCTAAAATTTGAAAATAGAACTCTTTGCCAATATTACTGAGTATATATTTCATTCATTTGTCATTTGTTTTACGATTTGGCGGCAAATTGAAAATTGTCTGTGTCACGTCAACATGAATTTAACACGAGCAAATTTTCGTGCAATGATTTTTTATGACTTTCGATGTCATTTAAGTCAACAAGAAAGTTATGATAGACTACGATTGGCCTTTCACGATGAAGCCCCATCTCGTGCGACTGTTTACAACTGGTTTAATGAGTTTAAACGTGGTCGCACTAATCTCACTGATGATGTACGTGAGGGACGGCCTTCTACGGCTTTGCGCCCGGTGGATACCTCATAATTTGACTAAGGCTCAAAAACTCCATCGTGTGGATTGGTGCCGTAAAATGATTGAAAGATTTAACGGAGGTGACTCAAATGCTGTGTTCGACATACTAACAGGTGACGAAAGCTGGATTTACTGTTATGATCCTGAAACCAAAAGACAATCTGCTCAGTGGGTGTTTCCTTTCGAGGAGTTGCCAACTAAAGTGAAGAGAGATCGAAGTGCGGGAAAAAAAATGGTGGCCTCGTTCTTTGGAAGGATAGGTCATTTCGCAACAATTGTGTTAGAGGATCAAAAAACAGTTTCTGCAGAATGGTTGTTTGCCACTTGTCTTGGAAAAAGTTCGAGAGAAACGACCTCGCAGTAGGATCCTCCTTCACCACGACAACGCCTCGTCGCACACCGCCAAGCGAACGATCGACTATTTGGCGACATCAAACGTTGAATTACTGGGTCACCCGCCATATAGCCCCGACCTCGCGCCTTGTGATTTTTATTTATTTCCAAAAATTAAAGAAAAACTTAAAGGAAAGCGGTTTATGAATGCTGAAGAAGCGGTGGCTGCGTATCGCGATGCCATTGAAGAGACCCCTAAGGACGAGTGGGCAAAGTGCTTTTCCCAGTGGTTCCATCGCATGCAGCGGTGTATTGACGTCAATGGACAATATTTTGAAAAGATATAATAAAACTAATAACTGGCTAATGTAATCAGTTTTTGATTTTCTAAGAACTTTCAGTTTGACCCTCGTACGCGTTTATTGATTGTGCAATCCCCTTTATTAGAAGCCTTTATACCAGCTTGAATTATTTTTATCGACAAAAGTAGGCCGGCGTTTGACCCTAATCCCAGCCGAAGGTAAGTCGGAAGGATCTCAGGTAACTTTCCTTGAGAACTGAACGAAATTAGTAAATAATCTGTCCCAATTCTTTCAGTTACACTATAATAATAATTTAATATCCATTTCAACAGAATTTCAGTTTCCAGGCAGTTCTATTATCACTCAGTGTAAACGAATATTGACAATATAATAATACTACAATAGTATGAATATTGTTTTGTTTTTATACTATTTGTTATAATAATACTTACTATAATATGCAAAATCGCAATATGAATTGCTAACGTGACAATAAAGCAGAGCTGCTTATCTGTCAAATCTGCATTGCAATACGCACCAGCTATTTGCAATATTACAATAATTAATTGTTCTAAGAACACCAATGATATTATGAAGAACACCTCTTCCCAGCTTTGAACGGAAACCTTAAGTCTACCTTCATCACCACTTCAAAATAATGCAGCTATTTTCTAGTGAAAGAATTTAAGTATTAGTTCAGAGTGTTTCAGAGTAGTCTCTACAAACCTACACACAAACTCACATGGAAAAAATAATTACCTAAACGAAAACCTAGTATGAGATCCATGTGAGTGAAGCACCAGGATTCATAGGTAAAGTTGTATCATAAACCGCGGCGGGAAAGCGACACGGCCACGCCCGCGACAATGTGTGGCTTGAAGTTTGGAGCGAGCAGACCGACAAATTGGACTCCACGGCTAGATTACCCTGCCATAGTCGGGAGAAAACAAACAGCTTAAACAACAGCTTTTTTTAATTCCTACCTATCTATACCCAAGCGTGTAAAACTCGACAAACGACCGTCCAACAGAGCACCCACCTCCAGGACACAAACTGCCATGACCCACGTAGAAATCCCTTAACCGACTCCGGTCTCAGGTGGGTAGATGTAAGGATGCCATGTTTAAGTGGGGCTTTTCAGATGGTACCGATCTATCCTACATCTGCAGTTTCATCCCACATTCTGCCCTGATTCTTGCTCTTTAGAGGACCTCATGTGTGCAAATGACAAGGCAATCCGCGTCGCGAATTACTGAACACAACACATTTAAGTCGCTTTTACCATCGACACGCTAAAAAGAAGACGACCGTCCCAAATCTATGGTGGATAAGATCGAGGTGTCTGCCGCCTAAGAACTTTCAAACGAAAATCGCTCAGTCACACATACCATACAAAAACGGGCGTCACTTCAAGCCATAGATGATTAGAGGTGCAAGCAATTTTGGCTCTTAAGGTGATTAGGCGGTGGTGTCTTCCATAGTACGTCTATATCATGCTCATCACAAAAACACTTGCTTTCGCTTTGTAGGATTTCTGCAACCGCCGAATTTTCCCAGACCAACACTTTCTGATTTTCCACTCTGATCGCGTCACTCCGTGAGCTTTTGACGTTACCAAGGAAAGAAGATGAATAATTGTAGCTACTACATACGAGTACATGTATGGTCCTTGATGTACTGGCACGCTGTTACTTCCTAGGCTGTGTCTCCAGATGAGATTACCCAGGCCAGCATAATGTGTTCCGACTTTACAGAGTTGCGTGAGATGAGCTGAGTTGACGCCAACTTACAAACTATGTGTACAAACTTTGTCAGCTATTTTTTTTATTCAACACCACAGCTTTACTTTGTTGAAAAGAATCAATATTTCTGGAGCTTTGTTACACTCGCAAGTTGTTATCTTCATGTTTAGGTGTAAACAATGCCAATAATATGAATATGAAACGGGATGACGATAGAATTATAGTTTTACGGTCGCAGTATCACATATCCGATGTAATATACAGGGTGACTTTTTTATCAGTACCGATATTTTGTGTAAAGACTCCACTGACGAATATGAACAACTTTTACTATGGGGGCAATAGCGAAATCGAGAAAAAAAAACAGCTGTTCCATACATTTTGACCGCGCGCCAATTAAACTTTTGTATGGAACAGCTGATTTTTTTTCTCGATTTCGCTATTGCCCCCATAGCAAAAGTTGTTCATATTCATCAGTAGAGTCTTTACACAAAATATCGGTACTGATAAAAAAGTCACCCTGTATTATAAACGGCCATAAAATGTAAGCGGAAGATTCCACTATGAAGGTTCAGGTGTTACATTACTTACGGCTACTACATTTTACCTTCGTACTAGTATAAAAATAGAAGATTCTTATAAAAGTGTTCAAGCAATTTGTGCAAAATGAGCAACGCTCGTCAAGGGATTCCAAACTCCGGAATGGTTTAAAGTTTCAGTCGAAACTGTAACGATGATATACCAAACTTTTCTGCCAGGATTGCAAGAAAGTTTAGCGAAAAACAAAGTTTTCGCCAGTTACAGCTTATACCTTTAGTTTGCGTTTAGTTGAAGATCCGCGTCGATTTCATAAACCAACCCGAATGGTGAAATTGGTAAGAAAACCAACACGAATGGTTTTTCTCTGGTTTTCTTTCACTTTGTGCTTTTTTAAATATAAAAGTACGTTTTTCATATTCAAAAAATTCTGGGATTGTGTATTGTATAGATCTTCATATCTCTGAACTCCCTCTTTAGTGCGTTTGTCATTTATTTAGTAGGTGTCTAATGTTTATTTACTTAGTCTTGGAGGAGAACGCTCAACAGAATGTTAATAAACATGCAACGCACTTATGTTTAAGGATGGTAACTATATTTGCTAGATAATTAAGGCTGGCGAAACAGAACTAGAGAAACAAAACACCGCAACTTTGATAGCCCCACCACACTGGGGTGAACTTTACGTCTTTGGCTGTAGTTACAAACGCAGTGTTAGCCCAGACCGCTGCGCACACATCGTGAATTAAGAGGCTTGTTTGTGGTGGCTCTTGAGGTCTTACTGGCACAAGCAAGGCTTCGAAACTTGGTTCTATAATTTCTACTTCTACTTGATTTACAAACCATTCATAATAGTCCGGACCTTACCTTTGTAAGTCCGATTTGACCGGAATGGTTTGATCCACTTAACGATTTGAACACAATGATATCGCAAAAAGATCAGAAACAGCAAATCATCATAGTTATTTCATCATCAACATTATCAGCCAAAGGACGTCCATTGTTGAACATAGGCCTCCCCCACGGCTTCCTACAGTGACCGATCACTAGCGGTCTGCATCCAGTTTGATCCTACGATCTTTACAAGGTCGTCAGTCTTTCTTGTCGGTGGACGTCCTACGCTGCGTCTTTGGTCGAAGGATCTCCAATCTAGAATTTTCCTGCCCCAACGGCCACAGTTCTTCGCGCTTTGTGCCCTGCCCATTGCCATTTGAGCTTACTGATTCTCAAGGCTATGTCCGTTACCTTAGTTCTTTCTCCTCTCCTCTCTTCTGATTATACACCTCCTCATTTCTGATTATACATATAACGGATCTCATGGGCTTCGTTCCATTCTCAGCACGGATCGCCAAAATACCTCTGAGCACAGGTTAATTCGTCACGTGGAACTCAAAAGCTCGCTACAGATTTGAATGAGAATGACCTTCGCTCCGCTCTTCCATTATGGAGGTCGTTATAAAGGGCCCTCGCAAAGTTTTAATGAGAGGCCCGTCATCGCACCAGATAAGAGACCCTGTGTAATCCTGCCTAATTGATTCGCAAAACGCCCAGTCAGCCCTACAGACGCAAATAAGCACAGGCCGCAGTCTGAAGTTAGCCAGTTAAAACCGAACCAATTCGAAAGTACGTAACCTCAGGCTCAAAGAGATTCTCCTCAGGGAATCAAGGTAAACTCTAAGGATAGTTAGATATAAAATACATTATGCGCGTGCACATAAAAAGATATACGTGCTAAGCGTAGAAAAGTATAGAAAATATTCAATAGCAAAAACAATTTGTGTAGGTACAGTCAACAGCACATCAGGCTACTCACTTTTGTTGCAAACTAGCCCTAATTACAACTGCATAAGATACCACAGTGTTTACCTTGACGTGCTGTTGTCCGTACTTTGTGCATTAAGTGAGCAACTATATACAAGCCTACACGTCTATCATTCGTGTCTACCTACTTATAAATCATACGGTTGCTTTAAATTGATTAACGATTGTAAAGTAAACGTTCCTAATTTGAAATGTGCCGCCAACAGGCTGGTGGCGGACGATTCATTCATTCGCTCAACCAATAACAAAGGCCCAATCTTAGGGCATATCGGCGGGAGTCGATTTATGATTGGCCACCACGGGAGTGTGATGTCCGTCTCCGCCGCGAGCTGCTACCAAAACTCGTCAGCTGCAAATCCATTAATATTTTGAAAATCAGACATTATTTATGTGAACTACAAGTGTAAGTGTGTGCGCGGTGTTTGTGCCCTATAGTGAGCATAAAATTTCAATTCATCCATATTGACATCGGTGCCACGACTATCGCGTGGCCACCTGATCTTCACGCCTTCACCAGCTACAAACAAGCATCATCAGCCATCCTGTTCCACTCGTACGTGGAAAAGCCTCCTCCCACTGGTAAGTGCTTTGTTATTCGGTGGTGGCGAGTGAACCGCGAATCGTTCTTAACTGTTGGCAGAGTCCATCAAAGGCTCTGACCCAGAGTGTCACAATCAGCCCGTTCCGGCAAGGCAATTGTGCACACGTCTACATGGTGCCGAAACCCGGGAATGGGTGGCTCATGATCTTAATTGTAAAATTCGCCCTATAAATGTAGCTGGTATTTTCACGTTTTTTCGCTTAAAATAGGACCAAAACGCATAGTCAATTCATATAACAAATAGTCATTCGTAGCTTTTTTAAGTTTCAAACGATATTTTTTCACAATTACGCAGATACATTTTTATTTTGTGACCGGTCAGGTAGGTAGAAGCAAGTAAGTAGGTACACGTTGCATTCCATTGCTCATTTATATAATATTAATTCGCAATTCGTCCGTTTTATGTGTGCGTTTGAGTTCATTCGTTTTTTCACTCCACATAACGGAAGTTCACAAAAAACATTTCAATTGCTCATTCACAGATCAATCTCATTCGTTCCAACTTGTATGGTGCCATCGTTCACAATTAACAGTGACATTTGTACTCATTATTCATTCCAGATCGTTCATTACGGTCATTTTAATCATAACCCGTATTACTCGGCAACTTCAAGTTGATCATTGTAAACAATCATTTATTATTGTCGATTTGCAGCTTTAATTCGTGCACTCGTGAATCCGTTGAGTAATAATAACAGATCATATATATACAATCCTATTCAATTCCGTTTAAGGGTATATTTTATTCGGCTGTTATATTTTACTTTCAGTACTCATACCTATTTATTATTACAGATCATACACTAGCAAGCTTTACAATTAAATTCGGTGCTTTGTGTATACATAGTCGGCTGTGATAATAAATACGCTAGTCTTATTCGTTTTTAACAAAATCATACGCTTTCACACACCAATCAATCGTTTTATTCGTAAACAACACATTTTTTTTAATCGTTTGATATACCTATTTGGTTCATTTCACCGCAATCACGTGAAGTGGAATCGTAAGTAGTCGTGTTATCCCTTGTTATCATGTCTTTTAATCCGAAGCGTGCTACTCGGAAACTTAGTCATTCGAAATCTAAATCGAAAAATACTTCTGAAACATACACTATTCAAGACTTACCGTCATTACGTCGAAAGCGTACTATAGCTTTGAACCGTATGTTAAAGGCTTTAGAGGTCGGTATTGTTGCCGAATCGGATGTTAATCAATGCGATCTTTTCTTTTCATATTGTGATCAATTGTCAAACATTAGGTCTGATTTCGAACTTGCACACTTCTCAATACTTGAATTACTGGATTCATCTAATTCAGCCTGTGATGAGGAAAATTGTGTTGATGATGATATTCGTACTCGTTTTGATGACACATATTTTCGTGTTATGTCAATATCGAGATTTTTACAAAAGGCGGAATCAGAAGTCACTAGGAATCATAGAGCTGAGTCTACACCATTAAAGTCTCACATCAAGTTACCTAAAATTTCGTTACCTACGTTTTCAGGTAATGTAAAACAATGGCCCGAATTTATTGATTCCTTTAATTCACTGATCCATGACTGTCATTCTCTTACCGATGTGGAGAAATTTCAATATCTGGTGTCGACACTTAGCGGTGACCCGCTATCGCTTATTCGGAAATATCCCGTAACAGGTGATTACTACGAGGGTCAAACTGAAAGTTCTTAGAACTGGCCACTTATAAACAATATAATAAAAAAATATTCTAAAATTTGAAAATATAACTCTTTGCCAATATTACTGAGTATATATTTCATTCATTTGTCATTTGTTTTACGATTTGGCGGCAAATTAAAAATTGTCTGTGTCACGTCAACATGAATTTAACACGACAAAATTTTCGTGCAATGATTTTTTATGACTTTCGATGTCATTTAAGTCAACAAGAAAGTTATGATAGACTACGATTGGCCTTTCACGATGAAGCCCCATCTCGTACGACTGTTCACAACTGGTTTAATGAGTTTAAACGTGGTCGCACTAATCTCACTGATGATGTACGTGAGGGACGGCCTTCTACGGCGATGACTGAAAATAACATCTGTGTTGTGCGGCGTATGATAGAGACTGACAAAAGAATGACCTATCAGCAGATTCGGACAAGCTTAGGCATCGGTATGAGTCAAGTGCACAAAATCCTCCACGAACATTTAGCGGTCAGGAAGCTTTGCGCCCGGTGGATACCTCATAATTTGACTAAGGCTCAAAAACTCCATCGTGTGGATTGGTGCCGTAAAATGATTGAAAGATTTAACGGAGGTGACTCAAATGCTGTGTTCGACATACTAACAGGTGACGAAAGCTGGATTTACTGTTATGATCCTGAAACCAAAAGACAATCTGCTCAGTGGGTGTTTCCTTTCGAGGAGTTGCCAACTAAAGTGAAGAGAGATCGAAGTGCTGGAAAAAAAATGGTGGCCTCGTTCTTTGGAAGGATAGGTCATTTCGCAACAATTGTGTTAGAGGATCAAAAAACAGTTTCTGCAGAATGGTACACTACCAATTGTTTGCCACTTGTCTTGGAAAAAGTTCGAGAGAAACGACCTCGCAGTAGGATCCTCCTTCACCACGACAACGCCTCGTCGCACACCGCCAAGCGAACGATCGACTATTTGGCGACATCAAACGTTGAATTACTGGGTCACCCGCCGTATAGCCCCGACCTCGCGCCTTGTGATTTTTATTTATTTCCCAAAATTAAAGAAAAACTTAAAGGAAAGCGGTTTATGAATGCTGAAGAAGCGGTGGCTGCGTATCGCGATGCCATTGAAGAGACCCCTAAGGACGAGTGGGCAAAGTGCTTTTCCCAGTGGTTTCATCGCATGCAGCGGTGTATTGACGTCAATGGACAATATTTTGAAAAGATATAATAAAACTAATAACTGGCTAATGTAATCAGTTTTTGATTTTCTAAGAACTTTCAGTTTGACCCTCGTACTCCGATGCGCACGCGGCCTTAGTTGCGCGTTATCAACATAAGCGTGAATTATCTTTACTTGTTGGAAAGATATTTTAAACGTTTCTTTCAAACTCAACAACGCGACCGAGTTTCGTCGATCGTTAGATTGTATTGACGAAAACTTGAGCATTTTACGTAAACAAGACCTTCCGGTGCACAACTGGGATTTTATTCTAGTGTATCATATTTTATCTAAATTGGACTCGAAGATACGTCGTGAATTCGAAGAGAAGTATATCAACACTGAGATTCCGGACTATTCTCAGCTAAAGGACTTTTTACATTCTAAATGTGAATCGCTGTCACGCGATAATCATTTTTCTGAGGGTTATAAAGGAAATCCTACGACTAAGGAATCAACTAGTCGAGCTTTCGTTTCAAACGCGAAACCTACTTTCAATAGTTTTTCTAAAGGTTCCAAGGTCACCCACACATTGTTGGCAGGTAATAAAATTCAAGGACAAGCCTTAGATAAAATTGATAAATCAATTCTGGTATGTTCTTTATGTTCAGGTAATCATTCAATAACACGTTGTGAAATATTTCTCGCTAAATCCGTAGACGATCGTATGTCTTATACAACAGAGGCCAAATTGTGCTTCAACTGTCTGAAATCATCTCATCACCTGAAGGATTGTAAATCGATATTTCGTTGTTTGAAATGTAAACATAAACATCACACGCTACTTCATAGAGATCGTGATAACAAAAAACCTAGTGATGATGATAACTCCAAAGAGTCTAAATCCGTTTCCCTATTTGTTAAGGAAAATTCTAAGTGTTCAACAAATTTTGTTAATACAACTGTGTTGTTAGCTACGGCTATCATTCAAATACAGGACTCGGACGGTAGATATCATTCTTTTCGCGCATTATTCGACACCGGAAGTCAAAATAATTTTATAACGCGACACGCAGTTAAGCGTCTAAACCTTCAACCAATCTCATGCGAATCGAATATCAATGGTTTGGGAGGTGTTGCTACTGACGTCGTCGGCTTAATTCGTTGTTCAGTCAGTTCAAACAATAATTCGTTATTCGATTTAGACATGCACGTTATATCAAATATCTGTGGTGAGCAACCCATAGCTAAACTTAGTTCGTCGGGTTGGACTCACATTAACTCGTTACCGTTAGCTGATCCAGGTTTTGACATCCCTGGTCCTATCGATGTTTTGCTTGGTGCAGATGTTTTCGCCGAGTCACTTCTTGGTCAGCGCTTGAAAGGCAATGCAAATCAGCCACTTGCAATTAATTCGGTATTCGGTTGGCTTTTATTAGGTAGAACGCCACTTGCATCCTCATCGTTGGTACAAGTCTCGTCAAAATCCGACATCGTGTTGGCAATGGCCATACAACGGTTTTGGGAGGTGGATAGTGTTCCTCAGGCGTCACCTCTAACACCCGAGGAGATCTTGTGCGAGCAAGCTTATACAACTGACCACTATCGTGATTCGAGTGGTAGGTACGGAGTGCGTCTTCCTTTTAAAGACACTGTGGAACCAGTCTTTGAAGGTTCTCGTGATATTGCCTTGAGACGTTTCCATGCGATCGAACGTCGCTTATCTCGTGATCCTATTGTACATCAACAATACTGTGAATTTATGGATGACTATGAAAAATCCGGCCACATGTCTTTAGTGAATCCGGCGGAGTTGAACCAAGGCAAATTCTACATTCCGCATCATTGCGTCATTAAACCAGATAGTACCACAACAAAATTACGCGTCGTCTTTGATGCATCGGCAAAGGATGCTAAGGGCATTTCGTTAAATGACACGTTGTTGACGGGACCTAAACTTCAATCTAACATCGTTGGGATTCTGCTCCACTATCGAATACATTCGGTTGTCTTTATGGCTGACATACGTCAGATGTATAGACAAATTCTTGTCTCTGATGAACATCGAGACTATCAGAGAATCTTCTGGAGATCAGGCCCTGATCAGGTGTTAAAGGAATATAGACTTAATACGGTAACTTATGGGGTTTCATCCGCTCCGTTTCTTGCTTGTAGGACAATCAAGCAGCTAGTAGAGGACGAAGGTAGTAAATTTCCTCTGGCTAAGAAAATGCTATCGACCGATATTTACGTAGATGATATTGTTACTGGTTGTGAAAATCTGACCGCCGCGTTGGAAGCTAAATCACAAATCGTTAAATTATTCCAACTAGGTCATTTCGTATTAAGAAAATGGGCTAGTAATTCACCAAGTTTGTTATCAGATCTTTCCCAGGCAGAATGTCTTCTAGATTCTAAATCGTTTTCTGATGAACAATATCCTACTCTTAAGGTACTTGGACTCAAGTGGAATCCAGTATCAGATTCGTTTTTATTCGATGTGACTCCTTCTGATCGACCATGTACTAAGCGTGTTATCCTTAGTGAGATTGCTAAGATATTTGATCCTTTGGGGTTTCTATCACCGCTTACTATTCAAGTCAAATGTTTACTGCAGAGACTTTGGCTTCTCGGAATTTCTTGGGATGCGACGCCGCCCCATGACATAATTAACGTCTGGAAAGCTTTCTGTGATCAGCTGCCAATTATTAGCTCGCTGAGTATTCCACGTCGTCTCACTCTCGATAATGTAATTTCATACGAGCTTCATGGCTTTGGTGATAGTTCCGAACTCGCGTACGGAGCTGTTATTTATTTTAGGGTCTTGTGTGCTGACGGATCTATTCATACTCGGCTGTTATGCGCCAAGGCACGCGTCGCTCCATTGAAACGTCTTTCTTTACCTCGTTTGAAGCTCTGTGGTGCTGTTATGCTCGCAGACCTCACAAAATTCGTACTGGATGCGTATCAGTCCAAAATACCTATCGATTGTATTTATCTTTGGACTGACTCGACTGTTGTCCTTTCCTGGCTTCGGTCGCACTCGTCTCGGTGGACTACATTCGTCGCAAATAGAGTTAGCCACATTCAGGATGTTATCTCTGCGAATTCATGGCATCATGTCGCCTCAGGTGATAATCCTGCGGATGTATGTTCTCGTGGTCAACTTCCTCACGATCTTCTTAATAATTCGTTGTGGTGGTCGGGTCCATCCTGGCTGTCACAAACTTTTGATTGTTGGCCGAAAAATTCTCAAAGGTTTCTTACCAATGATGAAGAGCAAATTGTGCGTACTGAGGAACGACACTCAGTTTCTTTGATTACCGATCAAGATAGCAATGGACAGCAAGATACGATATTCGATGTTTTATTAAAACGCTTTTCTTCCTTGGATAAAATAACTCGTATCGTTTCTTATATTCGAAGATTTATACATAACATTCGTTCTAAAAGTACAGACGAGCGCCATAGCGGTTCCATTCTTACTGACGATGAAACCCATCAATCGTTATTATTAATCGTAAAATCTGTGCAAAAAACATCGTTTGAAAGTGAAATTCAACGTGTTAAATCGAACCAATCGTTACCTAAACCGTTTCAAAAATTGAATCCTTTTATTGACAAAGCGGGTATTCTCAGGGTGGGCGGTAGGATATCTCGCGCTGGTTTAGAATATGATCAAAAACATCCCGCGCTCTTACCTTGTGATCATCCCTTTACAAATAAACTTATTGAATCCACTCATCGTAAGTACTGTCATACAGGGCAAAATACTACTCATTATTTAGTCATGCAACGGTTTTGGGTTTGATCTGCTAAACGAGCTATTCGTCGTTGTCTTTCAAGATGTATCGGATGCTACAGAACTAATCCTAAGCCATTGGAACCGTTCATGAGCGACCTTCCTTCTTATCGTGTTAACCAAGTTAAACCATTTTCGGTCATAGGTGTTGATTTCGGTGGACCGTCATCGCGGTGCGAGGATGGACAAAGCTTACCTCTGCTTATTCATCTGTTTAGCTACTAAGGCGGTCCATCTTGAGGTGGTATCATCTCTTTCTACTGATGGGTTTATAGCTGCATTACGTCGCTTTGTAGGTCGTCGTGGACGTTGTAGTATAATTCATGCCGACTGCGGCACGAACTTCGTAGGTGCTAGCAATATTTTATCGTTAATAGAAGAAGCGTCGCAGGCCGAACAGATTAAATTCATTTTTAACCCTCCTTCTTCGCCTCACTTTGGGGGAGTATGGGAAATCCAAATAAAGGCTGCAAAAACGCACCTTTATCGTATTGTTGGTAATCAAGTTTTAACATTTGAGGAGCTTAGCACTCTTTTCATTCAAATTGAGGCCGTTTTAAATTCGGGACCCTTATGTGCTTTGAGTGCTGATCCGAATGATTTAAACGTCTTGACCCCTGGTCACTTTCTGACTTTGGAACCACTTACAAGCGTTCCCGATGAGGATTATTCTTCAGTTAAATTGTATCGACTTAACCGATGGCAATTAATTCAATCCTTTGTTCAAAACTTTTGGATACGTTGGAAAAATGAATATTTAACTTCTCTTTCTCAACGCATGAAATGGACGAAGGCTTCTAAACCGTTATCCGTCAATTCAATCGTAATCATCAAAGATGATAATCGCGTACCTTTGCAATGGACTTTAGGAAGAGTATATAAATTACATCCGGGTCCCGACGGAACCGTTCGGGTGGCAACTATCAAAACCAAGGGTGGTTTTATCAAACGCCCTCTTGTAAAACTGTGTCCTCTTCCTATAGAAACGTAACTCGTATTAAATAATTCGTTATTTTCCTCGTTTTTTGACTAGGCACTAAAACTTAGTAATTAATTTTATTCGTTCTAAAACTAAGTAACGTCATCGAAGTTTTTTTTTTGTGTTAGTCGTTTTTAAACAGTAGGTATTTTATCGTTTACTTTCTTTATTCTCTTCTTCATTATCCGGAAAATACTAGCTGTATTTTGGTGGGCGGTATGTAAAGTAAACGTTCCTAATTTGAAATGTGCCGCCAACAGGCTGGTGGCGGACGATTCATTCATTCGCTCAACCAATAACAAAGGCCCAATCTTAGGGCATATCGGCGGGAGTCGATTTATGATTGGCCACCACGGGAGTGTGATGTCCGTCTCCGCCGCGAGCTGCTACCAAAACTCGTCAGCTGCAAATCCATTAATATTTTGAAAATCAGACATTATTTATGTGAACTACAAGTGTAAGTGTGTGCGCGGTGTTTGTGCCCTATAGTGAGCATAAAATTTCAATTCATCCATATTGACATCGGTGCCACGACTATCGCGTGGCCACCTGATCTTCACGCCTTCACCAGCTACAAACAAGCATCATCAGCCATCCTGTTCCACTCGTACGTGGAAAAGCCTCCTCCCACTGGTAAGTGCTTTGTTATTCGGTGGTGGCGAGTGAACCGCGAATCGTTCTTAACTGTTGGCAGAGTCCATCAAAGGCTCTGACCCAGAGTGTCACAATCAGCCCGTTCCGGCAAGGCAATTGTGCACACGTCTACAACGATATTAACTCTTTAAAACTGTTGGCATCACTAGTGTTCCGATTATTATGTAAATGAAAAGAAAATTCTAAGCGGGTCCGCTCTCATTTAACCCATTATCGTCGGACGAAAACCAGATCATGTCACCACTCGACATTATACAGACGGCCTTCCACAGGCTTACACTATAAACAAACCAAATAGACAAATAACAACAAATCTGAATATCAAATGGGCTTCCGAGAAAGTGTTAGAGTCGTTCAATAATGGACATCCCTTTTCAATGCCTTGTAATTTAGAACCGGGCAAGACAATAGATTACGATGACAGTAGTTTGTTAACTTTCAGTTATTTGTGATAGTTTGAAACACAATAGGTAAACTGATTCGGAAATAACCCTACTGATTATTTTCTATATGCTGCTAATAACATTATGATAATGCTTTTAAAGCAAACAAGTCACCAAGTAAAGTTTAAATACTGTGATTTCTCACAGAAATGAAAGTAAAACAGAACTACGCGCAACAATCCCGCTTCCTACAACCCTCAAACGTTTTAATTGGACAAATTAGAGACTTGCTTTGCAACAACCACTTCGCATTCTGCAAACTGTTTACAAAAGCAATAAACTTGTGACATTCTCCTTTCGCTCGGAGCTCTCAGCTCAATATTTCCAAAGCGTTCAAACAAAGCGCCCAAACTTAACAAATGGGTATCTATTTTGAACCGACACAAAGTTCCATCGTGCAGCGACTCCGTACAAAAGTGCAAACTCCATTCAACTAGAAATATAGCAGGCGAACGACAGGAATTTCGTTCTTTTCGAAACACTCGAATCTCGTTTGGCTGAATAATTGGGACACAGGTTTTTCAAGCATTTGGGGCACAGCTAGGGGAGAGCAATCAACGTGGGTCTTGTAGTCAGTAATTTCAAGAGCAAAATAGACGATCAGAAATTAACATACTATTTCTAAACTTAACGTCCAAAATCCTTTATTATGGGATTCCTTTATTAGTTACATTTGTGCGTACTTTTTAAGTGTGTTTATAAACAGTCTGCAGCGCATGATCCTCATGAGACTAAACAAATAACACTACACAAACACTTGATAAATTAAAAATTCTGAGATATCAAACCCACATGGCATATGCACATAAAAGACAAATGTTAATGATACACTGCGATCACAGTGATGGGTTCAAATACAGTATGTGACCTGGCGGTATTTGAAGCACTATGCACATTTTTTGCAGACATTCACGTTCTTCAGCAACGCGCTAATGGTGGCGGAACTCGACATGTTTTCGGCAATTTCTGTTCCCATCCTGCCATTTTATTAGCTCTTCGCTTCTTTGCGAAGACCCATTTTCACCTAGCATCGTTTTTGGTGCATTTACATTCGTATTATGCTGAGAATTTCCGTTTCCACCCGTTAACTCGCTCTCCTGACCAACCTTTTGTCTGATTGCATATTTGTTCGGGCTACTGCTATGCAATATTTTACCTCGACCAAAATGTTAGGAATGTTTTCATTTGAACGAAAATTTTCGAAACGAAGCTATTCGTATAACCACGGGAAAGCAAGATTTTGGCAATTTGCGGCGTTTTAGTTTTAGCATTTTTTTTTCTTTTAAGAGAAGTAAAAAATGAGTAAATAATATTATGAGCACACATGACAGACTGAAAAACTAAATGTAATTATGATGATTAAAATATTCCTATTTTAACATTTTCAACCGTAACTAACATAAACGAAATTCCAAAGCAGCAATCACAATCAGAATTTAGCATTCGTATTGAAGTTAGCTCCGACCTGAACTAGACAGGAATACAGAGCTTCTATTACGAGTTCATCAGGTAACACCCAGGTTGCTCGGTAACTGGGCTGACGGAGTCGGAACGAGAATACTGAGCAATCGGGTTATTACGTACCTTGTGATCGCAATGCGATTGCAATCGAATGGGTAAGCTTTTCCGTCCATCTCGTCGTGGTTGGCTAAAGCCTTTAGTTTAAAGTTTTAAGCTGTAGAAAACGGCAAACACACTATCAATCGAGCCCGTGCAGATTTTGTATTTATCAGTGCTGCCATATCATAGTATAGGCGCTTATGTCAGAGATTTTCAAATGCTGTGATGACGTCAAAGGCTGCTGTCGAAAAGGCAAAAGAATTAGACAGCGCTGTCAAATACGAGTACGCACTCGTAAGCAATGTCAAGCTGCGTACGTACGCAGAGGTGGTTCGAGACGATGCACATACTGATTGCATCATTTCGCTATCACTAGCAAGTTACATAATGACCCTGCGGATCGTCACCCGGGTGAATACTGATGACCGGGTGAATACTGATGACCGGGTGAATACTGATGCCGTTGACCCGGATGTCCGGGCTATATTAATCACGGCCCGTAATGTCCTGTCTGCTGCATATTCTATTGAAAAAGTTCATCCATCAAGGTCTCTTCTTGATGAATGGGTTTTCGAAATTTCTTGAGAGGTTCACGTCGTTAATTTTGTTGTCAGCACAAGATATGTTGCAGTTTTACTATTTAAATCCACTATTTAGATACCTTTCAGAGACACATTGTGTGTCTCTGAAAGACAGCCATTTTGTAATAGAAATCGCCTGTAATGACGATTAGAATTACGGCATTTATCACATATCAGCCGTATTCAACGCTTGCTTAAATATTTCTTCTATTATTATTATATTATATTTCTTCTTCTGATTTATCCCACAAGCTCAGACAAAATGATCGTTTCGCGGCGATAAGCTGCCGGAGCTCACAGGAAAATACAAAATGCGGCGGTTTTTCGATAAAAATCAAGAAAAATAGTTCAGAGTAAGTAACTGTGCAAGTCTGATTTATATCCGGATCGAGTCATCGGCAATATCCGGGTGCGACGGGCCAGGTACGGATATGTAATAATTTTTCATTTTCTCACCTGATCAATCTTCGCGAGCTTCCTGTATGTGAACGGAATACGGGATTTAAAGGGTTAAAGGGATGCTGGTGAAAATAAGACCATGTTTAAATAACTAAGAGATGGAATCTAGTGAAGTATGATAAAGGCTTTGTTTTTAACTCATGACATTAAACAAATACGCAATACAAAACCTGTCCACCTGACCTTAATCTCAATTTATGTTTTCATTATAAAATCATTACAACAATACTAATTCCTGCCATTCTACCATCAAAATTCTAAATTGCCCAATTAATTTAAGAAAGCAAAGTCAATAACAAGGGTAATAAAAGATTCAGTAGCGTTCAACAAGAACCAATATTTAGCGATCACTGTTTATGTTTTATGTTTCGAATTTCGCCAAACAATAATAATTAGGTATGCTGAAATTACTGAGAAGGACCCTTATAAATTCTTGGCTTGTTATTCAAAGGGTGTCGCTTGCTGCGCCTAGTAAATTTATGAAACAGGGTCACGCCTCCGTTTTATGGGGATAATAAAAAGTAAAACAACACGTCCATCTGACAGATGAGATCTGAAATGAGGATCTTGCACGACGCGAAAATGTCCCGGGAACGAATATTTATGCGACGCTCATACATTTTCTAGCAGAAGCCGCCTTACTTAGCCTTAGGTTTGGCCGTAACGATCAATGCTTGCTTCTTTCGACTAAGCTGTATCCTAGCAATCTACGTCTATTTTGTATAAAAATCGCTGACACAATATTGAGAAATATTTGTACTTCCATATCTCTTAAATAACTTTAACAATCCGGTACGTAATAATAATAATAATAAAAATACTTTAATGCACACCATAAACATAATTACACAGGATAGTATCTTATATATTCGCTATAAGTACAATTTATGCGGTCTTATGGCTTACAGCAATTTCTTCCAGACAACCTTCAGGTACGTATATATATACAGAGTTTAACAAAATCAACTGCATTCCTTATGATTGCTAAAATACAACAACTTCTTGTATGGGACTAACATCGAAATCCCAAGAACATTTTTGACTTCTCCATACGAACTAGAATCAGCCGATCGGCACTCTAGTATGGGAAAGTGAAATATTTTTTTGGGATTACGATTTTGGTCCCGGACAAAAAAAAATTTGTCCGGGACCAAAATCGTAATGATTTGAGGGTCAAAATTAGCCCCAAGAAGGAATGCAGTTAATTTTATAAGTAGCAAATTGCACTTGTAAAAAGCAACTTTGGCTGTTGTGACAGACGAGGAATCGAACCCCGTGTCTTACGCAATCCGGGCGTATGCCTATACCACTCGGCCACCGTCACATTAGCAAGCCTGTTGAATTTTGCAAGCGCTTTCTTTAACGCGTAGGCTGCGTGGCGTCATCAATGTTGCGAGATTGCTCTCACAATATCCGAAGGAAATATTTTTACAAATATTTTAACAATCGGTTAAGATGAACAAAGCCAATTTATAATTATTGTGAGAGCAATCTCGCAACATTGATGACGCCACGCAGCCTACGCGTTAAAGAAAGCGCTTGCAAAATTCAACAGGCTTGCTAATGTGACGGTGGCCGAGTGGTATAGGCATACGCCCGGATTGCGTAAGACACGGGGTTCGATTCCTCGTCTGTCACAACAGCCAAAGTTGCTTTTTACAAGTGCAATTTGCTACTTATATTATTAAGTTTGTATAGTGACAAAACACTATAAAAACAAAATAATAATTATTGCAGTTAATTTTGTTAGACACTGTACTGCCGTGTGGTCTAGTGGTTGACTGCGTCGCACATTTTACCGTGTACGCGTAAAGGACGGTACGTGAATGACAGTGGCAACCGATTAAATTGAAATGAACAAATATTCCCTGTTTCAAAATGTGAACCTCATGAATGGATAGGTTATATTTAGACCTGAAGATTTATAACATATCATCAGGTTTACAGGGGATGATTCTCGTTCATAAGAAAAAAGTTCACACATAGAATTTGCTTTATAGAAGAATAAATAGTTTTTGATTTCTCAGATTCACGATTCCATGCATTTCGATTTCTATCGTGGGATGGATATTTTACTTGATTTTTAAGGTAAAACGGTTAAGCTCGCAAGCGAATTACTACACGAAAAAACTTCGATTGATGCGAGAATACAACGTTAATTTCAAAGCTATAAATGTTTTGCTACAAGTAGAACCACGAGAAAGCATATCAAATAACCGTAACCACCACAAAAACGGATCAAGTAGAGATTTAATTTGCGTCTTGCATTGTCCCAGAGGACTCATTACTGCAAATTGGGTTTGACTCTAGAAAAATAATGGAGAATCTCTTCATTTGATGAATATTCAGATATTCCGCGGACATGGCTGGGCGTAATTAAAAATAATTATAGGGCGACCCGAACTCGAGGGCCCACGCTGAATGTATAATTTGACAGGCATGATCATTCGAAGGAGACCGAAGGAGGCTGAAATGCGTGCTATTTCATCGGGATATTAAAAGATACCACCAAGCTAGCTAGGTAGATGTTCCACTATAAGATTCTTGAAATACCTTCAGGAGCAGAGTGAACGTACCTGTAACAAAAAATGCACACAATAAGACATAATCACAAAATTTAATATAATATGAATTAAGTCCTCTCGAAAGCCTTAGATACAAACACAAATAATAAACCTACATGGATTCATTTGACCGCAAGAAACGATTAAACTTAAAAAGAATTATCTCGCTGTGACTTCTCGTTTTCGAGAAATCCTGAGACAAATATTCCTACAAACATACCTACATACACTGACGAAATTTTGCACACGTGTAAGGAAGTCTTAATAGATCAACATACTAAAGTTAAATCCAATTCGACGTTATCACATACATACAGGTCGAATTGATTACCTCTATTTTTTAGAAGTCGTTAAAAACAGTTTTATTTGAATTGAAAATCTCCAAATTCACAGAACACAAAGACTTCAAGCACCCATAACTTCACGGCAGACAAAGTGATAAATAATTCCCTCAATATAATCCCTCTTTGCAAACAACCACCGTATTCAAAGCGAAGCATTCATGCAAAGTTATCGATAAGTTCTCACGAAAGTATCGATGCGAGGCATCGCGAGTCGAGCCAAATGTATCGAGTGCCGTATCGATACATTTGCGACAATACGAAAGCGGGAAAGTATTTTTTGTTTTTCCCTTTTTAAGGCAGAAGCGAAACGTCGTGGTGCTTTCGTCTGCAAAATGCAGAAGCGGAGATGAAACTTGTTTTGCAAAGTAAAATAAATGGGAGAGACATACTCTAGCAAACTCTTTTATCTTTAGATGAAAAACATGTAGTCTATCTAGTTTTTCAATTATGCTCAGCAAGTGCATATTGTGATATTCGTTGATTCTTTCCAAAGTTATTTTATGAGCTATAGCGTCGTTCTTTTTTGTATTAAGTACATTTTTGACCGTTGTTTAGTTTTTCAAAGGTCTTTATTTTTATAAAATAATTACAGTGGTAGTCTTAGGTCTAGTGTACATTATTCCTAGGACTAAAACAGCGGATATCAAGACAGTTTATGAGGCAACATGCCTATTATAACTATTTGCATCATTAAATAAAATAACATATTACTGACGTTGTTCATAATTATATCATACCTACGAACACTTTGCACAGTTGCTCGTTTATGACATTTTGTTATAAAGTGGGTATTGTAAAAAGTACTACCTTTAACACTTTCCTATGATGACTTCTGTTAAGAATTGTGAAACACAAATATCAATATACATTCAAACACACTCACACACTTGCACTAGAAGTAACTACTGGTAGGTATAAAATCCATATTTTCACAAATATCAATCACGAAGACCATTTACATTGAAAAGGAAAATTCCCAACATAAATGTAACTTACTTCGCAGTCGTTAACTCGTGATATAAATAGAACAGCTTCCAAAACAGAGTAGTTATGTGAACCAGAGGGGATAAATAAGCAAAAAATCATTTGGGGTAAAGTGGGGCACCGCAGACATAATGCCCAACGCGGTGTCCTACATGTTGTTGCCAACCCTGGAGCCCTGCCAGCCGCGATGCAAACCCCAAAGGCTTATAACCTTGCCAATTTGAATACGCGTTTTTGCCCAAAACAGAAACAAAAGCGATTACTCATTGTGTAACAGAAAGGCCGAATAGAATGAGTTTAATCGCCATCAGCGAGAGATTAACCGGCATAACAAAGCTACCGGGAATCCGAGCTTTCTAGTAAATTGATCGCAACCAAAAACGTGCATTCCTTTGACGACTCAAATCAATCGAAGCGCAATAAACAACCTCATAAAAGGGAAACATAAAATTACGAGTTGAAAAGGCGACAGTGCTGAATACAATTTTTCCTTACTTATTGGCCGGCTTGGCTTCCGTCGTCAGACCGGAAATGAGTTTTGCCGTCCTCCCCCCTCCTCCCCTATCAAGGGACCAACAAGCTCACCTCATTATTAGCTTGTCGGAAAATCCATTTGACCCCATTCTCCTTAAGAATGTACTATAAGTTTTAAGTGAGTTTGTGACTAGGTAGGCGAGCGTTCTTGGTGCACTAATCGTTCGCGAAAATAAGGCCACTAACGATGTCGTTTAAGTGTGTACGAGGATCGTAATGTTAATATTGCCCTAATGTAAACTTGCGGAGCACGGGAGGAACAACATTATTACAGCTTCAGCTCAGTTCAGCTTGTTTAAATGGCTTGATTCAAGCTCTGTGCTTTGCACAAGATAAAGTAAACACTTTTTGTTAACGAGTTATGTCAGAAACACAACAAACGTTTTACTCAAAGTTTTGTGTATGACCATTCTCAAAGGGGTAATGGAACTATTTCATCTTTAATTGCTTACTTTTATTAAATTTAGATCTTTAAGTGAAGGAATACTCTTAATTTAATACACTCGAATAATATCTAAATTATCAAAATGTATTTTCTAACTGTTATTTGTACAACAGTAAATTCTGCCTGAATTTGGCTGAAATTAAATCGAACCTTGGACCGTCGCCAGTGCTGCCGATGGCCTAAATCGAAATAAAACTGCCTGTGTGACGTTTCGGAAATATGAACTTGTTATTCCCAGTCGATATCCACTGCAGTTTCTATTTTATCTTCCGCTCATCTTATTTTATAGTCCGCATTGTTCCTGGACGAGTTTTAATATATTTTGCGACTATCATTTTCAAATAAGACTGATATGTCCGTTTTCTGTTCCCTTAGCAAGGATGCGTCTTGTTTAAAGTTTAGTAAAGCGCTGCATAGCGAGATCACTATTAAAACATGAGAACCTTATGGGAGAATTTATAGTCCTTAGATACCTATGTACTCAAGAAATAAACATAAAATATATAATACCCTATTTATTAATGTATACAGTATCTATGTAATAAGTTCATCTAGTTTTATTTTATGTTTATAATTTTTATCGCCACTCTCTATCTTATTTTTTTCCTTTACGCCTTTTCATTTCCGCCGTATGTACCTTTTTTTTGAGCATGAAATGTTTAAAAAATGTACCAAATCACGTTTAAAGCCGACGACATGCCTTGGCCCAGAGATTACAACTTTGCAAGCTTGACGATGTCAAATTCAGACTTTTCGAATCTGATGGTAGTATGAAGTCAGTGAAGTCATTAAAAAGGGTAAAAAAGTTTTTATAGCAGTTTTGTACTAGTAATTATGAATGGCAAATACCAGGCGCGCAGAGGTACCAAGAAAGCAGAACGCAACAACCCCATAAGACGCCTCAAGGACCCGGTAATTAGAGCTGTTACCACATAAACATTGAGGACTCGAGATACTTATTCCGAGCATACTGAACCTCCATCCAACAAATCCGATAGATTCACAAAAAAAGGGAAAAAATATTTTTCATACCATTTTACCAGTAAACATAAGTGGCAGATACCAGGCGTGCAGAGGTACTAGGTAGTGAGAAGACAGCGCGCCGCGAGTCCTCGAGGCACCAAGGACCGGTGATTAGAGCTCGCTAACAAAGCGCCGAGGGCCCTTAACCTACATGCTCCGTTTCACAGCGGTGCAGCGAGCGGCTAATCTCGACCCACCGTTGCAGCCACATTTTTTAACGTAGTGGTCAGTGGAATAGTTTTTGAAGGTAAGCTCGCTGAAAATGGTTGGATTCGGAAGTGGATGGCCGGTTGATGGACCTGGTAACTTTTTTTTCTCTGATCTTGTATTAATGCCCTAGAGAAAATAATATCTGCGCCAAGTACAGCTTTGTGGTTTTATTTAAAAGAATCATACTAGCAAGTTGTTCTGTTTTTGCTGTGTGTTTCATTGAAAGTAACTTTTTCAGGTAGTGGAGCGATGTGTAAAAATAACAATAGATAAATGTCTCTAAGGACTTTGAACGACTGTACTTTAAGGAAAAGCTCTTAATCATTTGTTACGTTACAACTTAACTACTGAACATAGTAAGGCTGTAAAAACGTACTACGGACGTTTTCATCTAGACAGGGAGCAGATTCTCGTGTGGTTCGATACAAAAAAAAATACCAATCGATACGAAAAATTTAAGAAAATATAGATTTAGATTTCTTATGGTTACGATTTATGGATATATTTTTATGTGATAGACATATAAATTGTATTTTAAGTTTTTTTTAACTCGCAATAGAATCCAGGAGCCCTATTATTGAATCACTCGCTTGAATATGACGTGTGTTTTTTGTCTACAACGAATTAAATATCAATGGAGTTCATGCAAAATATAGACGTGAGTACTCACAAAATTCATTAATCTTTTTTTAAATCACTCGTGTGAAATTACGCTCATTTTCATTGGAAAAACGGACATTATTAAATTGATATCACACGCCATCTTGAGGCGAGTGATTCAAAAATAGACGCCTAGGAGGCCGATTCTCGCGGCAATCGAAAATTTTTCGTGTGGTAATTCGATTTCGAGTTTAACCGTTTTACTTAAAAATCAAGTAAAATATCTACAAGTACTAAAACTATCGTTCGAAAAAAATACATAAAAATCGTGACCTTGTGAAATAAAAACTAGTTTTTATTTGACAAAGAAAATTCGTACGGTGAACTTTTTTCGTATACGAATTACACGAGACTTTCCCCCCTGGTCCGAAGCCAACATTAAAAAGATCTCAATTACGGTCTCCTGACTATTTTGCCCGCCTACAATAGGTTAACGGGTACTATTTGACCCTTAGGTTAGTTGCTCATATAACAACAACGGGCCATATTTACAAGCCTTCCTACGGACAAACCCGTTCCTTATCGAGATTCATCACCCAATTCAGAACAATAAAGCGGAAGGGACCACAATACGGCCAATATGAGCCGGAGAGATACATAAAATGGCAGACAATGTCGCGAGGCAACTGTAGATTTCCTAGCTAGAGAATAAAACGGGAAGCTCACGATGAATGTTCAAGTTTCATTTTACACTGCCTCATGAACGCAAAAGCGGTGACAGATAGAGCCTTATAGACGTCGATGGGTTGTAAATTATCTAATACAGCATTTTATCACATCCGCACTCATTTTATTGCATACATCTATTATAAATGCAAATGTTACGCACGCCTGTTTTTACTTGTCAAAGTTTTTGATATTTCAGGGTCACGACTTCCATGCATTTCGATTTCATACGAATGATAGTTTTTTTTAGGCGTGGATATATAACTAGTTTTTTTAAGTTAAACAATTAAACTCGCAGTTGAATTACACATGAAAAAAGTTCGACTGCCTGCGCAAATCTCCGCTTTGACTGAAACCGCTGAACCGTTTTTTTTTGGTACCTACATAGATAGGACTCTCGAAAAGGACAGTGACAGTTTTAATCTCAAAATAATTTCTTGCATAAAGCCCCTTTTAAGGGGGAAGCGTTAACGAAGACAAAGTTACCCGGAGACAGGCTATACCGTACGACGTTCGTGCCATTACACTGTGTTTGACACGACTATAAAAGCTCAGAATCTGCTAGCTCCAAAACTTGAAGATATTGATTTCAACGGGTCGTTTGCGGAACGATCTCGCATGCGATATTGATTCTTGTAAACTCTGGCAGGTCGTCAAGCTATAAAGCGGTTATCTCGATCGTTTGCGCCGAGGAGCATCCTATACGGCAATAAAAAGCAGCTCACGGAGACATTCCGCCATTTTCGGCGAATGCCGTAATTACGCGCGAACTTCGAGACAACTTTACGCTCGTAATTTGTTCCTAAACTTGGTTAATGTTCCCCCTGACAAGATAAATTCATTAAACGTACCTGTTTCGTAACAGAATAGACGCATCGAAGACACCACCTTCTAATGGCGTCGTCAAAGTTAAGTGTATCGCTTTTACGCTGACGTGCCTTTACTGTTATTGGAGCACTCGGATGGCTGTTTGAATAAACTCGACCGCAATTTATGTTAAGTTAAATGTGAAAATTTGTTACGGCCGCGCCCACTCAACATTTGGTGCGGTTTGTATGTTTTGTTTTATTCTGGTTGTGGGGAAACAAAGAAATATGGTACGGGGTCAAGCAAGATAAACATTTGATTGTGTTTAACACAGTACCTAGTAACCTATACGTTCGACCATAGCATACTCGTACATTCATACTGCTTGGCATTGGCATATTTTTTCTTAGAGCGGATTATTATCAGATCTATTGATCAAGAGCTCTATTTTGATTCACTCGCGTGTAAATTCCGAGTGATTTTTGTTCGATAATCAATTAAAATCCTACAAAACAAACACAAGTATTTATAGAATTGAGCTATCTTCTTTTCAATCAGTGCTGTATGAATCGCAACTGTATTCAATTGGAAAATCGATCACTGATCAATGAAACTCACACGCCATATTGTCGCAAGCGACTCAAAAATAAGGCCGCTGCTCAGTTATTTTGATTGAGTATCCATCTACATAGATGGATGGATTGGGACGAATACCTATATCGGAGTTAGTCCAAAAATAAATCTCTAGCTCGGGTCAACCATTTGTAATGTTAAACAAACTCGACACGGCTCAGCGAATGGAGTGGATAATAATTATCCGAGCATCGGTCAGTAGGCATCTACCCGCACTAATTGCCGACGGATATTCCCCGGGCATTAAAGTTTTAGGCGCCATTACAACTTACAACGGACAGTGTCTGCCATTAAGAGCGAACTTTTTACTTTCCGAAACTAATTGTCGGCAAATGTATACGAATATTATAAAACTGAAGAGTTTGTTTGTTTGAACCTGCTTATCTCATGAACTACTGGGTCGAGTATATAAATAACTAGTATTCTTCGTAGTCATTAGTAGTCCCCGCGAGTGCGTCCACGCATTTGGGTTTTTAAAGCCTTACTCGATAAATAAGCTGTCCAACACAATTATTTTTTTTCAAATCGGTCCAATAGTTCCTGAAATTAGCACGTTAAAACATACAAACCCTTCAGCTTTATAATATTATTATAGATAAAATACACAACACGAATGTCGCGTAGGTACTTCTTGCGTGAGTATTAAATTTTCTTTGACATTTTTTGTTACTTTTTCTGCAACTTAGTCTTGCTTGATTCTATTTCGTTATCATAAGCGCCTGCTGGACATCAGTATCGATGATAAACTATTTTATTTTAAACTCGATTTAATACAACCTGTTAATAAAGGTGGTAGATTCTGTAGGAATAGTTTTTAAGGGATGTATTACTTAAATCCACATTAGCCTCTATTTCAACCCATTATTTTTACGTATCTTCGTCAAAATTAATTTAGTTTTGTCCTTTTATATCTCAATATAAAGTCAAGTGCTTCTACAGAATGCAATCTCCGAGTCAAATAAAGTCGCCAACTTATGCCACTGCACAGTGCACTCGAGCGCTTTATAACAATCGTAAAAATATTACGTCCGAACAGAAACTGAAACTTTATGGTGCAGAATTGGGTGTTGTGACCTCCTGTTTTATCGCAGTGTTATGACCATAACATTCATAAAGAAAAATAATAATGACACTGTGAGTGTTAAAAACGTTCTTAACCATTATACAATCGTTTTTCGTGACGAACTAACATTGTGACGAATATACAATAACCCATGCTAAACATTTGGTAGGGATGAAGGGTGAGAAAATCATAGACCACACACTTTATGTTACGTAATTTCTCAATTTAATGTAGCGGGTCTAAAATTACTTATAATGAATCAAACAAATGTATCAAAAAAACTATCACTATCAACATGATATGCTAAACTTTTCATGTCCCAAGTAAAGTCGTATAAATTAAGTACCTTAGTTACAAGCGAGGGAAACGTACGAGAAACTATCAGTGCCGAGCACTCGGACCCGAGTGCAGGAGAATCATTCCAGCGGTGCGCTGCCCACTCAGGCCAGAGTTTTTACGGCGACGTCTTTTTCTGACGTCATTTTATACCTCACACTCGGACTCTAGTGCTTAGGCACTAGCACGCTGTATACGACAACTCGGGCCCGAGTGTGCATGTTTTTTTTAAATAATAGTGCAAATATTTTTTGGCGTATTTTCATTAAATTACGCCTAAAAATTGCGGTTTCCTGGGATATTTTTCGTATATTTTTTAAGTTCATTAAATTTAAAAAATCATTGTCCCTTCAGCATTGTTAGTTTAATTTAGGTTACAAATCCACCTCAGCACAAATCCACATAGAAATCCCGTCATCTTCATACCCGATATTGTCAGACACATTCAGCTGTACAAGGCTTTATTCCAATTGTCCGATACATTGCAATTTACCCATGAATACCCAATTTTCTTGCATAGTTAAACGGCTGGCTTTCAGCCGGATGATACAGGCTGGGCCAAAAACTAGTGTCAGCTAACATTCAGTCAAGCTGAAGCAATACAGAGAAAAGCATCGCTATGTTACCTGAATCAACGGATTGTATTAGGGCAAAAAAAACATTTGGATTAACCACAAATAAATAAAGCTTAATATCTTGCAATTCTATTTAAACATAATGCTTTGAAAATATTAAAAATAAAATATAAAAAATATTAAATAAATTGCAAATAAGGAAAATATTGTAAAGAGAAATGAGTGAGCTTACTTCTCAGAACGTCCTACATTTGATCTGAGGGTTATCCGAATATAGCTTTATCCTTCCTTTCCTTGTACTGGTACAAGTATATGTACGAGTATAATCATAGGTACCCATTCCATTTACACTATTTATAAGGAAAATGGGCCTGTCCTGCTTCGACATATTTAATGAGTCCCTGAAGTTGGGATAACGAATGTAAATATATACAAGGTCTCATATTATCACCGACACCTCAAAAGGTTCCATTCAATTTGTATACGAATATGTTTTCTCTGAGAACTGAACTTTTGTATGAACGACAAGGTTACACAGGATAAATAGAAGTAGGCTCTATCTAAATGGTTTTGTATTCAAATTGTTCTAACCACGACCGTGTTTTGATAATAAATTTAGTCAAAGAAGTACAAATTACTTCGGCAACCAGTTGTTGGAAAATAGATTTTTAAACATCTGAAAATTGTACCTAACTAAAAGAGCTCTATTACTATAAAATATTACCAGTAGGAGTATATTTTATTTGAAATTTAATGAGAACATACTCACGAAAAAATTATCTTAATTTACTTTGAAAACTTTCTTTGTTTGTAGTATTATTTATCATTAGATCAACTTCTAGACTAAACATTTGTTTAACGTATAACACGTATTCACTTGTTTATAAATTGATTTATTAATAACAAACAAGAATAAATAAAACTTAGACATGCAACATAAAAAATCTACCTATTCAAAAACGAAACCATTTCCTTGTGACAAGGAGTCTATGGTGCTGTTATTATTATTGGATACGCATATGATCTGTAACATTTTATGACTTTTTCGTTGTGAACGTCAAGATGGCGAGTTTGAAAAACAACCGATTTTCAAAGGGCTACAAAATTTTTACGTAGTTAAGTGTACTTTCAGAAAATATGTCATTTGCGCATTCATTACACGGTCCGTGGAGCTCAAATATGCACAAAGCGAATCTTGCTGGAGTCACTCCACTCGACAGTCACCTGAAACATTTTGCGTTGCATTCGCCACATATGAACATTTCCCCAGTTAAAATCATGATGAAACACCTCTGAAATAGGTCAGCGAGTTGTCCATTACGACGGATCCGTACATCGGTCATTAAAAGTTTCTGCCTCTTTGAAAATTTGGAGTCTGACCTCGATGGAATTTAAAATGACTGACATCACGTAACTTTGACGATATCACAAGGTAAGAGAAAAAAATATGAATAGATAATCAAAACAAGATCTTAACAAGGTTTCATCTGCCCAAAGAAAGATAAGGTTACTCTATTAAAATTTAAGTCAGTAATCTAAATGAAATTATTTTAATACATGTAAATCAAATACTTTTTGAAGTAAAAGGTATTCATTTCCTTGCAAATCATTTCAAGCTATTTAAACAATGACTAAAAGTAAAACACTAAGTAAATTTTACGAAAGCACTGAGAGCATTTCACGAAATACTGGATTTGTCAGCTGTCAGCATATGCACATAACACTGGGCTTTACTCCGAGCACACTTGCTGTGTGGTGTCTGCAAACAGCAACCCTGTATTTAGCTGACAAGACAATCCTTACATAAGTGTCACAAGCTAGCTATTTGTTTGCACCTAAAGTGGTCTATGTTCATAGCCTTCCTTTGGTAATAACTGTAGCGTTATGATGGATGCAGGATGATGAATTGATAAGTCATCAGTATTGACATGGAAATTAAGCGTTCCATTGAACAAATATATACTCAAGGTTACTTTTTTTATTTTACTAAATATCGTACACTAACAGCATACATAGACAACATTACTAAGAAATTATTAAGGTATTATTCTTCTACATATGCCATTTATAGGTATACACATCATTGGCAGGAAAACCACAAAGTATAATTAATAAGTATTTATTTAAAACTTATATACTACAGTAAAAGTCCCAAAAAAACCCGCTTATCGACGTCACTGCATGCATGCATGACATGACATGTATTTGTTTCAATGCACTACCGACGCACACTGAAATATGAGAGGCGTTATCGATATCGAACCATGTGTTAGCACATCCCTAATCGATACGTGAACGCAGACACAAACACGTCACCAACGGAGGCGCAGTGGAGCGTGCCGACCACAATGCTTCGTTTCCTGCCCCCGATCCGTTTCAGTCAATACTGCGCGTCTAATATACTTACACTATTAGATAGTGTCGCATTGCAGTCGATATAGATGAATATTTGGAGCACGATATCTCGAAAAAACTATACCCATAATCCATTTTATCCCACAAGTAAAAAAACGTCCACTGGCTGAAGTTTTAAATTGAGTCATGTTGTAGATCTTTAAAGTAGAGTTGCAGCGGTAGGAAAATGTGATACCATATATGCTACCATGCTACAAGTCATATCATCTCTCATGAAATCATACTACAGCTATATTTATACATTCATTTATTAATTTGCTTCTCCTTTTTTATTCTGTGGGCTGGATTGGTGCACTCTAAACTTAGGTAACAGACATTAGCCCTGAGAATCAGTAAGCTCAAGTGGCAATGGACAGGGCTCATAGCGCGAAGAACTGATAGGGCAAAAAAGTTCTAGATTCGAGACCCTTTGACCAAAGACGCAACGTAGGACGTCCACCGACAAGATAGACAGGCGACCTTGTAAAGATCGCAGGATCACACTGGATTCAGACCGCTCGTGATGGGTCGCTGTGGAAAGCCGTGAGGGAGGAGCCTTATATGTTCAGCAGTGGACGTCTTTTGACTGAAAACGATCATTTTAGCAATCTGTTAGAAAAACGGCGTTGATTTTCTACTGATGTCGATGTCAGGTTTTTGCCATCACTATTTGAACTTCCAATGTAATCCTTATTTCCTATTCAAAGGTATTGGCTCACATGATCCCTTTAGTCAGCATCCAAGCCTTGTGTGCTTCAAGCGGCTCGATTGTCTTATAAATAGATAATGTATCACTCTTTTAGATATCGGTAGAATGAGGGATCTGGTTGACGTGAGCTTTTTATTTTATGTGATGTGTCGCAGATTAAGAAATGGTTACGACATTATTTAAGTTGGTCTCAGTCACTTATAAAAGGTGTTCAGGTGAATTTTTTGTAGGTGTAGATTTAATTTCCTACGATACGATGCAGTTGCAGGCAGAATTCTCTGGTTAAGAATGATGATTTAAATTTGAGCCCTTTTTACCTAACAAATTCCTCAATAACTATTTTGAGGGATCCTGTTGACGTGAACTTTTTATTTGTGATGTGGATGGGAAATGCTGGCGACATTATTTAAGTTGGTCTCGCTCACTTATAAAAGGTGTTAAGAGTGTAGTAATCTTTCGTAGATGCAGATTTATTTCCTACGATACGATGTTGTCAGAATTCTCTCATTGTGAAAGATGATTTAAATTTGATCTCTTTTTACCTAACAAACTCCTCAATAACTATTTTTTTAAATTGATAAAGATGAAATAAGAAACCAAAAATTTGCGCACGGGCGGGACTTGAACCAGCAACCTTTTGGCTAACCTTTTGGCTGACCGGTCAGCCTAAAGGTTAGCCAAAAGGTTAGCCCGTGCGCAAATTTTTGGTTTCTTATTTCATCTTTATCAATATAAAATATGACACTGTGAGTGTGAAAAACTTAGATAATCCCACCAGAACTGGCGAGCGCATAATCATGAACCAGTAATCATTAGCGTCCACTCGAGTCGAGCATTCGATTGTTCGAATTATCCGCATGAACACGACTCGATTTGTTTGCCGATTGTTATTATCGAATCGATTGGACGAGACGCAATCAGCCCGATGAATTTACTCGCGACGGTTAAGCAGCATTATGGAGCTCTACTTTTTAATCACTCGTGTCAATATTCCGAGTCATTTTCGTTCGAAATTGAGTTATGTCGTTGACTTGCAATTCATTTTCGAACAAAAATCACACGCCATGTTGATGCGAGTTATTCAAAATTAGAACTCTTGGAAGCTGTGTCCTTAATGCAGACATGAATTGTCACGAAGGCTAAAGCTGTGGTATGATCAAAATTACGTGTGGGGAGGCACGATGCACCACTTTACCACCATAAGCCAAAACCACTTGCACCTCGCATCATCTTTTGTTTGATTAAATTGAGACCTGTTTTTGTATCGTATGTGCATACGATTTCAGTTTGACAGTGGTAAAACGCCAGATACTTCGACTGTACATTACTCTTGGAAAACATAGAATAATATGATTCGGTAATAACTAATTATTAACTGCCTCGGTGGCGCAGCAGTAAGGGAGTCGCACTTTTAAGCGACGGCTGCGACAGAGGTCCCGGGTTCGATCTCCGGAGAGGTCCAAAAATATATACCTGATTTTTTCTGTTAAGCTTAGGGTAGCCCACAGTTCGGAAGTTGGCGGTGTGTCACGCCTGTGCCTCGGAAAAGCACGTAAAACGGTTGGTCCTGCGCTTGATCTCTCTCCGGTCCTGTCCGATTGCTGTCCCATCGGGTTATGAGAGTGAAAGGAATACAGAGTGCACCTGTGTTTGCACACACACTTAAGTGCACTATAATATGTCCCGCGCAGTCGGTTAGTCGTTGTGACTAGCCACCGTAGTCGTAATCGGCTAGGGGGGACTAGTATTAATTATTAGCTGATATTTTTACGTGGGGGCTCTAGTTACGTGGCTGTGCGCTGAACATTTCTTCATAACAAGACGAAAGTCTGTTTATAACAAAGTTTTAAATAACATAAATTAAAATTATGTACAAGGTACCCAAATGTGCCTCAAGTTCATAGGTTAATTGATTTTGTTTTAAGTTTCTCCTGAAAAAACAAAAGCTTACATTTCAACTTTCGCTTTTGCAAAAGTTTGTTGTAACCAGAGTTTAATTAGAAGTCTAGACGAAACGTTTTCGGTCAGAACACAATGACATTGAGACCTCGACTCTTTTCAATAAAATTCAGCAAAATAAACTTCAAATATTATCAAATGCCTTTGTGAATGGATTGCTAATTGTTTTTGTTTCGTTTGGCAAAGTTTACCTAATTAATAATATATTTTATTAAAGTTAGAAGTGAGCAAAACTTTTAGCATTTCAGTTTTGCTGACCGTAGAAAGAACGTTATCCACTAATAACTAGTTTTATAAATGTGGTAGTTTGTGTGGATATATGGATGCTTTGCTCCTTAATGCAAAAACGAATAAATCAATTTTCATAACAACAATATAGCTTTTACTTTAGTACATGTACTATATTTCTAAGCCATGGGCTTAGGTCTATAAATTACAATGATATTTTGTGAGATACGATATAGAGGATGTTTTTGCAGGTGAATAAGATAAAATAAAAAATTCAGATGCACAAAACAGAATCATTCAGCTACATTGAAGATAATGTATGTAGAGGCAGATTTAAAAAAAATTTATGACCCATAGTAAAATCTTCAGGTATTGATGGTCTCATTCACCTCCTATAGCAACACCTTGTATACGCTGGAGAAACCGCGCTGAACTGCTAGTACCTACATACTAAATAGTACATTATAAAACGTCCTATTACACAAGGGACCCCACAGATATTGATAGAATATACTATTACTCGAAGAACAATCAATTTACTGAGAATAATAGCGAACTATAATGAATCAATTAAAATCTTATCAATCCTTTATAACAATAGCGAAAATGAAGCCTTTACTGGCGTACGTTTCAATATTATTATATTAGTATTTCAATCAGTGTAATACCCTTACAATATGAGCACCTAAATGTGTTCGGCAGATAGGCTTTCTGGGACTTTGTTCAAAGGTTTACATTTACTATTCAAAGATATTGAACGTCTAGACGAGAGACTTTATCTTTAAGATCATTCGATCACAAACCACTATCATTTAATGGAAGTGTATGTTTTTACAACAGTGTTTCAGTATTTAGTAGTTGGAACTACTGAATCCTGTGTGGCCAGGCTACGATCTACATTATAAATTATTGAGCTTGACCTAATGAAAACCCCCATCAGTGAAAGCTAGTAAGTCCCACGAGATATAAAAACCATCCTAGACGCCATAAATAATCTCATAATAAATTAGTGTTCCTTTAATACTCACAACACATACCTACAACTACGTCAGGTATAAGTTGTAACGTGAGTTGCCATCACAACGACCTTTTAACGCCGGTCTTTGTCAACTATAGAAAATTAAATGTACCCCATTACTTTTCAATTCTCACAAAACACAAACCTTACAACAAAGGTAACGCCTTTAGCTCTATATAGATTAACTAAGCCCTGAATTATTCACCCTCAATTTACGCTCCTTGAAGGAAAAAACCTCGAAATTTATTTTTCACGGAATGCGCCTTGGAATAAAAACGTACAAGATTAGTTAAGCTGAGGGCCGTATCAGTGCCTAGGCCCGTTGCTATGGCAACTGGGGCAGAAGGGCCTATTTGACGGTCCATTGGGCATTTTGTGCCTCTAACGCAGACACCGCAAACCTACTACAGCTATTATAGCACTTTAGGCACTTTATGCGGCAAATTCGCACATTGTTTCGTGTTTGGGCGTCATTTAGTCATTCAGATTAGTTTATTTATGTGTTTAACCGACACACTTGTTTGAAAACGATGTTTTGCTGCGCCCAGTTTCTGTTTATATTATTTTTGTGGATTTTACCTATGCAAATGTGTTTCCGGACTCCGGAGAAACAAACAAACCTTTTTGGTAACTTGTTTTATTTACGCGCACAATATATACGGTCCTCTAGAACTGTTTATTTTTTTATTTTATCTTATTATTACTAAAGAGAAAAGACTTCTATTTAATTGAATTAATAAATTCTATGCAGAAATAAGTTGTATCTAATTACATATATTCTTTAATAAACTTAACCATCTCAATCTTTTTGCTCCAACTTTAGTATGTCACTCCTGCTAATTATGTACTTAAATTGATCCTGACCATACTCGTACACGTCCTTCACGTAGTAACAGCCACCAACAAAACATCAAACTGCACTTTTTATCGCAAAACCACACTTGTTTCAACCGTATAAGCTGTCGCAGTGTTGCATACTCTACTCTATACGTGCAGGCAGTAAATTCTGGCCATACTGTACCGTTAATGCGAATCCAAAAGCGAACAAAACTCATAACAGGTGGCCGGCGTACGATCCTCGTGGGAGACGAGGCCTGCGCGTCCGTGCAAACCTGGTAGGGTTGCCACAGTGTTTTCGTTCGGTGGACTGTAATTATTTAATTATTTATAGAGGTAGGCCCTGATTGGAGTGATAGACTGGATTTAGGAAAATTATATGTTCTTATTGTTGAGTTGCCAACAGGTTGGGTCAAGACTCGAATTTACTACTCGAAATCATACCAAATCATAGGATATTATGGGCAAAGCGCTGATTGGATAAAATACATGCTACTTTTTTTTACATACAGCAGTTTAAGTCCTGATAGCTGATTTTGCCAAGTTTTTTTTTAAATTGATCTTCATTGTAATGTATTTATATGTATGTTTAACGTACTTTTTTATATCATTCGAACCGACTAACGATTTCAAATGAAAACGAGATTTTTGTACGTAGCGTCCCAGTATAAAATGAGAATTTCATTGTTGAGTAGATTTTTTTTGTTTGTCTTTTTTATTTTATTTTAGGTCAAATTTTGGGATCCGGATCTGAATAATCGGATCCTGTATAAGCTAGTTTTTTTTTTAACCTAACACATTTCACTTAAGCGTCAACACAAACAGCATAACAGACCCGGCAGACACGTCGTCTTTTTGAAGTCTTATGCATCTTTAAAACAAGAACTCTCACGAGAGTCCCAAGAAAAAGACTAACGAAATTTCATCTGTATCTCATAAATAAATGAACTATAAAGAGGATACTCAAACTTGATCGAGACTGATTCCATTTCGGGAATTCTTATGTAAAGTAAACAAATGTTAATCTCTAAAAAAAAATAGAAATCATTAAATATTTCATGAAATTGACTCTACTTTCAACGCTACAATTCAACTTTCTATAATTGAACTGAACAGAAAAAGAAATTAGAGAAAAATCGCAATAAATTGAAGAAGTTATAATGGGACAGCCCTACGCACTCACTACTGGTCTAAATACTACACTGACTGGGAGTGGAATGTGGTCAATATTTCTGCAAACCAAAAATAGTGCAAATAATGCAGCAAGGACGAAGTGGTCCATCTATTATATTATATGGACTGCTATTTCTGATCCAGTTTATAGATTTTCTGCTAAGTAATGAGTAACTCGTAAGAATAGCAGGTTGACAACAGTAATAATAGGTCGTTTTTGGTCAAGTAGGTTGTCAAAAGTAGCACTTTTTGTGTTTATGTTACTTGGTTTTCATATGATAAGCCTTCATGTGACAACCTTAATCTAGTCTGGACCCGTCTGGTGTAGTGGTCGAGAAATCGCCTACTACGTAGCGGGTTGCGGGTTCGATCCCCGCACATTACAAACATTTGTGTGCATGAACATGTCTGTTTGCATTGGTCTGGGTGTTTTCTATGTATATCATGTATGTATTTAAAAACAAAAAGTATTTAAGTATTATATCCGTTGTCTGGCACCCATAACACAAGCTTTGAGTAGCTTACTTAGGGAATAGATGGCGATGTGTGGGAATGTCCAAAGGATATTTATTTATTTATTTGTCAACGCCTAAGTTTTTGCTATGTATAACGTATTGTAACTATAACTCGTATCCTATTGTTAAAAAGTTGTATGTGACTCGTACGAACAAAGCAAACTTCGTGACTGGAAGTCTAGAAATAAAATACAAAGAAAGAAAATACATTTATTCGACTCAAATCCAGTTATAAAAAACACATATACAATAAACAGACAAACACACATATTTATTTAACATTAATATCGAGAGCGAGTCGAAAAGGGTGCCTTTTCGACTCGCTCAGCATTAATCGTGGCCGCAAAATGCAGGCCGCGACACTGATTTTCAGAGGGTGCCGGGTGTTTCAGGTAAAGCAAAGAGCAAGAAAATTAAAATCCAACAAATAACAATAACTGTTTTCTAAATTAAAACATAAAGCTGAACACATAATACTGTTTTGTGTTTTCTCTAATTTTCCATTATATTTTCTCTTAACTCGTGAAACAAAGATGGATGTCCAAAATATACGGTTACTTAATTATGCCTCAATTCTTTGATAACCTCCACCTTCAGTCATAAAACTTATTTAAGTAACAGTTTTTCTACTACGGAATTTATTTACCTACATTCCACTCAGTAACCTGCTCGCCTTGCTTCACTATGCAAGTTTAATACACTCGTCCGTGACCCGAGCCTTCAAACAACCTCCAGAAGAAAGGGGGAGATTAAAAATAGTTGGTGGAGTGCTGTGTGCCGTCCTCAAGACGTCATTCTTCTTTCACAAAAGCTGCGACACACTGAGCGAGCTTTGAAAATGCCAGACGGCCACGAAAAGTGAGGACGAGGAAGAAGCTAACTAAGTAAACTAGCGTATGGAAATGACACCAAAATCAAAATTCGTTCTCCATAATTTGATGCCACTTATCATAAATTCATACAAACGGTTTCATATTTGAAATTAAATTTTAAGAAATAAGTCCCAATCTTACGAGATCTTGGCATTTTTTGTTTTGCATAGTAATAACAACTCACTGGATGATACAGATGTTTTGGTGAATCAGTTTTCATAAAGGGATGATTTATTTCTGTAGGTAATATTAGTAAGTTCCTAAAAGAAAACAAATTAAGGCTTATTTAATGTCAAATCCATAATTGTAACGCCTATCAGTCACTCATGAACGACGAGATGAGTCCAAATATCAATTGACAAAGCATTACGGAGGCGTTACCGCAGATTTTGTAGTGCATTTATGATTTTAAATATTATCGATTTCTTCCATTCTTTACGCTTTTCCGTCATTCTTTTGACCTCTTGATACAACTGTACTTTAACTTTTGTTTTTGATGCATATACCTAAATCTTCGTCTCTATTCTGTCACAGAGATAATGTTGTTCGCTATTTTTATGGCCACATTTCAGCAAAGGCTTAGTCACAGTAGCGGCGCACGTTGAAGACGCGGGATTAAATTCCGCAAAGGTGTTTCTTTTAAGATTGCACATACACAGGAAATAGAATAGTACGTTATATGGATACGTATAACGTAGCCAATCTAACTAAGCCAACGAAGTAGAAGTATGCTATGCAACATGTATATGAAGAAGACTTTACAATTTAAGTTCTTTAAAATGCTCTCGTTAATAGATAGATAAATATTGGACACCAATTACATACATTGCTCTGATTCCAAAGTAAGTAGCTAATGAACTTGTGTTTTGAAAATCAAACACAACGGTGGTACTTACCACTACACCCAGACCCGAGACTATATATAAAAAAAGATTTATATAATGACCTGACCGGGAATCGAACCCGGGACCTCGGAGCGGCGACGCCTTGAAACCCAGCGTGCTTAGTCACTACACCCCGGAAGTCGTCAAATCGTCTCGTTGATGAAGTTACTGGGTACAATAGACCCTACATAGGCTTGTTTGTTGTCAACATATTGTAAGTAACAAAATGTGTTAAGTTCCATCCGAAAAAAACACCTAGGGGCCGTTCAAGTCCGAGTCTTCTCTTTGGTTATTTTTAATGACATGAGGGGTGAGGGAGTCGTGATGGCGATTACGTTAGTAGTAGATATTTTTCACATTTGGAACACACATTGTTTTAATCTTAAAAACCGAACACATTCGGAGATTCCTACGAATAATGAATTAGTTAGTAGTAGTAGAGGTAGTATTCTATTTCAGTAGTGGGAAAAATAATATTCTGTTTTTTATTCATAAAAGTACCAGTGTTTTACGTAAGCGTAGGGGGGAGGGGTGTAGAGGGTCAATAATTATAATAAATGTAAGAAAAGCTTACTGCCCTTTTCGTTCGTTTCTAATATTAGCCAAAACACAAGCTCCGAGAACCCAAAAAGACTGAGCTGAACAATACACCTGCTCTGAATTTGTTACATCTTTCGCCATTGTGTGCGGAAGTTCGGCTTTAGAAGCCTCCCAAGTTCTCAGTAAGTACTTATAAAGGAAAGTTCCAACGGAAACCTTGACGGTACTCGTTGCTAATTTAAATGTGATTTGAAGTATGAAATTGGCTCGTGCGAGTATGTACCAGTGAATAATCATTAGCACCGAACCAACGTTCAACTTGGGCCAATTAAAATTTCTTAATGCTTAATGTAACAAAAAAAAGTGAGTCTATTTAACTAATTTATTGATTACTATTGAAACCATGTACCTCATAAATGATGACATTGTCCACTAGAATTTTATATGAAGGTGTAATTTTGAGGAACCCTGTGGTATATTATTATTCCGAGTAGCATTATATCCGAAAGAGAAGTGCCTCGCTGCTTAATTGTTTTCGGAGCAGTACTAACAGCATACTGAGCGCTTTGGCTGAGCGGTGGGATTCCCCGATGATGGACAGGTGGATGAAGCTGCATGCCAGTTCATCGCCTTTTATAAAATAAAATAAATTTGAACTTAGATGTAATAATACTAACATAGTTAATAAGGAAAATTGTTACTAACACCATATGGATCGCGGTCCAAAATACAAGGATTTGATTTGATATAATATCTGTTAAGAGTGAATTGATAGCATATTTTCCTTTACGTATGAGGTTCGTGGTATTTTCTGTCTAAATTAATGAATGCTTTTAGAATTCTATATGGATGGGTACTCATCCAAATACCTTTTAAATTAAAACCTGTATTTTCATTTGCGTCATCATAACAAATAAGAGCGCTTTAGGTGGCTTTTGCAGCGCGTCCGTCGCGCGACAGTTGCGCTGCTCATAATTACATACATAAATGGCAGCAGCCGCTGTTTTTTATGTGTGGGCATCTACTGCCGCTGCACTGCTGTCGCTCTAATGTGAAGGTGCACTTACTTTGCAAAACGCTTTTAAGGGGCTACCCGAATATTTGACGCGCACACTACCGCCACTCTATTTAAAATAATTATTACTCCTTAAATACGAAAACAATCAAAAATATGGTAGACACGATTGTAGTACAGGTTCTATAGTTTATTTAATACGTTTAAATTGTTTCTAAAGTAGTTTACTGTAGTAAGAGTTAGAAAAACTGCTAAATATGCCAGTTATGGCAATTTTTCTAACTGTAACTGCAGATAAGTCTGTTTTATTGAACTTAAACATTGTATCTAAACCACATAACCAGAGCTACAATCGCATCAATCAGATTTTCGATTGGTCTTTTATTTAACGAGTTATGATTATTCTACTGAAGTAGCGCTAGGGTGCGCGTTTAAAATCCGGGTAGCCCCGTATATAACTCAAGCAGCACTCAAACCAAAACCTAATCTTAAGCAGCACATAATAGAAAGCTAGCCCTAGAAAGGACAGGCCGGGTCGGAGGCTATAACGGCTCTATAAATCTGAAAGGCCAAATGCCGTACGGTTACTTATGTAAGCAAATGTTAAGTGCGCTCCGGATTACAATCTGGGTTTCTAATAAGGCTACCAATTACTAAGTAGGTAATTACAATTTGATATAGTGAGAAGATAATGGGTATATCTAGGATTTTATTTATGACATAGAACATGAGACCATTCTACTTGTTCTAGACTTCTAGAGACTTTAACTTAGCTGGAAAAAAACATTTAGTGCTTTAGAATGTTTTTAACACTCACAGTGTCATATTTTTTATTGATAAAGATGAAATAAAAAACCAAAAATTTGCGCACGGGCGGGACTTGAACCAGCAACCTTTTGGCAGACCGGGCGACCGACGTTTTCATAAGAAACCACAAATTTCGCAGGGTCGGACTGGCAGCGCGGTGGCTCAATTGGTAAGAGCGTTTGGCCCGGTCTGCCAAAAGGTTGCTGGTTCAAGTCCCGCCCGTGCGCAAATTTTTGGTTTCTTATTTCATCTTTATCAATATAAAAACATTTAGGTTTTCTGAACTCACATCACAGACAATTTAACCAATTGAAGATTCATATGTTTCTCAATTTCGTTTCACAGCTTTATAATGCTGTGAAAGTGTTGATTTGATAATGGATTGTTTTTTTTTGTTGATTTAACGAAATCCATCAAAATAAAGGCTAAAAAGTTGATTATCATTTTTCTAAAGTTTTGACGTAACGTGACAAGCTGATAATTACAATAATTGGCATCGGGCATATAACCTTAGTCAGAGCTAAGCCTCTATTAATAAAAAGGGACATTCAACATAAAATTGTGATCAAAAGAGCTTAGGATTTCATCTAAAACCTAAAAGCGAATGTTAAAAAATTAACGGTAATTACTGCTCATTAGGTAACGTTTAAGACCTTAATTTAGTCGAGTGGATCAAAATTAAGGAGTCAAGTTGGCTTATTAACATCATCAAAGTATAATAACTTCATAAAAGACCGTCTCTGCGGCTAGGTACTTGACATCTCATATTCGGGCTTTGTCAGCCGGCTTTATCCAGGTCAAATTGTATGAGTTACCTAATACCTACGTGCCCCAATTCCAGGGTAATTCATTTGATAATATACCTACCTACTAGGCAGCTTTGAGAACGTTCAATAATATCGTAGTAAAATTTTATGCGAACGTTCGGACCTAGTGAACCTAGTATAAGTGTCTTCATTTCGTGATCCTGAATAAATGCAGTGCAGAGAAGCAATTAGACTGAAACCGTTTTTAGGGTTCCGTAGCCGAATGGCAAAAAACGGAACCCTTATAGTTTCGTCAAGTCTGTCTGTCTGTACGTATGTCACACCCATTTTATTCTGTAACTATAAGCATTACACAGTTGAAATTTGGTAGGAAGATGTATCTTGTTAACCGCTTAACGATTCTCATACAAAAAATAAAAAATAATGACAGTTAAGGGGGGGTTCTCATACATGAAACTAAAACGAAAAAAAAAAAATTTTTGTTAAACCTATGCGTGTGGGGTGTCTATGGATAGGTCTTTTAAAATAACATAGAGGTTTCTTAAACCATTTTCTTTTAAAGTCAAACACTTCCAAAGTGGTTAAATGGGCGTCCCCCCCCCCCCCCCCCATCTAATTTCTAAACCAAGCAAGTGTAAATTTTGAAAAAAATATATGATGTAGATCTTAATAAATACTTTCAACGAAAATTGGTTTGGTCGATATCGAACTAGTAGTTTTTGAGATATATCACATTTTCAACAACCGTAAACATAACTTTGTACTTCATACAAACACTATGAAAAACAAAGTTATATTTGTAGTTAACAAAATATTGTGGTATTTTACTAAGTAGAAGTAAATGGATTCCCTAATTCAGTTAAAGTTGGCACGGAACCCTCAGTGCGCGACTCGCACTTGGCCGGTTTTTTTATTGGACAAGGAATCAAACTGCTAACTATTGATTGCCAGCGATTGGCATTTCGTCGTTGACCTTTTATTCCGATTTCTACGATGATATAATGAAAACTGTGAGTAGAGAAATAATTATACAGTGTGTCCAGGCATGTAGTAATATCTACAATTAATGTCATCGAGGCAAATTCTCTATACGGAGGCCAAATCCAGAATCCCGACATATGGCTGTAATTCATACGGTTCCATAGCCGAATGGCAAAAAAAATAGTTTCGTCATCTCTCTTTGTCTGTCTGTCCGTACGTTTGTCATAGCCACAATATTTTTTTTCAAACCTATGCGTGTAGGGTCTATGGATAGGTCTTTTAAAATGACATCGAGTTTCCTGAAACCATTTTCTTCAAAAAACTAAAGGTTAAGAGATAGATAGTCGCTTCCAAAGTGGTAAAATGGGCGTCGTAACCCCCCTCCCCCACCCCCCTCCAACTTGGCAAAAATACGTATTGTAGATAATGACAAAGACGTTGAACGAAAAATGGTTTGAATGAGATCGAACCAGTAGTTTTTGAGATAGAGCACATTTTCAACAACCGCAAACATAAGTTTGTTATTCATGCAAATACTATGAAAATCAAAGGTATATTAGCTGTCAACAAAACTTTGTGGTATTTTGGCTAAGTGGAAGTAAGTGGATCTCTAATTCAATTAAAGTTAGCACGGAACCCTTAGTGTGCGAATCGACTCGCACTTGGCCGATTTTTGTTTTTATATTTTCACCTATATAAATAACTAACTCTTAAAATTTATGGCGGTTTGATGAGACTCAAACTCAAACGACGTGAGGTCGTGTAGGGGCTCGTTTTTATTTTATATTTTTTTTAAAAGGAAGCTTATTATTAGTACAAATACAATAAAAAGACGCAATCAAATAACTCCAGTTGTTAATTGCCAACAGGAGAAATATTTTTTTCTTACAGTATTTTTTACGAATTCGAGCAATTCATTCATTGTATTTACTATAAATTATTGTTAAATTATGTAAGCCGTAAATAGCTTGTGTAAGCTCTATTTAGCCTGAGATACAGGTTTAACCTAGTTCAGGTAAAAAGATTCTAAGATGTATCTCAGAACCAATGAATTTTAATAAACATTTTTTTTTTCTAAAATAGTACTGAAACGAAACCATTGACATACCTGGACACACTGTATAACGCCCAGTAGACGAGATTATTTATTTAGAAAGATAATTGATAATAATTTTATCACTTCTAACTAAAGATGCCTCTGACTCGCCGGTTATTTCAGCACCTTGCCAAAACATCATATTCTATGAACAATTCAATATCACGGCATAGTGATATCGCATAGCGTTGCGACAATAGATTCAGTGGAGTGCATTCGCGACATAATGGATCCATGTTTCCAGTGAAGTTCAGCTGACAGCTCTATCTCATCAGTTATTGAGACTCACTGTAATGGAATTTTGTCATCTCTCTCTCTCTCTCTCTCTCTCTATCTCTCTATAGAACTAGTTTCTATATGTGTACAAGAGACAGAGGAGCAGAAAATATGGGTCAAGTCTATCAGAGTAGATCATTTAGTATAACGTTGCAATAGCTGAACAAACAAACAAATCAGTTGCGCGGAGTAGTTGGCAATCTATTTGTTTGTATAGTCTGTGTAAGTTTGGAACTTGAATCGTATTGAATTGAATTGATGGTAAGACAAGTAAATATTAATCAAATTAAATTAGCAGACTTCAATAGCCTAAGATGCTAAGATGTTTTCAAATTAATTAATTAGTTTACTACTTACTTTTGAATATAACTTGACTCCGTATCTGGGGGCACGGCAGTGCCCCCACCAAGTCGAGCAAAAAAGCGTCACGGCCGTACCATCCTTTTCTCGAAGCAATTCAGACCATTTTCGACCCCCTGTAACTTCGTTGTGGATAAAACTAGAAGACTGAAATTTTCAGGAACTATGCAACATTGTAAAGACACGGTATATTTCAAATTTCATTCAATTTGAACAAGTATTTTAAGAATTATAACGGGTCAAATTTCTTAATTTTGTCACTCACTGACTCACCGATCATCAAAATTCTATGGCACTTCTAGCAGACCTAAAAGCTTCAAATTTGGAATATAAGTAGTGTTTGGTGTATGAATAAAGGAAAAACTAAAAAATCTAGAAAAGACCGCAAAGAAAATTAAGCCCATACAGCCAAGTCTTCAGTTAAATTTTTAATATTGACTTTATTCGTAACCAGTGGCGGCTGTACCTTAAGTGCGCTCGTGCGCTGAACCACCTATTCAAAAGTTTTAAAAATTACAAAATATTAAGTACTTCATCTTTATTTTAAATAACCATTTTAATAGTTATTTTAAAACATACAAAAACGTATAAAAGAATAAATCTCCAATTATGGTGAATCAGTTTGAGCGCTTTACTAAACTATTAGGACTATTTTCCTGTAAAGACAGATTCTCGTGCGCTTCGGCGAGTGCACGAGGACTGCTAATATAACTTGTAGGAGATACGAGTCAATACGCCTGACGCGTGAAACAAAAGATAGTTCATAGAAATGTACCGAGTAATGAGTGGGTTCTCGAGCGCCGCACGTGCGAACCGAAGATTGCCGGGAGCACCCGATGTTTGACGAATTGGCCGGCCGGCTGGGCGCGAATCGACGACGGCAGCCATGATTGACATCTCGTTATTAGACTACCAGTATAGTTTCACTGTACATAGGCGTGACGCATTAATTATTGTTTATTTATATTACCGTAACTGTTTTTAGTTTTTTGTTTCGATTTTCTTAAAGTGCACTACCAGTTCGATAACCCACCAGCCGCCACTGTTCGTAACGATGTTTTACGGCAGTTATTAGTATCGCGTGCGAAGCCGCGGGTTTAAGCTAGTCCCATATAAATATAGGCGCATGGTAGTGCCCCTGCCAAATCGAGCAAAAAATGGGTATTCCCGTCATGAAAACACGTGTAAATTAAATTATTTAATCCAAAAAACGTACCTACGTGCGTATTCGTACTTATTACGAGTGCGTAAGGTTGTAAATTAATTTTTATACCACGCGCTGCGATGCTAGCGCGAGGGCGCGGGGCGGGGACAGTGGCGGGGCGCGCGGAAAGGTGAATGTCACCGAACGAGCTGTCGCGGTGTTAGCGCGAGGCGAAAAGTTCATAATTCAGAGAGAGGGCTTTAAGAAAAATCGTTGCTGGTAAATATACATATATACAATAAGTAGAAGGTACCGAAAAGGAAAAAAGTAGAACTGTCTACAAATTACAAAAAGAAATGAGATCCCATCAAAAACAATACTTGTCAAAAAAACCAAGTCTCGCAACTCAGTTGTTCTGCAGTAAAAAGTTGTGAGATCCATGTAATACCAAGTCGGTTATTAATTTATTCAGTCTCTACTTAAACGACTTTCTGTCTTAATACGTCCAGTCTCTAAGACCACGATCGTGGTCCATAACAATTGAAAATCAATTGTGTCTGGAATCTCCGTACTTGAAGCATTAATGCTTCGAGTACGGAGATTAATGCTTCATAATCTCAGTAGAGATTTTTGACAAGTATTGTTTTTGATGGGATTTAACCTTACAGTGAATTAGACGAAAGTAAAGAGTTAATAATCCTGCAAAAACCTATGGTGAATACACCTGTATAAAAAAAAAACAAAACAAATACAAATTGCGAACGTGTCCCGTCTGCCATACTGCCCTATTTCCTAACTTTTAGCAAAATAAGCATGCAGATTAAACTCACGACACGTGTTTCTACAAAATACGTTTTAATAAAGAGGAAAACTAATTTACAACTCAGAATCGTGTAATAAAGTCGGGGTTGGATTTAAGTGAATTACAATCTGGGCTAAGTTTATATTTTCATTTGGTAACTTATTATTAGAGTTGAATATTTTTTAAATACTAAAACAGTTATTTAAAGCATTAGATTAGTTAGATACGGGATTGCTACCATGTACGGACAACATCACGTCATGGTAAACACTGCGGTATCTTATGCAGTTGTGATAAGGGCTAGTTTGCAACAAAAGTGGCTAATCTGATGTGCTGGCGACTGTACCTTTTTATTTATGAGCTTTCGCTATTTCGGCACCGCGTGCACTGTTGCAAGCGCCATAATCACGGAGAAACTTAAGAGAACTTGCGGGTAGTTTGTTATTGGCAGACATACCGGTCTACCCTCCTTCGAAGTCTTTCATCTAACTATTCTTATGTTAGTGACTATGAAAGTTTAAAAAAAAATATTATTTAGAGCATACTGTGTTGTACAACGATACAATATGAAGCTTTCAGTTCATTAAAAGGAAATAATTAAGCTCTGAAACCGAAGTCGATATCAAACAATTGATACAGAAATAGACTCAATCCTGAAACAATAGCTGCCAATCACGCAGTTCAGAACAGAAACCCATTAATTTAGTATCTCACAACAAATTAAAAGCCACTGCGCGATCGCCATTAATCTACCAGCACACAAAACATCTTATCGTTATCTAGCTTCTCACAAAGGCTACTCAAACCGTTTTCAAACAATACAAATCCAACCCTATTAAGCTACCAAATCCCTTAAAAGAAAAGAGAATGGATGTAATAAAATCGCGCTAGTCCGCTCGAAAATTCATTTTAATCCTTGTGCTTGCAGCTTAACGCTAGCGAATTAAAAACTGCTATTTCCCCTTAAAACCCTACAACCTCTTAAAATAGTCAAGTCTAGTTACGCTGGTTCGCCGACCGCAAACAGAGGCAACTAAACATTTATCAGATCTGGATTGTTTCTTCACAAAGAACCTTTCATTGTTTTGCGGTTCTCTCACCACGGGAATAATGGATTTTTCTCGTAAAACCCACTTAGCAGACTAAATTTTTTTATACGATCTGCCCAATGCAAAGTCGAGAACAAAATACGCGAATACTCTACTGTTTTGCAGCAATTTTTTTTCTTCTTAACGATAAAAGTTACTGAATCACTGAAAAGTTATGCAGATAAACCAGTTATTTCATACAACTTACATCGCTACGGAGAGTAATGTTTCAAAACAAAGGAGTACAATACCAAGTTAAAAGGTTTCAACGAAAAAAAAAATATAAATCTTAAAGCCATCTTTGCACCATTTATCAAGTTTGAAGAGGCGATAACTAAACGAGACAGAGTAATAATGTTGCTGGAGGAAGTCTTGAAAAATGCACGTCCAATTGTAATATAAAATGTAGATAAACCGTCGGCTCCAACTACTCTTTATTTTACTACACAATAAAGATGGCGGTGGAGCTCACAAGTCATGCTTAGCCGTCGGATGCTTGCGACAAGACTAGAGGCTGTTAGTTCTCATTTTAGTAGAAAATTGCAAGTTTTTTCAGTAAGCTTATACACAAGAACCTTGTGCACATTTTTGAATACTTTTTCTAAAGTTGACAAAGAATTGTAATGGCTAAAACAGGAGTGTCAAAATACTCATCAGAGATTTGATTGCCAATCAAAGCAGTATGAGATGTGTATAGAGCTCTTAACTTCATTGATAAATAACTATTTATTGCACATAACATAAATAGATTAACAAGTTCGTTTTAAGGAAATGTATAATTTAGGCGGTCTTATCTCTTCATAGGCTTTGAGAATTAAGGAAAGCTATCAGAAAAGATATATAGCAGAGCAACAACAGAAGATTTCGACTACTTATTAGAATTTATTAAGGTTTTCAAACAGTACCTGGCATAACCATCTATATGAATATAAGAGAACCTAAACTAAGATGAGGTGGTAATAAAACTACGATACTTTCAGGACGTAGCAAACTACCGCCCTATTTTACGACCGGTTGTATACAAGTCAGCCTTTACTTACCTTGTGTGTACAGTATAGTTATAAGATCTACAGGGATCCGCTGTTCACTGGGGTGTATAAGCTCATGATTTTGAACCACGTTGTTAAAAGATATTTCGAATTTTTTATTTGACCATGTAATGTGATTGAATATTGTATTCCTGTTTCCCGTTACTGTATTATCTGCCTAAGCTGTTGATATTTTGCTCAGGGATAATTTACACAGTTATAATTATTTACACAGTTATAATTATTTACACAGTTATAATTATTTACACAGTTTAATTATTACTATTATAAAGTAACTTTGATTAGCTAGTTGTTCTAAATAAAGAAGGAGTAAAATTTCATTCAAAATTTGATTGATTACTAGCTACAAAACCTATATGAACTATTTCCGTGTCGTAAGTCAATATTTAATGTGTAGCGACACTAAGAACAGTGAGCGCATACGAAGTAATAGCAATAATAAAATTAATAAAATATTTAATGACGACTCATATGTTTAAATCCGTTCAGTCGTAGGGCTTACAGCGTGCTAGAGAAATGGACATTTATACATACATACACCCAAAAAACATGACCCTCCTTCTGGCGCAGTCGGGTAAAAAGATAACTTTTGCGTTCCTAAATTCTCATTCACATCCATTTAGGTACCATTATTTAATATTGTCAACAAAATATCATTCTTCTGTTCGCATTTTACAATCTTCAGCAGGTCTTTAAATGTCCCTTCTAAATCAGATCGGTTCGGCTGGTTGGGTTTCAACGGCATAAATATCGTATCTTGGCCAGATGTTGTTAATTCGCATTTCGCTCGAGTGCTTGCGTTTCAGCTTCGTCAACTCTTATTGTGCTGAACTGCTTATTCGGTTAAACAATTTCCAGGGATTATTCTGGAAATGTGCTTGGGTATTATGGTCATGCAGTTGTGACTCTTTCTGCTCGTTTGGAGGTGGTTTTACTACTACTGGTACATAATAATTTCTTGTCTTCCCAATTGCAGTCTAAAATTTTGAAAATAACTGCTGAGTTTCTTCCGCTGTTTCTTCAAGCCTAAGAATTCTCCCTAAGCAGTATTGAAACGTGTATGAGACCCCTTTCGCCCTTAAAGCAACACCGAGTTTATTTCATCCGGTAGTTGATACCCAAAGGTGTAATTGTATAATGCGCTTAGTATCACATTTTATTCGCAAGTCTGGCAACTTATGTTATCAGCCCTAAAACATTGAAGATCAATTGTTCGCGCTCAATTGACAGTCTGTCCACATTACTATACTATACCTAGTATCGATTGTATTCCAGGTAGTTCTATAATCAATTCATCGACCTCGTTAACGAAGCTTTAGTTCGTTATTCAAGTGCAGTACGCTTGACTGACTCATTGTTCAAAGGGTTGACGATATACTAAGAATAAGTTTATTAATATGGGTCCTTATGCGTCTTGTTAAGCATTTTTTGAGCTCGTATTGGTTAGTATTAGCTGTTCAAAAGTGTCAATTTTCTTTTCATTGGCTTTGCTAAAATTAAAAGTAACGTGCACAATTGAAATTTCAACCGTCGTTTTTTCAGATCCTATTTCGGCAATGCGCAATGGTTAGCGCAATTTTAACAATTGACAAATATCCTTTACGTCTTAACTTTTGATTTCAGAACGATAAATACAATCTACTCATAAATATGTAATAGTAGAAATCTGTTCAGTCGAGAATATGTTATGAGCGTCAATTTTTTACCAATCATGTTGATGGATTCTTGCAGCTTGTTTTCGGTATATTGGGGTTAATTTGGCTTGATTCTTTACGCAAAAGGTAATTAAGTACCTTCTTACTACGTGTTTGTACTTGTGTCATGCATATTTTACGCAATTAGAATACAATCTGCCAATATGAGGCAATAGGCCTCAAATTTAAGTTAAATGTACCGGATCAAACGCATGCGTTAACTATTTGAAGAATGGCAACGATCTTCTTAATTAAATACAAACATCAAAATTTACATGCATGTTGAAATTTCTTAATTAAACGTCAATTTGGTTGGGAACTCTACCTATTTAATTTATTATACAATATTCACCGACGATATCATTGAACGTATCTAACATTTGATTCTTAATTAAGTATCCTAATTAGATTGATCTTAACCTTAATCCGGCTTACAAGAAGGTTAGTACGACGAGGAATTTAAGCTGTTTAAACAATTTCTACTCGAAGAGTTACAGTATATAAGGACTTGTTTATGAGTATACTTCTTTTCATTCATGTAACATCTATTACGCAATCGTTTCGTGATTGTCGCCGTATAAAAAGAAAAAAACAGCATTATAAAAACTTTTATGGCATCCGCGCTTCATCAAATCGGCTCTTTTCAGCCAGCACTATTTTATACACGCGCTGTGAAAACATTACCGAACGCAATCGATTTTCGACTTAGTGGCCCCGGCATGACTACGAGCGCCGACAACCGAAGATTTACATCTAAATACAGCTAATTATCGTATCACTTACCTGGCTAGCATGCAGGGCGTCCAAAAATATGGTAAAAACACTAATAAAAAGCACGGCGCGCGACATGTTTGCGGCCGCGATGCGTCCAGATACCCGAGTCACTGACGTATGTGTCAAACGCCAGAAACCTGCGTACTAGCCCCACGGTGCCGTACCGTAGTCGTAGCTAGCGAGGTATAGATCGACCCTCCCGGGAGGGAGAGGGACGGCCTCGAACCCGCGTACGTGCGAGCGAGAGGGTCAACAGGGAATCGCGCAAGCGCAGTAGATATAACGCAGCGTACAATAAGGACGTATGGAGTGCCGTCTTCGTCTGGCTTTGTCTGGATTTCCCGATGATGCATCATTTTTACCAACCGTAAACCGTTGATAATGCGATCCTAATTATTTGAATTTGAGAAGCTTCCTTCCACCAGATGCAAATCTTTAACGGTTCGCTTGTAATTAGCCAAAATCCGCGGTGTAAAGCTCGCTTTTTTATGGAATCGGCTTTTTACCTTGTATCTTGATTTGGCCATTAGACGCTTCTCGAAGTTTTCAGGCAAAAAGCTTTAATTGGATAACTTTGCTCTATCCCAAGTGTCGTCCTCAGACCTTTTTATACATTTGTGAACATCGTAACGTAATGAAGAAATCAGAAAGTCTTTTTTGTGTTTCAAGCTCCTCAAGTTAACTCAGTTTTCAAGCTTTCCAAAGATAATCTGCAAATGGCGTCAGTTTTGGCTCGGGCATACGCGTTTAATAAATAAATTTCATTTATTATGCAATTATTTCTTAATCGTCTTCATAAATGACTCTACTTATTTGACATTTTCTTATGTATTACTGTATATTTAATATTATGGAATCATTTCAAACATTTCAGAATTTGCGCAAAATTCTGTAGCCTGACCCGTATTCCCCATCCAACCCATCTCTGTGCCATTAGGCTCATCGCGGTCTTATCTCCCCTTGCACCGGGCATTATTTATGGCCAGTCCATCCATTCCCCATGTAATGGTCATGCTGAATGCGCTCATAACGACGCTCGGCTTATGAGTTCGGGCCTTTATGCATTTACTTCGCCCTAATGTAGTACTTGCAACTTTATAAGTGAATAGAAGAAACATAAAAATGATTTCAAATGTACGCACATATTTGAAAAAAAAATGATTCTTCTATATTTAATTTTTTTATTTCAGTTGAAAGTCCAAAGAATTTAAAACAATATATCTTATTATTAGATACCTCAATAAATATTTTACTTATAGGCAATCAATAACCCTAGTTGTGTTTACAATTTGCATAAAAAATATATTGTTGTTCATAAATAAATTTCACATAACACATTTATACATATAGAGAATTCCTACTAAATCACGGATCTCATAAATCTATATACCCATACGAGTATAGCACAACAGTTAGAGGGCTCATCTAACAATCCCCAAGAGAGCAATGCTATCCTAACAACACCACATCTGTCCAAATCGGTGAACCGTTTATGCTGTCATCATAATATTTATCCAGATAAATAAACCCACATAACAGTATTTATGAATAAGGCATGATTTTTTCCCAATGTAAGATTAGGAATTCTTCAAAGTACGCCTAATTTAAAAACGTCACCTATTTGTCAGCAATCATTAATGTAGGTTAATGTCATTTTAAAATCGGACTTTTTATACCTATTCAGTCGGATAAGTCTTATTTGACGTTAGTAAAATCGGCCCTTAGTAGTTTCCTTAATTCCTCGGATAATATGTATGTACTATTAAATAGTATTTTGTGGTTTAAAATATTTTTAACACTCACAGTGTCATATTTATATTCTTAAAGAAAAAATAAGAATCCAAAAATTGCGCACGGGCAGGACTCAAACCTGCAAGTTTCTGGCTAACCGGGCCAACTCTCTTCCAATTGAGCTACCATACTGTCGGTCCGGGGTATCTATCATAACACAGAATTTTTTGATATCGAATTTCATTTCACAGAAAACTATTCAACGAATGTTAATATCTTTTTTTCTTGTTTAATCGAATAGTAATTTATCGTCGTTTCATAACAACGAATAACAGTTTACCAAAAAAATGTTTCGCAACTGTTTTGTTAAGCAGAATAACGATATTATATACCAATGTTTCATAGAATTATTAAGTTATCGATATAACCTTTCATAAAAACTTGTTTCAATGTGTAACGGTTCCCATATATTTTTGCATACGCATGCAAGTAGAAGGCATGCGCATGCATACGCGTGCAAGTAGGAAGGCATACATGCATGCATTAATGCATGCAAGTAAGCAAGCAGGCATGCATAAATGCATGCATGCCAGCAAACAGGCATGCATGCAGCCAGCAAGCAGGCATGCAAACAAGCAGCATGCATTAGGATATCCTCGTCTCCGGCGCTGCAGGAATAGCAGCCTCGTCGCCCTTGCGTAACAAGGCGCAGTCACCGCAGTGTTACAGCGGGCGGAGGCTATTCTCCCTCCGCGCCTCCGGCTTTTAAATTACACTCTAGTATCGGGCAGACTAGTACCACGGCGAGTTGGGATTAACGCAGTTTATTTATTAGATCAATATTTATTACATATATCTATATCAGTTATGCTTTAAATTGTCTATTAATAAAGTATGCAATATAAGATTAGTAACAAATTCGTTTGGGAATACGGACTTTAGTAAAGTAAAATTCGATGTTTCAACAATTCTGCATATTGAAACTTACGTGGAAATAAAATTATGGGTAACAAAATAGAAAGCTAACGTTACTTCGATAAAATAAGTAATTTATGAAAAGAAGTAACGATGAAGTAAGTTTGTAGATAATAAGCATTCGAGTAAATGAAATTGTGATGTAACAAGATTCTAGAATTTGTTGAATATTATTTTGAAACATCTGCGAATCGTTTTATGGGAAATGAAAATCGATGAAGAAAATTGCGATTAAGTGATGGGTTCCCGTCGGTCCGACTGTGCAAAATTTCTGATCTCTTGTAGACACGTCATTACGTTTCGTGACGTCAGCGCCGTCTACCCGTATTTTGTCTGTTCTTCTTCTTCTTTTCCCGTCGACTTTGGCGTTATATTTTTGAGGACCAGTACTCAGCGACTGACACAGCGTTATCAGTGGCGTTGAACAGGTCCGCACTTTTTGTCTGTTTATGCAACAGTATTTTGTGATTTATTTTAATCGCACCAATTTTCTTTTTTACCCCCGACGCAATAAGAGGGGGTGTTGTAGGTCTGTGCATTAGTGTATCTGTCTGTGGTATCGTAGCTTCCAAACGGATGAATCGATTTTTTTGTGTCATACATAATTTTAGCCATGTTTTATGAAAATCTGTTCGCTGTTTGAAGATTATCAGCTTTTTAATGGGTAATGAGGGAATCTGATTAACATCCAAAGGTCCGATCGACTCGTGGTGCGGTGTCACTTAAACGGTCGAAGGTTTTTTTTTTTTTAATTTAACTATAACGTCAAAAAAAGCTAATATATATCTCTTACTCTGTACTACATTTTCCCCGCAACCTGTCACTGACATCACACCAAGATACGACAAAAGTCAATAATTTCTAGATCTACATAAAAAACAATCTTATAATCATAAGTCATCCTGAGAAATCCACCAGCGTCTTATTGATTTTCTTTCTCAATGTCGCGTTTTATGATAGCCATATCACGTCCCAGGAACCCACGTGGAATGCAAATGCCGTATTACCAATTCCGTCTTTTATTATACTGGGAAACTATTTGTCTTCTGTGACACAAGAGAACTGCCCTAACCATTAACTAAGGCAGCCGAAGGAAACTGAACTGTATTTAAAAGATTGAAAGCAGGAAATTGGGAATGTTTCATCTGAAAATGTTCTAACATGATTGTCTTCGAGTTAACATCCTCGCTGTGCATTTTGAGCCGAAATGCTTTGTATTTTTTTCCAAATTAATAAACATTTTGAAGTAAGCTACTCAAAGAAAGTTCGGTGCCCCTTCTACATTTTTGAAAGTCTACTAACTTTAATTTGGTACAACTAATTTAATTGGAAAACTCGATAATAATAAGTATAACATCTTAAAAAATACTTTCCAGCTCTAGACCAGACAGCTATGACCAAGGGTCAAGCTCGTGAATATCAGCCGTCATACCCAGGGCCTCGCCATCCTTAGCCCTCGTCAATGCTGCTGTATCAATTCCGCGGCCTACGTCTTGTCTCTGGTTTTCAATCTGTTTGCTTACATCACCCCAAATAGCTTTTTGTACCTCCCTATATCTATCTCAACTCTTATCGAACATTATACCAAACAGCCAATAACCTTGAATAGTGGTGCTTTTTAAACGTGTTTTAAAAAGTCGGCACGCGCTCTAATGTTATTAACCATTGTATGCCAGATGCATCTTTGGATCAAATAGTTAATTATATAATAAATTGTAATTTAAATTTTAATTCTACATTAGTAATTATGCTAGGAAATAGACAAAATCTTAATAAAAAAATACTTATCAAAAATTACGAAATATTGTCGAATTTAGATGTACACAAAATAATCTTTAGTGCCATACCATTTTCGAAAAACCACACGAAGCAAGAAAATAACTGTATTCATGTATTAAATACTATATTATTTAATTTAACCCAACGTCATAGTGACAAATTTGTGTTTTTTGACACAAATAAATTTACTAACAATTCATTTTTACTGACTGGCGGCTCTTTACACCTGCCTTATAGAATTAAAAAACGAATTGCTAATTTGTTAGCATATAACATTAATAGTTTAATGAATCAAACCATATCTCATGGTTATCAACATGTATTTAATAATAGTAATATTGATGTAATCAACCAGTCAACCTCTGACGCTTTAAACTAAGAGGGCAGACAAAGGCCAGGTCTAGTTTTAATGTTGTTCACCAAAATATACAAGGCCTGGCTGGCAAAGAGCTTGAACTTTCATTAGTTTTACATGATTTAAGTGTTCATGTAATGTGTGTGACAGAGCATTGGTATAGAAATTGGGAAATAATGATTAATATTGAAAATTATACAGTCGGTAGTTCGTTTTCAAGAGAGACCACTACTAGAGGGGGTTCGCTCATACTTGTAAATAATAAATTCAACTTTAAAGATCGCAGGGACATTGTGTCGCTCTCTTTAGAACGTACTGTCGAACTAGCGTGTACCGAGCTAGAACAATATATCATTCTATGTGTGTATAGCCCTCCCGACGCTAGTTACCAACTTTTTGAACCAATTATGGAAGAAGCACTAAATAGGGTTTCGAAATCGAATAAGAAGATAGTTGTTTGTGGAGATTTTAACTTTGATATTTTAAAAGAACGAAAAATGGCCAATCAATTTCTTAGTCTGTTTAAATCGTTTAATTTAAAGAATCTCTTTAGGGAACCGACAAGGGTGACCCCTAGTACGGCCACCTGCTTAGATAATATTTTTTGTGATGAAAATGCTAGTGTTGTTGACAAAGGTATCTTAATTGGTCTCAGTTCTGACCATAGAGGTCAAAAGGTCTTTTTTGAACACAATCATACCGCAATAACACCTGTTGAGACTATATATAGACCTGTTACAGTAAATAGGTTGGATAGATTTAGGGATACAATAAGCGATAGTGTATATGCAACTAAACCAAATACTAGTGATAGTGTAGATAAGCAATATGAAGATCTGTTTCAATTAATTAAAAACGATTTTCATGAAATATTTCCCTTAAGGAAGAATAAATCAAACAAGCCCAAATGTCAATTTAATAATTGGGCCACGGCAGGGATTCATAAAAGTAGGAATAAACTATATGAATTGTATAGTCTTCGAGAAAGCTCGCAAGACCCAAAGTTTATTGATTACGTCAAAAATTATTCAAAAATATTCAAAAAAGTATGTGCTACAGCTAAATCACACCTTCTTCGTAAAATAGTATCTAGCTCCAAAAATAAAGCAAAAGCTACATGGAGCATCATTAATAAAGAAACCTGTAAAAATAAATTAAGGGATAATAAATTTACATTAAAAATCAATGATAAAACACTAAATTCAAATCAAGAAGTTGCAACTGCTTTTGAATCGTTTTTTTCACGTATTGCGCCCACTACAACTAAAGAACTTGCCTCTTCTTCAGTAATAGCCGAATCTATTCTAAAACTTTATGTCAACGAATGTAATTCTCAATTTCACTTCAGGCATGTAGGACCTGAAGTAATAATAGAAACATTTCTTGAGTTGAATATGAAAAAAACTGAGGATCTGTGGGGACTATCTGTGCATATTATAAAATCAATTATCGACACAATAGCTCCTTAACTAGCAATAATTTTTAATAAGTGTATTGATGAAGGCCAATTTCCTAGTTTAAGGTCTGGGCACACAGCCGGCGGGGCGGGACGGCGACGCGACGCCGGCGGAACGTCAGCGCTATGAGGCAGTCACACTGCCGGCGTGACCGTCCCGCTGGCGTCGCGCTGGCCGTTCCGCCCGCGGTGTGACGTGATGGCAAGATTGCAGGCAAGAAATGGCAGATTTCAGAGATTTTTTTTATATTATTTGTGGCTAAGGTCGTTTATCAATGTGTAACCTCTGACTCATTCTATCAGACGTTCAATTGTTTCAACATCTTTTCTTTGGTACTAAAAGTTGTATAAAAATACAAAACTCCGTCCCGCCGAGCGCGACGCGTCCACGCTCCGCCGTCTGTGTGGCTACTAAATACGAACATCATATAACACAACGCTTGCCGTCCCGCTCACGCCACGCTCGGCGCGACGGTGGCCCGCCCCGCCGCGCTGTGTTTTGTATTCGCGCTCGGCGCGACGCCGACGCGACGCGCCAGTTACCGCCCCGCCGAGCGTGGCGGCGCTGTCTGTCATGTCTCCTATATTTCTATATTATACAACTCGTCCAACCCGCTGGCGTTCCGCCGGCGTCGCGTCGCCGTCCCACCCCGCCGGCTGTGTGCCCAGACCTTTAATGAAGATTAGTAAAATAATACCACTTTTCAAATCGGGTGACAAAAGCGACCCCTCAAACTTCAGGCCAATATCGATTTTGCCAGTCTTGAGTAAAGTATATGAAAAGATTATATTTAACCAAATTTTAGCTCACTTTTCATCAAATAAGTTACTACATAATAAACAATTCGGTTTTACTAAAGGTAGAAGCACTACGGATGCAGGAGTTGCTCTTTTAACACATGTTTTTGATGCCTATGATAATAGGCATGATGCTTTAGGAATTTTCTGTGATCTATCCAAAGAGTTTGATTGTGTGGACCATGAAACATTGCTCAAAAAAATACGTCATTATGGGGTATCATTAAACTCATTAAACTTGATTAATTCTTATCTATCAGGTAGAACGCAAAAAGTATATGTAAACGGAATTGAGTCTTCTGGAGCGCCTCTAACAATGGGTGTGCCCCAGGGATCTATATTGGGACCACTTTTATTTTTGATATATATAATTGACCTCCCGTATTTTGTAGGAAATCTTTGTGATATAGTATTGTTTGCAGATGATACTTCACTTATATTTAAAATTCCAAGAGGTGAAGAAAATTTTGACGATGTAAATAATACTCTTTCACAAGTGTTACATTGGTTTACGATTAACAATCTCCTTCTTAATGGAAGTAAAACTAAATGTGTAAAGTTCACGATGCCTAATGTCCGACAGGCATCAACTCAGGTTAAGATAAAAGACAAATCGCTTGATATTATCGACTCCACAACATTCTTGGGAATCACTTTAGACTCCAAACTACAATGGGGTCCTCAAATAGAGGCCTTGTCACGGAAACTAAGCTCAGCTGCTTTTGCTGTAAGAAAGATTAGACGTTTGACTGATATAGAAACAGCTAGGTTAGTATATTTTAGTTATTTCCATAGCTTGATGTCCTACGGTATTTTACTGTGGGGCTCGGCTGCTGATATAGAATCAATTTTTGTATTACAAAAAAGAGCCGTGCGAGCTATTTATAATCTAAAACCTCAAGATTCCCTACGAGAGGTGTTTAAAGAAATTAGAATATTAACTGTAGCCTCTCAGTATATTTATGAAAATTTAATGTATGTCCGCAAAAATTTACATTCATTCAGGAAAAAAAGTGATATGCACAATTATAATACTAGGAATAAAAATAAACTTGCTATTCCACAATTAAGGCTTCGAAAGGTTGGTAATTCTTTCATAGGGAAATGTATTAAATTTTTTAATAAACTACCAGAACACATTGTAAACTTACCGATCAATAAATTTAAAACTGTCATTAAAGAAACCCTTATGACGAAAGGGTATTATAAAGTAGATGATTATTTGAAAGATAATAATGTATGGACTCGCATGAATACTACAAACATTGTAAACCTTTTGAAAAGAGGCATTGACAATAGTGACTGAGTTTGTTGCGCAGCTTCTTCTCAGCACTAGCCCAAAATTGTCCCGAAGCTGTGGTAGGGTTTATATTGGGACGTGTAAAAGTGTCCTCAATGGGCCGATTTGAAAAATCATTTGTATTGGTATATTATTTATCGAGGAAGGCAATCTCAAAACGCGCGGATGCAGTCACGGGTACCGCTAGTTGATGATGAAATTACGAATACTGAAAAGTGTTTTATCCGAGCTAAATCAAGAAAGATAGAGTCTAGTTATATCAGTTTGAGAACCAGTGATCTAGATATACGCCCGTCACAAAATGTTTAACGTGTTAAAATCTTTTCTGGAAGCAGAAGTGGCGAAAATGTAGCAAAGTTACAGCCTTTTAGAGCCCGATATTGGACGTTAGGTGATGTCTATTGCGTAATACCTTTCAATATAAACAAATACAATTCTGTGAAGTGGTAGCGAAGTAAATATTTTTGACTATTCGTGGAAAACCGTACAGCTTTTGTCTTTGAAATAAGAAAGTTACATAACGGTTTGGATAAGTACGTAATATTTGCGTCATCATAATACTTTGTAGAAATTTTTAATATACAATATGTGTTTCGGATCGGACCTCCTTTATTTAACCTACGAATTTTACGGCAAATTGTATCACTTAAATACTAGTATTTTAGTGATTAGGCAAAGGAGGTCGCGTACCTCATCCCTCTGAGTGAGAGGCAGTTTAAAAATTCACTGTGCATTACTTACGGTGCTCAATATAACTCGTGATATTTTCATAGTCAGTAGTCCAAACACACAAATGACACCTCATTTCACTTTCACTTTTCTTTCATAACGTCAATTACTCATTCTGCAAAGAAGCTCTAATCATTTATTAAATCGAGATCAAATCAAATACATGATTAGAGTTTTAAAAATAAATAACATTTTTTTGTGTAAAACATAGGCGACATGATAAGTAGAGCTCTATGTTTGGCCTATGAGTGGCGTACAAAATTTACATCAATACGATGATGATGATAAAGATCAAGATTCAAGAAGCAGCTCCTGATTTAAGCCACTTGTGTGCACTCACACTCTTTATTGTATAAAAAAGTGATTAGTCTTAGTAATTGTGTAGCTAAATAGAGGCTAAACTAATTACTTGACTGATGCATTAGCCATGTGAAGATAGCTCGTCAGCCGTAGATGCATGTTCTTGATATGACATCATCGTCTAGCGGCCGAAATTAATAACCTTTCTATCAGAATGTCAATCACAGCATTAAGACTCTACCTCTCTTTGAAATAATGAATCGAAAATGTATCAAAGGACTAAAAGTGGCATTATACTCGTACACACGACACTTTCGATTCACTATTGAAAAGTACTACTTAAATAAGGACGATTATCTATACTAATATTATAAAGCTGAAGAGTTTGTTTGTTTGTTTGTTTGTTTGAACGCGCTAATCTCAAAAACTACTGGCCCGATTTGAAAAAATATTTTAACGTTGGATAGTCCATTTATCGAGGAAGGCTTTAGGCTATATAACATGAAGATACGACTCATAAGACCACAGCAGCAATGAAAAATGTTGCGAAAACGGGAGAAAGATATTCCTTTTGAGAGCTTCCGCTGCGTACGCTGCGAAAACCGCTTAAGTTACACAAAAATCATGTATGACAGGATTGTTCAGCATTAAGAGTTCTATAATAAAGTCCGCGACAGCATATGTCTATCTTTTATGGTTGACTTACTACAACCTATTTTATGTTAATAAATTTGTAAAAAAATAATGCATTATTTTTAGAGGTGTACTATACACACAGGTATTATTTCTTATCAAAATAGATACATTCATCATCAACAGCATTTCATTTAGAACAAAGTTGCCCTTTATATCATTTAAATTCAAAAAATATCTTAGGAGCTATCACAGTTTTAACATAACTCCGTAACAAAATAATGTTCGCAGCTAAAGTACGACGTGCGCTTGCGCTAATCTATACTAATATTATAAAGCTGAAGAGTTTGTTTGTTTGTTTGAACGCGCTAATCTCAGAAACTACTGGCCCGATTTGAAAAATTCTTTTTATGTTAGATAGTCCATTTATCGAGGAAGGTTTTAAGCTATATAACATAAAGATACGACTCACAAGACCACAGCAGCAATGAAAAATGTTGCGAAAACGGGAGAAAGATATTCCTTTTGAGAGCTTCCGCTGCGTACGCTGCGGAAACCGCTAAAGTTACAAAAAAACCATGTACGACAAGATTGTTCAACATTAAAAGTTCTATAATAAAGTCTGTGGCAGCATAAGTCTATCTTTTATGGTTGACTTACTACAACCTTTTTTATGTTAATAAATTTGTAAAAAAATAATGCATCATTTTTAGAGGTGTAATATACACACAGTTATTTATTCTTATCAAAATAAATACATTCATCATCACGAGCATTTCATTTAGAACAAAGTTGCCCTTTATATCATTTGATTCCAATAAATATCTTAGGAGGTATCACAGTTTTAACATAACTCCGCACCAAAATAATGTTCGCAGCTCAAGTACAACGTGCGCTTGCGCTAATTATATTATAAAGCTGAAGAGTTTGTTGGTTTGAACGCGCTCATCTCAGGAACTGCTAAACCGATTTGAAAAAATATTTCTGTGTTAGATAGCTTATTTATTGAAAAAGGCTTTAGGATATAAAACATCACGCTGCGACGGGAGGGGAGGGAGCAAACTCAAAACGCGCGGACGAAGTCGCGGGGGACCGCTAGTAATATTATAAAGCTGAAGAGTTTGTTTGTTTGAACGCGCTTCTCTCGGGAACTGCTGGACCGATTTGAAAAAATATTTCTGTTTTGGATAGCTTATTTATCGAGAAAGGCTTTAGGGTATAAAACATCACGCTGCGACGGGAGGGGAGGGGGCAAACTCAAAATGCGCGGACGAAGTCGCGGGGGGCCGCTAGTATGGAATGTATAGAGTAACTCCTCGTGTCACAGATACGATACTATAGCACTTACAAGAATGAGTATACCAATGCATTGCTCTTTTTTTGTAAAAAGACACACTTATTCCAAAGAAGCGTATGCATTTCTGGAACTAACATTGATTTGAGACGTTGGTAAATAGATGCGTATGATTTTGAGTAGGACTAAGCATTGAGCATAGTAAAAAGTATATAAGAGACATTAATCTTAATAAGAACCTATCTCATTAATTATAATAAATAAGTTCTTATAACTGCTTTTGTGCCCTCATTTGGAATAAACAGCAGCAAGCCACTTGGGAGCAATCGGGACATAACGCCCACAAAACTGCAGCCGAATGCAGAATATTTCACATCCACTCGGACTGAAGTAGGTTAATATTACATGATAGTGTTGTCTATCGATAGAATATCGATAATATTCGAACGAAAATAAAGTAAGTAAAGTGGAACAATAAGTTTTACTGGCTATTACGATGCTCTTTTAACAGCCAAAGACCGAAAGATAACTTTTGCGCTATCTTTTTAAATCAACAATATTGCCGATATTATCGTAATAAGTATTAAAAATAAACATCGGTGGTACCGCAACACACAGACCCGACACAATAAAGAAAATTAAAATCGTGCTACCGTTTCAACTACGTATTATTTATTCTACCTTTAGGTACACTATCATGTATTCAACACTATCTGTATTACGGATACCTTTGCCTTCAGAAAACTTACAAAATATCTAAGTTTGTAGTTAATTAAATATATAAATAAATAAATATTGGACACCAATCACATACATTGCTCTGATCCCAGAGTAAGAAGCCACTGCACCTGTGCTATGGAAATCAGACACAACGGTGGTACCACAACACCCAGACCCGAGACAATATAGAAAAGATCATTTTCTACATTGACCCGACCGAGAATCAAACCCGGAACCTCACGAGATCCCGACGCTTGATACCAGCGTGCTAGCCACTCGACCACGGAGGTCGTCCTTATAGGAAAAAAATCCTTTTAAAACTGTACTCGATATTTAAACTAAGTGTAACCGGTCATCTCTATAAGTTGGAAGGGGCGAAAGCGTGTTTGGAGCGGATTCAACTGTGTTCGCGGCCTTCCGAGATGTTAGCACTCCGACACATTTCCACTGGGCACTGAGAAATAATTATGCGACTGCCTTCTTTGACTTGAAAATTTGGCTGGAAATATGTTGCTGTTATCTGCTGAGAACATATTGGATTTATCTTATCATATTTATTTTTACTACCCCAGGGCCTGTAGATTCCATTGCGTCTATATGTTGAACGATTCTCTTTGATGAATGTTCAATTTTCGAATGCAAATAAGTTGAAATCTTCACTACACGGAAGTGAATGAAACAAAATATCTTTAAAAAGTCTTAAATAAAAACTTGACTCTTTCAGGAAAGGAATCCATTTAAGCCGAATATTTTCTTTTTGGAGTCGGAGCTCTAATAGTTGATGCTTGATATGGTCAAAGTGAAGGCTCCAGAAAGAAATTGTTCGCCTAAAATGGATTTATTTCCTTTGGAGTCAAGAGTTTATTTAAGACTATTTAGTAAATTTTGTTTTGTAGTAAAGGAGTTCCACCATAAGTTAAGCGCCACGTAATGTTAACTATCAGACGTAACAACACGTCAATATTAAGATTCTAGTAAAAAAACACTAGGTATACGTGCCCTTAATATTCAAGGGTTTACCTCGATTGCACCAAGATACCATCATCAGATCCCGACTTGGCAACAATGGGACCAACGGGATATAACCTCTATGCAGGTTAAAAAAATCAAATCGGTACATAAATGACTGCAATATGGAGTAACAGAGCCACATAAAAAAACATACAGTCGAAATGATAACCTCCTCCTTTTTTTGAAGTCGGCTACGAACCAACTTAATCAAGTACGGTAGTATTTTAGGTAATAGAAACATCGCCATTATACTACTTAGGGACTTTTCTATAATACCAAGTTATTTACTATGAAAATTGTTATTATCGTAGAATATAGTTCAATAAGTATTGTCCGCAGATGGAAACCTCTTGTGCAGCATGAAATCTTTCTAATTACTAACATTTATCACCAACACGCGCCAACTCGAATATGGGGCGACATAAAAATCTTGTCCCAGGGCAAATATGGGCCGAGTCCGACACTCGTTCCGAGGCCATTTCGTCCCGGATTCGGACATCCGGGCTATGATTGGTCGAATATTGATCACTAGTCCCGGCTTTGCCGACAAATCGGGGTGTTGTAATATGTTTGACGAGCGTTTGACCTTTTTTGTGTCCTATGCAAATTTTAATGGACATATAAAACGTCGGGTGTTTTGCATAAGCTGGTCCTTTTTCCTTTTTTGGAGATTGACCTGCGAATGTTCATAGTTGATGTCTAAAGTTAAGTAATTTAACTTCTTGTCACACTATCACTCTTATATTATAAGGGCGATATTGTGTATGTTTGTTACTTCTTCACGCAAAAAGAACTAGATAGATTTAGATGAAACTTAACAATAATAATATAGCTCATATCTACATCATAGTTACACATAGGCCATATTTCATAGTGAATTTATTTGTGATCCAACAATTACGTGGGTGAAGCCGCGAGGAACCGCTAGTTATTCAATATTTTAAGGAACTACTTGCTAGCTCCTTGCTTCTTTATTAAAGTTTAATTTATTTTTCTCAGAAAGTAGTTCTTTCGTTCATTTCTCTAGTAACTAATATAAAAGTTTCGGTGGTACGTGTGTGGGCGCGTGGACCATCTTATATCTTGCCATTAATATGCTACTACAAACATACAAAAAAAAAGTTTTTGTTAAATATTTTCTACACGTTTCTTGTTATATAACGTGTTTTTATTCCAAGAGATAATAATCTGATAAATGTGTATTATAGTCAATAATATTGTTATAGTACCTGACTCTGACTCTGATAAATTCGTTATAGGCACCAACTGTATTGTTTAATTAACCCGCTCTCTATCGAAACGAAACATAAAACTAAATCTAAGCAAGACAATAAACTTCTATCGCCACAATATTATCATCACTTTACACCTAAGCACGTACAGTCATCTACAAAATCTCATTAAACATGTCAGCGGAACAACTCAAGTAAAAAGACAAAACCTATTTCTAACACAATCATAAGTAGAATCAGCGGAATACACACATTAAAAAAAACAAGTATTGTCCAAAAATTTAGGCTCTGCAGTTATATTTGGTCTCAATCCGTTTCGACTGAATCTACCGCAGTAATAACTTACATTAATCTATGCAGCAGCGTTCGCATATTTAGCGAGCCCTCTAAAATGGATGAGATAGCATCCGGATCGTTTTCAATAGCCGTCAGGAATCTGCTGCGATGCTATGAGGTCTAGACTAGCATGGAACGTTCCAGACACCCTACTCTAATAAACTATCTCATAATCATCTGATCTAGCCGTCCCTGTCATTCGAGTTACGATCTCAATGAGAGCGAAAAAGACGTCTAGAATGAGTCGAGTTGTCTAGATTTTCTAGAATAGAGGCGCAGACGTTTTGCATGTGCGTCTGGATGACGTCACGCCTTGCAGACGAAGATGCGGTTGGCGACTCCTGATTGGGAGCACCATGCTTATAGTTGATTGCGAGACTGTACGAAGAAGAAAATAATTATGAAAAACCGGTCAAGTGCGAGTCGGACTCGTACACTAAGGGTTCCGTGCCAACTTTAACTGAATTAGAGATCCACTTACTTCCACTTAGCCAAAATACCACAATATTTAGTTGACAGTAAATATAACTTTGTTTTTCATAGTATTTGTATGGATCACAAAGTTATGTTGCGGTAATTAAAATGTGCTCCATTTAAAAAACTACTAGTTCGATCTCGTTCAAATCAATTTTCTTGAAAGTCTTTGTCAAGATCTACATCATGTATTTTTTTCAAAATTAACACTTGCTTTGTTTAAAAGTTAGATGGGGAGGACGCCCATTTTACCACTTTGGAAGCGTCTATCTCTCAAACTTAAGACTTTTAGAGAAAATGGTTTTAGGAACCGCGATCGTCATTTTAAAAGACCTATCCATAGCCACCCTACACGCACAGGATTGACAAAAAATGTTTTTTTATGTTTTAGTTTCATGTATGGGAGCCTCTTGAATATTATTATTTTTTATTTTTTGTAGAACGCTTTAACAGGCGGTTAACAGGATCATCTACCTACTAAATTTCAACTAAAAGTTTCAGAATAAAGTGGCATACGGACGGACAGACAGACAGACAGACTTGACGAAACTATAAGGGTTCCATTTTATACCATTTAGCTACGGAACCCTAAAACTATATATATATCTCGCAGGATGTATATCAGCTCTTTACCTGATTCAGTACTTATAAAAAGACGATTAACAGGCATGAAAATATAACATACGTACCTAGATGTAATAGGGTATAGGTACATAAAAAGTTTAACGTTTTATTGAAACGACGTCAATGGTTTAGGTACTCATAGGATAAGAAATAGTTACAAATCGCGTGTTCTTTAATATATGAAGGGACACTTAGTATTTGCTAGCAAAACCATTACACTTACATGTGCTCGTTCATTTCAGTAGTAAAGTTAGCCTGTAACATCCCACTGCCGGGCAGAGGCCTTACCTCAACTATGAGGTAGGCATACTCCACCGAGCGCCCGCACCGCGAGCTCAGTACGGATTGGTGGAGGGGTGTTTGCAAGGCAAGCGACTAACCCTGCTGTCGGATGTTATCAAGCCGCCCTTAAAAGGCCTCTGACTAGGCTTAACGACTAGTATCAACCGCTATTAGCCGGGACCAACGGCTTAACGTGCCTTCCGAAGCACGGAGATGCTCGTGATAACGTCACTTATATGGTCGGAATGGTCACCCATCCAAACACGACCCGCTCTGTAGGTTGCTTAACTTCGGTATCACTACCAAAGCACTGCTACCACTGCGGTACGAGCACCTCTGTCATTTCAGTAGGAAAGATAAAACTTGCTGTAGGTAAATAAATAAAAATAAAACTATTATTTACTTATATGTTTGTCTATTACTACCTGGTTACCCTACTCGTAACATGTTTATTAGATCAGCGGGCGTAGTCTGATGCATCATTTTTGACATTTCGCGTCGACAATTTCAATTTTATGATTTTCTAATTCATCAAATATCATTATAACTTACGTAACTATATCTTTAATAAATCTTTAAAAATATTTGTAGTTTTTTAAGCATCATTCAAAAATTCTTCTCAATCAATAAATACACGAAAACACCAATTTTGTCTCAGCATTTTTCGAGTGCCATCTGGTGGTTTTACACGGAACTATGTCGAGACTTCAGACACTGGCCTCGAAACGTCAGGCTGATGTCTACGATTCGATGGAGCTATCTTGCACATGAAAGCGGCATAAGATCACTATTTGTCCTTAAAGTGCCTATAATACGTACAAAAAGTTAACTCAATTTATTTAATTCTATCAGTACAGCATAAATTAAGAGTCAATTAGTAGGTTTCTTAAGCGTATGTGCTATATGCTTAAGTAAAGCAGTCTAACCTTGGATGAATTATTTATTATTCGTCCAAGAGTCTAAGCTAAAGCCAAATTGCAAATATAACGTCATAGAGGACGAGATCCGGATTCGACCAAAACATTAACCCCCTTATTCATACTAACGCAAAAAGATAATAAACCTGTTTTAAGTATTACACTGTTTTGTCTCGTTCTTTCTAGGCGCTATCATCATTTGTCAGAAAGTGACTTAACAGTGTAATAGCTTACATAGATTTATTAGACTGTTCAAGTTATTATGAATAAGGCTTTAACTATTTTGTATGAACCCTTGACAGATATGGAATGAATGCTGCAACGCTCCAAAAATCTGTTTGAGAGTAAGGACCTGTTTTACCATCGATAAAAAAACATTAACCAACGAATGATTCAAATATGGAACATTATTTCGTATGAAGTAGGACAGATAACGCTAATAAATAATATAGATCCAAACAACATTTCTGAAATAATGACTAAGAACACTACAATCAAAACTTGACACATTGAAATTGATCGATTCCAAACTTAAAGATATCTATAAAACTTCCAAAATACACTGGACAGCAAATAAACCGGGCCCCCAGCTACCTCGGAACTCGGATTAGATTATCTCAAAAAGTATCACGATCTCGACTTGGAAAAAATGGGACCAACTAGAAGCTATAACCTCTAAACAGGCGACAAAAAAATTCAGTTCATAAATAACAGACGAATTGATAACCTCCTCCTTTTTTGAAGTCGGTTAAAACACAGAACTTATCAGGATATTGTGAAACAGGCCGTAAGTATTACTGAAGGGAAATAGTTACGTTAGGTATTTGAATACTTGGTCATTCAGCAACATTGAAGTCTTAAGTAAGATGTCCTTCAGTACACGGCCAATAAAATTTATTAAAACGCGGCAAGCTGTCCTCAATATGCTATAACTTCAAAGACTGCATAAAAATCAATGCAAAAATCCCAGCATCAAAGAGAACAAATTACTTACACATTTTCCTCGTGTCTTTGCTACAGTCTTGAGAAAATATCGATGGTTTGATATCGATGCTTGATGGTTAAAAAAACTTTGTACGAACATTGCACCATAAACCTTCTGAGGTCAGAAACACACGTGACGGTATCAAATTTAGAAAAATAAAGTATTACTTAATCAGAATAAAATCTACGTGTCGCTACGTACTATTATTATTATTTTTACTATTACTATTAATATTACTATAAACGCATTTTACATTTAATCATCATTATTTGTACCGACTTCAATAAAAAGAATGTAATATTGTTGGAATTTGATGAGCGTGTGCAAAATTTCGTTAGTGTATGTAAGTTTGTTAACGGATTTCTCGAAAACAATAAGTCATAGCCAGATGATTCTTTCATCAAACGAGGCGAGGTCCAGTAGTTTTTGAGATATGGGTAAATAACTAAATATCATGGAGCAACAAAAAATAAACTGTTTTAAAAAACTGGGTGAAAAGCTTAAAATAAAGCATTTGCACTCTACCTAGGAAAAATAAATTCATTTAGAGTTGGTGCATGAGATAAAGATTTTTTTTAGTCTGAGTTTGACTTACTCGTACCTACACAAACAGTCTACACTGATCATGCACAGACTCCAAATGAATTTAACCCTCCTAAATAGAGGGCAAATGCGTTATTTTAAGTTTTTTATCAGTTTCTTTTAAAACGGTTAAATTTTTAAGTCATTTTAAGCGACAAGGTATAGCGTATTTATAAATGATCATTACCAAAACTAAATTCTCTAAAAAGCTTCCACCAGTTTGTTCGTAGCGAATGCACAATATTGCAGTTAATATTTTAGATAAAACGAGTAGCAAGTCTAAAAAAAGAAAAGCTACCGTAAGCGTCTGCATATTCAAGGCCGCAACAATGTCGACAGACAGTCGATAGTCACACTGTACAAGACTATCTCTAAACAGAACGTAGAGCCTTGAAACCTTATCGCTAGATTATAGTGTCTGCAAGGAGCAGCTTAGGCGCTCACGAGCAAAATTGAGTTGCAGCTCTGAGGCATCAATCGATTGAGCACGCTGCAAAATATTTAAGAAGCACCGTCTCTTATAGGTCACAGTGACTTTGTATAAAAAGGCACGTGTATTTCTGTCATGAGACTGATAGACACATCCTCTAATGCTGATCAAACACTAATTACGAGATTGATTTGCTTAATCGTTGTCGCTTACTGTTAACAGCTGTTGTATTTGGTAAGCGCTTTATTTTGAACTAATGTTGGGGTGCACAGGCGAGAATTTGAATTTGATCAAACTATTATGTAATCATCAGTGCTATTAATAAACCATAGATATGTTGACATTCCATAGATAGCTAGCAAGATGGTACCTCTATCTATAATTTATCCGCTCAGTGAATGCAATTTAGACGTTTTATATTTAAATAACACAAAATGGATGGAATTATGTCAATCTCCTGTTAATGTTCCTGACTTTGCCAATTTTAACAGTATTTTTCCATCTTCCGTAATAACTTCGAATCATTGATTCTATCACCAAAAATCCACACAGATATTGATATCACGAAAGATGACAAAAACGCGAAATTCAAAGTTAATTTCATCCTTGATAAAGACTGGCATCATATTTACTGTGATGTCTCCAAACACTATAATACCCCAAAAGGGGTAGGAGTTTATCACCATCAATATAAAATAGTACAGCAAATAAAATTACCCCCAGAATCTTCTATATTTACCGCAGAATGTTATGGTCTCTTGAAATCTATAGAATACATATTATTAGCGAAGCTTAAAAAAACAGTCATTTTCTCTGATTCAAAAAGCACTCTTGAAGCTGTTACGCTCATGTGTAAAAATTTACTGTTGAAAATTCAGACAAATCAGTCAATCAATCAGTATATCAGATTGTACATTGTGTATGGATTCCTAGTCATTGTAATATACCGGGTAACGAAAAACAGATCAGCTGGCTAACGATGCAATAATTTATTTATTTATTTATTTATTCTTACGGAGATTTACAGTTTTAATAATCACTATATCTAAATAACTTAATGCTAACATCAATACTAATAATAAATCTCCACATATGAGTAGTCAGATATCAAGACAAGGTCCGATTGGGGCAACTACAATCCAAAGGAATGAAACACTAATCTCTTAATACAAAAAAAATACAAAAAAAAATATATATACCTATCTAAAGAATAATGGTGTAAGTCCAATTTATCACGAAGATTGATTTAGTCATTAATCGCTTATTAATAATATGTGGAGACGCATACCCATATAAAAAATATCTTGGAATTTGAGTAGTCAAACTAAAGGTAGACATTTTAATACAATCCAGAGTTCTAGTCTTAGAAAGAAAGAAAGAAAGAAAGAAAGATGTATTTATTTACGTATTTAAAGCCAAGGTTCTGTAGCTCAAACCTTGGTAAGCTCGCTACGTCTTCCATTATCAGGATAATACTAGGTCATACTTGTACTCCTGTCCATCTTGCTCGTTTGAAGATTGTTGATAGTGATATGTGCGGATGTGGCGCTGATATTGGGGATTTAAACCACATATTTTTTGCGTGTACATTTTACGATAGGTCCTCTTTCATTACTTCCCTGATATCCCTTCGTATTCCGCTTCTTACTTCGATTACCACTCTTTTATATAATTACGTGTAACTCTGATATTTATAAAATTCTCTCTATGTTTATAAGTAAAAATAATATAAAGTTGTAAATATTTATGTAAGTTGAAATCCATATGTCCATTTCTGATCATTATAGTCCGTTATTTTGCCGTAAAACCCGTTTCCCTACCTTTTAATCATCGTCTCATTCCCTCCTTTAGCTTTGGTTGTGGCACAAACCGTGCAATGCCAAAAAACCCAAAAAAAGCTGTCAAAATTGATATCAATCAATCAATCAATCAATCAAAATGTCTTTATTTACTCACACATACATTACATACATATTAAGTACTAATAAAATAGTTATACGTATTATATTAAGGCAATGTAAGTGCAAGTCTGATGCCTATGCTAGGTATCAAATACCTGTATTACAGGACATCAGGCTCCCACCACCTCGAACGCTATAGGAAATTAACAAGGCTGTTGGAAAAGTGGAAACATCAACTATACAATAAACAAAGCATAACACAATATATAGTTAATATACAGGGAGACAGCATTATTAACATGTAAAATTTAGTAAACAATTTTATAGTGTGTGAGTGTAATTGTGTATGGATGATGTACGTGCAGATGAATGAATGTGTAAGAGTGTATAAGTGCGAGCATGTGTGTGTGTGTGTGTGTTCATGTCTATGAAAGAATTAGCTCGCACCACAATAAGATGAGTTATCACAACTACAGGTGTGATTTTAAATTCAATTAATTAATTTTTCAGTTTCATCATAATTGCGATCCAAAAGCCACCCCGTGATTAATTTCTTTACCCTACGTTGTAGGAGCGGGTAAATGTTAAGTAAAGCATTGAGCTTATTATACAAACGAGGGCCTCGGAAGCAGAAGAATCTGTGAGCGAATTTTCTTTTAAATCGGATATTGGTGCAGGCAATATTATTTCTGCGCTTATTTTGAACTAACTGTGGTTCATATGGAAGCATAGAATGTTTACGCAGCACTACTGCTAAAATAAAAAGCTGTCTAACAGTTAATACCCTCCAATGTCTATAGACATCAAAAGTCGGGTGCAAACGCGGAAGGAACGCACTGACTTTCAGTACCGCTCTTTGTGCTCGTTCAACTCTTATGAGGTGAGTCTTTGCAGCACCACCCCATGTAGTGATGCAGTAACCCAAAAGGGATTGACACAGTGCGAAGTAGACTGTTCTTAAAACGGACTGGCCAGCAATGTGACGTAAAGTTTTGAAGATAAAAATTAATTTCCTATCATAATATCATAAGGTTAGCATTCTTTGAGCAGAAAAGTTAAATTATTAGAGCGTACTTGACCAACAAAGTATAAATAAGCAAGCAATTTCAAGCAAAAACTAAAACTTCTTGTATTTGCCTACTTTACGGTAGAGCTTACCTATACTCTTTATTCCTTATTTGACCAAATGCAATTCGACTCATGAAACTAATTTTAATAGCTCTTTTGCCGTAAGTTCACCTCATGGTAGGTGCCGGAGCTGATGTTGGATAATGTCTCAATGTTAAGTCTTCATCTTAGGCCTCATTTTACCAACGTCAGATAAGCAATATTCGTCGAATAAAATACAATACGCCTAATTTGAAAATGTCACCTATTTGTCAACAATCATTTATGTAAATGTCATATTGAAATCGGTCGTTTTATACTATGCAGTCGGATAATTATCTGACATTGACCCTTAATGTAAAGAAACTACGGCTAAGGAGGTAAACTGAGATATTTCAACTTAATTCGAGTTTTCATTTTAAAACTATGCTTCGAGTACCTATTATTTATTTATTGATGGACTAGCGGTCCCCCGCGACTTCGTCCGCGCGTTTTGAGTATGCTCCCTCCCTTCCCGTCGCAGCGTGATGTTTTATATCCTAAAGCCTTTCTCAATAAACAAGCTATCTAACACAGAAATATTTTTTCAAATCAGTTCAGTTGTTCCTGAGATAAGCGCGTTCAAACCAATAAACTCTCCAGCTTTATAATATAACTAGCGGTCGCCGGTCCCCCGCGACTTCGTCCGCGCGTCTTGAGTTTGCTCTCTCCTCTCCCGTCGCAGCGTCATGTTTTATATCCTAAAGCCTTTCTCGATAAATAAGCTATCCAACACAGAAATATTTTTTCAAATCAGTTCAGTTGTTCCTGAGATAAGCGCGTTCAAACCAATAAACTCTCCAGCTTTATAATATAACTAGCGGTCGCCGGTCCCCCGCGACTTCGTCCGCGCGTTTTGAGTTTGCTCTCTCCTCTCCCGTCGCAGCGTCATGTTTTATATCCTAAAGCCTTTCTCGATAAATAAGCTATCCAACACAGAAATATTTTTTCAAATCGGTCGAGCAGTTCCTGAGATAAGCGCGTTCAAACAAACAAACTTTTCAGCTTTATAATATACTAGCGGTCCCCCGCGACTTCGTCCGCGCGTTTTGAGTTTGCTCCCTCCCCTCCCGTCGCAGCGTGAAGTTTTATATCCTAAAGCCTTTCTCATTAAATAAGCTATCTAACACAGAAATTTTAATTAATTAATTAAAATATTTTTTCAAATCGGTTTATCAGTTTCTGAGATAAGCGCGTTCAAACCAACAAACTCAGCTTTATAATATAATTAGCGCAAGCGCACGTTGTACTTAAGCTGCGAACATTATTTTGGTGCGGAGTTATGTTAAAACTGTGATAGCTTCTAAGATATTTATTAGAATCAAATGATATAAAGGGCAAGTTTGTTCTAAATGAAATGCTCGTGATGATGAATGTATTTATTTTGATAAGAATAAATACCTATGTGTATAATACACCTCTAAAAATGATGAATTATTTTTTTACAAATTTATTAACATAAAAAAGGTTGTAGTAAGTCAACCATAAAAGATAGACTTATGCTGTCGCGGACTTTATTATAGAACTCTTAATGCTGAACAATCCTGTCATACACGATTTTTGTGTAACTTTAGCGGTTTCCGCAGCGTACGCAGCGGAAGCTCTCAAAAGGAATATCTTTCTCCCGTTTTCGCAACATTTTTCATTGCTGCTGTGGTTTTGTAAGTCGTATCTTTATGTTATATAGCTTAAAGCCTTCCTCGATAAATGGACTATCCAACATAAAAATAATTTTTCAAATCGGGCTAGTAGTTTCTGAGATTAGCGCGTTCAAACAAACAAACAAACAAACAAACAAACTCTTCAGCTTTATAATATTAGTATAGATTAACGCAAGCGCACGTTGTACTTAAGCTGCGAACATTATTTTGGTGCGGAGTTATGTTAAAACTGTGATAGCTCCTAAGATATTTATTGAAATCAAATGATATAAAGGGCAACTTGGTTCTAAATGAAATGCTCGTGATGATGAATGTATTTATTTTGATAAGAATAAATACCTGTGTGTATAATACACCTCTAAAAATAATGCATTATTTTTTTACAAATTTATTAACATAAAAAAGGTTGTAGTAAGTCAACCATAAAAGATAGACATATGCTGTCGCGGACTTTATTATAGAACTCTTAATGCTGAACAATCCTGTCATACATGATTTTTGTGTAACTTAAGCGGTTTCCGCAGCGTATGCAGCGGAAGCTCTCAAAAGGAATATCTTTCTCCCGTTTTCGCAACATTTTTCATTGCTGCTGTGGTCTTGTGAGTCGTATCTTTATGTTATATAGCTTAAAGCCTTCCTCGATAAATGGACTATCCAACATAAAAATATTTTTTCAAATCGGGCCAGTAGTTTCTGAGATTAGCGCGTTCAAACAAACAAACAAACAAACAAACTCTTCAGCTTTATAATATTAGTATAGATATTTCAATTGTTTTTCAAAATTTCGAAATAAATTAGTCAAAATCATGCAGAATCAATTTGCAAAATGTTTCTATGGTAACTTCTATGACGCATATGTATACGTTCCAAGTTTATTGACCAGCGCACGAAATAACTCATGACTCATAACATCAATCGCCCCTACAATCGGGCCGTGAAATTTCTTTTTGTGTGTGAAATCGCTGCTAATATTGATCGCTCGTTTAAGACTGATATGACCGTGACAATTCATAACATGCAATCTCTATCACATATCGCTAGTAACGTAAGGAAGATGAAGTTTCAGGGTGAATGCTATACGCCTATAAGCTCATACTACATATACTTTTGCCAAAAAGTCGGCTGGGGTTATGCATTAGTAACCATTGTAATTGCGTGACGTCATAACTGAATTTTCAGGGCTATGATCTTAGTTCTTGCTAAAATATGCTATCTGCTCTGACAGTGCACACTATTTTAACCAATTGAATTACTCCGACTTTGACTCCTTGCTATTATGAGAGTTGAAATTGCTTGGGTACATATCACTTAAGTCTGATGTACAAAATAAAATGCTCAAAGCTTCCCTTTCTTCATTCATCACATAAGTATTATTCCTAGCAACAAGAATTTGCACTACAGCGAGCACCGCTAGTATATCAAGCTTTGAGCTTTCGGAAAGCTCACTAGACTGTCTCTGAGCTTTGCGTAATCCTCCGTGTCAATGTGTCATCATCTCACAAAGCTCTTAGTATTTTATACAAAACTCGAGATCTAGAGTTTCCTAGTGCTATTGTTTGTTAAACGGCGACTTAGCATAGCACTATGTTACTGAAAGATGTAGATCATGTGTTAACTGTTCAAGCAGACAATATACAATACATTTTCTAACATTCCTGATCCTAAATAAGATAATGCCTAAGGATATAAGGAAACTAGTATAATGTTCAAATCACATACTTACTAAATTACAACCACACGGTGCTAGTGCACTTTTTTCTTGTCTCTCGAAATATCATAAACACGAAATGCAATCTCACAGTTGAAACCCCGTCAAATAAGCACTTTACAAAAATTTATTCGTATAAGGGTTTGGAAGCATCAACTCTTGTTTTAAAGTTTTCAGGAGAAATCACTAAGCGTCTGCTGCTACACAACCAATATATTACGGTGATTAGTCACGTCACTGCGACGTGCTTCCATCTTCTCACACGCCACGGCCGTGACACGTCACGTCACGCACCCGTTGCATCCCGTCACGACGTCATTATACGCACATAAATGTAAATTAATGTGCAATCAGATTGGAACTTTAGCCTCTACCCATTGAGTAGCCTTCAACATTAATTAAAATGTATTTTAATACTCTCTGCTGGAAAGTTATTAAGTTAAATCTAACAAAAATACAGACTACGCTATGTGGGGATAAAATTGACCCTTTTGGAAATTGGAAAATAAATAGATAATTATGAACGCGGGAGATATTTTTGAGATATGCAGTATACCCTTAATTCAAATATAAGGACTTACATATGTGACAAAACTTAACAGAGATAAACCCACTCATATCATGCCAGCCGGGCCAATTAAGACGTTAAAAGGAGAGGCGTTGTGTTGGGCACATTGTTTTTTAATGAAGCATAAGTAGATATGGTCAACACGAAAAATATACTGATGGTGAGTGAATTAATTTGCAAAGATGATTCAGTCCCGTGCCCGTCACGCAGTGTGCGCACGACATTTGATAATGCCACGGCCGTGACACGCTCGCTCACACCATTGATGCCCCATCACGAGATCGTTTGATATTTATATTGTTACAAAAATAAACATAAATGCGAAACTTTGCTGCCACTAACATGAATAGTGAGACCCGCTAGTATAACATTGCAAGGTCAAAGGTTTATGAACCAGCAGTATTGATCCAATTCTAAAAACAAACGCCACTGACTGAATTGAATTTCAGTAAATCAATCTTTACGTCTGTTAAATAAAGGTAGTCCTCCTTGTGTCATTTTTTTCGCATCTCTAAAGAACAAAGGAATATTATTTTCAATTCATGGCAATTTAGATTAAGAATCGCTAATAAATCGGCAAGTAAGTGCAATATTAATGTAGATTTTTAGTTGAGTAGATATTTGTGGCATTCTTATGCAGACTTTTAGCAAAAAAAACTTTGCGAACTAACTAAAATCTTGTTGTGTCTCATTCGCTGAGGGTCTGTTTGCTCGCTTGACAAAAATGAAAGAATAACACAAACATTCCAGTTTTTGTCGGGATGGCAAAGAGATTTTCCTTAAATAAGGTAGCAAAGTGTTTAGTGCGAAACCCTCAGTAAACATTTACTGGAAGTATCATTCTCAACTTTTAGGTACTCTAAACGACACAAATTGAATTGTTCTGAAATTATGATTTAAACGTTTTGACGATATTAATGTTAGGTACGAGTACGTCTAACAGGATACAGGTAAAAATAAGTAAATAAATAAAAAATAATAGTCCCCTAGCCGATTTCGACTACGGTGGCCAGTCACAACGACTAGCCGACTGCGCGGGACATATTATAGTGAACAAGTGTGTGCGCAAACACAGGTGCACTCTCTATTCCTTCCACTCTCATAGCCCGATGGGACAGCAATCTGACACGACCTGAGAGAGATGGCGCAGGTCCAACGGCTTAACGCGCTTATCCGAGGCACGGGGTGAAACACCGCCAACTTTCAAACTCCAGGCTACCCTAAGAATTTCTGAACAGAAAAATCCACGTCTATATTTTTGGCCCGACCCGGGGATCGAACCTGGGACCTCTGGCGCAGCCGTCGCTTGAAAGTGCGACCCTCCCACCGCTGCGCCACCGAGGCAGTAAATAAAAAATACTAGTAAACTCAATCCCGCAAACCAGTCACATAAAATTAACTATGACTAAGATTTCTATCCAGGTCCTAAAAATGTACCTACGTGATATCCCCACCTTGAAAGGATCACGTTAAACATCTGACACTTTAAAAATACCTTATAGGTAAGTACCTACTAAATAAAAATGTATTAACTTTTACCGGATCTAAAAAGGAAGGTAAAGGATGGGTTTATTTTTTCACTGATTTAAAGTGCGAAAGCGTTTTATTCGCGACGCCGCCGTAGAACGTGACTTCACCTTCCATTTGCAAAAAAAATGTGTCGGTCTCAACTCTGTACCGTCGGAAATACAATTTAAATGAAAACCCATTTTATTGTCCTCCCTTATAATTTTGATTTCTTTTAACATAATACTGATATAATTTGCTTCTGCTTCATTCTGCTATGTGGAACAGGAACTTATAATGTAGAGTCTGTTAATGATCATCATTATCAGTCATAGGACGTTTACTACTGAACATAGATCTACCCTACTTACGGTTTTCCACAGCGACCGATCACAAGCGATCTGCATCCAGTGTGATCCTGCGATCTTAACAAGGTCGTCTGTCGATTTTGTCGGTGGACGTCCTACGCAACACCTTTGATCAAAGGGTCTCCAATCTAAAAAAAAAACTGTCCCACCAGCCAATGATATCATATACAAGAGCAGCCATCAGTTCTTTGCTCATCACCACATTGTTTTGACAAAATTACAAAAATCAAGAGTGAAGGTCACACAGTTAGGATACATGAAGACTAGTGAGACGAATGTTATTGTATTTAGAAGTAGATAACGCGTAGCCAACAAGAAGAGTACACAAATATGGCACCGTCTGATTAATGGATGTCAATGGATTGATCAATGGATTTGCATCCATCAGACATCAGTTTCGAAACAGAGTCATCATAGAGAAGTGAGGTGTTGTATACTTGACAATCTTTTACCGTCTCACCGGTGATCTAGTTCTAAATAAAATATCATTGAGTGGGACCGATTCGAGTTACTAAGACCCCTTACACACTGCAACTTTGAGCATCGATGCAGTCGAGCGTTCTGAAAGCGAGCTTCAGCATCGCGACTCACGCAATGAACATATTTAATTTAACGACGTAGTGGCGCGTTAGCATCGATGCAGTCGCGCTTCTGAATCGATGCTAACGGCCGTTAGTATAGATGCAGTCGCCATAATATATTACATAATTTGACAATTTCCAACTTCTTCATCGCGAGTGCATCGATGCTGACGCACGTTAGCATCGAGACTGCATCGATACTAAAAGTAGTACAGTGTGAAAGGGGTATCAGTATTATTTTCGCTTAACTGGTAGTTTGTTAAAATTAAAATAATGTGACATATCCTATAGCGTTATTATTTATTGTCTTGCATCTAAGTTTATCTACGCTTATCCATGTTCATCCATCCATATTCGGCCGATTTACATAGGTACAAGTACTACCTACTCTGTTGAAACTTGATCAATCCTCGGAATTTCGTGGGTATACAATAGGATCCGAAGTTCTAACTACGCATGTGCTTTACTTATCTAAACCCTGCCTAGCTACTCTATCAGATATAATAAGTTTAGTTAGTAATACTTAGATTTGCACTCGTCGAAATTAATCAAAATAATGTTACGAATTTAAGTTCATTATTTTAGTAGATTCATTTTCATTACTTACCTTCTTCCTACATTGTTTTACGTTTGAAGTTTGCTAGAAATACAGTGTGTTGTTTTGGTCAGTGACATCCAACTCGGGGATGATAATATGAGATATGCTTATTCTAAAAAAATACTTAAAATTATATGCAAGTTTATAAAAAGAAAACCTCTTCACAACATTCTAATAAACTTTAAAATCAATGGGGAAACTTGCACCCTCGCGCGTACTTCGCATGTATAGTCCACGAAATACGAGTACTACGCCGTTGCTAGTCAGCTACGAATAGGTGACCTGGTAGTTTCAACTCGCTCGCTAGCTAGTATTGCAACAATAAATAGATATTGTGGGTTTTTATATTTTTATACATATATTTTTTTGGGCATCGGTATCGATTGTACAACCACCCCAGAGTCGCTCGTCGCTGACCAAAACAACACTCCATATGAAATCCGTTATACTTATTTAAAGTTAGAGTCACGCCCCTTAACATTAGTCATTCTAAATGAAAATTCAAAAAAAATATTAGAAAACATAAGGTCCTATGTACAAAAAAGAAACAAAATTTGTTGGTTAATAATATTAATTTCTTTATATAAATATTTTTTTAAATTTAAATGTGATAACAAATACGTTAATATGAGTTTCAGGTACACAGATAAGTATAGTTTTTACTAAACTGTTTTTTTTAAATGATAAATTGTAAGCTACTTGATAAATCTACATGTCCTTTTTTAAAACTTAGGTGTATTTATAAAGGACAGTAATAATAACTGGGTTAGTACGACCTGCTAGAAAACTTAATTAGAGCATCTCACTTACTCACGTTACACGTCGTCACTGCATTCTCCAGACCTAGAAAAGCAATTTGGCCCCCAGAAATAGGTCGCCTGTCTACTAGTGAACAAACAGGCTGCATGGCCGTGACTCGCGCGCCAATTCGGTTAAAGATTTTTTGGAGTCCGCATAGCTAGGGTATAGACGTTCTGCCGCAGGCGACGGCCGCATTGCGCGTTCGACGCGGGATTGCTGGGCTTGGTTAACTGTTTATTTATCGATACTTATCTAGATCTAGTTAGCTATGAGTAACAGGATCTAATTACTTCAGTCTCGTTTCCTAATGATATAGTATAATAATTATAAATATGCGTCAGAAAACACACCAACTGTGTTTCGAATTAAGGAATTTTCTACCTTTTATTACGAATACCAGACACAACAAACATTTTTGACTTTTGACTAAGGTATTACGACGGGAGCGACTGCGATAAATTCTTAAATATAAATACATTAAAACATCCTTGACTTACGTACAAATGTTTGCACTCATCACACAAACATTTGCCCCTTGCGGGATTCGAACCCCGGCAGCCGGCATAGTACAGAACCAGAACAAACGCGTCAGTACATTTATATTAGAATAGTTTGTTAAGGCGCTACCTGGATTTTTACCGCGCACACTAGCGCCACTTTATTAGAAAAATCATAACTCGGTAAATAAAAGACCAATCAAAAATCTGGTAGATACGATTGTAGCTCTGATTATGTGGTTTAGACACAATGTTTAAGTTCAATTAAACAGAGTTATCTGCAGTTACAGTTAGCAAAAATGCTAAAAGTGGCCATATTTAGCAGTTTTTCTAACTCTAACTACAGTAAACTACTTTAGAAACAATTTCAACGTACTAAATAAACTATAGAACCTGTACTACAATCGTATCTACCAGATTTTTGATTGGACTTTAATTTAACGAGTTATGATTTTTCTACTAAAGTGGCGCTAGTGAGCGCGCTAAAAATCCTGGTAGCCCCTTAAGGGATTGCTACTATATTTTTGAGTTTTACCGATATTTCGGTACGGTTGCAAGTGTCATGATCTCAGCATAATAATATGCCAGTAATACCGGTATTAAATTCAGTAAGCAATATCATAACTCTACACACCTTGTTAATACTCCTATATTTTTAACAGACTACAAAAACGTAAGAGGTTATCAATTCGACTGTATGTTTTTTTTTGTATCTATGTTACCCATAAAATCATGATCCCTTTTGGAAATAGTACTTCCATGACCTCATATCTCAGTCATTTGTCGACCGTTTCGTTAAAATTTTCCGCCAATCTAGAAGTTGGTCCCATTGTTGCCAAGTCGGGATCTGATAATGGAATCTTAGTGCAATGGAGGGAAAACCTCGAATCTAAAAGGCACATTTAGTCTTCTAGAATAATCTTAATGAAGACTTGTTGATAGTCGACATTGTGTGGGCTGAGCTGATGGACTCCTAAACGCTTAGGAGTTCAGTGATTTTAATGACAAAATATGATAGGTTGTTTGTAGCTTATTAAAGAACGGAGTCGAAAGGTGCATCTCCTCTTGGAATCACTAAAAAATTGCAATTAAAATTAACTTTTAAAAAGTCAAAACCTTTAAAGAGTTACAGATAAAAGACTTTTAATTGCATTTTGGTTTCGATGTCGGTTTTTACTTGGTCTACTTATCAAATCGATGGTTAATATCTTTCGATCTGACTGCATACTGTTGAACCATCGCTAGCATGGCATCCTTAACCTCGACGATACTACTACGTTGAATTGATTGAGATTTAGTCAGTGATTTAGTGAGCTGACAAAAATTTGGACGTGGAACATAAATGAATTTGCTTGCATAATAGCTCGCGCGACGGGATTTAGGATAGGCCGTGTAGTGCCAAAGAACGGATACGGAAATTGGCAATTGGTAAAAAACAGCAAAGTACAAGTCGAATTTGCGCAAAAAGGGTTCCGTATTAACTAAATTGGCACCATTTTTTATCGTCTTTACTTATCATGAAAGACATGATTAAGTTTAACGAGAATTGTCCATTTATTCCCTTGAAATTACATAATAATTGAAATAATCAGACGAAACCGGTTAAAATATTCATAAATATGAAATAAGAAACCAAAAACTTGCGCACGGGCGGGACTTGAACCAGCACTTTCTGGCTAACTGGGCCAAACGTTCTACCAATTGAGTTACCGTGCTGTCTGTCGGACCCTGCGAAATTTGTGGTCTCTTACGGATATGTAGCCAGAAAGTGCTGGTTCACGTCCCGCTCGTGCGCAAGTTTTTGGTTTCTTATTTCATCTTTATGAATATAAAATATGACACTGTGAGTGTTAAAAACATTCTAAACCACGGTCAAAATATGTTTATTATTAATTTATTTATTTATGTCAACAAGTGGACCAATTACAAATTTTAATTACAAAATAAATTTAAAACATGTCAAAATAGAAAGTTAACATCGTCCCGTGCATGTACCATGTTACAGTGATACATATACCTACAGGCAGTCAAAACGCTCGGCGAAAACGCGCAGGATCCTGTTTAGATTTCCAAAAAAAATATATCTCCTAAATAAAAGAGACCGTTTAAATCTAATTTTCTTCAGTTTCAATCGCAACTAAAACAAATATTTTAACATCGGGTTGATTTGTAAACTCTAGCCTCCGTAAGTACTTGATAGTAACTAATCATACGTCTATCTACGCCTTTAATAAGCTAATTGTACTTCTGAAGACGAATATTCATGTTTCATTAACGATGATATTGTGAGTAGAGAAAGATATGGTGTATAAACCCTCGAAGTACCCAAATTTACTAGTTAGACGGTAAGCAATTTCAATTAAAGGCTAGTGTTCCGAATAAATAGACGGCAAATGCGAGGCAAATCCCTGGCCAATTAGCGCTAGTAATCTGGGCCTAATAGAGCCCTCCTACACTCGGTAAATACTAATTTTAGTACCTTGGAGGCTATAGTATAGAGTATTGATAGCTCTAAACGTGGAGTAATATATTCCGTAGTATAAAAAAAAAGTAGACCTACATTAGGTAGAACAGATTGAATATATTATTCTTATTTTAACCAGAGAGTCTGTTTTACAGCTAAAATCTATGATTTTTTAATGTCGGAACGTTCTTACTTTTTCTCATTCACTATAAGTGAGAATGGGTGAAATAAAACATGGGAATTGTTTCGTTTTTAGGCAAAATTTTAAGTTTTCATGACCCAAGCATCATAATGCTTGGAACACGAGACTACAAAGCAGCGACTTTACAAAGCTTTCAATAAAGGATGCTAATACCGTGTATGTCGCAAACATGATATTTTCTCATTCGCAAATACCTGGAGCTAGAAATATTGAATATTTTCCATAGCTGTTAAAGTATCCAGTGCTCAGTCAGGCCCTGCGAGCCGAGGATATTTTTACCGCCCTGCCGATGGTTGTCATGGCAACCGCCGTGCCTTTCCGATCGACTGCCCACGTAACTTCTAAGTTAGAAAGTACTTGAACGCAGATTTACCTTTGACTAATGGGTAATACAATATAGTATAGAGACCTTTGTTATATTGAGCAAACATGCTTTTAACATTGCCACTACCGATCGAAAGCGAAAGTGTGAATTATCCGCTGAAACCTCTAACCTTGTTTTCACTCCCTTAAGCAATTGATTTTGAAGTCCTCCTAATGTTTTTTCAGGGATTTAATTATGTTAGTGCCAAATAACAGACGTAGTTTCTGATAGATTCGTTGCTCGGACTTCCATTTTCAAGACTTGCACTGCCATCTATCCGGAGAAATAAAAACTATTTACTACCATCTTTTAAATACATATATTGGTATGCTGTAGACGAGAAGTAACAAGGTAGGTACCAAGAAAGAACGAACTAATAGTATTCGGTGTATATAAATCAGTAGGTACTTCATTTACCTACTTAAATACAATCGTCATCATCCTCGTCATTCTCTAGACCCTAGACACCGACCCGGTGCAATGTTTTTGTCTTCCATACAAATACAGACAATGACACAATATCATGAACATAATCAGCCAAAGGACGTCACTACTGAACATAGGGCCCTCACGGTTTTCCACAGCGACCGGTTGTGAGCGGTGAGCATCCAGTTAGGTCGTCTGTTCATCTTGTCGGTGGACGTCCTAAGCTGAGCCTTTAGTCGAAGGTTCCCAATCTATAACTATTCTGCCTCAAAGGCTATCAGTTCTTCGCTCTTCGTGCCCTTGCCACTGCCACTTGAGCTCACTGCTTCGTAGGGATATGTCCATTACCTTAGATCTTACAACGTTTCTCCTCGTTTTTGATTCGATCGATCTCCTAGCTAGACCAAGCATAGTCCTCTCCATCGCTCGTTGTGTGATTTTGAGCTTCTTTATGAGGCCCATAGTTAGAGACCACGTTTCGGATGACGCGCCCCACTATCGCATTAACGCACACAAGCAAATTAAAAATATGGAAGCTAGGAGAATTTAGGCTAGGCATACTTATACAAATGCTTTTGCAATTGGTCATTCAGTTGACGGTGGGACGCAAAGGATTTGTTGTGTCAGCGCTGCTCCTAAAGAGAGCGTTGTTAGATTTATCACGCGACTAGTCGACCGTGACGTAGGCATACAGGGGGCCAATTCTCGTGCCATTTGTATACGAAAAAAGTTCACTGCTCGAATTTTCTTTGTCGAACAAAAAAATGTTTTTGAAATCTCAGGGTCACTATTTCTGTGTATGTTAAATTTTTTTATACGCTAGTTTTTTTAAGTGTACATATTTTACTTGTTTTTGTCAGTAAAACGATTAAAATCGCAATCAAATTACCACACGAAAAAAGTTCGATTTCCGTGAGAATCGTCCCCCAGATCTTAATTTGCGGAACAGTCGACACACCCACACAGATGAAATGTTGTTAGTAAAATTTGCACTCACACATCGAAATCAACTAAAAGGTAGTGGGGCGAATCATTTCAGTTTATACAAGTTTTAACAAACAGTGGTTGTAGACTTTCGTCTTCAATCACTCCGCTAATTGAGACGAGAAGACACTCAGGCAATATCAATACTTCTTAATTAGAGCCACGGTTGTTTGAGGCACTAAAAACTCATAGCTAGGACTCATATTGCAAGTCACTAACGACTAGAGCTTCATCCTCAACGTGCAATGACGGATTTGCATTAATCATGGGATATTTTTTAGTTATTACAACTAAATATGAGTAATTATTATTAATATGCTACAAACTATTATTATTATAATGCTATAAAAGTTCTAATTTACGGGACCAAAACAACGAGAATTCCAAAATACTATTCAAAATATCAAAAAGTATATTTCCACTGAAAACATGATAACAAAGTAACAATTAACCGAATAATATGTTATAAATATTACAAGTAGTCACAGGATAACAGTATTCACTTCTGTCTTAAAATAGTTCTAAATATAACATGGGTTGATAACCATTATAGGTAAATATATACATTGGTACATTTGGTAAAAAAATGTAAATCTTAGTCACAGTCTACATCTTAGGCAGAACGTTCAAAGCTTTACCATTTAAATTAAAAAAGTTTGATAAATAAAATTTCATTAATTTACATGATTTTTGCAATATTTACAAATTAATTTGATATCACAGAGCTCTCTCAATGTGCCATTTTTCCGACACTTTTCCAAGACTGTTTCACTTTAGATCATTATTTTCTAATGCAGTGAGCATTTGTATAGGTAGATGTTTCTACCTATTTAATACAGGCCACACACTTTATTGGCAGGGATTGCCTTATCTGAAACAAGTGAAAAATAATACATTTTTATTGGAACTGTGCTCGACCCATAAAATTATTATCCCTTTGGAATAGAACGACAAAAGCGAGATGACACTAGGAGCAAACTGTGTGATAAAAAGAGATGGGAGATGCGAATTAGCAGAACCGTTTTTAGCAGCTGTCAGTCAGTCCGGAAGCCTATGAAAGCTCGCTGAAAATTTCTCTCATTTGAGTTTTTGAAAATTTATATGAAATTGTAAATAAATAAATAAATAAATATCCTTTGGACATTCCCACACATCGCCATCTAGCCCCAAAGTAAGCTACTCAAAGCTTGTGTTATGGGTGCCAGACAACGGATATAATACTTAAAAAAATTTTTTTTTTTTTTGTAAATACATACATGATATACATAGAAAACACCCAGACTAATACAAACAGACATGTTCATGCACACAAATGTTTGTATTGTGCGGGGATCGAACCCGCACCCGCTGCGTAGTAGGCGATTTCTCGACCACTACACCAGACGGGTCGTCGTGTATATTTTGAAGAAATATTTCTGTTGAAACATGGTGACTTGATCGGTGATTGATTGTTTGTTGTTCATGACAGCGAAATAGCCCAACAAATAATCATTCAACAGGTAAATTAGTCCAAATCGAAGCCTCTTAATATACGACTTATATTTACCAATGCGCTTCAAATTTAAAGTACGCAGTTTTATTATTCTATTCTACAAACGTTAATTTACGTAAAAAGTAATACAGAATAACACAGGGAATGTATATACGAATATTTTATATAATGAAATAATATTTAGTTTTACACTAGAGCTGCATGTTCAATATTTTGTGTCGGCTGTTTATCATGCAGTAAACTAATATGTTCATCTTAGGAACATTGTTTTTAATGACCTGATCAAAAGGTTATCTCATTTAAAGCTACAAATGTTACTTACTTAAGTTAGTTATACTGACATCTTAAATCGGTTTCGTTTGACAGCTTTTACTTGTCCTTCTATTCCGATAGGAATATTAATTTTATGGCTCGACCACAGCGTCTTGGCGAACGTTGAAATGACAAATGGCTGGCTGTCATTACAAAAAAGCCACCAAAGTCATTCCAATAAAATATTGTATTAATCATTTATTTTATTTATGTTGAAGTATGTGTACACACCAACATCACAAGGTCCGATTTTCCAATGGTCAGATAAAACTTATCAGACTGATAAATTATAAAGTGACAGATTAAAAAAATACAGTGACGTATGATTGCTGACAATTAGGTGACGTTTGCATATTAGCCATATTGTATTTTGTTCGACGAATATTTGTTATCTGACTATTGAAAAATCAGCCTAAATGTAATACTTATTAATACAATAAAATGAACGGATACGTCAAATTTGTACTAAAATTGTTAAAAGAATGTTGACAGACGTCCACCAACGTGCTTGTTTTTCTTTGGTCACTGTGAGCGATGACATCGTTTAAAGATCCCCCACCAACTACCGCACACAGGGAATACGAATTTTATTTCTTATTTTTTCTTATAATTTCTAAACAGGAATATCATTTATAGCGTGGAAATGTTGTCAGGAAATGTATGAAATCAGAAATTCATGTGAAATCTTTTGACGACCACCGTAGTGTTGTGTTTGTTGGGTTTGATTCCCGGTCGGGTCAATATAGAAATCAAAATTTTCTATATTGTCTCGGGTCTGGGTTTTGTGGTACCACCGTTGTGTCTGATTTCCATAACACAAGTGCATTGGCTACTTACTTGGGAATCAGAGCAATGTATGTGATTGGTGTCCAATATTAAAAAATCTTAGGACAGGACTGATTTGCTAGAAACTCGTTAGGATTTTAGGTTAACTCGTTAGGTTATTAATGATATTTCCTGCAACATAGTCTCTATCTATCTACACATTACCAAATAAACTCAGAAAATAGAACAATGTCAGATGCCATATTCGTAACTAATGTTGGCCTCTACAGGGTGTTGTTTTGGTCAGCGACGAGCGACTCAGGGGTGGTTGTAAAAACGAAACTGATGCCAACAAATTGTCGAATAATAAATCATTTATTATTGCAATACCAGCGATCGAGTCAAAACTACCAACACCAGGAGCTCTATTTTTGAATCACTCGCTTGGATATGGCGTGCGATTTCCGTTCGAAACCAATCAAAATTTCAACGAAAACCGAGCAAAATATATACGCAAATACTTACAATATTGAGTTATATATTTTTTTCATCACTCCTGTGTGGAATTAAACTGTTTTTAATATCACACGCCATTTTGGCGCGAATGATTCAAAAATAGAGCTCCAGGTCGCCTCTTCGTAGCTTACTTGCTACGGTGTAGTATTTCGTAGATGCGCGTTAGCTACGCGCGAGGATGCGAGTTTCCTCATTCTTTTTTATTTTTTTTAAAGAGGTTTCTTATTTAAAAATTGCACAAAATTTTAAGTTTTTTTTTAAATAAGCATAACTCATATTATCATCCCTGAGTTGGATGTCACTGACCAAAACAACAACCTGTATGTGTATAACACGCCAGGTTATAAAGCAAAACAATAACTATATCTGTAAAACAAACCAAAGGAAGTCAGAAGAATTCCGTAGTAGCAGACTGCCCGCAGTCATCAACAAACCAACTGCAAACAGAATGCAATAGCTTTAAAAATATTGCCAAACAAACTCACCAATCATTTTCGGGTACGGCAAATTCAGCGTATCCATAATATGAATAAACTCTTTCAACGATTTCGTCAGCCTTGGATTGTATTTTTTCTCCTCACCCACCGTGGTTGCTGTCTGTCCTTTATAATCGTGGGCCGGGTATAACGTATAATAGTCGGGTAGGATGAATATTTTACTATGAACAGAGTTGTAGAGACCCTCTGAAGAGCCTTCTTGGAAGTCAGTGCGACCACAACCGCGGATTAGAAGAGTGTCGCCCGTGAACGCGATGCCCTGAAATAATATAATTGTTTTGTGAGTTTGACATCTTATACAACATAAGATGGTTGTATCTAGATTCTAGCTCTCGCTTAACAATGGAAAAACACGACCTCCGTGGTCGAGTGGCTAGCACGCAGGTATCAAGCGTCGGCTCGTGAGGTTCCGGGTTCGATTCCCGGTCAGGTCAATGTAGAAAACGATCTTTTCTATATTGTCGGGTCTGGGTGTTGTGGTACCACCGTTGTGTCTGATTTCCATAACAAGTCCATTGGCTACTTACTTTGGGATCAGAGCAATGTATGTGATTGGTGTCCAATATAACAAAAAAAAACTCCTTCACATAGAAAAAACCGTGCTTGTATCTGAAGTCTACGCGAATACTTCTCAGTAATTCAAACACTATTTACGGATATTTATAAAATTGTATACCCCGACGTTTCGTGGTTACGGGTAGAAAAATATCCGTAAATAGGGTATGAAACAATATAATTATAGTTTAAAGAAACTAAAAAAACACGTTTTTATAGCTAATCGAACTAAAAAGTAGAAAATATTTTTTAATTACAAAAAGTTAGAGAATAATTCAATTCAAAGTAAAAGCGTTAGTTTTTTTAAACTATAATTTATTTTTAATTTTTTAGTTCAATGTTTCAATTAATTATTTGCGGACATGCGACACGCGATAGCTCTATCTTTCTTACTCCCTTACAGAGGATCCACGAAAGAATTTATTAATCCTGGCGGTCCTTATAAGGATATTGAGAAACTGTTATAAAATTATTGCATTGTCATCGGTCCTTGATACGTGTGCAAAGTTGCAAATTAATCAAACTTCTGGAAATCGGTCAAATTTATGCTCAAAGATTCCATTACATACATACATACATAGATACAACCCAAGCTAATAAAAGCGTGGTAATAAAAATCCGTTTCCAATCATCAAACCAATAGACATTTTCCTCTGTGATCTTGTAAAGTCCATTTTTCTTCGCTAGTCCAATAATGTGAACAATCTTTTCACAACTCTTAAAATAATAACAGTAAATTAAATTAATTGCCTATTTGATTGAGGAATATCTCAGTATTCAACGATACATTATTACCTATGTAAGTTGTAAATTTTGTGTTTATCTGATTTTAAAATTCATCATTTCATTAAAAAGGAATGTCAAGATTGTTAACAATTTTCGACTGACAAAGAAACGGACTGTAATTTTAACAAGAATTTGGAGTTATGGACACATGGTATTACGTAAAGTTTATAGGTTTGCAATGTAGAAAAGCTCTTGAATTCTCCGCTCTGTGATATCTTTTAACTTCTTTCGGTTTTCAGTAACAAAAAATAGACATTACGTTCTAGCTTCCCAAAGTACTTACTTACCTACCCAATAATATCAGATGTTTGTTGATATTAAGTGAAAAGGTCACGATTCCTATTCTTCCATTTATAACACACTAGAGGTCCCCCGCGACTTCGTCCGCGCGTTTTGAGTTTGCTCCCTCCCCTCCCGTCGCAGCGTCATGTTTTATATCCTTAAGCCTTTCTCGATAAATAAGCTATCCAACACAGAAATATTTTTTCAAATCGTTCCAGCAATTCCTGAGATAAGCGCGTTCAAACAAACAAACTCTTCAGCTTTATGATATATTAGCGCAAGCGCATGTTGTACTTAAGCTGCGAACATTATTTTGGTGCGGAGTTATGTTAAAACTGTGATAGCTCCTAAGATATTTATTGAAATCAAATGATATAAAGGGCAACTTGGTTCTAAATGAAATGCTCGTGATGATGAATGTATTTATTTTGATAAGAATAAATACCTGTGTGTATAATACACCTCTAAAAATGATGCATTATTTTTTTACAAATTTATTAACATAAAAAAGGTTGTAGTAAGTCAACCATAAAAGATAGACATATGCTGTTGCGGACTTTATTATAGAACTTTTAATGTTGAACAATCCTGTCATACATGATTTTTGTGTAACTTAAGCGGTTTCCGCAGCGTATGCAGCGGAAGCTCTCAAAAGGAATATCTTTCTCCCGTTTTCGCAACATTTTTCATTTCTGCTGTGGTCTTATGAGTCGTATCTTTATGTTATATAGCCTAAAGCCTTTCTCGATAAATGGACTATCCAACGTAAAAATAATTTTTCAAATCGGGCCAGTAGTTTTTGAGATTAGCGCGTTCAAACAAACAAACAAACAAACTCTTCAGCTTTATAATATTAGTATAGATAGCTGATGTCATTATCTCCTCAACAATACGTGATAAGTTATCAATTGCTAGCACAATCGACAGTGTTAACTGGATAATATGATTATCGATAAGAATTGAATAGGTAATACTAAAACAAGACAATGAAATGTATTCTATTGGGAATCTAAACGTTACTAATATAATTGTTTTTTTATGCTTAGGTATTTAATTTTCAACTACAGGCCTCCGTCCTCATCCGTATCGGATTCGTATAATATTGTTTCATTTTCCTCCGGGAAAACATCGCGTCGATTATGTAACGGATAAGAATAAAAGCGATACCACCCTTACGCTACCCAATTAATATTACTTCAATCCAAGCGATACTTCGTAATACTCCGATAGGTTTTGAAGTTCACTTCAAGAACAAGAAAAATAGTAAAGATAGTGGTTGATATTACAAGAGCATACTGAACCTGTTGATGACAAATATAAGTCAGACATCCATTCGTATGTCCAGGTGTAGCGGTCGCCAACAGCTGGTATCCACCGAATGTGACCAGGTCTCCGTCCACCAGGTGTATGTCTGCCTGAGCACCTGATGCTTTGCCAATCACGCTTTTAGCACCCGGTAATAAGGACTTCAGCTTCCCCGTGCCTGTCACGTGATCGGCGTGCATGTGTGTGTTCACTGAAATAAAAAATAAAACCTCAATGTAACTTTTAGGTAACCTATTAATAGATGATATCATACCTTGATATCTAAATACATCTTATTTCATACGTAAGTATGAAAGAAGATTTATTTTACCATACCAAAAGGAGCTTCATAATCTAAATAAACTTGCATTTTTTAAAGTTAAATTAAGTGGTGCCACTAATCCTAAGAAATAGTCAATAATTTGTGTGTACCAGAGCATTCTGAATGGTTCACTTAATCGCAGCATTGACTTTTACATTGTCTACTATCTCTTTAATCGTGAACCACTTTGGTTTGCGGAAGCAAACATATCAGGATTTTCGCAGAAAGGATGGCGGCCTATACAGTCTCATTAGTCTGCAAGCACGTATGTTACTGGCTAATAAAGTGATATCTTTCGCAAACAACAGGTCAGCCCGAGCTGGGTGATAAGCGTAGCGTCCCTTCTATGCACCTGGTTCATGTTGTGGTCTGCCTGTAGATTTTTTTTATTTTTATATAAGGGGCCGTCCATTAATCACGTGAGGTCGTTTTTCTCTTTTTTTTAACCCCCCCTCCCCCCTGGTGATATTTGGTGAGGTTTAGGACAATTCCCCCCCCCCCCCTCCCCCCTGGATCACGTGTATTTTTTTGGAAGTCTATGTCAAGGCTATTTATAACTGGAAAAAAATGGTGATTCGAAAAACATTTATATGTATTTGCAATAAAATTAATTAATAATTAATTAATGTTGTCTTCGTCTCACGGAATTGCAAGACTTGCATTTAAGGTTACAACTGGTAAAGCTCCTTCTTCACTGGCAGTTGTTATTGGCAAAGAGGTTTGTGACAGCAAAAAATTCTCGCGCCGTTCAAAATTTCTGTTCAGAAATAGCGCTTTTTGACAAAAAATGAATATAATTAATACACGTGATGTCTAACGAGACCCCCCCTCCCCACTAGTGATGTTTCGTGATGTTTTCCGTACCCCCTCTCCCCCCCCTTTTGAGCCTCACGTGATTAATGGACGGCCTCTAAGTAATATTGGACACCAATCACATACATTGCTTTGATCCCAAAGTAAGTTGCTAATTCACTTGTGTTATGGAAATCAGACACAATGGTGGCATCACAACACCCAGACCCGAGACAATATAAAAAAAAAACTACAATTACCCGACCAGAATTTGAACCCGGGACCTCGGAGCGACGACGCCTTGAAACCAGCGTGCTTAGCCACTACACTATTGAGATGGTCAGATATGTAATGCTGGCAGACCAGACAGTGTCTAAGCTAACAAACATAGTCCACCACCAAATCATTACTTACTGCGGTGTAATATAGTGGTCAAATGCCATACCAAAATATATTTTTTTTATAAAAATATGGACTCACTTGCAAACAGCAGCTTCAGCCCAAGCTGACTGATGAGCGTGGCATCTCTCTCTGCATGCTCGATCACCGGGTCTATCAACACCGCCTCCTTAGAGTTCTGGTCTGCGAGCAGGTACGTGTACGTGCTGCTGACTGTATCGAAAAGCTAATAAACATTGTTACTATATACGAATAAGGTATTAAGGTGTACGGGGACGAGAGTGGAGACGCAAGAGCCTACACTTGGTCATATGAAAAGTGATTTTAAGTAAGGTAACTCTAGCCCTGGCTAAATACTTTTAGGCATAGTAAAGATATACCTACTGATAATGTACACAATGTTAAAGCTTGGTTTGATGGATACCCAACCTGTAAGTGTGGTTTATAGGCTATAGAAAAAAAAAGTGAAGTGACGAATAGCTGAAATATCTCGAACAATGGCTCAATAAAGTATTTTTTTACTAGATGTTTTAAACTGCATACTACAATTACAACAATTAACAACTGCACGTTATTGATATCACAGGTAAAATTATCCTAATAATATTATAAACCCGAAAGTTTGTAAGAATGAAAGTAAGGGTTACAATGTTTGTTACACCTCCATGCAAAAATCTACTGAAAAAAGAAAAAAGGTTTTGATAATACTATCCAAAAATTTTGCTATTTACATGAGGGTGTAGCCGCAGGATACTGATAGTTTAAAGTTACATTTTCATGTGCAAATAGAACTAAGAAAAAGATCAATCAACTGGTTAGGTACTTAAGTATTACAAGTCGCAAGTACTAAAGTTCACAATTTATATAGCCATTATTCTTCCATTAGCACTCACCTTGACAATGAGCAAGGGCAAACAGAAGGCACCGACTGACAATCCAAGTTAATCCATCTAGGTATGTTATTGTTTGATTTTTACAAGGGTTAAAACCATATTTTTAGGTAGAACTTTTTGTTCTGTTTTTTTGAACTGGTTTCGGAAAATATGGCTATTTTTATTAGCTGGTTCAATTTTTTGCTCAGACAGGATAACTACCTAAGCTTCGTGAAGATCAGATTCAATAAAACGTTGCTTGCTTTTATATACGAGGGCTGCACTAAAAGGATCGGGAATAGAATCCCCCAAACCCATCCAAAACCATAATTTTTCGCTGTTTTACTGAATTTTAACGTGGACGTGTCAAGCTCAATGATGATCCCCGTCAAGGTCGTCGTAAAACTGCAGTAACCCATAAAATCGTTGATGCTGTGCGTAAGCTGATTGAGGAAGATCGGCATGAGACATACCGCGAAATTCAGGCAACTAGACATTGGCATGAGTCAAATACTAATAATATTGCATTAATAATAATAAGGTGTAAAAAAGTTGTTTTCCCGATGAATACCGCATTCGCTCTGTGAAGAAAAAAAAGCGGCTCGCGTTACTTAGTGCGTCAGAACTCTCGAAAGATTCCACGCAGGATCCTCAAATACTGTATACGACATCGTCTCAGGTGACGAATCCTGGATATATGCCTACGAACCCGAAACAAAAAACCAGTCACGAGTTTGGGTGTTCGAAAAATGAGTTAAAGCCAACAAAAATTGTTCGTTCACGGAGTGTTGCAAAAAAAATGGTGGCCACGTTTGTCTCCAAAAACGGTCATGTCGCGACTATTCCTCTTGAGGGACAAAGAACGGTGCAGAATGGTATGCGAGCATTTGTTTGCCACAGGTCGTTTCTGAACTCCGTAAAGAGAACTGCAGCCGCCGCATCATCCTCCATCACGATAATGCGAATACTCACACCGCGCACAGAACAAAAGAGATTTTAGAGCAAGAAAACATATAATTATTAGACCATCCGCCGTACAGCTACAACCTAAGCCCTAATGATTTCTATACTTTCCCTAAAATAAATAATAAATTGCGTGGTCAAAGATTTTCATCAACTGAAGAAGCTGTGGACACCTACAAAACGGCCATTTTGGAGTCCCAAACTTCCAAATGGAATGGTTGCTTGAATGATTGGTTCCGTCGTATGGAAAAATGTGTCAAATTTTACGGAAAATACTTTGAAAAGCAATAAATACATTTTTAAATAGTAATGTTGTGTCACTTCCTTGATTCCCGAAATTTTCAGTGCCTCCCTCGTATATATATATATCCTATCAGATATGTACAGTGGTAATTGTTTGACATATTTTTGTGAAATATAATAATACCTTCTTTTTTAAATCGTTTTAAAATTTTCACTTTGTGCCAATAATTATTATTTAAAAGTTACTGTAGACCAACTTAAGTGAGAGAATGGTGGGTGCAAATTGTTCATTAAGAAAACAGTAACAAAATAATAACAAAGTATGTTCATTTGTGCCCTTTCTTGCTGACTATTTGCAGTTGTAGTAGAGTTGACAACATCACAAAAAACACAGAGCAAATAATTCCGTACCACGCGTGAATACGTTGACAACTCGAGATGTCGTTTTTTTTTTTATTTGGCTTCAACGCTTCTATGACCTTATACCCTGCCAGTATTAAAAACTCAACTCGAAATACTCAAACAAAATCAAATTATTGCTTTCGTACATAAGTGAGTATCTACAATTATGGCAATAAATATTTGATAAAACGACATGTCAAATTAATAATACTTAACTAACAGCGTTTATATTATTGCATTTCGATTTATCAACATAAGTCCGAACATGCATTACTTAATATATTAACATATCGTTTGTGGATTTGCGAGTGTAATATGACAAAATCAGTTATCAAGTTGTGAACGTCTTTGAGTACGAAACACGCACATATATGTCGAGTTATCTAGTTATGCATGCTATCTAAAGTTGTGATATTTAAGAACATTTCGAATTGTCTAGTTATGCACGCTATCAAAAGTTGTGCTATTTTAGAACATTTCGAACTGTCTTGTTTTATTATTATAAAATCACACGAGTCATTTATGAAACTCTTTAAAATGGACATTATATCGTTTATAATAACAAAGCGTGAATTGTTACTTTTACTTACTATGAGAATACTTAAAATACGCATATAATTTATCTTTTATAAAAATAAAATCATTTCATCGTTTTAAGTATTTGATGACCGAATTTGACTCAAAATCAACTTTTAAGAAAACTTTAAGCGCGAGGTAATTTGAATTCAATTGTAAACAGATAATGCAGGTTTATACTTGAATGCCTTTCATATTACGAGTCACTGCCGATCTGTAGGTACATGATCAAAATAAGTTCGTTCGTTCATAAGATCGTGTCGGAACTTGTCAGTATCGAGTATCTCGTCGTCTGAGAAGGTTTTATTGTTAGTACGCTACTTAAGTGTTTTGTGTTAAAACAACTTTATATTAATTTTATGAAGAAAAACAATTATTGAGGCTCATTTATAATAATTATGAGTGATAATGAGGAAAAAGTAAGTACGCAAAAATACGTCTGCGTTTATCAGATAGGTTATAATATAAAATTATTTTGCATTGTGTGCTTGTTATAAATACTGATTGTACAGTTGTTTTTTTAATATTTTAGCAGAATGCTTTCAAGGGCTTATTACATAAAAAGCGTAAATTGCTTGAGCTACGAGAACTTGTTATGTCTAAGACTAAGTCACCTCGTAATCTTTTGGTGGATGAAAAAGGTGAGACAGTTTTTATGCTTTTGTATCGTATTTTTACCATATTTGCTAATTTATTAAATTATGAGTTTAACTCTTACGTTCTTAGCTATTTTTTGTCATATGGGTTTGCTGGTGTAGGAGGGAATCGCGTGACAGGTGATGGAATGTTGTTGTTTTAATCACGCCGCACTCAGAGGCGCCCATTAACGCTAATCTCTGATTTACTAATTTTGCATTGAATAATAGTCTATATCTTTATGTTTTGCTTCGGTTTTGCTATAATTGACATTAAAATAAAATGATGTCGCTGTGTGCGGCAGTAAGACGTTCTATAATAAAAAAAATATTTTCAAATCAAGATGTTAAATATTATAGGAAAATGTGGAATGAATAGCTTAATGAATTAAAGATGTTATATGTAACTTAGTAAGTTTGAAGTCTGAGAATGCTGTTGAAAAATAATCTATTATATTAATATCTTTTCAGATACATGCAGTTCTGAAATGTTATTTTCAAATGAGCCACCCTCTATTTCTCCTCTCCCCTTTTCTCCATTGACTCCTTTGATACAGGAACCAAGACATACGAACTCAACTCCAGGCAATTATTTTTCTTTTTTTTTTTATTATTGGATATAAATGTTATACATACTTTAAACAAAATCATATTATTTCAGGTGAGTCTAATTTTGATGAAAGAAGTGACACATCAGAAGAATTGAGATCGTCTCCATTATTAAAAGATCTTGAAAATGAAGATCATACTTCGTCCCCTATTCGGCCTATGTCGTCGGAAACGAAAGAACTTTATGATGTATTAAATGAACCAGAAATAGAATTTGAAATTATTGACTTGATGCAATCTCCTTTAATGGCAAATAAAACAAATGCTGTACAGGATAACTCTGAAACTGATTGCAAATCTTGTGATGATATTTTATTTCCTAAAGTATTACAAAAAAAAACATCTAATACTGATAAAATCGATAACAACGTAGTGGAAAGTGCTGTTTCTGTAGAAAATGAAAAAATAAGAGCAGAAAACCAGGAAACTATCACTAACATTTCGAACGATAATACACAAAATATAGCTACAGCTTCTACTTCAGGTGAGTATAATAAGTAAAAATCAATGTAAAATAGGAACAGTTATTATAAAATAGTTTTATGAACATACTGAAATACATATTATATTGCCGCAGATATCAACAGTGTGACAGAGGCAAGGAATGAAGATCCAACTAAAGAAAATTCGAAAGTGAAAAAAAAGGGTAGATCAAGGAAGGAGAGGGAAGAATCTAAAAAATTAAGGAATTCTGGTAAAAGCTATGTAACGGAAAAAGGAAAAAAAGTGGGTGAGAGGAAATTGAGTTCACTAAGAACTTGTAGATTAAAATGTTCTGAACGATTTTCTGAATTGGAAAGGAAACAATGTTTTGACGAATATTGGGCTTTGGGCAGTAGAGATCGGAGAGCAATGTACGTAGCTAGTCTTATAACAATATTACCAAAGAAGACACAAAAGACTGATAGCAGAACAGTTCAGAGAGATTATTATTGCAAATATAAACTAATTATAAATAATGAACACAAACCAATTTGTAAAGAATGCTTATGTAAAACGTACGGAGAAACCAAAGGATTTGTAAATATTATAATAGATAAGAAAAAACACTCCGTAAGCGGAGTAATAACTGCTGATAAGAGAGGAAGGCAACCACCTAAAAATAAAAAAACGATTGACGATACTACCACAGCTATAAACCATATATTGTCATTTCCAAATTACGAGAGCCACTATTGTGGGAAAAGAACGAACCGAAAATATTTGTCTTCAGATCTGTCCATTGCAGCTATGTATCGTTTATACAAAGAAAGTTGTTCGAATCCCGTGTCATTGAAACTTTACTCAAAATGTTTTCATGACTTAAATCTATCTGCTGCACATCATACATTAGCTGAAAAAGCTTATTCCGAAAAGAGGAAAGACAAAGACAATGCAAAACGCGACTCATCAATTCGTGCCTACACCTTCGATCTTCAGCAATGCTTACCTACTCCTTACCTCAAAACTTCAGTTTCTTTTTATAAAAGGCAATTGTGGTCCTTCAATCTAACAATTCATAACTTAGCTAATGATCAAGCTATTTGTTATATGTGGGACGAAACGATTGGCGCACGAGGTGCTAACCAAATCGCTTCTTGTTTATGGGATTTGCTTCATAATTTACCTGCAAATGTAAAACAGGTCACATTTTATTCGGACACATGTGGGGGGCAAAATAAAAACAACACAGTTGCTATGATGTTCATGTTTCTATTGCATCAACATCCAACATTAGAAGTGATCAACCATAAGTTTCTGATCAGCGGACATAGTCATATGGAATGTGACTCGGACCATGCTATAATTGAGAGAACTAAAAAGAAGACACAGATTAAAATTAACCATCTTAATGATTGGATACAACTGGTTCGGTCTGCCAAAGTTAAAAACCCCTTTGAAGTGATACCTATGAAGCGAGAACAGTTTCTTAACTTCTCTGAATTAAGTTCAAAAAAAGGGCCGTTCACAATTAAAAAGAAAGACGTCTCTGGAAGCAAATTCCTATGGCAACCCGTGAAGTGGTTGCAATATAGAAAGCCCATTGGAGAAATATACTTCAAGACAAACCTTGACCGTGACACTCCATTTAAAGCAATAAATTTCAAGAAAAGAGGCAAATACATTATAGATAACATACAGTTAGAACCAGTGTCCAGAGAGCAATTGACAATAAGTCGAGAAAAGAAAAAAGATTTGCTGGATCTATTACCTCTAATAGATCCAGTATTTCATGAATTTTATAGAAATATAAAAACAGATAATGATACAGAAAATATCGACCCCGATCTTGACGAAGAAGATCCTGATAAAGAAGCAAACACAGAAGAATAAGTAATTTAAAGTGTTTTGTCTTGTCATTTGGTTAAATTTCATAAATTTCAAAAAAAATTAAGGTTCTTAATTTGTTTCTGCGATTAAACTTTGTTATTACTTCATTTGGTTTTTATTTAAATTCAATTATGACAGTTAGAATTTTTATATTTCTTGAGGGAATAAGTTGATAAGTCGTCGGTGAACAATTGGATAAGTCTGTTTTTAAATGCATTAACAAATATTGCATTTATTTTGTAACGTGGACTTAAAACAGCTCCTTAAAGAACCTAAATCCAACTATTAAAAAAGTAATCATCATTATTTTCGATTTACCAGAAGATCGTAAACTTTAAATTGGCTGCCCTGAAAAGTATGCATGAATGACATATCAACTTATTCACGCCAGGTACGGAATTAACAACTGATTTTAATAACAGTCTTACGCGTGCAATACTACTGTAAGAATAAATTCTTTGATATGTATTAAAAGTGTTTTTTTTTAAATTATATAAAAAACAAGCTTTACCTGTCTAAAAAAGAAATTTGACCCCATTTCTGTGGTTGACGACATCATTCTCAAGCACAAGTGTAATCTGGCTTTAGATGTAAAGAGAACCCCTGTGGCTCTGACACTAGGCCTTGTCAGCTTTTGCAGCATCCTATAACGTAATTTATTACACTAATGATGAAATTTGTTAACAATTACATCTGTATTGTGTGTTGTTGGTATTGTGTTTTAACAATATTTATCATAACTACAGTTTTATCTAAAATAAATACTTCAGCATTCATGCAATTAGTCATCAGACCACTATCAGACCACTAACTCCTATGGATGAGCGTAAATACATCATTGTACATCTACACACTAAAATTGATTGATTTGTAGAAAACAGAGTAAATACGAAACAGCAACAATACCAAAGATTGGAAAACTCTTTCAAAAATTTGTCTGCGTTTAAGTCTGTGTGTGTAATATCAAGATATGTTATAGTAATTCTGAATGTAAAAATGAAGCAACAAAATATAACATACAAATAAAACCATTAACCAACCCACCTGAGGAAAGCCGTACACCGACTTCTTAACACGACGAACAGACAAATGTTAGTAATCAATACGCCCGAGTAACTAAATAAATAAGTACTGAATACCTCATCAATCTTCAACCTATATAACAGTGATGATAAATGTCGCGTATAACGTTGATAAGTTTATTGGTTTTATCAGTTTTTTTTTTACCGAACGAAGAAAAACGAAGTGTTGATGAGAAAGATTTATACGTTTTGAAGGGAAACCAGAGAAAACGAAGTGTTTACATAAATCTGTCAAGTTGACAGACAAATGACAATGACATTGTGTCTGATTATTTTACCGTACGTAACAGGAAATAGACTGCTTTTTGTCTATGCTTGCTGCGCCTCTTTTGTTGTGTTGTGTTGTTTTGTTGTGGGTGGTGATTGAGCCCCATAGAGCTTTTTCTTTCTCATAATGTTATGATGATTCACACCCACCCTCATTGAGTAGATTAAAAAGTGTATTTACACCTTGATTTACACCGCCCGGTGACATTGCCGGCGGTATACGTCAAATACTGTCAGTTACTATGATGAAGCCACTGCGATGTGGCTAAGGCTGCGGCAGGAGCGGCATGGCCGCAAGCATATGCCACTGGGCGGTGTGGTTAAACCAGCCCCCTTACTCTAGACACAAAACACGATCCAATGAATATTGCTATCCCTGTCACACGCGTACACGACCTGGTAAGAGTGACAGGGATGGGTATATTCATCGGATCGGGTTTTGTGTCCAGAGTAAGGCCTCAGGTATCAAGCAAGATAACATGATGGCAAGATGATGGCCGTCGTCGTTTAAAACTCCTCAATGCCATCGTAATTACATGAACAGTGGCCCTACCTAACCATAGACAAAGAAATTAAATTTTCATAAAAAGGTAAGAAGGAGTGACTGAACGTTAATGTCACTCAATCAATAAAGTAAATTTTTCGTTCCATCATTCACCATACTTTTTGAAAACATCAAGAAAAATTGTTGTCACTTTAAAATCAAAATAAAAAAATATTTAAAATATAATAAAAAATTGAGTTCATCTCCAAATATCATCTTTAATTATATATTTTTTTGGTCAATTAAAAAATCCTACAGGTATGTTAGTAAAGGTGACACAGCCACACGATAATATTTTGCGATTTGCTTATGTTCCATTTCAAAATACGAAATATGATTCTAATAAATTCTGTTTTAAAACACTGAATTTATTTTTGCAGGTACAAATTCGCCTGCTGCGCCCGTTTTTTATAAAGAATTGTTCATTCTAAACGAATCGCATAACCACTTATTTGTTGTACGTAAAATCAACCACAAAGTCGATAATTTTGTTAAAAGGTAATAACAAGTAACTTGGTAAAAGGTAAATTCAAATTTGCAAGTCAGTAATAGAGAACTGACTGCTTATTCCTCATCACGCACACCAATGAACCAACAACCAACCATTGCAATGGTGTGTAACTCGCGTTTGTTGTATTCCTATCTCCTTTTTACGTCGTTGATACAAGTTTATTTGTCTCAGTCGTACGCCAGAATTTTGTACCAACGTCATTGACCTCTTTCATCCCCTCTACACTCTCTACACCAGTCAATATTCTCCTCCTTGTCGTGTAAATACACTCTGGATGGAGTAGTGTGCGTACAGCCAGCCACTGCGACTGTTCTGTGCAGTGTATTGATGTAAACATTCCCTTGTCACTGTTATTTCATTTCGTGCGTTTCGTACATCGTATGGAAATCTTCCAAGACGCAAACGAAATTATGTGAACAGCTGTTTTCGGCTTATTGACAAAAACTTTGTGAATAAACTGTTTTTTTTTGTCACAACAACTTTGCAAAGCTTTAGCATAGCAGTGTTGAAATTCTTTGTTTTAGAAACTCTTGTTTTCGCTTCGAAGGTCGTTTATTTACAATAATTATGCTTGCAGTTTTTACAGACCTTTATTAGATGGTGTGTTGTGGTCGATAGGATATTTGTAACTTGGATTTTGGATGAACGTAGCAGTTTTTTGCATGTAAGTAATTGCCCCATTTCTGTGAAACAAAGGATTAAGATTTTCAAATTAGATTAGAGTAGGTACCTAGTGTATAACATATAGATGTAAGTAACTATAGGTCTCTTCTAACAGTCTGTATTTATTTAAATATCATAAAAAGTTGACTTTGTTGTTATTGTATTTTAGACTAAAACCTGTTTGTGTTGGGTGGTTGTGATTGTGTGACGCCACAGAAACCACTTCCTCGTTTGAGGTAACTAGCTGGGCATGTTATCTACAATGCGAACGATTATTGCTGATGATAAAAGTTTTGCGCAATATAAATTATTACCTCGTTGTTATTGTTTATTATTATTACGAATTTATGATGAGAATGTGCATCCACCGACGCGGACACTGATAACATCGCTAACTTAGATCGCTATTAAGTAGCGAGTAATTAATTAAATATCTTTAACATAGTAACAGTTTAGCTTCCTTATGTAGGTAGGTACCTTTTCTTTCATTTACCGTTCCTGCCTGCAAACAAACAGTCAATTGCCCCTTACAATGTACCTAGTTGATGGTTGATGGTAGGTACAGACATACCTGTGGCAATTCATAATAAAATTATAGTAATTGTAATTATTTTTACCTATTTCAGTATTAATATTAACTTATCAGTCATTATTACCGGCGCCGCTAAACAAACCCGCGTAATTCGTTCCCGCGTTGCAACATCAACACGCGTTCAGAAATAGCCGATTGGCCTTGCGTTGCGCTGGCGCATGTGAAATGAAACCAACCTGAAACATTGTTCCGTTTAGTTTCCCAAATTTAACGACGGCAACTAACTTTGCGGAGAACTTTCGTATCGAATAAACTGAGTCACAGAATCAATAGTAATGCTTATAGAAAAAGTCAGCAGCACATTTTTATTTTATATAAAATTCTGCATTCTGCTGTTTGATGAGCTGCCCAGCATGAAGCCGCCATACCATAGGTGTCTGAGGGCTCGACAAGGAGCTCTATTTTTGAATCACACGCTTGGATATGGCGTGTAATTTTCGTTCGAAAGCGAACTCAGAATCAACGAAAACGAAGCAAAATTTATAAGAAAATACTAACAAAATTAAGTAACATTTATATTCATTACTACTGTTTGGAATTAAACTGTTTTTATTACGCAAATCGGATATTAATCAATGAATATCTCACGCCATTTAGACGCGAGTGATTCAAAAATAGGGCTTCTGGACACCCAGACTTTGAATACTAAGTAATTGATAACTGAAAATAATATCTCCAAGTTATTCTACCTCTTGCCATTAGGTATAGATAGCCATACACTATAGTCTATAGATACTTTTATTATTATACTACCACAGTCCCTCGCGACTTCGTCCGCGCGTTTTGAGTTAGCTCCCTCCCCTCCCGACGCAGCGTAATGTTATACAGACTAAAGCCTTTCTAAAAAAATAAGGTCTCCAACACAAAAATATTATATTAAATCTGTACTGTATTTCCTAAGATTAGCGTGTTCAAACAAACAAACTCTTCAGGTTTTTAATATTAGTATAGATTATAACAGATACCGGCGGGCCAGGATATTCTTCACACGAAGTCTGGTTGACCTTTTGCGTCGTTTTACTTTCATGACTGAAGTTGGCAGTCAGTAGGTCAAATGAAAATACACTGAATATCCATCTTCATCCATTTTATTCCGGTGCGGCGCCACACCGACGTTTCGTATGGCGTCATCGTAGATGTATGAACTGTAGTCCTGAACATATATTTTAAAGACACATAAATGTATTTTATAAGCTCTTCTGCTATTGCTTGTAAATGCTGCTACTCGATGTAGTGCATTCGGGAAATGTGAATAATAAACAGTAAAATTCCGACGAAATGTTGAATAAAATGTTTTTACGCAGTCCTACGCTACGCATGTGGAAAATTCCCAGATTGTCTTAAACCCCAAAAAAATTATAACAGCTTTGAACTTATCTTACTTTTTTAAATGGTCTAGTGATTATTGCGAATCATTGGTACATTTACACAACGTTACAGTTAGGTAACCGCTAATCGCTTTCCGTTAAGAGAAAACGAATGCAAAAATATTTCGTTTGTAGCAGACATCAGGGTAAAAAAAAATCTTAACTTTCCTTACTTATTACACCCTCCCTTATAATTTGACCCTGTGAAATAAGATTTTCTATGAATAATAAAAGATTTTTTTCCAATTTTCACTTAGAAAACTAATCATGTTTACCTGACTGTCTTAATTTGCGTCTAATACGATGAACAAATAAATGCGACGTGCTTGACTGAACCGTAGAAAACCTACGCAGTAAAGTTTGTTTATCTCTTACTCGTACGTTGAGGGCAATCAATAGCATTATTAGCTGCGTCGTTTGTATTTTAATCTTCAAATTTATTGGAAACGTGGTCAACAAAGCAACATTAAACAGTATCAAACTGTTGTTAAGGCTAGACAATGCGTCTGTCAGGTTTGCTACTCACGCGCAGCCCATCGACCGCGACCTTCAGGATCGACTTACCGCGCTTAGATTGCCATTTGCCGACACAAAGACAACTTATCATCTCTCAATTCAATTGGTAATCCAGCTAGACGGGAAATCATTACAAGAATTTAACGTTAATTACTGGCAATTCACTGCCTAATCTGATAAGTTTGGCAAACTATCGAGTATATTATTATAAACTATACGAGTATTAGTGGCTTAATCAAAATTAAGCCACTAATGAATCCTACTTCCTTCAGTGTCGTGTGTCTTTTCTTGACGTAGAGGATATTATTTCTTATATTATGATCTTATTTCCGAATGAAACAGGTTATCTAGAAAGGTTATCTAGCTAGATGTGACACTGACAGTCAAATCTGCTGTCCTTATTAGCATTTAAGCAGTAAAAGTCATCTCATCAGCATTCGAACTGTCCCTTGCTAGATCAGCCAAAATATTATTGTCTTGTCATAAACCTAAGAACCACTTAAATAACCTATGAGGTTTCGGAACGATTTTATTAAAATAAAAAGTAATGAATGCAAATGTAGCCCTCCACAAATCAACTCTATTTTTCAGTTATGTATTGAATTTTTCAGTTATTACAGTTAACGATTCGTACCGTACGTTAAAAAGGCCTAGTCGCATGTCAGTTACACATAAAACTACCGCTTAATACAAAATATGCGATAGGCTTTCTTGTGTATTTACATAAACATTCAGCTCTTGCCATCTTTTGTATTGTTGGTTATTGGAATTGTTACTCCCATTTAAATAACGCAACTTTTTGATTTTAACAGCCAAGAATTTGGCAGATATTCTAAAGGCAAACTATTATTGCAAACAAAGTTGAGCACCTAAAAATATTAATGCTAAAAAATATGGTAATGGTTTAATATCTTCACGTTTTACACTCGTGTAGCAAATATTCACTTCATTTGTAATGCGCAATTCGCTGGTTTTTTGCGTTTTATGTATGGACATCGCTGAAGGTCGTTCGAATTATTCGTCAGCTTTGTCATCCAGCTGATTTCAATTATGTCCGTCGGTATACTCATTGTGATGCGCTCCAACTAAATTGTCTCCATTATTAGGTTTGGGGTATAATTTATGGAAACAACCAGACAGACAAATTCGATGCATTTTTACATCCTTTAGTTGATGAGTTCATTCAGGCATTCAGTATTTTGCAACAAGGTTTAATATTCTGTTCGATTTAAATATTTATTGAAACTTTGTTTTGTTATCAGTTTACTAAATGAATACATAAAAAAAAACACAATAAAACTTAATCAAAGTATTATTCGAAGTTTACACGATCAGGCCAAGCAAAAACCACGTTGCAAAACAAAACACGTTCTCTACGTCCTTGACTTTGACTGTAAATCGACGTCAGGCTTTTCGGCGATATTCTCATTCTTTATTCTAGGCACTTCAGACGGAATCCCAACCTAGACCAGTGAGTCCTTAAACAAAGAATCTGCTAGGGTCACCGCCCTTCGTGTCTCGACGGGGTGCAGTGCCACCCTTAGCACATTCAAGAGCTTATTAAATTTCTGTACTTGTTTAACATCGTTTTACTTTGTGCAATAAATTTTTCATTAGTTTGATTAGAGTTCTTTGTTGATGCGACATTCGCTTACGTTGTTTCATCAGTTTTTTGTGACGACATTTAGTTTGGATACATGCATCTGGATATCTTATTGTCATCTAGGTACATAATAAGGAAGTACCAGATAAGAGTCTCAAACTGTGCACCGTTTTTGGTACTTCATTGAAATGTATAGGTATAATTTAAAACGCAGAAATGCTTGACCTAAATTCCGTGACCGATATCCACATCACCGTCATTTACATGGCCACATCGTTATGAATACGTAAGATTTAATTCGTGTCGCATTACAATTCAGTGGTTATGCCGTATGGTGATCGTTTGCACAATAATGGACATCAAACGTTACCAAACCATCGCTGCAATAACTTTATACGCGCTATTTCAAATCTAGAACAGGATTTTATGTATCATTCGAATTTTATGAGTGGTTTAATAGACTGGAGATGATTTTGGAGTCTTTGATCCGACATCCATCTTCTACGTAGACTATTCTGTAGGTACTCGATCATGGTTCTCGGATAACATGGTTGATAAGTCAACTAGGCATGAAAAATCCCAATGGTCAAAGGAATGACCAGTCGAGAAATTCTCTCAGCAAATATTTTTATCATTATTGACTAATCGAATGACCTTAGTACTATCTGTACTAGTCGGAACTTTTGGTAACCTTGACATTAATACCGAAATACCGTTTGTTTTCTACCCGTAGCTACGTGCACTATTACCGATCATGTTTATGATATGAAACCACTAGGTGAGACGTTGTTCTTTGACTGGCTAATATTTCCTGTGACCTAGGTATCACTCACTTTATTACACCTTTCCCACTCACCATAAAAATCCCTTATAAACAGGTTGTCATGGAAATTGATAAGTATTACAGTTGTGGGTTAAAGCAGCAGTTCTCAAGAAGATGAAACGAGTGAGCTGTTTTGTGTTCTGAAATATGAAATTTTCCTTAGGATTATATCCCAATTTCTCAAGGGAACTATACCAGTTCACTCTAGCTGAATATTATCTTTCGTGTCGCAAAGTGTCTTTCGTACTTATCAAAGTTTTATTATATCCTCCAAGGTTTACCTAAAGTAATTTTCCTAACACTGAATACATTTAGCATTTTCTGACGCGTCTAGACATTTGCAATAGAAATTTCTAATAAATCCTGCTTATCTGTTAATATTTATTCTGCAGGTATGAGTGTAGCCTTCCACATAAGTTCGCAATAAAAATTGTAACAAATAAACTCGTGCCTCGCCTATCGTATAAAAACAAACGACTAATTATAATATTGTTCACTAAGTGCACACGTGGCCTTGGATGCAGTCACGACGGACTCAATGACGGCGTGCGTTGTGAAACTTGTGAAACCACCCCTTCTAAATATTACTTCTGCATCGTTCATTGCCAAACTAATTGGCTGTAAAATCCTGTAGCACCTTTATTTCATGACGATTGTCGTTTTCTTCGTCTGTTGGGCCTGTCTAATTCTCTCTCTCTGTTGGTCCTGGGCTATTGCGATTTGTTTAATATTGTTATTGAAAAGATCATTACTTATTTTTATAGTAATGTGCTATATTTCCAAAAGGAGAGATTTCTTTTTTTCTGTATCTTCTATCTACAACTGCTTATCACTCTTTTCATTTCTCAAACTGACTTTTACTTAAACTGGTCAAGAGAGATATCTTGGACTTAGATCTCTTGAACAAGTGTTACGATAATCGTATAATGCTATTAGTATTTTTAACAACCTTTCATTAATTGTGCTTTCGTAAACATGTTAATTTGTATGCTCCCCGTTAACTAGTCAGTCAACATCGTCTCATTAGAAAATAGGATTTTAAGCTGGTGTTCAGTAATTGTTAGTATTTAAATCTTACTTCCGCTAACCTGCATCATCATACCACTTGTTCCAAGATATTCTCAGACAGGCAGTCTTCGGTTAATGAAGCGTATCGAATGTATGAATTTACTTGGACTAGAAACAGTCTCGGATTTCACCTTTTATTTTGATGTAGCTGAGAACTTGGAAAACTATTTTATAGTAATACCCACTGTTGCTTTTGTAAGCCAGCTATTCATACTTTTTATTCCTGTTCCAATTTAATGTACTAAGTTGGACTCTTTCGATTCAAAAGTATTTGAGATTGTACTTCCATGTTATTTTTGATCTTCTTTTGCTAATTAATGTGATGCTCAGTTTGAAAATACTATGTAAAGATAGACATTATGTGATTCGATATCTTGATGCGCAGAAGAGAGTATTCTGTCATCAATGAAGTTTGTTAGAATGTATCTTCTGCTTCTGCTGAAAGCAAACTGTTGAATATGATGTCAACTTTACATTAATACCAAAACAGGAAGATTCAATAACCGATAATCATTCCACTGCTCCAGAATTACGCGAGCCAGTACCAGGTTTCTGATTTGAATTAAATATACGTAATTCATATCGTTATACTTTCAGCAATGCAAATATCGATTGGCCGGCGATGCGTCGTCGTTTCGACACGCATCCGCTTGGGTGAGCTTTACGGCTCGGGGTCGGTTTATTTAATTGCCCGTTCGATGGAGGCGTGTCGGGTTACAAATTTATCATCATTCAACCTCTCGTGCTAATGGAATCATGTGTTTCACTGTATAAACATTATCTTTCATACATACAGGGTTTAACAAAATCAACTGCATTCCTTCTCGGTGGTGATTCTGTTGCTAATTTACAACAACTTTTTGGATGGGACCAACATCGAAATTCCAAGTTTTTTTTTGACTTCTCCATACTAACTATAATTAGCTGATCGGCACTCTAGTATGGGAAAGTGAAATATTTTTTGGGAAAACGATGTTAGTCCCATAAAAAAATTGTTGTATTTAAGGGTCAGAATTGACCCCTAGAATGAATGCAGTTATCAAATCCAAGAGTTGCAGAATGGAAGCCCTTTACGCAACAGCAACAAATTAAACTTAAATACATTACTTATCATCAATTGGCTATATACTTCTATTTCATCAAACATACACTTCCATTACCTTAGTCAATTACCTTGAGCTGCAAACTCAGTGATTGACGGCAAAATATCGAAATCGTTAATAAAACTTTTGTTCATGTTCATAATAAGATCTAGTGTTGATGCAACTTGTATACAGATCGGATGATTTTAATGAAAAGTTGGATCTATGGCTGGCATTTGCTCAATCGAGTCCTTGTAAGCAGTATTCCGATTGGTTGCGTACGCGCACACCGCCGTTTACGACCGTTACGCGCGCAATCAGCTGAGCGCGCGTTAGGCCGCTGCTGATTCATTAGCTATCTGGTTACATGGGTAAATTTTACTTTCGAAAAGTGTATTATTTACTTAAATGCAGTATTAAAGATTAAGAAGAGACGTCGTTATCATACATGGGGTTTGGAAAATACCAAAACATAAACAGGTTTGCTACGTTATACCTACCTTTATTCTAAAATCTGAAATATTATTGCTATAACGTTGCCTCTTTGGTGACCGTGTAACCTAACATCTTAAACGAGTAAATCGCCTAGCCGAGTATTAGAAAATCCACACCAAGTGCCAATTCATTGTATATAAAAAAATATGCTGGCTATGTGCTATTGCGCATACTTAAAGCAATTAATACTTTTTCCTTACTTATCCTTTCATGAATAGTTTATTTAGTACTTTTTCCTTACTTATCCTTTCATGAATAGTTTATTTAGAAAACGCACGTATTGAATTTCAATCATATTTTTATGATATTTTATTGACTGACCAACACAATTGCTTTTGAGTGAGTTCAGCATGTACGAAGCATCTGTCATATAGGACTATCATAAAATGAAATGAATATTATAAATTATAACTAACATTTGATTTCGGTTAAACTAATAAGGTATACTGCAGCTACTATGGCTATAGTCGATTAGTCATTTACCAGAACTTTGAAAATTGCTACCAACCTTTTGTTGAATGATCAAAATGTGGGATGCTTGAGTAGAAGATAGTAAGAAGTAGATAAGATTTGTGTTTTTTTTTACCATGAGTATTCTCACATAGCCAATTTATATTGTTACAGACAAAATGCCGTCGCTTCTAGAAGCGTTGGAGCGAAAGTATGGCGCGAAGGGCGAAGTCAATCCTACGATCGACGACATGCCTGTAGCCATCTTCGTGCCTAAACGATCTCCGAGGCTTAGCGTGCCCACGCTTCTGGTCCTGAATGACTGCGAGATAGACTGCGCGGGCGACGCGCGCGGTCTGGCGGATAAGTGCGCAGACGTCGTGGAGCTGGACATTGCTAATAACAAGCTCACTGAATGGCGAGAGGTGTGTAAAACTGATAGGGTAGAGCTTTATATTGCTGTTTCTCCTGTCATGTGAGTGATGTGCTTTGTGTAGTATTGGTCTAAGGTTTTTCTGGGTCATCAATATTCTTCCAAGATCATGCATAATCAAGAACTTGTAAAAGTGTAGTTTGATAGATTAGTTTCAAAGTCTAAGAAGTTCCTGCTTCCTGTAGCACACTACACTTAGTTCGCAGCCTATTCCGTCACTCGACCCTAAATTGACTTGCATCCGTTCAGTACACTTCTCTTTATTGTCAACATCCGTTCCACGTTGAATTCGTATGCACTTTGGTTCTGTGCGACCCTTTGAAACTTGCATGTATCAAAATTAAAGCTATAGCGTCACTGATATTTGCATCAACTAAATATGTAGGCAACATTACACAAAAATCTCTGCTTCCAGATATTTGCGATACTAGAGCACACACCTCGCGTGCGGTTTCTGAACTTGAGCTTCAATCGTCTCTCAGCCCAAATTCAAGCAGCGCAGGCGCTGCATCCGCGATGGGACAGTCTCAGCCACCTCGTCCTCAACTCCACATACGTAGCCTGGCCCGGCGTCACCGCCCTACTCAAGGCTCTACCAGCTCTCGAAGAGCTGCACTTGAGCCTCAATGAGTACTCGTACGTCGACTTCAGTGGAAAGGACGTAAATGAAAAAGACAGATGCGAAGACTGCTCCCGGCTAAACGTCGAAACACCTCACGAACCGGTCCATGAACAACTAAAGAAACTACACTTCTCAGGGAACCACGTCAGTAGCTGGCGAGAAATATGCAAGTTAGGATACGCCTTTCCCAACCTAGAAACTTTATTGGTAAACGATTGCCCCATAACGACGTTGGCGCCGGATCCGTGTGATAAATGTAGCGACAGCAATGGGAATAAGAAGAGTCACGACGCTTTCTCGTAAGTACTGCTATTTGAATAATGTCACACAAACACACGACATGCACTGCTGATGCATAAATAATAGAAATGATAAGTTTATGAAACTAATTTTCCTGGAAAATTTAGGTTTGAGCCGCACGCGGTTAACTTTCGTGAAGACAGAAATAGTATTTATTATTTTATATCATAACCATGTTCATGTTTTCCTCGTGGCAAATTATCATAATCGACAGCTGTTATGTTATCATAAGTTATTGCAAAACACCAGTAATCTTAACGCGTATTGTCATTGACCCACTGAACTGTATTTCGTGCCATTGGAAGTCTGGACGCGCGTGGCCCGGTAATCTATTCTTTTCGTCATTATCACTCCGTCCATGTTAATTTTGAACTACCGCTGTCCGCCCGCCACTGTTCGTGACTTTTTAAACCTGCCTGTTGTCTTCATCTGTTTAGCATTCATTTGAACATAGCTTAGTTTCTGGATTTCATAGACTTGAAGATTATTAAGCTAAGTTTTTTAAATATATTTCAGTCGACTTCGTTTCCTGAATCTTAACAACACCGACCTTTCCACGTGGGATGAAGTGGATCGGCTCGCAAAATTCCCGGCCTTGAAGAGTTTACGAGCACAGGTAAGCCTTGGATGTAAACCAGGATAAAAACTTTGGCTTGCGCGAACAGCCGGATTGTTGTTTCTATTAGCAGTTTATAGACCGGGAAAATATATTTTAGTAACGTTACAACTAATATTAATATGTACGAGACTTCATTAAAGATAGTGCGTTCAAAATTAATACGTTTCCAATTCAACTTTACTTAATGCTTCAACACCCGAGCGGTTGCAGGCAACCGCATAACAATAGAATTTGCATTGTGTCTCGTTCACATACGCTTGAGGGATTAATAGATCGGATCGACTCTCTCAAGGTGCAATGGTATTTAAATGGTTGAAGCAAAGTTATCAATAAATGTTATCATCATATACCTATCAGTAGGTACAGACAATCAGATAAGGAAATTGGCATGAACCACCGAAGGTATTTCAATGTCGTTATGTACTTAATTAACAATACATTTATTGGCTACCTTTCTCGATGTCAGTTGCGTCATCTGTTGCATTAGTATTTATAGTACTGGTATCTAACGTGAAGTAACATCAATATTCAATTCTTACTCACGTTAAGTAATCCGCGATCAACTATTGCTTTTGTTTTCTGACCATACTCATAACGAATAGGTTCGTATCACAATTCACTACAATTTTCTTTATTGTTTCTAAGTCTTTGTGTGACGTAAATAAATAGCAAAGAGAGTATATGCGTGCATAGTGAATTGGATATCGTATATTAATTAAGACAATACCGATAGTAAAGGAAAGTTTTGTATCAATTGATCTAATTGATACAATTAAAAGTCCCTCAGCATTAGTCACGTTTCCTACAAACCCAATGACATTAATTGTCTCCGAACTATTACAACATCAGTGTGTGTGTGCCAATTTGCGAAACCCTGCTGCATAGCTTGAAACATATCCGATTCGAATGCCGAATGACGATAGTGAAGTGCCGGGTTTATTTGAAATGCTGATGGACAATACTCGAGCAATCTCAAGTGTGCAGTCTGTACTGTCTGTTCGGTTCACTGAATCGTTTAAGTTAGCTAAACATTGATACCTCTCGGAGTTACTGTTTTTCCGCAAAATACCGCTATTGTATGTAAGTCCGTATAGTAGATAGGTACTAACATCACGAGACAAAATTTTGGAGGTTCTCTTAGGTAGGTTGTTGTTTTTATAAGTCTACATTGCGCCTAATTTAATAAATTTGTTGGTGAATTAGGCCACAAATTAGATCTACCAGATGAACCGAAATGATTACCACAACCTTTATTATATTAACCGAAATCTTTATTAACCGAAATCTGTGACGCTTACCGTGTAGAATTAATGCTAACGGATTTGAATTTAAATATATTTTTTGTACCTCTTAGTACTTTTAAATATTCCGCCACTGATCTAACTCTCTGCAATTCCCAAGCGGTTGACTGAAAGAAAATGCAATAAGGCATTAAGTCCGCCAATTGTACCATTAACAGTGCAATAAGGTTTTAAAAAAAAACTATGTATTCTACATCTATTGTTATATATTTTTTTTCGTATATTGTAATTGTGGTTCTTAAGGTCTAGTCCTCGGTCTCAGGACAGTACTAGTCCTTACTACAACACTAGCTCGTACATTGTTCAACCAAGCTCTAGCTGCGTGCTACCGAGCCGTCCCTCGGGCCCTGGCAATACGGGTGAAGGTCTTCCCGATTTAGCCTGGCCCACTTGACGCGTTGCTCAACTGATCCCGAATGCCCCAGGGGCCATTTTGAAAATTAGACGTGATTCGTGATATCTGTCGGCGAAATTATTTGTGAATGAATACAAAATTGCCGTGATTTCCAATTTATTTGTTTCCTATGAATATTCAATGGAGTGTTTCATTCGGATAATCAAAAAATATATAGTCTATTCATAAATATTAATTAGATTCCACGTTTTCGTATTAACCTCATTTTTGGGGTGATTACGTCGGTATACGAGTAATTTAAGGTACTAAACTGCAAAGATTTACCAAAACCTAAAATTCTCTAAGCGTCTGGGAAATGGGAAAAAACCGGCCAAGTGCGAGTCGGACTCGCGCACTGAGGGTTCCGTGCCAACTTCAACTGAATTAGGGAATCCACTTACTTCTACTTAGTAAAATATCACGATATTTTGTTGACAGCAAATATAACTTTGTTTTTCATAGTGTTTGTTTGAAGTACAAAGTTATGTTTGCGGTTGTTGAAAATGTGCTTCCTATATCTCAAAAACTTCTAGTTCGATCCCGTCCAAACCAACGTTAGACTTTTAAAGAAAATGAGTTTAGGAACCCCTATGTCATTTTAAAAGACCTAGGCTATCCATAGACACCCGTTTTTTGCCATTCGGCTGCGGAACCCTAAAAAGCGAGGCAAAAAAAAAGTAATCCATATGATCAGACGCCAGCAACTTATTTATTTTTGTAATATATAAAAATAATGATTATTAATTTTGTTCTTTTATGTGCCATTTATAATTAAAACGTACACAAACAATAACACTATTAATATAAATAACAATAAAATGTAATTTACATGTCCCGCAGTTTGTATCAGACATCGTCACGCAAACGAGAATGTGAAAGTGTGTCTTGGTGTGTGTTTGTGCTAGCATTCCCATTGACTAGGTGCTCTGTGGTGTTGTATGGCACCGTGATATTACAGTGATGTAACCTAATACCGCGTTCGATGTCTGTGTTAATTACGCGTTATGTCGTTAGCTAGAAGAACGGAGCCGACGACGCTATCTGGAGTTTTTTCAATCGATGGATTGAAAATTCCCATAAACTGGGTATAAAAACAATGCAATGACGGACGATAAAAAACAACATGAGATCTGGTGTAATCGCTCTGTACGTGAATTAGAATGTTATAGAAACTAGACATCAACATGGAGAAAAACAAAACTAACATCAATAACATTCAAAGACATAAATCTACTGTTTGCATGCACAATACCGATGGAATAAAACCAAAATAACAACTGCAAGAAAGGTCCGCATGAGTCATTCGTGTTGAAATGAACTTATTGCTTGCATTCGGTCGTTCACATTTACAGCTGAATTACCTGTCGACCTTGCCTCTTGGTGCTTTAACATTGGATCGAATCAATTACTCATTGGAAATATAATTGAGACTTCTTTACGATACGTGAATGCCACTAGGTGGGTTTCTGTCTAATTTAAAATGATTGCTGATATGTGGTTGGCTTGACTTGACCAACACTTAGGAAGTTGAGCAGATATCATGCTCTTAGATTAATAATGTCAGATCAGATCCAGTACCGGCAGTAGTGATTGGGATGAAATTATTAACATCCGCGAAAGACCGCAAAATAATTAACGAACGCAATCTGCAAGAAATCGTCTTGTAAACTGCAATTGAGTTCACTTACCAAGCGGAGTTTCTTAAGAAAGATTTACTGCCTAGACGTTTTGTAACTGCAGATTGAGGTCTGAATATGGTTCTGCAATGTCTGCACTCATTCGGTGAAAGATATTAAAGACGATTGCTGTGTCATCGTTCAAATTTTAAATTTCCTTTGTCTTGATAATATTCAGAGTGTATCTAATACGTATTGCCGCCGTTTTTGGTGAATTGTTATATTCGTTTCGATAACTTGAAGTTTTTATAGACAGACACGTATATTATGGTCATCTTCATTAATAATTAAAACCTTTATGTAACAAAACGTATCTTAATCCCTCAAGCGTATGTGAACGAGACACAATGCAAATTCTATTGTTATGCGGTTGCCTGCAACCGCTCGGGTGTTGAAGCATATCTTTGTCGTCACACATAAAGATTCTTAAGTCATAATACCTGTTGGTACTAAGCCACAAATGGTTTTAATTCTGTTTCTGAGAAACGTGAAGCAATGCTACAAACCCCAACGATATCTTAGGGGTTAGGGGACGCAATAACAATCGATTGGCTATTGCGTCTGAAATCTCGGTGCTTGACTGTTTACTATTAAAAATCTGACTTGCTTTACAATATCCACAACCAAGACCATAAGAATTCTCGAAACATATCCAAGGCATCAAGCTCAAAACACTCAACATATCAGATACCTGTTCACACAATAACCGTTCCGATATGATTCATTTTTCAAATTCTCACAACGGCCGTTGAAACCTCTTTGATGCGCCTACGCCTTTTGCGCGTCTGGTCTGTTCCTCGTGTAACTTATTTATTCGAATTTGATTCGTGTCACCTCTTCAGTACCCATCTTGTGTGGTTATTTTTCGACCTTGAATTCGTTAGGCTACTTAGGGCCGATTTTTCAATGGTCAGATAAAACTAATTAGACTGATAAATTATAAAGCGACAGATTTAAAAAAATGACAGTTACGTATGATTGCTGATAAATAGTTGACGTTTTCTATTGTTCGACGAATATTTCACTATTATCTTTTATTATCTGACTATTGAAAAATCAGCCCTTAGTCGGTTGTACAACCGTCAGATGAAGAATATTCGTCGAATAAAATACAAAACGCCTAATTTGAAAACGTCACCTATCAGCAATCATTTATGTAAATGTCATTTTAAAATCGGTAATTTTGTACTCATTCGGTCGGATAAGTCCTATCTGACGTTAATAAAATCGACTCTTAGGGTGCGTTCCGTATTGCGCCAATATCACTGTTGGCACTGTGAGCGTCAAAAGCCGTTCCGATTTGATTAGCGTGCTGACAGCGCTGTTGACGCGATTTCATTTCGGAACGGCTTTAGATCACATTTGCTGTTCTTTGAAGCAAAAAGACGTCAAATGCGTCAATGTGACAGTCCGCTCTTAGACGCTCACGGTGCTAACGCAGCAAAACGATTGCACTGTGAACGCAAGATGGCGGTGATAGTGACGTCAGCCGTGACGTCACTACAGCTATCGTTGACTCGCTAACGCCAAATCGGAACGGTTTGTAAGCGCGATATCAGTGATATTTTCGCTGTCAGCGCAATACGGAACGCAGCCTTAGTTTACTAAAGTCATTTGCGCTGTCAACGGGATTGATAATTTTTACACACTTTTGAAATGTCAGATTATTTTCTAAGAAACATGTTCTAGCACGTACTGCTTGCAGTGCATAAAAAATGCGTTTATCGACGCGAAACTGCCGCCCGTTTGGAGCGTTGAATGACCTAGTAACTGCTCAATGTATCGTCGCTGCTAGCTAGGTCATTTATATTGCACTACCTCCTCTTTGTGAACCCGAAACACGACATGAATTTTCAATGAATTAGCTGAAATATGTACTAATGTCACTACCTACTCTACATATACCCCATAATTCATTACACTTATCGAAAGCTTTGTTTCAATTCTTTGTTTATATAATTCTTCTTAATACTGTTAGCAGTAGCAAATCTTTAAAAAAACCTAGCTTGCCTTGCTTTACACTAAAATTACGTTGGTACTGCCTTTATTTCTTTTTTATTCTTTACCTCTTATTACTCTTGCCTGGTGTCAGTCCTTACATCATTTCCTTAAAATAAATTAACTTAAATTTAAAAGAGCATAAAAAATATTTGAATATTGCGTTGCATGTTGCATCTTGGATACTTTGTACTTTTGTATGTCATTTAAGTCAAAAACCTACATCAGATGATATTAGTTTGATTATCACAATATCATCACATCACTTACAGCAAAAACAAAGAACTGCTTAAAGGTAACATAGAGTTGCCTTAAATTCTTACCAGCATCATCGTCACTGTCATGAGCTTAATGATCATTTCATTACCTTTGTCTCATTTCACGATACAAACGTTATGAAGGTACCTATCTGATGCATTGCATCTGCGTCACAGTAAGATCTAAACAAATTTTATTGCTCGTATAAGCACTGCATAAACCTATAAAGGCCTTTGTTCTGCAACGCAGACACGGTGACATGCCGTTTTGTTTGTGTATCGTTAGAAAAGATATTCTCAAGTCTTTATGCTTGTGGTAATAGAGTTGAATAGAGCATGAACATTTTGATCCAAGTCGTGACCCATGAATGCTATTACCATACGTTGCCGGCTTACTGTCCTTCTGGGTCAACTACACTCTCTCGATATGTATCTAACCTCAGGTCTGGCGCATTTTACATCCAGTATTTGTGAGGCTAACTAACGTTAGAATTGTCCAAATGCCGCATCATGTCATCGCCTCATCTTTTATCAGACCTAGTATTCCTGTTTTGTTCAAATATTGCGATCTTTATTTTTGCTTTAGCAAATCTATCGCCATTGCTAAATGACCAATAATCTTTATTACGTCTTGCTCTTTTACTTTTTACTACTTTTTTGGAACATAAAACACGTCGTAGAAAACTTATGATGCAATAAATTCATAACAGAACCGTTGTTGGCTGTTGTGTGTAATGGCTTATTTATGCTATGACTAACTGTTCCGACGGACTAAACAAACATTATATTTGCTTACAAATTCTAATTATACCTCAACTAAACATCAAAAATTCTTATTAAACACATGAATTATTAACTTAAATACCTATAAAATTGGTTTCCAATAAGAAATGTAACGAACATTTTGTTAGGAAAGTTTCTAATCGAAATTTGCTGCGCAGTTAAACAGATTTTGCGTCGTAAAAAAGTTACCTACTCCGAAACAACTCTATTCTAATAAATACTTTCAATAGTGGAAATTAACGACAAAGGTTCTCATGAATGAAGTGAAACAGAGCAATTTATTCTCAAATGAAAACTAAAACAAATACAAAATTACAAGTCAGCACAACATGAGTCTGAAAAAATTGAGATATTAAATAAAACTTAAATAAAGTAATATACATGGACATTAACGGCGTAGTCGAACATCATAAATCGAAACTGACTTATAATTACACAAGTAATCATAACGCATAATTAATTTGCGTAGTGTTCATAAGGAAAATTACGTAACAATACATTCGCGCAGTCTCTAATCTATTAGCCAATCGCGCTGTTGTAAGTCGTCGAAAAAAGTGCTTTCAAGTGTTGATCACACCCGGCATTTTTCGTATCAATGTTTCCACGTTAATAATAATCTGAAATTGGAAATCGATAGTGTATGTATAGCTAATGATTCAGAACGGAGCGGTCACCGGGTGGAACGGGGTGCTCACAAAATTTGAAGTAACGGTCGACAGACTGGGTAGAAGGACAGCACGTTGAATAAAAAGGTTTGCGGCTATATTAACAGTTCTGTTTAACAATATGTGAGACATTTTGAAGAAAGGTGGACCCTTATTCCTCTTAAAGATCTTCAAATGTATCAAATCAAAATTGTGCTGAAGCCAATGCAACAGAAGTAGATATGAGGTTGGAAGTTCTATTTTTTCATAGATACCAGACCCAGACCAAGAATCAGTAGGCACCTAACCTACTTATCATAAACTAGTATGTATTCAAAGTAAACAAAGTATTTAAAACCAAGAATCCTAATGCATTAGAGATAATTGCAGTAAAATATGCGGTAGGTAAATGATCTCCGATCCGAAGGATATCATGCAAAAGGTTCCGTCTTCCGTTTTAGGCAAAACGGGTACGTAGGTACTTACTCCGGCACAAGGTTAGTGGTCTGAAGGGAGGACAAAGGAAAGGCGAAATGGACCGGTCGAGAGATCGCTTTTCTTTTATTGCACGAGTCATATCGAAAACTCTCAGGTATTAAATTAGGTTCGATGTGATTTGGACGAAAAGATCACTTAGGCATCATTTATAATTGGCCAAATATATTTTATGTTAATCCAGTTATATCTTAAAAACGTAAACGTTACCCCAGCCAGATTTTGTCGAAAATCACATTTTTTTTAAGTAGATAATTAGAAGTCCAACTTCTTCAATTGTTGTGCTGATTTTTAAATTTGTTTTGCTTATGGTTTTTTAGTTATTTGACAAAAACAGATCTGGCTGGCGTAACGTTACCCCAGCCAGATGTTTTATTAATTAAAGGGTTTATTGAAATAAACTTTAGGTACATAATTAGTATTCTGAACGAGGTAAATGTTGCCACAAAATTTGAATTTGTATCGTTTATGGTTTCGGAGATATTCAAAATCCTGCTGGTGTAACGTTTACGTGTTCGCTGTATCTCCGAAACGGCTAAGCGAATATGTATAATTTTTTGTACACAGCTTCTATGAATTTGTTATAATTTGTTTGCCAATAAAGAAAAACAAAATAATGCACCGTTTAGAAGTATTTTAATTAATAAAAAAACTCAAAAATAGCTCCTAGCTCTTCAAAAAAGAGCTCTAAAGCCTTATTTGAAACGTCATTTTGTAGCTTACAACTGCCTTCAAATGTTTGTAAATTTTCATTAGAATCCTGTAGGTATTTATTAAGTTACAACGATATTTAATTCAGTTCTCGTAACGATGCGCTCCGGAGATTTTAAGCCTCCGATTTACTGAGTTCCTTGTGGATTTAAAAGTTGAATAAGATATCATTAATTAGTATTTTAGTTCAATTTTCTACCTGTAAAATTTCAGCGTAATACGATTTGTAATTACTGAGATAATTAAAAGAAAGACATTAGGTAGTGCATGATCATGGCAACCCGACCAAGTATAGATGGTTACAAAAAAGCGGCCGCGTAGTACTTTATGCCTACCTTTTAAAACGTATAGTATAATAACGCTACATGCTCAATACAGTCGCGTACAGAATTAAACTATTCAGCCTATAGCATAGTATATATCTTGAAATGAATTAAATTATATATTTTTAATTTGTGTCTACTTATTTATGTTACCTACTTAAAATACTGTACCATTCATTACCTATCTTATTTAACCTGTTGTGACGTAAGCGCTAAACTTATATATTTATTAACAAAATAGTGAAATATTTAATTGGCACAAACACGGTCCCGTTGCAGTTTTAAAATAATATAGATAGAGAGATAGAACCATAATACCTGAGTTCGTGAGTTACTAATGAAAAAGGTAAGCTACTTAATGTATAAAAATAATTTTCCTTTTTAATCATTACATAGTAAAAATAAAGTCGCTTTATCTGTCCCTATTTCCCCTTGAACGCTTAAATCTTTAAAACTACGCAACGGATTTTGATGCGGTTTTGATTAGGTTTGATGATGATGATTGATGATTAAAGAGGAAGGTTTTATAATAACTATATTAGAGCTGTATCTATGTCCGAAAGTTTATTTTGATATTTAAAATCGAACATTTTACTAAGTACAATGTGATTTAATTTAGTTTTAATAATGATCTGTGATTTTAATAATAAAACTATTTTTATAAGAATACTAGCCAGCCAGTCATCGTAATGTGCTCTTAAAATAATAATGTCAGTCAATAATTTATTATGTGATTGTTAGTTCATGATTTGAAAATCAATGTTAATCTTTTGGAAGTTAATTTATAATTATGTTGAGCCAATGAACATTTATTATGCTGCTATAAGAAAATATATAACTAAATTAAAGTGTTTAGGTACTTCGCATTTTTCTTTGTAAGTTTATAAGACATGATTTGTAAATAAAAATACTCAAATTAAGATGATATTGTTTTCGTTTTACACTTCTGTACGTAACTGTACTTTACGTTTAAAACTATCCTATTAATTTCAAAAGGTAGGCATAAAGTACTACGCGGCCGCTTTTTCGTAACCATCTATACTTGGTCGGGTTGCCATGATCATGCACTACCTAATGTCTTTCTTTTAATTATCTCAGTAATTACAAATCGTATTACGCTGAAATTTTACAGGTAGAAAATTGAACTAAAATACTAATTAATGATATCTTATTCAACTTTTAAATCCACAAGGAACTCAGTAAATCGGAGGCTTAAAATCTCCGGAGCGCATCGTTACGAGAACTGAATTAAATATCGTTGTAACTTAATAAATACCTACAGGATTCTAATGAAAATTTACAAACATTTGAAGGCAGTTGTAAGCTACAAAATGACGTTTCAAATAAGGCTTTAGAGCTCTTTTTTGAAGAGCTAGGAGCTATTTTTGAGTTTTTTTATTAATTAAAATACTTCTAAACGGTGCATTATTTTGTTTTTCTTTATTGGCAAACAAATTATAACAAATTCATAGAAGCTGTGTACAAAAAATTATACATATTCGCTTAGCCGTTTCGGAGATACAGCGAACACGTAAACGTTACACCAGCAGGATTTTGAATATCTCCGAAACCATAAACGATACAAATTCAAATTTTGTGGCAACATTTACCTCGTTCAGAATACTAATTATGTACCTAAAGTTTATTTCAATAAACCCTTTAATTAATAAAACATCTGGCTGGGGTAACGTTACGCCAGCCAGATCTGTTTTTGTCAAATAACTAAAAAACCATAAGCAAAACAAATTTAAAAATCAGCACAACAATTGAAGAAGTTGGACTTCTAATTATCTACTTAAAAAAAATGTGATTTTCGACAAAATCTGGCTGGGGTAACATATACCTTAAAAACTTTTGGACGGTAACGATTAGGGGAATTATGACATACCTAGTGTAGTACGCGTTGAGACGGATCGGAGGGGATTTATAGCAAAATAAAAGGGTATTTTCAAGAGAGCACAAATTTATCTTTCAACGAAAAAAACAAAACTTATAAAATAAACTTGAAAAAGTAATCTTAAACAAAGATTCAAAAACAATATGTAGAAAAAAGATTTGCACACCTAGGAACGATAAAATAATTCCTGTAAATAAACTTAAATAAAATTAATATTTATCTTAGCCTACCTACATTAAGGCTTTATTAACCCTCTGCGACTGACGTGGTAGTCCAGCAGACACCGCGAAACATAAAATTCGGTTTATTTTGAATACGTTTCAAATTTGCACGCTGCCCCTCTCAGTACCTTACCAGCGTGACCTCGCGCGTCGGTCTGTGTGCGCGGGGCGACCGCGACGGCCGCACGTTTGCATAGAGGTAGGAAGGTGTCCACGAGACTACGACGTCACCGTTAATGTAAGTGTCTATTATACAACCTCCTCAGCAAAATTGTTATATTCCCATAGCGTCCCCTAAACTACCAGGTCAGTAAGTAAATTTAGTGTTTTACTTATTTTTTTTATTACGTATTATTTTGCATCAAAGGGTTAGAATTTGGTCTTGTTTGAGCATAGAATGGAATTTGTCCACATCTATATTTCTTAACTGATATTAATTTTTTTGTTGTAAATGGATTAATAAACTAAAGAAGCACTTCGCCATTAAAAAAAAACTTTTATATACTGCCTCTATAAACACTGACTTACAATACAAGTTACACACCAAAATATTATCTTTATGTAGTCGAAAGTTATTTGTACACATTTTTTACGAAATACTTATTTTTTAGATGGCTGACTCAAGCAACAACCCTGCTCCAGGCACTTCCAATCCTACTCCATGCAATTCCAATCCTACTCCAGGCACTTTTTCTACTCGTAAAAGAACACGGACTTGAACTTTTTTAAGTCAAGAAGATCAAATAATAAAGTGGCTGGAAGTGTGTATGTACTGTACTAGATATACTTGCTCTGATTGTTTGAAGCCAATTTGTCTTCAGTGCTCCAAACTTGTGTCATAATTGTCAAACTAAGCTGTGACTTTGAACCTGTCTAATTTTAAAATTAACCAATGAATGTTCCTCATATTTAGTAGACTGATTATTATAATTGTTAATTTTTAAAATGTTTAAAGTTAAATTTAAACAAAGTTGATTTTGTAGTTTTTCTATGTCTTAAATGTTTTAGTAAAATTTTTGAGACTGATTTCTGTGATCTCAATAAAGACATAAAAAATTTAAAAATATAAATGGTTTCTTTTATTTATAAATATTTACAAAAAATATATATTATTAAAATCTAAATAGTATAAAAAGAACAGCTAAATAACTTAACTCTATTAAATTATTTACTATTTAAAAAGTGTTTCGTGTACTACCACGTCAGTACAATTGTAAAATTTGAGCCACGTCAGTCGCAGAGGGTTAAACTAAACCCATGCCGAAAATGTCTGTTGCTGCCTTATTTATACATAGGATTACAAAACAGAATATATACATACGTATAAGTAGGAAGATTTCGGTTCGCATCGTAATAATCTATGATTGCGAATTCTGTCGTCAACACCGTACAAGGAAACTTGGACCTTGATGGACCTTGAACGAACAAAAAAATATTTCAATACATCAGTTGTTTTTGTCTACCGATCCGTAGCACTAGCAGAATCGTGACTTCTATATTAAACCTCATTAAAGTCACGGAACCACTTGAAATTACGTTAAGGAAAATTTTACTTCTAAGATTACAGTAATATACGAGTACCAATTATCTGACTTAGAAACAGGAAAACAGGTGCTCATTAGGTACTTAGTTTGCAGTCAACGACAAAGCCTTTACATGCATAAAGTTAATTTACATTGATTTGTAAACGATTTATTTGATCAAGTCGGCAATTAATTGAGTTAGCTCAGTGATTTGTAACTGTAAATATATTGTTTAATTGAATTGTGCCCGGTTCCTGAAGCGGATTCTCAATCAAGACCGTTGCTTACGTACATACTTAAAAAATCGGCCGATATGTTTTGTTTTCTGATTTGGTATCAGTTTTTCTTTCTGTAGAAACGAACCAGGAACACTGCTGAATGTTTGAAGGGTGTTCTATTGTTCAAAAGGTTCCGAATAAATCGGAATGTAGCATTATGCACTTAATCTCCGTACCTTAAGGTCGAAGTCCAGGACTTCACATACTATGTGTATCATTCCAGGGCTGGCCGCTATGGGAGCGCGGCGAGGCGACAGAACACGAGCGGCGGCTGCTGCTGGTAGCGCGGCTTCCTCGTGTGCGAACCCTGAATGGCGGAGGGGCTGTGCCTGTGGAGGAGCGTGATGCAGCCGAAAGAGCCTTCATACGGTACTACATGGAGAAACCAGAGGCTGACCGGCCAGATAGGTAAGAAAGTTTTTATAAAGATAAGTAAGAAAGACTCGACAACGTTAAGCTATTCAAATTAGTTGACCTTTCTTGCAACCATCTGGGTGTGGAGAATGACATAAACACGAGTGGCGTGTTGTGCTGTGACAATGGAATAACTAAACGTGTCTGAAAGAGCCTTCATTCGGTAGGTAGGTACATGAAGAAGCATAAGGCTTTTTTTCAGTCCCGTAAGAAGAGAGAACTAAGTAAGTGGTAGTCTTACTCTAACAGACCTTTAAATAAGCTTTTGTGATGGTGGCTTCACAATGGCGATGTCTGTGAAAGTTTTCCTACTATTCATCTAGTCTTCAATTAAGGTAGCAGTTCATTTCCTTTGACTGACATCTGTCCAATAGGCGCCACTCAGGGATGTCAAATTTTATTGCATACACATCGACTTCCTCATATGGCTTAAACCAATACTCTAGATCGATCCACCAGCCAGTAAGCATAGTACATTAACTGCATAAGGCAGAAACATCTTAGGCATTCAACTGAAGGCCCTATCTTAAGGTCCGTGGGCGCTAACAATTCTCACTCGTAGTGACCTAAATGACTAAACTCGTATGCTAATATAAGAGCCTAAGTGGCTAACTGTTTGCAATAATGCTAACAGAAGCGTGGGTGGCTGATGATCTTGGCGGGTTCATGACGTTCGATATTTATGCAAAATTCGTGTAAGCACCATCATGATCTGGAAGAGAAAATACTGCATTGGATTCACCGTTTTTCCCCTGAACTGTTAAATTTGCTAAAATACGGAAGATGATAGGCAATACCTTGGAGGTACATTAAGTTTGGTCTTGTAATTGTATTTGGAAGTTCTAAAGATAGTTCATGCTGTATTTAGAATTATTGCGTCAAGCTTTGTTAAAATTGAGCATTCGTATATTGCAGAATATAAAGTCTTCCGTATTTTTTATTCTGTTATTGGCGAGAGCGTAGTTGTGTTGATATTATAGACCCTTTTTCGGCTTTCTTCGGGCTATGCCATATTGTTGACTTTTCTTATCATAACCTGTGGTATCTAGTATCAACACTAGTGGGGTCCAGTCTACAAGTTCTACCTTCGGTTACCATAACCTACTACGTGATCTTGTCTTCATATCCGCGTGCTGTCCGGTCAACGTTCTACGTGACGATAACTATACTAATGACAAATTCTGCTGTCTACCTTCGGTTACCATAACCTACTTCGTGATCTTGACCGTCCTTTTAACCAAATACTGTGCTGCGTACCCTTCACATATCATGGGTGCGTTCCGTATTGCGCCAATATCACTGTTGGCACTGTGAGCGTCAAAAGCCGTTCCGATTTGATTAGCGTGCTGACAGCGCTGTTGACGCGATTTCATTTCGGAACGGCTTTAGATCACATTTGCTGTTCTTTGAAGCAAAAAGACGTCAAATGCGTCAATGTGACAGTCCGCTCTAAGACGCTCACGGTGCTAACGCAGCAAAACGATTGCACTGTGAACGCAAGATGGCGGTGATAGTGACGTCAGCCGTGACGTCACTACAGCTATCGTTGACTCGCTAACGCCAAATCGGAACGGTTTGTAAGCGCGCTAACAGTGATATTTTCGCTGTCAGCGCAATACGGAACGCAGCCCATGTCTTACACATCTAGAAAATGTAACAATGGAGTAGGTCGGTGGACGTCGTTCACATGATTATAATAAAGAAAAATTGGACACCAATCACATACATTGCTCTGATCCCAAACTAAGTAGCTATTGCACTTGTGTTATGGAAATCAGACACAACGGTGGTACCACAACACCCAGACCCTATACAATATAGAAAATTATGATTTCTATATTGACCCGACCGGGAATCGAATCCGGGACCACGTAGCGCCGATCTTGAAACCAGCGTGCTTAGCCACTACACCACGGAGGTCGTCAAAAGAATATGATAACTTACATCAGTTATATTCGTTCCGTGTGAGCAGATACTGGGAGCTGGTGCAGGTGCACGGCAAGCTGGACCCGCTGGTGTCGGTGGACCTGCGGCCCGAGAAGCGCGTGCAGATCACGTTCACGTGCGGCGCGCGCCAGGAGGTGCGCACCGTCGACGTCTACAGGTACTTTACTTTATTTTATTTTATTTCTTTCTAGCTAAGTTAGCCAGTGTCTGACGAAGTCTTCAACCTGTGTGTGTTACCAGTGATGACATACGCATCCGAAACATGGTCTCTTACTATGGGCCTTATAATGAAGCTCAAAATCACACAACGAACGATGGAAAAGGCTATGCTGGGTGTTTCTCTACGGGATCGAATCAGAAATGAGGAGATACGTAGAAGAACTAAGGTAACATAGCCTCGAGAATCAGTAAGCTCAAGTGGCAATGGGCAGGGCACATAGCGCGAAGAACTGATGGCCGTTGGAGCAGGAAAGTTCTAGATTGGAGACCCTTCGACCAGAGACGCAGCGGTCCACCAACAAGATGGACAGACGACCTTATAAAGATCGCAGGATCAAACTGGATGCAGACCGCTAGTGGTCGGTCGCTGTGGAAAGCCGTGAGGGAGGCCTATGTTCAGCAGTGGACGTCCTTTAGCTGATAATGATGATGATGATGATGATGAAAGTTAGCCTGTAACAATCCCACTGCTGGGCAAAGTCCTTACCTCAACTATGAGATAGTTCGAGCCATACTCCACCACGCGGGCTCAGTGCGGGTTGGTGGAGGGGTGTTTGCAAGGCAAGCGACTAACCCTGCTGTCAGATGTTATCAAGACGCCCTTAAGGCCCTAGCCTAGTCAGAGGCTTCACGACTAATATCAACTGATAATAGCTGGGACCAACGGCTTAACGTGCCTTCCGAAGCACGGAGATGCTCGTGATGTACGTCACTTATATGGTCGGAATGGTCACCCATCAAAACACGACCACGCCGTAGGTTGCTTCACTTCGGTATCACTACCAAAGCGCTGCTACCACTGCGTAGGTAGTTTATTTTATTTTATTGGTAACAAAAATAGACATTGATCGTATTAAGACTCTCTTCAAAACCCTCTTTAAAACTTAGTACAGACAGAATCCTATTCTCAGTTTTATAGCATTTTCTTATGTCATTTCTTTTATTGTTTAGTTTATTAAATGCATAAACATGTTTTCACAACAAAATAAAATTGCACTGTACACGCTGGTTACCAATTTCTGTAATGGTTTTGTCATGCACTGTTTTATTGTATTTATTTTTGTTTCACCTAACTCGAATCTAATGTTTTTCTGATATTTCAAACATGCTAGGATCACTTGTTTGGGATTACGATCTAGACCTTTATTAGTTTAAAAGCCTTATCATTTTGTTCATGTATTGATTGTTCTCTGTCTCTGTTTGTGTTCTTAGTAAATAAAATAAATAAATAAAAAATAAGATAGTATAAAAAATATTAAAAACTAAGAGGAACTGGACTAATGCCCTAAAGTGTTACACCTGTGCGCCAAACTCAAGTTGCATGTAAATAACATGTAAACAAATTATCTTAAAATACAAAGCTAAGATTTAAATTAAAATACAAAATAAGATTTTTACCCCGTATTACTAACCCATGAATTTTTGTTGTCCGAAATAAATGGATTTGTTTTTTTTTACTTGGTACTAAGTCTCCCGCTATAATAAACCCAAGGACTCGTGGCAGGCGTATAAATAAAAAGTTCATATGAAACAGCGCACATCATTGTCTCTTTTAAACTTGCACTGTTTATCGGTTGACTTCACATAGAGACAGATGCGTTATTGTTTGTTACATAAGTTTATCGATAACAATACGTTTGAAAATTGGGTTTTGCATGCATATTGTATAATCGATAAAATAGTATATTTCGCGTGTGCATCGTTCAAAAGTGATTTCTAAAACGGACTGCCAGTCTGCCACGAGTCTTTGGGTTTAGTATAGTACCAGGACCTCTCCAATGTCAGGTCCTTCTATGTACCAGATCATCTCAGGTAGACAGCAGTCAGGTAGATAGCAGTCTACAGATCAGGATTTATTCTTACTTGTCACTCAAGCAGTTGCTTAAAGATTATTGCTAGAGATATTAAATTACTATTTTACTTTTTGTTACTGTTGCATAATTTGTTTGCATTAGTAGCTGGCCGCAAATAAGCCAAATTGTCGGATTTTTATTTGTTTCAAAATAAACAATGTTTGTGCGGAACTCATGCGTGTCTCATGGTTATGGTTGACTAAGCACGGCGCTAAACGCCAAATCCGAAAGATTAGGCCTAAACCCCCCTACTATGAGTACATACCTACAAGTAGAATGAAACTGGGACTCTACTGTGCCTCTTGCAACCGGACTTCAAAACCAAATTGCCCAAGCAATCACTCTCGCGGCCATGCAAGAACTCAGGCTAACTCCAGCTTAGGGTTTCGCTGTCGACGCATACTTCTAGGGAGACATCATCATCAGCTTAAATGTAAATGGGTCATTATTTCCTTCGTGTATTAAATGTCTAAACTGTTTTCTGTATTTGCAGAACTGTTGCAGACTTGAAATCGAAGCTAGAACAGTTAGCCGGTTTCCCAGCTTCCAAGATGAGGCTGTTCTACGTTGATCAGGAGCTACGAGATGGAGAGGTATTTCATCTATCATCTTTTTTACCGACTTAAAAAAAGGACATATTGCTCTTCAACCCATACATTAAGGATCACACGGACATTAGTGCTCATCAATCATTTTTAATGCATTTGAAATATGTAAATAATTTGTCAGATTGAATACCGTTTTGTGAACTTATTTTTCTAACATTATTCATCTTTTCAGTTATTTCCGGGTCCAGAAGAGATGAAGTTCCCGACGAAGCAGCTATACTCTTACAACATTCGTTCAGGCGACGAGATCATTATTGAGTCCAAACTAGCTCACTCTATATCCGTGAATTCTAGTGCGTGAGGTTCCGATACATGTAAGCCTCTTTTGGACAGGCGGAGTATACCACACTTACGTGTCATTTTCACATATTATTATAAAGGAACCTACCTGTTTTTTTTCCACATCGTTATAGTTGAAGAAAATTTGATAAATTAATTCATTTTAAATTACTTAGTCCACTTGTCCATAATGAGCGAGGTCTAGTCGGTGTGACTGGTGATGGCAGTTTCATTTAGTACATAGTGTTGTATGACTTTCATACGTGTTGCCGGATTAAGAGGTCAGGTTTTGTTTTGATATTGGTGATGATGATAAATTTGTGTTAATTCAATATGTAGTGAAACATGAAATGCTACTGTCCTCACCTAAATATTACTTGACTAACATTAAACCCTATAATGCCATTTGAATAAATATGCTAGCAGGTCAATTTAGTTTGTCTAGTACTGCAGTACCTATGTATGTTTTGTACCTACTAACAATATAAATGGGACTATTTGAGTGATTTTTTTGGACATCATAACTTTACGTTGACTTAAAATCCCATTTTGTCCTAATCACAAAGTATTAGTTTTTCTGCTCTCTCTCTCTTACAGAGAATTTAACGGTTGTCACAAGTTCTACTTAGTTTTAAGTTTCTACACAAGCTGAAAGCTTGTTATGGTTTTTATTTCTGTTCTTCTATTACCGAAATCAATCTATTGAAACTTTACTTGTTGTATTGCATTATAAAATAGTTTTTTTTTTCTTTTAATTAAATTATCCAAAACGACGAAAGTTATACCTATCAATCAGAGAATTTTATATTTTTTTATTTTTGCAATAAGCAACTGTGATAGTAAATTATAAATGATGGCTTGATATTTAAAAAAATACTATCTACTTATCACTGTTTCTATAACATACATCACATTATTAATAGTATGAATCAACTTGTATTCTGTACCTTCCTAACGAGTAGATTCATTCATAAAATGTAATCGGCTAGCTGTGTTGTAAATTGCTTATTTTTTAACACAATATAGAAAGTGATACTAACTGCCATTTTGCGAAACTATACAATGTGTCTTCAAAATCTAGTTTTTATTCAAATTCGATAGGTAGTGTAAATTAAAGGCGGTTTCAAGTTTATTTACAGTGCTAAGAAAGCCATTCTACAAAACTGCTGTGATTCATAAAGCTGCCAAATATACAAAATTGAGAAGTTTGTATCAAAATTAATCACGTTACAGCAGTAAATTATAAAAAACGAAATCAGTATAAACATGTGACATGATATTTAAATGCATAATTGTTTTGTTTTAGATTTAGAAAATACAAAACAAGGAATAAATGAAATATAAGAAAGAATAATTGTATTATTTTAATTTATAAATAACTTCTTTCCATAAACAGCAATCATTGTATTTTGTACTTGTTCTAAAATATGCTTAAACACTTCAATCCATCTATCACAGTTCATTTCTTTCGTTCTTCTTTTTAGAAAGTTGATAATGATGTACAACTTATCTATGTTTCTGTTAATGACCATGTCACACATGTATTCTGAGATCATTTGGACATCACAAGGTACAGGCGTCTGTCCACTGTCTAACCAAGCTCGTAATAATTCACGAACCTTTTCCCAAGGTAAACCCAGCAATCCATGAGGTTTGACCTCATGAACTAAATTGTTATTACTACTCTCTTGGGTAACTTCTTTCACATCAGCTTTCTTGTGCATGGGGTTTTTGAAAGGAGCATCTCTTGAGACACTTTGTACTTTTGCCATAGGGTCTTTATATGGAGTGTCTCTAACATTTGGCCCCTGTAGAAACTTGTTCATAAGATTTCTAGACGTGCTTTGATTGACTTTCGAGTTTTTGGGCGGCCGACCTCTTCGTTTTACAGATGGAGATTTTGGTAGTCCCACAATAGGCGACTTTTGCTTTTGAGGGGAAGATTGTTTTGGCTTATGAGGAGATCTTAGTACTTCTAGCTTAACAGCATTGTCTCTTATCACTTTTTCTTCTACAGAGCTTACATTCTCGAGTTTAATACCCACTTTAACAGGTTTTGTTGTAGTTAAGAATTTGCTTATTGCTCCCATACTTGGTTTTGTATTCATACTTTCAAGTTTTGTGACTTGTATACCTATGCCTCGCATTTCCTTGGGATCCACATTTTGTTTTTTGCAAATAGCCATTACCTCCTTAGTTATAATTTCAACATCATTGGTAGCATTGCTTAATGATGTAGATTTATTGATAACATTACAGAATCCATGACCCATAAATTTCGCAGTTTCTACAGGAGCTTCTTCTGCTCTAACCATGAGTTTTAAAGTTATACATTTACCTAAGACCTTGTATTGTACCATTCTGGAATGAACTTCTGCAGATAATTGCTTCAAAAATTCATTGCACTGATCATAATTATCAAATCGAATACCATAATTGACTTCAGCAGATACGGATTTTCTGATCGTGTGAAATGTTAATGGGTTTAAATCGCGTCCACGACATTGATCAAAAAGTTGGGCGCCAGTTTTGTTACCCAGGTGACGTTGTAAGTTCACCAAAGATAGGCTCTGTAGAGATCCACAAGTACTGTGTCCAATAGATTCTAATTTATGAGTAGTCTGTCTGCCTACTCCAGGAAGATCTTTAAGCTTGATGTCAACCATGAAATCTTCAACTAGGTCAGCTGTTAGGAAAAACTGTCCATCTGGTTTAGCTTTCTTAGTTGCCAACCTAGCCTGCAAGCGATTTCCACCGAATCCTGTAGAGCATGGGCAGCCAGTTTTCTCTTTTATTTCAGCTCTTAAAACTGTTGCAAAATCTTGGACACTTATGTTCATATCTTTTAGAAGCTCTGTGCAATCAACATACATTTCATCACATGAAACTGCCTCTATATCAAGTGTATATTGTGCTACCGTGTTATACAGAGTGTAAGCTACTTCTTTGTATCCATCAAAGTCATAAGGTATTGTTTGCAGATCAGGACAAAGCTTCAAGGCAGCTCCCATGAACATTCCATTACTGATTCCTTTATCTCGTGCTTCATAAGAACAGGATGCAATTTCACTCATTGATCCATATTTGTCATCTTCATCAGTGATATGATCCACTCTACTTTCAAATTCAATTTCATCTTCTGGCACCTCATTAACCTTGCTTAGTTTCTTAGCTTGTTTTTGTCTGTACAAGTTAAATTCAGTGACTCGATCAACTCCAGGCCTTTTGGGTCTTGTTTGGCCACCTTTTGAATGAGTGACTGCCACAGGCTTACCGCGAAGGTCAGGTCTGTTACGCAGCCCTACAGATACAAAAAAACAATCCATGTCTATGTGCATTATAGTTTTACCTTTTTCAAAACTTAATGGAGACAAGTTACCTAGACTATCTAGCATATCAACTTTACCTTTTAGTGCAGTTCTCACAGGAAATTTAAAATTACTGCTTTCTCTTAGGTCATTGACATACTGTTTAAAACAAGCTCCTAGCTGTGATATGTGATGTAATCTTGAATTGTTATAAAATTCTGATATAAAATTGGGATCTGCAGCAGTTTTAGTTGAATGTTCATTTTTCTTCAATTCACAGATTTGGTTATTATCCAAACTGAGAGTATTTTTGGTGTCCTTAAATTCGATATCACTAGTTATAAGATTTAAGTTCAGGTTATGATCTATTTCTTTTGATTTGAATGATTTTTCATATTTTGTTATGCAGTTTGTTCCATGAGGTTCTACTTTAGAAACTTCACTTTTGATTGTTTTATTAAAGTTTAGCTGTGGTTGAGCTCTAGAATTTTTATAAAGTAAATATTTTTTGTAATCTAGCAATTGCTGAGCTGCTATACTGTCTGTAACCCACTCAGGTTTGACTACTTTGGCAAGGGACATATTTTTGACTTTAGTGTCGGGTAGATTTGACGCAATAACAAAATCTTCACTTCTCTGATAAGTATGATACACACCTCCATGTTGGCTCATGAGCTCCTTTAGCTCTTCAGCTAAAGGTGATGTGAATCCATTCACATAAATGCAGATACCACTAAATATATTAGTCAATTTTTCATTTTTACCTGCTTGTAAAGTAAACTGCTCTTCCAGTTTTGCAATTTTGGCTTGCATATAACCACCCCAGCCCTCAAAACCATTATCTGGGAAATTTTCATCTCTTCGGCGCATTTATTGGTGCGAAGCGTTATTATCTGATTTTTGCTAATTTATCTGATCACAAAAAACCGCGAAGGGGCACGAAAAACAAGAAAAGACACAACAGTCAGGCAGTCTAACACAGATTAGTGCTGCGTTCCGTTTTGCGCCAATAATACTGTTAGCACTGTGAGCGACAAAAGCCGTTCCGTTTTGATTAGCGCGCTGACAGCGCTGTTGACGCGATTTCATTTCGGAACGGTTATTTAGCGCATCGTAAGCGAGCGATTTGTTTTGTAATAAATGATAACCTAAGACCTTGCTAAATACAAAGAAAGAGTACCAAATAAAGTAATAATACATTATTATGGATATTCATGAAATAATAACTGTATTATTAGACAGCGATGATGATTGTGACAGTCAGTCATCATCGTCTTCGAAAGAAGATAATGAGGATTTCGCAGTAGGTACAAATTAACAGTAAGAAATCTAGAGAGCTAATACCTAGAATTCTTAGAAAGCTTTCGTTCACTCGCTAACGCCAAATCGGAACGGTTTGTAAGCGCGATATCAGTGTCATTTTCGCTGTTTTGTAATTTAAAAACAGTGTTGTTCCTAAATAATCGGAAATTTCAATTGTATTCAATAGTCTACTATTATTAAATAGTAGTAGCTTAAATTTATGTTGACTATATAAGCTATAAATAAAACCTGTTCAAAGTTATGTTTCCTACAATTATCATCATTATTTCTAAATCATTTAATGAAAGTATAAAAAAAACAAAATACGTACAAATCATAGAAAAATATTGCCATTGCAAGTAAACAGGGTTTTATATATATATTACGTCTATTTACAGCCATATATAGCAACATTTTACGTGCATTATTTATCCAAATTAGTAAAATCCCATTATTGAACACTCGGATCACAAGTTCAATTAATCGCACACGATTCAATTGGTACATCACTATTGCACTACGCTTGCAACATTTAAAAATAAAAAGTGTGATTGGAGCTGTCATTTTGGTCTATCTATTTAACCTGTCAATCTGCTTCGAGAAGCGCGAGAGGGTTTTGCGCGGGAAACGAAAAGGGAAGGACGGATCTTTTTTCTCCGTTTTAGTAATTGATTTTTTCGGGTCAAATATTGTGATTGTGTGGTGGAATTGTCATGATAATTTGTGCTTTTGAAGAAAACAATGCAATTAAAGTGGGGAATCAAGTGAAGCGAGCTCTGATCGCGCCGTCTTACCCGGATCGCTGTTCCTGCGCTGAGATTCCTTGTTGAACATTGAAATGCGAACCACCTCGCATTTCAATGGGTTAGGTTAAGATAGGGTAGTTTAGTGTTAGTTTTAGTCAATTAGTGTAAAAAATGAACATTATTTACTGAAGAATAGTCTGTATGGCATAGAGCCGAAGACGTAAAACTTGTATGAAAAAAAAAAAAAAAAAAAAGAAGCGCGAGAAATGCGCGCAGCTGTCATAAGACAAACGCGCGCGTGGCCTCGACTCTGTCTGGCACCAAGCGCCCGCCATCGGGCGGGCCGCGCAATTTACAAAAATATAAATATCTCGCGGTAGGAATGAGCTATCGTCATTTTGTAAACGGGGATTTGTTGTTTATTGTATTAGCTATCACACAGTTTAACTAAATATTACGTTACTGAAATATTTTTATTAATACTGAGGCGATAAAGAAGGTAGCGCGGGAAAAAACATGAGTCATCGTATTTATAATAAATGTTTACGTTATAAATTTTCAATTATACCTTCAAATACCTCGATACAAAGCTGAAACATAATATTTTTCATATAAAAAAGATAACTTATCACCATAGAACAAATTTTATAAATACAGGATAAATTAAAATCGTAATGACTACAAGACCCACCTTCTAAAAACTAGTCGGAACACCCAACTTTTTGGTATCTATGGATTGCTCATTTATGTTAAAGACTTCCCAGTATTCAATTGTCCGCACCACATAACTAAATCATCGATCTAAAAATCAGAGTTTAGTAAACAGAGACATGTTATAACATGTCTCTGTTAGTAAATGCTTATTCCATAGATTAGAAAATGCTTATTCCACGGATCAGGGGCCTGACTCCCGAGTGCAACATTGGTTTTAAGTTTGAGTCCAATTCCGATCTTGTGACCTCACTCCCGAACCCAAGACTTCATCCATTGCCTTAGATTCGGATCTACATATAGCAATTGATTGGTAACGGCCGTTATACCTGAAGTTAGCCAAATGACGGCTCGCAATTTATGGTAGTAGTGAAGTGCCTATCTTGATTTGTGCAATTCAATTGATATCCAATTATATAAAACAAGGTTAAACTCCTGTAACTTGCGTTCATTAAATAATTTTGCAATCAGTTAGTGTAATATTCACGTATTTGCGTCTGCAGACATACATAATGTAACAATATACAATTATTTTAACATAATCTTCGAACACTCGGCTGTAGTACCTTCTGTCCAGAAATATTTACAAAATATGTTTGAACTAAATCGTTATAGTCTGTGCTTTGTAATTCAAAATTCATTCAAAGTTTATATTTTGTTTTGGTGGATTTTTTAAGTAAATACTTATCTAATTCGTGTATTTTTGCACGTCTTTTGTAGTTCTATCGCATTCTGTAAGTATAAACTTATTAGACGGCCATTTTGTGATCTAAATGAATAGAATCTAATAATTAACCTGTGATTGTTGTGATGTGATTAGAAATGTCAATAATTTGTTAGCATTCAGCAAAATAGCCTAGTGATGATAAAGCATTTTGTGATATTTGATGCGCCTAGGCATGCGGCGCGGGAGGGGAATAGACGGCAAACGCCGAATCCTGAGGGCATTCGAATGCGAGCCTTGAGTTGGTTAAAATTGTATTAGTGAAATATCAATTATTATTTATTGTCAATGTCGCGAGATAATAAGTTTAAGTAATGTAAACCGGTTGATTAGTGATACTAAAGTGATTATCCAGTAATGTGTTAGTATAAATAATGGAGAAATATAAATTGTCAAGAAAACAACGGATTTTATTGAGAGCTATATTGACCATCGTCAACAGATTATGAATGCTACAATGTTTTCCTTTTCCTTTCAGAGTACTTTTCGTCACATTCGGTTCGCCGATGACTTGTTGCTTCTACCGGGACGAGCTCAGAGCTACAATCAATGGTATAATTACTAATTGAGTTGAGCGGAAAAATTAACTGCTCTTGAAATGAACCTATCAAAACGAATGAAGACTAGTTAAGGGTAATAGCAAGCGTTTAATATACACCGAACAGTATACATTGTTTTGTAAACAATTGGCTATGATGTAAGAATAATGAAATACAACTAAAGCAAAGAGCATAAAGTGGAAAAGAAAATGGAGTTTCAGGGAGATATTTGATAGTAAGATGACCACAAAAATAAAAACTAGAGTTCTAATTACATGTGTCCTGACAGGTCAAACTCTTGTGCTTGCAAGACGTGGAGATTTAACAATTGTAGTTATGTACCGAAGAAGAATAAAAGGTAGCAGGCTGAACATTAGACAATTTAAAAAAATAAGACAGTAAAAACACGAATTATAACCAGATCAAAAAACACTAGCCCAGGTGCTAACTTTTAAACTGGAAATGGACTGAACATGTAGCGTGTCATCACAATGGACGATGACTCTACGCAAGATGGGATGACGAGTTGAAAAAGATCTCTAGACCCAGTGGCTTGGCATATCCCAATCTAGTGAAGACTGGATATCTTTGCTTGCAGGAGGCCTTCACCTGCACCCTCTCTTGCAGAAAAACAAAGTGTAAAATAAGGAATAGAATTTAGATAAATATACTAACACTTTGTTTTAACAATTAGAAATTTGTAATATTAATGCAAAAAATAAGGTATTTTTTTATGTTTTGCATCTTCATTTAGAATACATAGTCTGTGACAGATAAACTATTATGGTACAGGACTAATATTCTCTACTTTATTAGCACAGCATTGCATCTCCAAGAGTGAAGAATTGTGACTTAATTAAAAAATAAATTATTAAATTTTGAATAAATGATTATTTAATAAAATATCAAAGTTTTATCAATTAACCCTAGCATTATACACTATCACTATCTCAAAGCTCGACCCTTCATCGTGAAGGTCATGACATGATCAACATAGTTCATCATCATCATATAAAGTACACAAACGACGTTCCGCATTCCCTTAAAAGCCAATCATTCTCTCATTATATACAATCTAACCCAATCGAGCCATTATTCACCTTAAAATCACCAGAAAACTCCAAAAAAATTGCTAAAAAGTTACATTTTGGCAATTGTTTCAAACTAATCAAGTTCTCCAATATTACCGCAATTTGAGCTGTCAAAATTCTGTGTAGAGTGCCAATTTCCAATAGTAACGGATTGAAGCAATAATGCTGGCTGTCAAAATGTCGTCGGGAGTGCCGTTTTGCCCAAGATTAGAAAAAAATGTCAACCCCAAAATTTCGTCAAATCTTGTGTTCGAGAGTACAAAATGGCCGTTTTTCTTGCCCGATCCGTCGCTATTGGAATCAAGAGTAAGGCCCCAGTAAGACTATGGGTGCGTTCCGTATTGCGCCAATATCACTGTTGGCACTGTGAGCGTCAAAAGCCGTTCCGATTTGATTAGCGTGCTGACAGCGCTGTTGACGCGATTTCATTTCGGAACGGCTTTAGATCACATTTGCTGTTCTTTGAAACAAAAAGACGTCAAATGCGTCAATGTGACAGTCCGCTCTTAGACGCTCACGGTGCTAACGCAGCAAAACGATTGCACTGTGAACGCAAGATGGCGGTGATAGTGACGTCAGCCGTGACGTCACTACAGCTATCGTTGACTCGCTAACGCCAAATCGGAACGGTTTGTAAGCGCGATATCAGTGATATTTTCGCTGTCAGCGCAATACGGAACGCAGCCTATGCGAGTATGCGACGACACGAAGTCACGAAAAAAGCGAATTTTCTGTGCCTGTGAGCTCTCAGCTCGACTCACGACTCTTTCTCTTCAAGCTTGTCCATAGTTTAAAAAACATATGTCAAGCAACTGTCAACTGTCAACAGAAAATTCAAACAAAAACATCGTTATTTGTAAATAAACCATATTCTTTGCATTATCACTATTTCTAGTTCATAATTACAGCTAAAAATATAAGATTAAAAAATTAATAATGTCGGCAATTGACGAAGAATTAATTATCGCCCCATGGGTTGGACCTACAAGTCACAAAAACTCTTTGACGATCATCATTCTATCTTCAAACGTAGAAATCATTGAAAGAATATCAGAAGCTCTCACCGAGATTCATTCAAAAGGAGACTTCAGGTGGAAACTAATCATATTACGTTCATTCCACCTTGAAGAAGTCGTTAGGCAGTCTGATTTGACGGGAAAAATTGCTATAGATTTTGTTGTGCTAGCCATGGACACAAACAGAATATTCTGTTTGGAGTGGACCAAGAAAGTCTTAAGTCAAGTTCATCCAGACCTCTTGAGACGCCGAGTGGTATTAGTCAATGCAAGTGGGCTGCCTGTAAACAGTATGGCGATTGACGCAGGTGATCTCTTAACCTTTCAGGCTGAATCGAAGCTTGATATGATGTCTGCCAATGTGTTTAAACCAGAAGATGCACACTTTTTAGCACGAAAACTCCTGAAGTACATTGAAGTCTTTGTTGGAATTAAAACAGGAATACCTAATTTAAATATATGAATTATAAATTATGCTAACAATGTGTTATTATTTAATGTAACTAGGACAGCTTACCCGATACTCTGCCAGTTAGTTTGAGTTCTGAACTTTAACCAACAAAACCTGCATCTAAATGATGATTCATTTGATATTTATCTGAAGTGATCAAAACAAATCTCTGTACTATTAAAACAAATCTCTGTACTATTAAGATTGTATTAATCTTACAACCCCATTAAAAATGTACAAACAAAATGCCTCTAAATACGAACATAACTTTGCATATCAATTAACTAAGCATAAGCTTCCCAATAATTTTTATGACAGCTGCTAACCGACTAGTAATTTGCTCCGAACTTTTAGATTACAACCATATTATAAATGTGAATAATTCACTGATTTACTGAGATTTTGGTGGCCGTTAACCATAAGAGACATTCCATAACGTAGAAAATATAAGAAAAAGGCACGCGACATACAGAACCTCGCATCTAAATTATTATAAGTGACTCAAAATAAATTTTTGATGTTGGAGGCCAACTAGCTGTATATCAACTTTTTGCGTTTTCATTGTGCTGGTAGGTATTTTAATTTACTTAATTTTTCAATATTGCATAAGAATACATTTGCTAAATGTTCTATAATATATTTAAGTACCGATAAAACCATAAACCATTACTCAGAAATAAATGAATTTGGTTAGTTTGAGAACTGTGCTTGCTAGTTTCGTGAAGGGTGAAATTGTTTAGGATGAATTAACTATATAAACAATACTTAGATTATTCAATTTATCTTGTAGTCAAAGATTATAAGCGTATTCTTCGTTCATATTCAAAAATGTACTAGTAGTATTATATTATCTGGGATAATGGTTAATTAAAATAGTTTAAGAATGTTTGTTTTCCCAGTTTTTCTGTCACTTGTCTCTCAAACGGCCCTAAAACGGCTTATGGCCGGTACCTAACCAGCGAAGCGACCCTACGAACTTCTTGATTTATTACGCCCTATGACTTCACCTCATCCTTGGTTATCAATGTTTATTGACTCTACAGCAGGGATGCACAGACTTATTAAGACTAGGGGCCACTCGGGCAAATTATGAACTGATGGCGGGCCGCCAGAAGTATAGGTAATTAAAGACAATAAAGAATTGATAATTATGTATTAAAATTGAAAAAGAATTTATTAATTTGAAGCGTGGCACTGCATAGTGCTTACAATCTTTTTTATATTTGGCTCAAATTTACTTGTAGCAACACGTAAAACTGCTTCCAAACTTTCATTTGCAAGGCGGTTTCGATTTTTTGTTTTATTATTATTTAGTATTGAAAAGGTTTGTTCACATATATAGGTAGAACCAAATAAGCTGGCACATTTCAGAGCGTTTATGCGCAACTCTTTGTACGTATTTTTATCAATGCAGCGGTAAAAGTTCAGCAAGTCTCCTTCGTTGAATTTGTTGCGTAAATCTTGGTCGTTTTGAATGTCGATAATTTCTAACTGCATTGACTCTGGCGCATTTTCAACTGAAATCGTGAAAGGATTGCTGAATATGTCCAACAGAGGTTTCACTTTTTTAAACTCCGAAAATCTTTCTTGAAAAGATTGAATCAAAATATCTAGCTTTTCTACATAACTGAAATTAATCGCAGTTTTGTTGAATTTTTCAGCCATTTTCTTATAATTCGGAAAATGATTGTAATTTCCAGAATTCAATTGCGATCTGAAAAGTGTCAGCTTGCATTGAAAGGATGATACGTGAGCGTAGAGCTGGGATATCAGTTGATTTTTGCCTTGAAGCCGTGTGTTCAAGACATTCAAATGATTTGTAATGTCAACTAAAAAAGCCAAATCACACAACCAATCAGGATTTTTAAGTTCCGGGACATCCTTTTGCTTTTCCGCCAGAAATATTCCAATTTCTTCTATTAAATTTAGAAATCGTTCCAGGGTCAATCCACGACTTAGCCACCTTACTTCTGTATAATACAGTAAATCTCCATATTCGCTTTCGATGTCATCAAGGAATTGTTTGAATTGCCTGTGATTGAGTCCTCGTGATTTTATGAAATTTACAGTCGAAACTACCACTTTCATGACATTTTGAAATTCAATTTTTTTAGAACAGAGGGCTTCTTGGTGTATAATGCAGTGAAACTGCATGAGATCTTCAGCGTTTATGTTTTTTTCTTGCAGATGCTTTTTCAGCAAAGTAACTAGCCCAGAATTGACACCAATCATCGAAGGAGCACCGTCAGTGGCAACTCCCGATAATTTTGATAAGTCCAAATCAGTTTTTGAACACTCATCCAAAAGTACATTGAGTATATCAACTCCTCTGGTTTGACCTTTCAATGAACACATTCCTAACAACTCTTCTAAGACTTCAAAATCTTGAGTAACACCTCGTATGAATATGAGAAGTTGAGCTGTGGAAGTAATTTCAGTGGATTCGTCGAGTGCTAATGAAAAAAATTCAATGATCTTAGTTTTTTCATTTAATTGTTCCGCAATATTACCTGACAAAGACATAATACGTCTTTGGATAGTCATACGATTCAGTTGAATTTTCTCAAACTTTTTTGCTGCTTCTGGACACATTTTCTTAGCGGCAATTTCTATGCATTCTTTTACAAAATCCCCATCATTGAAGGGGCGACTGCGCTTTGCTATCATTCGAGAAATTTCATAACTAACTTCTGTAGCTGTTTCTGAATCTTGGATGGGTTTTATAAACATAGCTTGCTGACCAATAAGCTCCCGTTTTAAAGACAACATTTTTTGCTTTCTTAATTCGCCTGTAAACTTGGTAAAAGTAGGATGCTGCGTTTCATAGTGCCTTTTTACATTATATTCCTTTGCAATCGCAACAGAATTCTTGCAAATTAAACAAACGACTTTATTATGCGACCATACAAAAAAGTATTTCTCAGTCCAAATTTCTTGAAACTGCCGATTTTCATCTTTAACCTTACGTTTTTTACTAGGTCCTGGCTTGTCCATGTTGCGTTCTAATCCTGGCTAGGATTAACACAGCACCTAAAAACAATTACAGTACCTACTTAAATTACCCATCCTTTTTTAAATTAGCAAAAATAATTGATTTAAATAGGTAGGGAAACACTTATTAATAACAGAGTTTTACTTACGATTTCACAACACAATTATACACGGCACTTGACGGGAAATCTACGTTGAATGTGGATCAAAATATATGACACCGGCTAGTCGAGTTAAAATCTACACTAGAACTATTGACACTTCACTCAAATTAAAACCGAACTATGGGTCGCTGCGGTTAGCGTGGCTTTTATACCGCGCGTATAGAGTCGAAAACTGTCTGGAGAAATCTCGAAACCGACTCTGGAAGCTTCGTGTATCTACCTACGCGAGCAATCGGGAATTCGTGCACTTAAGAGCGCGCGCGCGAGATTCAAATTACTTTTCGAACATATTTTTTTGGTTTTATTCTGGAATAGAATTCAATATTTTTCGAATGTACGAGAGTATTATTTTTGCTGTCGGCGGGCCACCAGTATTCGACCGGCGGGCCGCAAGCGGCCCGCGGGCCGCGGTCTGTGCATCCCTGCTCTACAGGTTCAGGTACCTACTCACAGATTTCAGTTCTCTAACACATCAAATTCTTGACAATCGAAAATCAAAGTTAAATTTAAAAAAACTTTATAGTTTTATCCCTACAGTTCAAAAAATATAAGCGTTCCTTGTTTGACTATGGCACCCTGGGAATGCATTATTGTATTCATCTTGAATTGTCGTGTTTTTTTTTAAATTATGAATTTTGCTTTTTATTTTAACCTTTTTAATGCTTCTTGATTCTCTTAACGCATAAGTCAAATAAAAACGTGTTATTCAAATATTTCATAAATTCAAATCTATATATTATTATGTATAACAATGGCAGATAAAAGCAACTTATAGCAATGCCAATGTATAGCAGGTCCTTATTTTCATCAATAGATATTAAGGACCAATGAATAAAATGATAGACTTACAGCATTTCTCAAAAAAGAAAACATGAGATCACATCCTCTGCAATGGAAACTAAGAACTGCAAAACTTGAAAAGGTACTTTAAGTTAACAAATCACACATGTCACTTACACATTTCCAAATTATTTATTATACTTTGATTGTACTACAAAATAATAGGAAGATTTCTACAGTTATTACATTATTATAATTATTATATTACATACATAAATAAGAATCAATGATAGCGGTCCTCACTGGTGTGCTGCAAACTCATAATTGAGTAGCAATTTCTATTGGAAATAAACTATACCTACTACTGAATATGCATAAGTATAAACGAACTTAAAACCTAACTGAAATACTGCTCATTTGTAAACATATATGTATTATAAACTATAAATAATTATCTAAGCATAAAATCTATGAACTCCGTAAAAAGAACAGCATAATAAAAAACAAAGATGAAGAATTTTCTCTTTTAGAGGATGAAATTCTTAACTACCAAAATGCATTTTTTCATCTCTCGCGCGCCGGTGCAGATAAAATCTAAAATATACCTATTTGCTGCATCTAATATTAAAGTCACAAATTGTGACTTGATTAAAAGTAAACGTATACAAAAAAATAATAATATTAGGCAATATCACAACTAAACCACCTGTCATACCAGGCCAATAAATAATAACTCAAAGGACACATTATGCAACAGTTCTGAATCTACTAATGCTTTTCTTACGCCAAATAAAATGAAGATAAAGCATACTATTTTTTAAACCTTTACTTGAAAGATACACAACAATTCAGTTCCTAATTTCAGCTAAGAATAGTGTAGGAAACAAAAATAAATTGTTTATATTATAGGTACACCTGCTATATCTTAAAATACATGTTCCTTGCTATCAAAATATAAGCCAAAATAAGATTTAAGTGATGTCATCATTACAAATGGTATCTATTAGTATTTTTATGTTTTTATAACGTGAATTTAAATAACCAATAAGACATTGAAACACTTCTTCATAGGGCGAACATACTGATACAGTCATCATTCATCAACCATAATTAGTGTATGTGATTATTGTAGTAAAAACAAAACAATATCTGGTAAAGCACTCATTTCTTGCAGTATACAAAAATAGAGATCACTACGCGACATTCATCTATGTCAAACATAACATTTGAAAATGAAACCAATGAATAACATCCATTTGATATAGATTGGTGTTCCTGTTACATAGTAGAATTATTATATCACTATACTGTTATACATTATAAGGTGCGTATGATCGTGCATTGAATCAATATTGACTTGATACTTGTGTCCTCTCCATTATCATGATTACCACACAGAAGTAATCTAACTACTGACATTTAAAATACCTTATTACTAAGTTCCTGTACTGAGAGATATATTTAAAATATCAAGCTGACACTCAGAGCTTCCTATATTTGCGGGTTCATTTCTAGACAAATTACGAAACCCGATGTTACACCAACTAGCTATGATGATAAAAATAATTTTACAAATTTTCCTAGTAAATAAATTGCTGTGTTAGTATAGTCCGTTTTTCTTTTCTAGTCCAACAATGTAAACAATATTTTTATAAATTTAAAATGTAAACTATTTGATTTGAAAAGATCTCAGTGTCTCAACGACGACCGGGGGTTTTGAGTTTATCCCATTTTAAAATAGTTTATTTCGTTAAAAAGGAACATAGAGATTGTTTACAATATTGGACGAGTAACAAAAAACGTTTTTACTATTTCACTGGAGATTTAGACTCAGAGGGCCTGGTATATCTCCACAAAAAACAAAATCCCTAAATACTATCATCATTCAAACCTTTTCGTTAGTATGCCATCCTTGCTACGAAATACTTTGGATCCGCCAAGCGATAATCGTATTGACAGATTTCATTTAGTATGAACTTTTAGTTAGTTCGATATCAAATAGGACACACTCACATTACTTCAAGCAATACACCACAAATACAGGATGCTTTAGTTAGTTAAAATGTTGTCCAAACCATTGCCTCTACGAGTGTCAGACAAAAGAATGTCACTATCATAATGTGCACAAGTGTCACATTTTAAGTTTGAGCTTCCGACAAGAACCTTAAAATATGACGAAACTTGTGCGAATTATTACAATTAAGTCTACACCTTGGGCTTCCACGGGTCAAATAGTGTATTTTTATTGAAAATGTTAGATTTCCGAGATTCCTTGATATGTGGATTGGTCGGCCCAGATCCATTTAAAACTGTCTAAACAATTAAAAAAAAAGTCTATTACATCAACATCATTTCCTTTTTGATGTTGGATAAATTTGTCTGATAAGTTGTTACAGGTATGATGTACTTATTATTTTGTACCAAATAAGTTAACTAAACCCCTAACTAAACAAACACCGCTTATCCATTAGCCAAAATTAAATTAGTAGTCGTAAAACCGTTACGTATCGGAAGGAAATCACACGTTTGATCAACACATAAGTTTAGTTACAATTGCCGTAGATCCATTTCTTTTATAATGAAGATGAGAATAGAAGTTGAGATTCGTGATATGTGGGTTATGGAAAGCCTCAAGGCAGCGCACTCCGTTCAGTGCGTTTGGCCGTCGAGAGCAGCGCCGTCGCCGTGTTCGTGAAGCACCTATATTAACTTTACTGTACACATCTGTTCACTATACACTTGTCATGGAACCTGAAAAAGAAGAGATATTTTTAAATTGTTGATACAAATTTCGATTAGTCGGCCTTATCAACAATTATCAAAATAAGTGATTTTTTTATATGCAGCGTAATGCCGTGCCTATCACTTTAAAGAGACGAAATAGCTCACACCTCGCGTGGTTAGGCGCTATAATAATATAATTGCACTTGTAAAAACAAACTGTGTCACACGAGGAATCGAACCTAGTGTCTTACGCTATCCGGGCGTATGCCTATGCCACTCGGCCACAGACACATTGGCAAGCCTATTGAATTTTGCAAGTGCTTTCTTTCACGTGAAGGCTGTGATGTCATCAAAGTTGCGAGTCGCAATTCGCTTTTAAATGTAATCTTTTAAAGATTTTTAACGCGTTTGTTTGTAATGGGTATAGTATCTGACACGGCGTTTTTAGCGGTGGTCGACGTCGCGAGAGTGGCGCAGTTGGACTGGCATTTATTGGCAACGTGGGAACTCAGTGAACTCGGGAAAATTTTTCAATAAACTAGCAGAACACATTGAACTGACCGGTCAATAAATTTAAAACTGTCATTAAAGAAACCCTAATGACTAGACATCGGATTATGCATTTGCATGTTTGCACATGCAAATTATAAAATGCTAATTATAAAAATCATAAAACTCTCATATTACGGCGTCAGTGCACATTTTAGCCTTTTTCCCCAATCGTGCATATTTCGTTAAGTAGCACGGTAAGTAGTAGGGAGGCATGTGTTGCGACAATGACGTGTAAGGACGATGTTTTGCGCAAAAACCCAAGTTTTCAAGACCTGAAGGACATTAATGCCTACATCAACGGCACAGGTCGCGCCCTGCCTGAACAGGTTACTCCAGAAATGGCGCCAAATTTTAAATATTGTACAATGACATCAGTTGATGTGGAGAGGTCGTTCTCGGCGTACAAATTGATACTGGGTGACAAACGTCACAAATTTGCGCTCGAAAATTTGGAAAAATACTTTATTGTATATTGCCACAAAAACTTAATTTTAAGAGAATTTTGCTGTTATTGTACAATCTTTGATTAAAATATATAAAAAAATAACGGTTTTTTGATTTTGTATTGTGCATATTTTAGGCATACAGTTGTGGTCATATAATTAAGAACGATTAGAAGTTCTAGAATTTGAAATTAAAATCATGTCATACCCAGAGATGTGTACTAGCTAAAAAACAACTAGTTATTTTATAAAATAGCTACAGCAATAGAGCAACGTAGTTTAGGAATAAAGAATAGAATAGCAAACGTTTTTGTCTTAATTTTAATTTATTTTACCAAAGAACCACATGTAAATAGTACTAAAGCTGGACAAATAATTAAGAACGATTTATTCAACTGTCCAAGTTTTTTTTTGTATGATGCTTACATTTAAAAAATAACAACAATTTGTAGCGCAGCAAATTGTTAAAAGGTTTACATACATTTTAACTAAAATTAATTGGTAATAACATATCCACGACTTTTCATTACTGCTTTACACCGGTGATGCATTGACTTTATTAAATTTCGCAACAGAAATAGGGTTCCATTCTTCTAAAAAACGTCTTAAAGTTCTCTTAAATACCCACACAGCGTATTTGAGACCTTATTCTTAACTTTAAACCTCAGATCTCTATTAGGTTTAGACCCGGACTGTAAGCTGCCCAGTCTTAAACAGAAACTGATTCCGCCATAAGAAATTCCTTTACTGTACGTATTGTGTGTTTTAGATCATTGTCATGCTGGAATGTCAAAAAAACCGGTAGAATGTCTTCAGAATAAGGCAGCACTGTTTCTTCCAGTATATTTTTGTATAGGAATTAATCCATGTGGAGCTTCTATAAACTTTACAAGTCCAACACTATGTCCAGAAAAGCAGCCTCAAATTTTCTCATTTCCACGATCGTACTTTAATGAGGACTCGTGTACTTAGGGTTGAATGCTGTATTTAGGAGACGACATACACATCCTTTTCCATCAAAACTTACTCGATTAATTTTTGTCTCGTCACAAAAATATCATTTTTGCACTGTCGCAAAGACCAGCTTTCATACTTTCTCGCATATGCAAGCTGGGCTTCCTTGTGGCAAAATTGCAACAAGGTTTGAAACTTTCTTGCTATCCTCCCATGCAATTTTTCCTTCTACCAAACGTCTTCGAATAGTGCGTGCTGCGATTGCTGAAGAGTTGTTTTCACCAAAATATTATTTTCTTATCTCATTGGAGCCTTTAAAAGGATTTTGTTTTGCCATACGAACGATGTTTCGGTCATTTTGAGGAGCTGTTTTGTATGTCTAGGTACATGAAGAACATTCGTAAACTTCGTATCAGTAGTTAGGTACGTAGCAAAATGCTTAACGGTATGGTAAACCGTCGTTTTTAACATTGCAGATGGTCGGCAATCTTCTATAAGACCATTTCTTCCGCCGAAGTTTTATTATTACTTCCGTGGTAGATTTATCACAGCTTTTATTTCTCCCGATTATTATTTTTAGGGGTAATCACTTTTAATCTTTACAAATAGTCATAATTAATGCCAAAACTATACAAACAGTGACCTATAAAACCACAAATCTATTGAGTGTTCTCTTTTAAAATTGGAATAAAGTTATAAACTATTTAGCGTTCTTAATTACGTGACCAGCCAGCTAATAGGAATAAAACGCGATACTTTATTTAGAAGTTGGTTAAAAAGTTTATCTTTTTATTTAAAGTTGATCTTGTATTTTAATTGAATAAAGCTTAGTTAAATAAACAGATTTACGAAAGGGAGACACATAAATAAATGCATGGAATTAATGACTTAGTTTGAAAAAAAACTTACCCTTATAATCACCGTTCTTAATTATATGACCACCACTGTATTAGTCGTTTTTAGTGAGTATTTTGGCCTTTTTAAGTGCATATTTGCATGCATATTTTGGCATTTTGTTAGTGCATATCATCCGATGTCTACTAATGACGAAAGGGTATTATAAAGTAGATGATTATTTAAAACATAATAATGTATGGACTTGCATGAATACTACAAACATTGTAAACCTTTTAAAAAGAGGCATTGACAATAGTGACCGAGTTTGGCGCAGCTTCTTCTCAGCACTAGCCCAAAATTGTTCCAAAGCTGTGGTAGGGTTTATATTGGGACTTGTAAAAGTGTCCTCAATGGGCCTATTTGCATAAATAAATGACTTTAATGACTTTTTATGGTGGAGGAAGCGGCGGGCGACGGCGCGAACGACGCGGCTGTATGTTTGAAGACGCTGGAAGGCCCGCGTCGCCATAAAGGAGGAAGCGGGCGACGGCGCGAACGACGCGGCTGCACGTTCGAGGACGCTGGAAGGCCATAAATGAGGTCTAACTCACTCTAGTCGGAGTCTAGGTTGACGACGTCCCCGCTGGGCATGGCGGGCTGGGCCGGCGGCGCGCGCGGCTGCAGCGGCGGCCTGCCGCGCGGGCGGCCGCGCTCGCCCGTCAGCATCTCGCGCGCGCGCTGCTGCTGCAGAGCCATCGCTACCGGGTCGCGGCTGCCGAGCCCGCCCGCGTAGTACTTCGCGCCCATTTGCTGATGAACGAAAAAAAAAACAAAAATAGAATACGTGTAAACTGAGAAATGCAATAATTAAAAACTGTGACAAAAGAACCCATAAAGAAGGGCTCTTCTTAAAATCAATAACTTAACAATTTATTCCTAGAAACAAAGGTTATAACTCCCGAGACCAGTCTGATTTCTATGGGCAGGTTTTTTTAAAATATTTCGACCCATATTTCTAGGAAAAAGTTGTTAAGTCACTGATTCTGAGAAGCTCCCTTCATTCTTAACGGGTTGTTACCTTGTATACATTTCAATATTAATTGTGTACGGCATTAATTGTGTCTAAGAAATAAATTATTTACAAAAGCAACCCGTCTTTACCTGAACTCCGTTTAATTGCGTAGTCGACGATATCGCCCATGACCTCTCGTTACGGTCGTATCAGCGGATCTACACCACTCAAGAATCCGTTGGTCGAACCGGCGACAGCATCTGTCGTACCTAGCTGTCGCGTCACCGAGCTGTGCAAGTGTGCAGATTCACCGTTTTCTCACTGTAGGGTGCGCTCCGCTCACTTTAGACTGCATCAGCTCGCGTTGCTGTCGCTGCCCGCTAGACAGTCAAAGTTCTCGCTGAAGAGTGTACTCACGCTGGTCTGCATGAGCTGCTGCAAGCGCTGCTGCTGCTGCTCGCGCTGCTGGCGCTGCCACGGCGGCTCGTACTGCAGCCCGCTCGCCCCGCCCATGCCGGCCGCCGCGCCAGCAGCCGCGTTGCCGCCGCTGCCCGCTGAATGGTCACAAATATAATAAGGGACTATATTTCTAGTCACTATATTAGTCATCAAGTTGTATTTGTTAAGTTGTATTTTATTGTTCTAGTTCACGTGAAACAAAACGCCAAGCTTGTCATTTGAGTGATCAGTCGTGAGAGGCTTACACAGAAAATAGGAAGATTTTCGCGTTGTGTTAAAATGATGATGTTGTGTTAAAATGGAGAAGAGCTTAAACGTTGTTTTCGTACATAAAATGTATTGGAGTAGGTAGTTCGTTAATTTTTTAGCAGTAAACTTGTTACAGATCGTGTTATTTCATTGGAGAAAGTTAAAAAAACTGAACTCATGAAGTTTTCTTTTGTTTTTATTACGGTATTGGCCCTTTGTTGTAGCAAATATCCTTCAGCGATATGGAATGAGTAGTAGAATCTGGAAAGATTCAGAAGTTTCTTTCGAAGGATGGCCGATTTTCTGGGTATGGTAACCCGATCCTGTTTTCGGCACTGTTGGTGGTGCGTCGGAGTGGAACGTGCCCTAAAATGTAACTTTTCCAACAATTTATACCAAACACGAAAAAAAGATCCGTCAAATTGACATTGCTTTGCTGCGATTTTGGTTAAACACAGCTTAAAATATAGGTAGGATAAAGGTAGGATGTTTAACTATAACTGTATTTAAAAACTGATTGGTGGTAAGGATCTTCTTAAAAACTTGATTAACAGTGCTTAAAACGTTGTTTAAGTGATTTGGGTAAGGCTGTATATCTCCATGATTTGAGGAGATTTATTGCGGAATTTGATTTTATATTGTTTGGTGACAAATCTCCTATTTTGCGGGCAAATCCTATTATTTAAGATACACAAAACTAATTAAATTGGCGATAGCTTAGATGATACCCAATGTTATATATGAGATGAAATTAGTAGCAAATAGTAGAGGAGATGTTTTTGGCGAACGAAATGAGAGCGCCAATAACGAGTCACGAGTGAAATGGGTGCTTTCACCCGAGTAAAACGTACTTTTTTTCATTTCGACTGAGAGAAAAATAAATAAATTTAGCTGTGTGATTGTAGATGTGCTGATGAGGTATTATTTGGTTGGCGAGGGATGAGAGCTCAAGTTTTTGCACAACATATAAGTTTATTACACAAGAACACACAATTAGAAGGACTAGTAACGGCACGGAAGAAAACAGTTACATACATACATTGCTCTGATCTCAAAGCCAGCAACTAATGCACTTGTGTTATGGAAATCAGACACAGCGTTGGTACCACAACACCCAGACCCGAGACAATATAGAAAAAAATGATTTCTATATTGACTCGACTAGGAATCAAACCTGGGACCTCGAAGCGGCGACGCCTTGAAACCAGCGTGCTTAGCCACTACACCTCGTTTTTTTCTCACAGACAATCATAGCACGCGCACGTGCGACAGTTTTCCGACGCACTGAGCAATTTCTTTAATTGTAGCGACAAAATACTTCAAATAAAAAGTGTCAAGATGACACATCTATGGCGGGCTCCCGAATATTCAAATTGTTAATTTTGAGTTAATTGTAAAACATTGATCAATTGTATATTTTTTATATCAACGATCATAATAGGCACGTTTCTTATTGTTTAGCTAGGCAAAAAAATATGGAAAAATATTTTGTTTTAATAATATGATGTGACTCAATTATCTTTGACTCCATGTCTGATCGTAGCAATTAAAAAAAAACCTAAGGATGGAAAAGATATTTTCCACCCGGCTATCAACACAGAAAAAACGAGCAGAAGAGATGAAAATTGAATTTATCGATTATTAAGGAACAATATTTTTTTAAAGTTACGATTTGTGGCATCCCATCAAATGTCATTTTGGTATATCTAATTAAAAATCGGAGTATAGAATACTATCAACAAATTGGAAATGAAATTATTTCTTACCGAGCATAGGATGCATCATCGGGTTCATCATTCCCGGTTGCGCATACTTGTAGATCTCACCCATTTTCTGCATCAACTGCAATCAAAACAATACTTAAGCACTATACCTATTTAATATTTTACCATGCACCTATGATTTACATAAATATGTGTAGCTTAGCAGTTTGAAAGTACATACAAAAGTTGTATTCATAACTGCCAAGTATTAAGCTTGAAGTGCAAATTGTACGGTTACATTGTACAAGGAAAGAAAGGCATGCTAAAATAAAATAAACATACGGGGAGATCCAACTTACTACCTTTTATTATATTACATTCGAATTTACTTTATTTTTTTCAATATTTTATTTTTGCAATACCTTGTTTTCCCACAGGAAAATAAAGCTATTTCATAGATACTAAATGGGAATGATATCAACAGAAACCTTGATAGGTTTCTGTAAGTTTTTCGATCCTTATTTGATAAATAAGGATCGAAAAACTTACAGTCTCATTCTTATCATTCAGTGTCTAAGCTTTTTTTCATAGCATATTACAAGAAATAAATATTTGTTGTCCTACACAAATAATTTAATTTAATAATTATAATGTCTTCCTCACCACGTGTGCTATTTTATGTAAGTTGGATCTCAGCACATAGTACAGTAATATGGCGTAAAGGATTAAACAATATTTTCTCAGAGTAACGCTACATTACACTTACGCCATAGTCATATCCACCGAACATCTGGACAAATAAATATTATGGCGTGATTATTTTAGAAAAAAAACATTTTGTAAGCGTAAATAGTTATCACCACGCTTCGCGCCTTCATTTTACGTACGAATGTATGTGGTACGGATAACGTACATTACGGCCAGCTGTCTGTACAGGGTGTTGTTTTGGTCAGTGACATCCAACTCAGGGATAATAATGTGAGTTATGCTTATTCTAAAAAAAAAAGATTCTTTAAATTCTGAGCAAGTTTTATATAAGAAAACCTCTTCACAACATTTAAAAAAAAAATACAAAATGAATGGGAAAACTCGCATGACACGATCGCTGTACCGGATAAGAAAAATGATTTTGTAGGTTTTTCCAATTCAATTTTTTTTTTGGCATCAGTATCGTTTGTATAGCCACCCCTGAGTCGCTCGTCGCTGACCAAAACAACATCCTGTATAATGTGTATGGCATTCTTAGGAGTAAGATGTGACACGAAAAGTGTCTTCCGGCATTTCTAAACCACAGAAATGAATTGTTGTCATGATCGAGGGCGCTTAGGGTCGGATTTAAGTGGTTTAAATAAGTAACATAACGTGTGAACCACATGAATAATAAAAAGGAAATAAGTCAACTTTTTGTGTCTTTACGTGGATCAGTGCTTTTATTAGTGTAACTCAGCGGAAGTAATAGGTGATTATCACATCGCTCATATATTCAGGCAAGTGAAAGCCGAACCTTGCCAAAGGCGGCAATTCAAAAAATCAGAATATGGTATCCCCAACTAAATTTGAAATAATTAAGTTTGATAACTTTTCCTATTTTCTTGTATTTGATAAATTGTTTATATTCAATATTATCTAAGACTTCGTTTTTTTACTTTTTATACAGAAAAAATCGTTTAAACTCAAAATATTGAAATATTATTTGAAAATTGCAATTTGTATAATAAAGTAAGACGCAGGGTTCGATTTCTTTTCTGACACAGTTGCTAATTACAAGTGCAGTTCATGTTTTCATTTTTAGCAGTTAAATGTATTATTTTTATTAAAAAGGTAACTTTAACATTCAGTCAAGTATCAAGATTCGTCAATGTTCAACAAACGTCAATTGATTGCCATCACATTGACATTTAACTTTAATGTTCCTGTTCCAAAAACACAAGGTTCATTGTTCACTTGCCAGCATACACAACAGTATCTACTCTAGTTGTACTCACAGCTGGGTTGGCGTTGTATATGAGCGGCAGCATGTCCCGTATCTGGTTGTCGTTGATGTTGGGCATGTCCTTGCGCAGCATCGCCGCGAGCGCCGCGTACGCGAGCTGCTGCTGTTGCTGGGCAAGTAGGCCGGACACTGCAGAGGAAATGAGATTGTTACATTGTTATCTTATATATAAAATTCTCGTGTCACAATGTTCGTTCTCCTCCGAAACGGCTATACCGATTCTTACCAAATTTTATATGCGTATTCAGTAGGTCTGAGAATTGGCTACTATCTATTTTTCATACCCCTAAGTGATAAGGGTTGTTCACCCTTATTTATTTATTTTAATTTTTAGACGAAATTTTTTGTTTTCATTTTTTTTATAATGTGGCATTAAAATACATAAAACCCTAAATTTTTACTTTTTTATCACCAACCCCTATTTTTTTATAGCCATTTTAGTAATATGATCATTTTTCATCCCTCTCGATAACTGATCAATTATAGTGTTTTTCTTAACTTTTAAAATTACGAGGCTGGGCGAGACGGGGCCGTGGAGGGACGGTGCTAGGGACGAAGCAAAGTTAGCTGGGTCCGCTAGTATAATATAAATATTGGACACCAATCACTTACATTGCTCTGATCCCAAAGTAAGTAGACAATGCACTTGTGTTATGGAAATCAGACACAACGATGGTAGAACACCCAGCCAGACCCTATATCCTAGAAGTAAGTAGAGAAGAACATTTGACAGTTAGGAGCGGTGGGTATGCTCGTGAAAATAAGTGATATTCAATTTTATAACAACAATAACAATTTACATTCTAAAATTCCGAGCAAAAAAATATCGCGTTGGTTGTACGGAAGGCCCCCTTAAATATTTATTTCATTTTGTTTTAGTATGTGTAGCGGCAACAGAAATAGTTTTTAGAAGTTTTCACTGTCTATCTATCGCGGTTCTTAAGATACAGCATTTCTATGTGTTTAGATTTTGTTCGTGCGATAGTTTTTTCACGTGTAGATATCGAAAAAATAGTTTTTTCTCAGGGTCACGATTTCTATGTATTTTGATTTTGTTCATGCGATAGTTTTTTACGTGTCGATCGGCCTAGGCCGATTATCGCGGCAACCGTTTTTTTTTAGTGGTAAGTAATTCGATGCAAGTTTAACCGGTTTACCAAAAAAGTCAAGTCAAACATCTACACGTAAAAAAACTATCGAACGAACAAAATACATAGAAATCGTGACCCTGAGAAATCAAAAACTATTTTTTCTTCGACAAAGAAAATTCTATCGCTGATCTTCTTTCGTTTACGAATTACACGAGAATTGTCCCCTGGTTTCTTATGAATACGTCATTAGGCTTGACGTCAGCGCGGCAGCACTATCTTCTCAAACTGTATTGCAACAGCGGACCGGTTCGCCAGAGGTCAATGCCACTCGTGCGGAATTATCGTTTTCTCATTAAATATAATCTGAATCTTACCATGTTTTTAGCACTCACAGTGTCATATTTTATATTCATAAACATGAAATAAGAAACCAAAAATTTTGGCACGGGCGGGACTCGAACCAGCAACTTTCTGGCAAACCGGGCCAAACGTTCTACCAATTGAGCTACCGTGTTGTCAGTCCAACCGTGCGAAATTTGTGGTCTCTTATGGATACGTCAGTATGCGTGACGTTCAGCACCATCTATCATTGCATAGCGAAGCGTCGTCGATTTCCATTCTGTAAAGAATAACTACTTGGCCCACTGTTGCATAAACAGACGGGTAGATGGCGCTAAACTTCACGCATAATGTATCCTTATAAGACCACAAATTTCGCAAGGTCGGACTGACAGCACGTTAGCTCAATTGGTATAGCGTTTGGCCCGGTAAGCCAGAAAGTTGCTTTATGAATGAACTAGCGACCCGCCCCGGCTTCGCACGGGTGCAATGCTGATACTAAATACACTACAGAAAAACTGTGAACGTTGTATATAAAAACATAGCGGCCCGCTCCGGCATCGTGTACCCTATGTTTCTTTACGATTTCGTACAGGATAGGGTCTTCATCTTTATCCGATAATTCAGCTGAAATAACCCTGTCAATTTGATTTGGTCTAATTTTGTTCACTAACCACACCAACAGGTGTACCTACATGTGGCAAGCCACGTTTCTGCCATTCTATTGTGTACATATGACAGCGCGGCGGACATCTGTGATATCTTCGAAAATATTCACTTAAATCATACGGTGTAAAGGGCCATATAGATCTATATTAAATGAACAATGTATTCAAGGTATTTAATTGGTTAAGGATTAATGCTGTATTGGTTAAAATCGCTTCGAAAATTAGCCATTATTTGTCGTAAAAAGTAAATGACAAAAAAAGGTTATTGTGGGTTATCCATGAGAGATAGACATATACCATCACGGACTTTTCTGTAGACCTTTTCAATGTGTACAATACTTAGTACATTATTTTGATAAAACTCGTAGGGTTCAGCCTGCGTTTGCAATGTAAGCGGAAAAATAATAATTATTTACGACATCACATTCGAATACTCAAAAATAACAGTACTTCTGCACTATTTAATGGATGTTATTATACATATAAACCTTCCTCTTGAATCACTCTATCTATTAAAAAAACCGCATCAAAATCCGTTGCGTAGTTTCAAAGATTTAAGCATACAAAGGGACATAGGGACAGAGAAAGCGACTTTGTTTTATACTATGTAGTGATATGACGACCTCCGTGGGGTAGTGGCTTAGCACGCTGGTTTCAAGGCGTAGCCGCTCGAGGTCCCTGGTTCGATTTCCGGTCGGGTTAGAATAGAAATCAAAGTTTTATATTGTCTCGGATCTGGGTCTTGTAGTTCCACCGTTGTGGCTGATTTCCATAACACAAGTGCATTAGCTACTTACTTTTGGGATCAAAGCAATCTATGTGATTGGTGTCCATTATTTCAATTTAACCTACTTAATACGGAAAAAAAAACGTCTAAGAAACATAAAGTCCTACGTACAATATCAGTACAAAATTTCTTTGTTTAAAATAGTTATTAAAAAAGTTACATAGGTAATTATATTTAAAAATAAGTTTCAGGTACACAAAAGAGTATATTTTTTTTCTAATTTGGATTTAAAATAAATGTAAACGGATAAAAAGTAAGCTATACTTGATATAACATCCTTTCTAATAACCAAGGTTTCCTTTTAAAAGGCCAGTATTGTTAGTCTGGGTTGAATATAATCTGTGCACTCACTCATGCCGTTGTTCATGGGCCAGGCGGAGGGGAAGGGCGCGGGCGGCGGGCGGTTCTTCTCGTTCTCGAAGTCCTCCCAGGCCGCCTTGCGCTCCTCCTCGCTCAGCGTCTCCTCCTCCTTGTTCTCCAGCAGCGAGTCGTGCTCGTGGTACTTGTATATCTGGAAGGTCCAATACATTTGCATTCATTTTTAGGAGAGAGTTGATGCGCCTCATTCATCTCGGGCGCCACGAATTGACGCCACTTTTCTCATATCTGAAATTGAAATTTCAAAGAATACGTCGTAATGTTGTCGTATTTACGACACATTTTCGCTTGGCGTAGCTGCTCTAAACGTAGTAATAACAACTCACTGATGCAACTACGTAAAGAAGTGGACTTCGGGATGTAATGTAATAAGTAAGACAGCGCTAGATCGTTTGCAGTTGTAATTGCAACTAGATACTTAGATTGAACAGATAAGACTGTTCAACCAAAGTATCTAGTTATTAAATAAATGGTTATATCTAAATATAAATATGTTTTAATCAGATTAATAGAACAACCATTATTTACCCTTTCCCAAATGTATTTAATTAATAGTTAAAATTCATCATAGCGTATGTACAAGCGCGAGGGAAACTCAGTCCAATTTTTTTCGCCCAACACAAGTAGGTTAATTAAAAACTATGTAGTATATCAAAAAGGGTTAATATAAAAAAAAAAAATAAGGGTATGTTTTTTGTGGACTTTGAATTTTGATACAGATTAAGATAAATCTGTTCACACTTAACACTAACACCCGATATGTCCCGCACCGAAATCAATCTATTAATCCCTCGCTTCATGTAATAGTATGGCAATTTTTTACATTTAGCTTGTTCTAAAATTGACAAAATATAGCAATTCCATTACAATTTAAATAGCAATATACAACTTAAATAGCAGGTTTGAACATCAGTAGGTACGGGACGCGCTGGACCGTTTCTGTGTTGGGTCCTCGGGGCGTCGTATCCGTACCGGTGGGGTCACTATTTCTGTACTATTCGGCTTCTCCGAAGATATAAAACTCCAGAATTTCGCTATTAATGAATGCGGCGGTCTACAATTATGCGGAGTCTGCGAAAGCTGAGGTCGAAATGTGTGATGAACGGATGCTGTATTTATACAAACCGTGTAACGGGATCGCGGTAACTCACCCACGCTGTCTGGGGCTAGACCCTTTCTATTGTTTTGCCCTATCCATGGGCGCAGGTAATACGGTAATAAAATCGATAATGCCTGGCCATCCTAACCGTGTGTAGTGTACCTATTTAATTCTTTATTTAAAGTCAACACTGTTATAACTATTAGAAAATTACTATTAAATTGCTATTAATTGACACTACACATACATAAAAAAACACTGAAGCTATCAAACTAGTACACAACAAACTATTGCTAACTAAAGGTATTTTTCTATATAAGAAACGATTACCTATAATCTAACTGCCTCGGCGGCGCAGCGGTAAGAGGGTCGCACTTTAAAGCGACGGCTGCGCCTGAGGTCCAGGGTTCGATCCCCGGGTCGAGCCAAAAATATATACCTAAGATTTTCTGTTCAGAAATACATAGGGTAGTCCGGAGTTTGGATGTTGGCGGTGTTTCACTTCCATGCCTCGGAAAAGCACGTAAAGCCGTTGGTCCTGCGCCTGAACTCTCTCCGGTCGTGTAAGATTGCTGTCCCTGACAATGACGTAAAAGTATAGACACGTTTTACACCAACATTAAATCTTTTAAAGACACTAAGCGCTAATAAAGACAACAGATGAGGCATGCCTGTTGATAGAAAGAGATAAATATATAACATCCGTTACGTATTGATTGCTACTGAGCGCTCATTGGCGCGAGCGCGTGACATCTCGCTCTTTAGCCTAATGTTAGCCATAGCTAAATTATGGTAAAGCATAAATAGGTGTTTTAATTTTTAATACTTTTAAATGAAAAAACTATACTTATGAATGTAATGACACGTTTTTCTTGTTTCCAGCAGTTGCAGCGTAATTGGTACTACTCCTAAACACACAGGAAGGCATTTTTACCAGCAAACGAGAAATAATTTAAGGCGTTGTCGGGACGTATAGCCATAAAGAGAAAGCGTGCCCAACTGAATGCACTCCGGGCAATTACCTGACTTTCGTGTCGCCATTTTCGAGCGCGTAGGTCGTATCTATATAATTTAAAAACATCTTAGGTCCCTGAGGGCTAAGTGAGAGGAATAGAGAGTGCACCTGTGTTTGCGCACACACTTGTGCACTATAATATGTCCCGCGCAGTCGGTTAGTTGTTGTGACTGGCCACCGCAGTCGAAATCGGCTAGGGGGACTATTATTACCTATAATCTACTAACTAGGAATTTAACTATTGGCTATTTGAACTATACTCGCAACTACATATAGCAGATTAGGCTGCCTAACTATACTAAACTGTATCTATTCAACAAAGTTTGCTATCAAACTGTTTAAGATTAATCTGTAACTATAAAACTAACACAGATTTTACTATTCGAACTATGATAATATCATACACAACATGAGAAGGCGATATACTGAATGAGCATGCTATTTTACATACGAAATATCAACATGGCATTAATGTACTAAACTATACGCGGCATTTGCTATTCTTTCTGTGTACCGTAATTCCTGCAGCTGTGCACACGATTTCGGAATCCTTTCATGATCCTTTTTAACTGTAACTTTTAACTGTTTATTGGCCGTGGGAATAGTATTGTACTATTCCCACGGCCGCTGCCTGCAATAAATGCGCAATGCCATTGTAGCCAAAAGGCGGTCCCGTGGCTTTCTATAATAAACAATCCTAATTGTCTTTAACTACTATACAATTACTTTACTGTTTTAGGGCCGGTCTTTAAATTTTAAGCCAGGCCCGTCGCTTTATTTTTCCTGTGAACTGTCCTATAATTACTTATTATAACTGTTATTTCGGCTGTCGTGTACAGTAGGCGTAACATGCATGACAATATTTATTTCGATCGACATGACAAACTTAGTCGATCTATATGCTATTTTATCATATCTCCTAACATGCCAACCACATAGTATAAAATTATACCAAAAGATAACGAGATATGACAATTTCTAACCATTCACTAAATTTTATGTCAGATTTGACTAAATCACTTCATTCCAAATGCGTGATTTTGATTTAAAAACAACACTAATGATAACCTTATAGCAATATACGTACGTACTATTGATACGTATATCAATAGATCATTCTCAATAGAATGTATTCAAATTATTAAATATCAAGTCAAGTAACATAATGTTCGTCATTTTTGCCATTTCTTGTTTTTAAGAGCCTAGCTTTAAATATCATTTTTTTCCATTTATCGTCGACTCCAATGGTGGACGATAATGTTTCATGGAAAATTGTCAAAATTCGATAAAAATCAACACATATTTTAACACGTCAAGGTTCAATGATAATTTTGTCATATTTCGAAATTTGACAGTACTAGATTACTTTCATGGCAGCCATGTTAGCAACGATGGTTATGTTGACTTTTGACAAACAAACACGATATAATGCCGCAATAAAATATCTCGGCGTGCACGTTAAGCCTAAGGGAGGAGGTCATTCACTTGCGTGTCGTGCTCGCGCAGCCTCTCGGCGAGCACGTTCAGCCTACGGGAGGTCATTCACCTGGTTCTCCCTTGTTTTGTCGAACAACGTTTAATATAATTTCACTTCACAAACATTTAAAATATCTAATTTCATTTGATATAATTATTCGATTCCTATAATATTTATTTTATCTAATTTTGATTGACATAATTGTTCATGTAATATAATTTCATTTCATCGAATTTACACTTTGCCTAATATCACATGACATAATGTTTGCTTGGCCTAATGAGTGCTTAATCTAATTTTTATTTAACCGAAACTTTATAACTGAACTTAAATAATACAAAAAAATATCGCCAGAACCCCTCTCTGTTGGTGTCATCTAGGTTAGGTTAGGTTAGAACAGTGATCCGACAACGCGCGAAGGCGAGCGAGCGAAGCGAGCGTGCCGCGGCAGCGGCCGCCGAGCGCCAGAATTCCCCTTTGTTGATATCATCTAGGTTATGTAGGTTAGACTAGTGACAGTTTTTTGCTGTTGTTTTATCTAGTGTTAATTTGTATAATAAAAATAAAAAAAACTGTCACTGTTCTAACCTACATAACCTAGATGACATCAACAAAGGGGAATTCTGGCGCTTGGCGGCCGCTGCCGCGGCACGCTCGCTTCGCTCGCTCGCCTTCGCGCGTTGTCGGGTCACTGTTCTAACCTAACCTAACCTACACGACACCAACAGAGGGGGGGTTCTGCTGCTCGGTGGCGCTCCTTTCTTGTGATGAAAAGTATGTAAAATGATAATTATACAAAATAAGATTAGATAAAACAAAAATTAGATGAAATGATTATTAGGTCGAATGATGATTATGCCTCTTAAATGTTAGCACAAACGTTGTTATATCAAACAAATATTATCTGTTATAAAAAATATGTTAAACAAAATTATGTTAAACAACCATTATGTTAAGAGTGATTAGTAAAAGTGAAATTATATCAAACGTTTTTCGACAAAACAAGGGAGAACCCATTCACCTGCGTGTCGTGCTCGCGCAGCCTCTCGGCGAGCACGTTCAGCCTACGGGAGGTCAGTCACCTGCGTGTCGTGCTCGCGCAGCCTCTCGGCGAGCACGTTCAGCCTACGGGAGGTCAGTCACCTGCGTGTCGTGCTCGCGCAGCCTCTCGGCGAGCACGTTCAGCCTACGGGAGGTCAGTCACCTGCGTGTCGTGCTCGCGCAGCCTCTCGGCGAGCACGTTCAGCCTACGGGAGGTCAGTCACCTGCGTGTCGTGCTCGCGCAGCCTCTCGGCGAGCACGTTCAGCCTACGGGAGGTCAGTCACCTGCGTGTCGTGCTCGCGCAGCCTCTCGGCGAGCACGTTCAGCCTACGGGAGGTCAGTCACCTGCGTGTCGTGCTCGCGCAGCCTCTCGGCGAGCACGTTCAGCCTACGGGAGGTCAGTCACCTGCGTGTCGTGCTCGCGCAGCCTCTCGGCGAGCACGTTCAGCCTACGGGAGGTCAGTCACCTGCGTGTCGTGCTCGCGCAGCCTCTCGGCGAGCACGTTCAGCCTACGGGAGGTCAGTCACCTGCGTGTCGTGCTCGCGCAGCCTCTCGGCGAGCACGTTCAGCCTACGGGAGGTCAGTCACCTGCGTGTCGTGCTCGCGCAGCCTCTCGGCGAGCACGTTCAGCCTACGGGAGGTCAGTCACCTGCGTGTCGTGCTCGCGCAGCCTCTCGGCGAGCACGTTCAGCCTACGGGAGGTCAGTCACCTGCGTGTCGTGCTCGCGCAGCCTCTCGGCGAGCACGTTCAGCCTACGGGAGGTCAGTCACCTGCGTGTCGTGCTCGCGCAGCCTCTCGGCGAGCACGTTCAGCCTACGGGAGGTCAGTCACCTGCGTGTCGTGCTCGCGCAGCCTCTCGGCGAGCACGTTCAGCCTACGGGAGGTCAGTCACCTGCGTGTCGTGCTCGCGCAGCCTCTCGGCGAGCACGTTCAGCCTACGGGAGGTCAGTCACCTGCGTGTCGTGCTCGCGCAGCATCTCGGCGAAGAGGCGGTCCTTGGGCAGCGGCGGCAGCGGGCGCGGCGCGGGCGGGACCGGGTCGAACTTGTACAGCTCCGCGAGGTCGTTCTCCGCGTAGTGCCGGTCGATCTGCTGCTCGTCGATCACGCGCTTCGATATCGCCTGCTTCGTCACTTGCCGCTCGTATATCTTCTCCTCCATTGTGCCCTGAAATCATTAATTAGATCTAGAGTGAGATTTTAGGCACCTAGTTACGGAATATAAGCAACGTCTTTTTTTTTTGGTAAGAATCAGACAAATGTCATTTTAAAGTCTGTTTGTCTTTACTAGTCGAATAATGAAAATAATCTTTTTACAACTTATTAAATTATACCATTAAATAAAATTCATTAACTATTTGAAACATCTAAGTGCTAAAAGAAGAATTATATATGTAGTTGTTGAGTTTTTCTTTTATATTATTTAAAAATGAATTATTTTGGTAAAAATAAATGTGAAGATTGTTTAAAAAAATTAGACAAGCAAAAAGGAACTGAATTTAAAAACATTCGACTGAACCATATTTTATAGATTTCTAGATCGACCTTTTATTCCAAGGTTTTACGGGTATTTTAATTTTGTACAAAAGTCAACAGGGTGTCATCAAACATAAGGGGTCCCGAGGGCTATCAAAATGAATCACTTATGTGAGGAGACTCGTCTGAAGTTAACTTGATGAAATGGTATTTTACATATTTTATATTAAAATACCTTTGATAAACTGGTATTTTAGTATTTATTAAATAGCAAAACGATACCGTGAGCACCTATACTTCTATCGTACAAAAACATATGTCAGTTAACACACTTGCATGCTTTTTAACAGAATAGCTAACTAGTATTTTCATTAAACAGAGCAGGATGTGCCAGAGAACGAAGTGGTTGTCAGTTCAGGTAGAGGATTTCGATTCAGCACTGAACTAACAGACCGGCCATACTAATACACGTTACTACGCAATTGATAAGCATTAATAATGATATAACACTCACCATAGCCAGGAACCGGTAGATATAGCAGGGCTTCTTCTGCCCGAAGCGGTATACACGGAAGATGCTCTGCACGTCGTGAGACGGATTCCACGATACGTCGAATATCACTACGCGGTTGGCCGCTACTAAGTTGATGCCCAGACCGCCCGCTCGCGTCGAGATAAGGAACAATCTGACAAAGAAATTAAGGTTATATTTAATAAGGCAACCTTCGACAAAAATTATAATTAGCCTATAGCATAATTATGCTTGCATTATACAAAATCTTAACCAAGAAATTAAATCACGGTGTCGAGCAACATTCACCGTTTGGTTTGCTTTTGATACTAGTATAAGCGTGTCAAATTAATAACCTCAAAATCTCTTTCGTAGCTAAAGAAACATCTCAAAAATATCATAAGTTAAATTTATAATTTATTGATTTATTATTGCCAGCAAAATGAGTTAAGTAACATATGAAGTAAGTTAAGAAATGAAAAAAACCCGGCTAAGTGCGAGTCAATCTCGCGCACTGAGGGTTCCGTGCCAATTTTAACTGAATTAAGGAATCATCTTTATACTTCTACTTAGCTAAAATACCACAATATTTTGTTGATAGCAAATTTAACTTTGTTTTTCATAGTGTTTGTATGAAAAACAAAGTTATGTTTGCGGTTGTTGAAAATGTGCTATATTTCAAAAATTTCTTGTTCAATCCTGTCCAAACTAATTTTCATTTAAAGTGTATATTAAGTACACCTTCCTACCAAATTTCAACAGCGTGATGCTTATCGTTTCAGAATAAAGTGTCTGTGACATACGGACGGACGGACGGACAGACAGACAGACAAGACAGACAACCGGACAAACTTGGCGAAACTATAAGGGTTTTTTTGCCTTTCGACTACGGAACCCTAAAAAAAACAAAATACGTCAGAAGAATGTCCGCCAAGCTTATTAGCAATTTGTGGGCCTTAAGAGTATACTTGATATCATGGGCTGCGATTGGTAAATTAGCTACATATTTTAAGTGTAATCTTACATTTGACCCCCTTCCCATAAGATTTCAAAAGTAATAGGACCTTTATAAAACACGAAAGTGAAGCTCTGGTTCCATATTTGTATACTCAAATAGCATTAAGTTGTGACTACGTTTTTAATTGCCTTAACAAACCTCGCTCTAGGATTATCTTCTCTGTTGAAATTCTTGCACCAAATAGATCTGTTTTCACATGACGTCGAGCCGTCCAGTCTGAAATAGTCAACGCCCGGAGACCACGAACCTGAAAAAAACGCGTTTACGCATTTTTTCAATACCTAAAGCCTAAAAAAGAATTTTAAAATGGTCTAAGATTGTAGATATTTTAAAGATTTTGTTATGCATCAGTCGCTAGTTATATTGTTTTGATTTTTTTGACGACTTACCAACATGTCCGCCTAATTTCTCGTCAATGCGCCCTTCTTGTGTCGCTTCATCCACTTTCCCCAGGAAATGTTCGATGAGATCTAATGAATATAATGATTGGGAGAAGACCAACCTGGAAAAAAATATAATGTTTAGATTATCAGTCTGCCAAAATTACTTATATAATACGAAAAATGCATTATATTCATGGCCTGAAAGTTAAATTAGTACTTCAGAGATACCGGCTCCTAGACAAGAAATCTTATAGCAGTTTTCATTTCAACTTTTTATGTCGTGACATGGTATAAATGGGGAAATAGCAGGACAGTTCAAAAGCCGTCTTGCAATGAGAGTTCATGGAAAGAGGACAAGATAAGCGATAATAAGATCTGAAGAATTTCTATAATATTTCTATAATTATATTAAAACATTTCACCGATGCTCTAACTAACCGTGTGCGCGGGACATATAACAGTGCACGCGTGTGTGCGCAAACACAGGTGCACTCTCTATTCCTGTCACTCTCATAGACCGATGGGACAACAATCTGACAGAGAGAGATCAGGCGCAGGATCAACGGCGCAACGTGTGCACCGAGACATGAGAATGAAACTCCGCTAACTTCCAAACTCCGGGCTATCAATTTCGAATTTCGTTCCACGCATAATTTGTTTTTTTTTATAAGAAAAGTAAATTACTAATCATTCATGATGGATCGAAATAAATGTTTACATTTAATAAGGCATTGTTTTCTTATATTTTGGCAGTAATATCAAAATACTTTCTAAAATAATATTGTCGTTCTTCGAATATAGTATGCGTAAAACGGAAGAATGTGTTCTGTCAAGAAATGTCTCAGCACTCATAATAATAAAAATAGACTATTGCTAATCTTGACCTTCCCTCTGCACATGTAGACTGTAGCATATGCGCGCAAACTACTATAGTACAGTCGCCATCAGATATATAGAAGCAGACAAAGTGATATTATTGGTTAGTTGTGTGTGTAGAAGTTATTGACTAGCTTCTGCTCAGATATTAATGAAGTAATGAATGTTCTGATATTAATGGTGACTTGTAGTGTATGGAACTTATTGTCATTTTAAACCGTTCAGAAGTATTTGGTCACTTTGTCTGCTCCAATATATCTGGCGGCGACTGTACAGTACTTACAGCTTGTCGCCGATCGCCTCGCACTGGCGCAGTATGTCGAAGAGCAGCACCAGCTTGTGCGAGTGTCTCAGGTCTTCCAGCTCGTCCTCGGTGACCAGCTTGATCCACCACTCCGTTGGGTTCTCGTTCTTCATCTCGATCACTTCTTGTTCTTCGGGTTCCATTAGTTCGACTGTAAAACGAATAGTAGACATTAAAATAGGGACGGATTCACAGATTGAGCGAGAACATCAACGTCATCAATATCGATAGAAAATTTTCCCCATTATCAGAAAACTATCAACTCATAAGGTAACGGACATAGCCCTGAAAATCAGTAAGTGCAAGTAGCAATGGGCAGGGCACATAGCGCGAAGAACTGATGGCCCTTGGGGCAGAGTTCTAGATTGGAGACCCTTCGACCAAAGACGCAGCGTAGGACGTCCACCGACAAGATGGAAAGACGACCTTGATGATGAACAGCTTATGTGATATAATATGACTCAGTTTAACTAAACACAATTCTTATAGAATGATTTCACGATTTGCTTAATTATGTAAAAAAAATTGTCGTAAAAATTATATTCTGATATATATTATATTCAAAGAATAACCCTAGCGTTAGTCGTCGACCGATTTTCGTCGATTACTCACAAATAAATAATGTTTTTGCTTTCTCCTTTGAGTTTACTCCATAAGAATCAAAATAAATATAACTCAAATCAATATTTCTATCAAGATATTGACATGATGCGATGACGGTGTTACTTGGACGATTAGACCACTGGACGCGTAATGACGGGCAATTTAGCTAGTGTCCCCTTGGCAACGAAACGGGCTTTTTGGCCTCACTTACAGGTGACGTCTGGTCAGTACGGTGATAGAGCTCAGTGAGAAACATTGACAGAAAAAATGGGTAAATGTGCCGTATTTTTGTGTAAAAACTATAGCGGCAAGACAGAATAAAATCGTTTCATCCGTAAGTAACTTTTTACCCCAAAAAGCTGTTAATTTTTCTTGAAAATAGTGAAATGTGTTTTCCAAGAGAACAGTTACATTGCCATTTAAAAAAGTGGTGGTCAGTTACTACAAAATCAACAAGATAACGTATACTTTATACAGTAGGATTGCCGTACGTTCATCATTCGTTCCATTATCAGTTTAGTTTAAATTATACTTGACAATTGTCGATAAATCATATCGATAAACGTACTTTTTTTATCTAAATACTTTGAAAATAAAATTATTAATCTGTAAAATGTTTCACTCGAGACTAGATTAAGGTAACCTAAAAAATACAACAGTTTGCTTTAAAAATTTAAATTTCATATTATATGAAAATACATCCTTATAATTTCAGATTTCCTGTACTATTAAGAAAAAATAAAGTGGGTAGAAGCCGTCCGAAGAGAGGCAAAATGGATCCCCACAAAACATCAACGAATATGTGGTATCCATTTTATACCAAGCGTGATTTAATTCCAACGCAAAAAATCTACTGCTTAATTACCCAATCTATGTGTACTTATCGACTGTTTCAAAATGTCTTAGGAAGTGCTAGTTAGCGTTACTTGCCAGACCATTCATATAAAACGATGTTCTATGTTTCAATTGTTCATTTGATGGTTTGTGCATTACATGCCCATGATGTTGTTGTATGTTCTTTTGGTGAAAAAAAATTAAATATCATTTTACAAAAGATTCTTTCATTCATTCGTTCAACACATTTCGATAAAAAATATCGACACTTTCATGCACTAAACGTCAATAATTGACACGACAAGCTCCCTCCGCCCCGCAGAAATTAGTTGATGATGTTTTCATACATTCGCTCTTGCGTTTCATACCCAGTGGTTAATTGATCCAAGCGGTGTTGTCATTACTTCAGACATAATATAATCCATAACTTCAAATTTTAAAATCCCCCGAGCCGTCATATCTAAAGTTATCTTACCATGTTATTTCAATATCATTGAAGTAGCGCGGTACCAAACTTCGAATCGATAAGACATATGGAAGGTAGTCAGATCACCCCATCAATTTATTAGAGAGTTGATGATCTTCAAACTGCCTATCGGGTCATGGAAATCTTGCCATATATTGTCAATGTCATCGGCATCAAATTTCGAATCGATTGGACAGTTTTTTTTCTTAATATTGGACACCAATCATATACATTGTTCTGATCCCAAAGTAAGTAGCTAATGAACTTGTGTTATGGAAATCAGACACAACGGTGGTACCCCAACACCCAGACCCGAGACAATATAGCAAAAAAAATATTTCCATATTGACCCGACCGGGAATCGAACCCGGGACCTCGGAGCGGCGACGCCTTGAAACCCAGCGTGCTTAGCTACTACAACACGGAAGTCGCTAGAAACTGATGTAAATCCGTTGATAATTATCTTCAAACGGCAATCAAATTCTTATGAAACATGGCTAAAGAACACTCGGGGTAAAATTATTTATGAAAGAAAAGAACCTAAACGAAAATCGGTTCCGCAGTTTAAGCGCTACGATAACTCAGACAGATACACACACAGACACGTTTAAACTTATAATATTATTCTCCAGGGGTTAAAAGTACGATTGGATATTAACCTGGGTTGGCTCGCGTGCCGCGTCGCGTGGTGACCTTAGTGTCTTTGGACTTGCTCTTCTTAGCGGCCTTCTTCTTCTTGCTCTTCTTGCGGCTGTCGTCGCTCACGTCCGACAGGTCGTCAGAAGACTCGTCCGTTGACGACTCCTGACACACAAATGAACAAGAATTTGTTTCTGTTGCATATTAATTAGGTTTTAAAAAATAGGCGATTGATTGGATGAAAGTTAATAATCTAAGTAAAAATAAAATTATTTGTACAATTTGCGTAACGTGATGTGGCCCAGCAAAGACACTTATATTTGGTATGAGTTACTCTTTCTATTACGGCCTAATTGATATAATTCGATCTTATTAAAGATATGAAAGGGTTCAAAAATAGATAACTGTAAACAATAGCTTTACAGCGCAGTGTAGTGGTAGCTTTACTATTGTTCCCTATCACATGAAAGAAACATTTCGACAAGTTTGGGACAAACTTATTTACTTACATCGGGCGTGGAATCATCATCGATGAAATCTACTAACGATCCCTCAGAGTCTTCTTCTTCTCTCTCCCTCTGTAACAAGTATTTAACATTAAAAAAATATACATAACGACCAATAGTATGAAAATCTATTGATGTCTCACCACAAACAAGCAGGAATTAATAATTTTGTGTTATATTATAAAGACTAGTGAATTCTGATAAGTAAAAAATACTTGTGAACACTAGTCAATTAACCGTTTTTTTAAAAAAAAAGAGTTCTTTGCAACCAATATTTGAACATCGGATTGAATTCTTATGACCCGGATAAAGGACTCAAAAGGTAACTCTTAATGACTCATAAAGCATTCAAGAGCCATAACGTAACGCCATTAATACTGCCATCAAGATTTATCAATAGTATAGTATTAGTAAAACTAAGCACCTTCTTTTGCTGCATGATCTCGTATCTCTCGGAGTTATACTTGAGCACGAGCGGGTGCGTCCATATCCGCTGGAGCGACTGGAAATCCGGGAACAGGAATCCGGACGACTTGCCCGGCAGTGGTCTGCAATAGGAATGGATTTGAGCACTTAATAATGATAAAAATAAATTAGTATATGGCAATTAAATATAGTCAGTCAGTACCGAAATTAGAAGGCAAACAGATATTTTATTCAAATATATGTTTGCCTTTATTAAAAAGGTCTGCGGCTGAGTTTAGGATCAGTCGGATAGTGCGAATGCGAAAGGTATAGTATTAAATATAGTATTCTCTGTGATTAACTTATAGTAACAATTCAATCAATAGTTATTGACCTATATTTTCGTACTGCACATTTTTTTGTAAATAACATCACATCTCCAGAATACACTACACAATTTAGCAAGGTTCCCTATATAGCCCATATAACTTTGCTAGTCTAATATTGTAAACAATCTGTTTATGGCTTTTGAAATAATATCAGTGAATAATATTTTACTATACTATATTCTATATGAATAACTATTTGATTTAAAAAGATCTGTGTTTAACGAGTAACCCATGTAGGTTGTGTGTGTTTATCTTGTTTTAAAATGAATTTGTTCATTAAAAAGGAATGTCAAGATTGTTTACAATTTTGGACAAGAAAATAATAACAAACTAAGTATTTTTGAAGAAATCTATGTCACCGTCAAGGATCGCTTGCACCTTGCACCATGTCGTCTTATGTTTAAAGTGAAGCCCATTTTTTGTCGAGTGTGCAAGCGATTTTCGTTTGAAAGTGGTAAGGAGGCAGAGACGTACTTACGACATACTTTCATTAAGAGTAGTAATTCTATCAAAACCTATTCCAAAGAGGATAGAATCACTACGTTTAAAGAGTCGGCACTTTCCTACTAGCCGTTGTCATGATTATGAACGTACTTTCTACCAACCTAACAACAAAAATAGAGCTACCAACTTTAACAATAAACGTCAAAATAATAGTGCTGCACCAACCTGAAACCTGAACATGGTATCGATATCGATAAAAATACTGCTTAGGATTTGCTTTCAAAATCTCAAATATTTTACTTTAAACAAAAATAAAAGCAAGCGGTAAATTCCACTTCAGCACGCCTTCATAGTGCATATACACAGAATACATTTATTGTAAGAATATTGACATGCTGTAAAAAGGTTACCGCTGACTTTTTCTAATAAAGAAGAAGAGTAAGAATCAAGTCGTTTATTTAGACTTATTGAGATTCATCGTTATAATCACGTCAGCCGTTAGAAGTCTTTAGCTGGACTTTCTTCACAATAACCGGTCCAGATCTATCCTAATTCGAAAGTTTTCGGTCTGCAGTCCATCTTCAGGGGCCTGCCTACGAGAAAAGTGATTTCCGCAGATGAATTTGTTTTCATTTAATTCAAATAAAGTTAAATAAGCCAAATTTTCATTGCCAGTAGCTGTAACACACAAGCAACATCTAGAATTAAAAAATAACCATTTAAATTTTGTTCACAACAAGAAAATACATAGCACGTTTAATAGAAATATCTCGTCGAAAATATCGACATAATTTTATGTATGAGCACCGCACTATTTACAAACGTAAATATTATTATTTTAATTTTTATGCGATTTTTGTAACAAATTTAGCTAGTAGGTAGCCGAATTCAGTAATTAAACATCATAATTTGCATGTACATGATGAGAAAAAACGTAAACTTGCTGATCATCTACCTGTTAGGTTCCAGAGGAAATCTGGCTAAAATATGTCAGAAGTACATTTTCTGTCTCGCCTCGCATAACGAACTTCACATTTTTTTAGTGCTTTGTCTCCCATAACTCGCGAATTTACTCGATTCTTCTGTTATATATAATGAAACAAATTTTCGAAACAAGATCAACGAAATGACAAAGAAAGTATCGCCATTTTAACAATAATACCAACATTTAATTTCACGTATAACCCGACTTAAATTAGAATGCTATCATGGTAACGTAATACTGTGCGGCGTCAAACATTTTTAATATAGTAGAATAGTATTTTTGTCTGATTGTTGGCGCAAAGTACGTTCATAATTTCGATTATTCCCAGTGGCGACCCGCTGACCTATTCCATAAATATTCTACAAAATGTAAGATAAAACCAAGATTGTTATGTGCTTATCTGAGTGAAATGTACCACTTTAAATTTCTCTAAGCCTAATCAGGTAGCAAGCGGTCACATTGGTTATTGGGCCTAAGTGAAACGATATACAATTATACATAGACTCGGAATTTATATATTGGGCCATCTGTTTCATAAACAGACGGCTAGATGGCGCTAAGCGTCACGCAATTGACGTTTTCATAAGATACCACAAATTTCGCAGGGTCGGACTGACAGCACGGTAGCTCAATTGGTAAGAGCGTTTGGCCCGGTCAGCCAAAAGGTTGCTGGTTCGGGACTTGAACCAGCAACCTATTGGCTGACCCGTGCGCAAAAAATTTTTGGTTTCTTATTTCATCTTTATGAATATAAAATATGACACTGTGAGTGTTAAAAACATTCTTAAGCATTGGTATTACCTTCTTGAATAGTTGTCGAGGTAGTGCTGGTAGAGCTTGCACTGCACTTCCGACAGCGTGATGAACAGCACGTACTCGTGCTTCGGCGGCAGGAACGGCGCCAGCACGCCGTAGTCTCGCCTCTGCGAACAGACAGATTCGTTGAGTATTATACAGGGTGAAATTTTAATCAGTGACCAAATTTTGTGTGAAGACTCCACTGATGAATATGAACAACTTTTACTACGAGAGCAATAGTGAAATCGAGAAAAAAAAATCAGCTGTTTCATACATTTTGACCGCGCGCCAATTGAGCTTTTGTATGGAACAGCTGATTTTTTTTTCTCGATTTCACTATTGCTCCCATAGTAAAAGTCGTTCATATTCATCAGTGGAGTCTTCACACAAAATTTGGTCACTGATTAAAATTTCACCCTGTATATGTTGCAATAAATATCAATAACACATTACAGTATACATACAAAGTTCACTTACACTACATAATAACAGCAGGTACACACAAACTGCTTTTTTAAGACATTTACAGTATCCGTTTTAACAAACACTTATGGAGCTATTTACTGTTTACAAGGTTCAAAAATTAGGTGAGTTTATTTTAGTTAGGGGGTTTAGGGCTCGGCTGCTGATGTAGAATCATTTTTTGTATTACAAAAAAGAGCTATGCGAGCTATTTATATTCTAAAACCTTAAGATTCCCTCCGAGAGGTGTTTAAAGAAATTAGAATATTAACTGTAGACTCTCAGTATATTTACGAAAATTTAATGTATGTACGTAAAAAAATACATTCATTCACGAAAAAAGTGATATACACAATTATAATACTAGGAATAAGGATAAGATTGCTATTCCACAATTCAGGCTTCTAATGGTTAGCAATTCTTTCATGGAGAAATGTATACATTTTTTCAATCAACCACCAGAACACATTGTAAACTTACCAGTTAATAAATTTAAAACTCTCATTAAAGAAAACCTAATGACGAAAGAGTATTATAAAGTAGATGATTATTTAAAATAAAGTAATGTATGGACTGGCATGATCAATACAAAAATTGTAAACCTTTTGAATGAATATTTTGAATATTGTCAATGCTTCTTGCATTGACAATATAGATAGGGAGGCGAATAGGGGAATTTTCGGTAATACTCGAGCGTGGCAGTTTAAGATATGAGAGATACCTTGGACCTAATAGAACAACCAAGTAAAGTATTTAGCTCTATATGTAGTGACGCGCGCCTAGGATAGACGATCAGATTAGTAAAAAAAAATCGATAGTCTGAAATACTCGAGCGCGTCAGATTAAGATATTGGGGGTTGATTTTAGTGTTTTAAGACTAAATTTAACTAATCTGACGATAATTCCTTGACGCCGCCGAGTTACAGGGTCGCGAACTTGTAAAAAAAAACGTTAATCCGGCATTCTCGAGCGCGATTTTTTTATTTTTTATTTTGAAGAATATAATCTAAAACCTACTAAAAATACAAAATCTGCCGGTTTCCGCATGACCGGAAGTGTGGAGGAGCCATTTCGTCTTCCGAAAAACGCGTTGCGGCATATAAGTCGCGAACGATACATTTTACAAAAAAAAAAGTTTTAATAAACAAAAAGGTAATTCTATTTTACACAAAAAAGGTCTCTTTACATTTTTGTCCAAAGTTAAAACTTTTTGACTTGAAGCACCATAAAAACTTAAACTCCCGGTTTTTTGAGTATATCTTGAAAACTGAGGGTGTTAAAAAAAATGATATGAAATAACGATGATTAAATTATGTTACTTTTATTATATCTCAAAATTTTTTTTTCTAAAGCTTCTCGACAATTTTCGTGGACTCAGAAAAGTTACGCGTATCTGTATACAAAAGTATTATTAACATGTACAGTTTCATGTATGTCTATTATTCAATAGCCTGTTGATCCTCAAATTGTTTTTTGGACGTACCGTAAGCAAAACGAAGTGAAGAATTAATAAAAAAGAAAGAAGAAAGGAAAAAAAAGAAACCAAAAAACCTTTCCGGTCAGATTAAGAGAACCCACCAACATTTTTGTCAGATTAAGAAAATATGCTTTCAGGATACCGAGATAAACCTCCCCTATGAAAATCTAACGCGCTCGAGTATTTCAAAAAAACTTTTTTTTTGCATTTTCAAAAATTCATCGTAACTTATGGTCACGCCGAAATCGTCAGTTTTTTTAAAGGGAGCTTCCTTGGGGCCTACTTAACACCCCTTCCGAAAATCTGACGCGCCCGAGTTTTTTTTTTTTGCATTTTTGACTACTTTATATGCCTACCCCTACCCCCACCACGCAAACCGGCAGATTAGTATACCGTTGTTATCAGAGGCACTTGGGGCATACGTAGTATGAATATCGGACGCGCTCGAGAATGCCCAAGTAACTGATTTTTTTTTACATTCTTGAAAAACCGTACACGCCAAACCCACCGCTAAAATGGTTTTTACCATACGAGCTTTTCTTTTCGAAATTATTTTATCTTTCAATTTTGATAGGTCTCGACGGCGCCGTTGAATTACGCCATTTAGCTACCTCGCCTCCCTAACTAATAGTGACTGAGTTAGTTGCGCAGCTTCTTCACAGCACTAGCCCACAATATTCCCGAAGCTGTGGTAGGGTTTATATTGGGACGTGCAATTTGCAGAAATTAATGACTTTTGTGACTTCTCACCTGCACAGCCCCGTCCAACATCTTATGCAGCACGTGCGATCGCCTCTTCATGATGCGTATGTCGTGTTCCGTGGAGTCCGTGTACTGTCCGTTGGTGATCGGGTTCACGAAGCGGTTCAAGTACTCATTGTATTTGCCGAGGAGATTCGGCTTCACGAATTGGACCATGCAGTAATCTGGTGGTGGGAGTCAAATATATGTCAGTACAATTTCGTTATGTGAAGAGCTGATTAGTTGTATGCTAGTATCACGAGAATACAAAGGCATGGTAGCAACTTTACCAAAATACAATGTACACAATAAGAGATTGTTTTGTTATTATTTTGGCAACAATAACAAAATGTTATTCTATTTACTGTATAAAAGAAATATTTATTCTTGGGATGTAGTATGCATGAAACGGAAGAATGTTGATAAAGATGAAATAAGAAACCAAAATATATTTTTTTCATAAGAGACCACAAATTTCGCAGGGTCGGACTGACAGCACGGTAGCTCAATTGGTAAGAGCGTTTGGCCCGGTCAGCCAAAAGGTTGCTGGTTCAAGTCCCGCCCATGCGCAAATTTTTGGTTTCTTATTTCATCTTTATCAATATAAAATACGACACTGTGAGTGTTAAAAACATTCTAAGGCACGGAAGAATGTTTTTATGTCAAAACATGTCCCACCGATCATCATAAAAATATGGACTATAGTTTGTTGGATATAAAACAATGTTTTATGTTATTTACCTTAATGTTCAATTCACCTATTTATATACAAGTCACATAGACTTTAGCTACCTAAAAACTAGTCAACATTGTTAACTATCTTGACACTCTTTTTTAAGGTAATGTTTGTTTTTAAAATAAGAAAAATACGAATCTCACACCTACATAGATAATTCATAATGAAAACTGAGTGAGATCTTTTTCAAACAGTATAGTAGATTGTTAAACAAGGGGAGAAAGTGACCCATTTCAGAGAAGTTCTTGGCGCTCGAACGGAGTGAGAGCGCTAATATTTCGAGAGTGAAATTGGATGCTTTCACCCGAGTTATACATACTATTTTTCATTTCGACTGTGAGGATAAATAAATAAATTTATTTAGATATTATGTTGTTTGGCGAGAGATGAAATCTCAAGTTTATACATCACGTATCAGTTTGTTTTCTGTCGTTATACATAAAACACAAGATTAGAAGGACATTAAAGGCACGGAAAACAACAGAGTACTACATAAAACGCGGATGATATCAAATATTTCTAATCATTGTTAAAAATATCGATCGATTTTTTCTCACAGACAATTTATAATGATAGGAGAAGAACGCAACCTTGCGAAAACAAGGTTACTTTGTCACCAAAACTACCACAGATTATGTCGAATTCCAGGTTCAATTTTGCCTCATGAGCTAGCGCTATGAATGACAGCTAAAGGTGGGAGTGAGTAAGAAGATTAATGAACAACAAAAATGTCGGCAAGTCGCCTTCGCCTGCTTAATAATCTATGCAATTATCAACCAAATTAAAAAAAAATATCGTCAAAGACATACAAAATGTGACAATTTAAATCAATAAAAAGTGACACTATGTATGGCGGGCAACCGAAATATATTTGTAGATTTTAAATTGTAAAAAAATTGACCAATTATACATTTTTCAAATCAGTCACCATAATAAACACGCTTTTAATAAAGATGAGACGCTTTTAATGTTTAGCTAATCTTAAAAATATGAAAAGCTTGTTTATTTTAATAATATAATGTGACTCAATTACCTTTAGCTCTATGACTGATCATAGCAATTAAAACTGAATTACTTTTCACCCTAGGGATGGAAAAGCTATTTCCACCCGTCTATCTTCACATGAAAGTTCAATTTTCCGAACAGAAGAAATGAAAAATATTTTTTATGCACCGATATTATTTAAAGAATAACAAACTGTACAGCCACAAATTGATATTACTCATCATACTATTCTAGTGAAGAGGTGTTCGTAGCACAGTGGTGGTGATTACCGAAGTTAAGCCACCTACGGCGCGGTCGTGCTTGGATTGGTGACCATCCCGACCATATAAATGACGCCCGTGTCAGCCAATTTCATAGTTTCAGCAACGTCACTATCACGTGGGATCTCGACCACGCGATGGCTGTTTATTAAAAATACTATCGGTCTCTCGCGACTTCGTCCGCGTGTTTTGAGTTTGCTGCCTCCCCTTCCGTCGCAGCGTGATTTATGCCTTCCACACACAATAAGCTATCCAACACAAAATCATTTTTTCAAATCGGTCTAGTAGTTTCTGAGATACGCGAGTTCAACAAACTCTTCAGCTTTATAATATTAGTATAGATTCATATTCATACGTACATTCTTTGAGATTATTCTGCAGCGGTGTGCCAGTGAGCACGATGCGACGGCGCGTCTTCACTCGGTTCATGGATTGCGATAAGCTTGTTTTCTCATTCTTCAGCAAGTGCCCTTCATCACACACCACTAGATCGGGACCTAGGGATAAAAAAAAAACATATGTTTGGATAGTGTTTTATCTTAGCGTAATCAATATAGGCCAAATTATATTGCTAATTTGAATAAAAATATTTGCTATAAACGTGATTAATGATTTATGCATGCACAAAATATTGGGTAGATAAACGATTTACACAATCAGTAAATCAATTTTGCTGTTGAATCCTTAATGAGGAGTTTAGAAGCAGATAAAAAGACTACTGGTTCATGCACCAATGTAGTGCATTTAAATATGAGTCTATTTTACCAACTCCAGATAGTCAGTAAGTAAGTCTATATTGTGTATATGAACAAAGTTTACAAAAGCTCTTATAAGTAGGTACATATCTCCTAGTTCTACCTTTTCAGGCGTATACGCACACATGCACACATAACCCTTTTGAAACACTTTTTAACAAAATTATTTGTACTGCAAATATTCTTGCACACTATAAAATTATTTGTCTACCAGCCATCTTTTGAATTCAATTTTAAACTTTGGGTAGTTATATTGTTTGAAAACATCCTGCAGATTATTGTAAATTTTGATGCACATCATAAATGCATCACTAGACACGAGCGTTAATTTAGATATAGGTTTAAAGAGTTTGTTTTTTTTCATAGAGCGAAGGATAGGACTTAATCAACCGAATAAGTATAATACAACCGAATTTTAAATGATTGCTGACAAATAGGCTACGTTTTCAAATTAGGCGTTGTGTATTGTATTCGACGAATATTCTTTATCTGACTTTGGTAAAATCGACTTATAGAAGATTATGAAAAAAAAATAAGTATCTGATAGAACATTTCTTATTTGAATAAACATTTAAATTCTGAATGCATGAATTGGTACCCAACTGCATTTTTAGGGTTCCGTAGCCGAATGGCAAAAAACGGAACCCTTATAGTTTCGTCCCCCCCCCCCCCTCTTTTTCTAAACTAAGCAAATGTAAATTTAGAAAAAAATATATGACGTAAATCTTAACTAATACTTTCAACAAAAAATTGGTTTGGACGGAATCAAACTAGTAGTTTTTGAGATATAGCACGTTGTCAACAACCGCAAACATAACTTTGTTCTTCATACAAATACTATAAAAAACATAGTTATATTTGCTGTCATCTAAATATTGTGGTATTTTAGCTAAGTGAAAGTAGGTAGATATCCTTATTCAGTTAAAGTTGACACGGAACCCTCAGTGCGCGAGTCTGAGTCGCACTTGGCCGGTTTTTTATCATGGCAGGTCGCCGATATGCGCTTCAAGGTCTGTGTACCTGTAGTCATCACTCACCCGGGTCGACGAGGCTCTGCTGGAAGTGCTTGAGCATCTTCTTCTTGAACTTCTTTGGGTTGTCGGCGGAGAGGTTGCGGAACATCTCGTAGCCGAGCACGCACACGCCGCCGTGCTCGAACCACTGCTGCAGCTGGAACGCGCGCTCCGAGTTCTGTTTGTACCTGCAATCATTATGGCGCATTTTCATTAGTCGATAACTCGTTCGGCACAACGCCTTCGGGGATTCCCCGCATGCAAATTCATCAGTCGATATACTAATTATATACGAGGGTGGGTCAAAAAGTTCGCGGAATGAGGGGTTTGGAGGGGGGAAGGGCCACTTTTACTACCTACACTAGTTGTGACACTCATTAAGAGTATAAATACAGTTTCAAAAAAAATAGGTCATAATCACTGAGCTACACATCAATCAACAAGTCAATCCGGAAGAAAATTTGCAACATGGAGAAAATTGAGTTTCACCCAGTCATCAAGTTCAAGGAAACAAGGAAAACCTCCCCAGACTATTTTGGAAGATATGTTTTCTGTTTACGGGGACTCTTGCCCTGGTATAACCATGGTTTACAAGTGGCACAACCTGTTTAAGCAAGGCAGGGATTCGATTGAAGATGATCCGAGGCCGGGGCGGCCTGTCGAGGCAACCACGGCAGAAAACGTCGAAAAACTTAAAAAAATCATATTGGAAGATGCCCGTTCAAAGAAGAAGCAGATGGCAGAAATGATTGGAGTATCAGCTTCATCCATTTTGAACATCCTACACTACCATCTTGGCATGTCAAAGGTGGGTGCCGAGAATGCTCACGCCACACACCAGAAGCAGCGGCGACTTGAGTGTTGTCGCGAGTTTTTGGCGCTTGTGGTGAACAAAAGGATGAAGTTTTGAACCGGATTGTGACTGAAGATGAAACTCGGGTTCATCATTATGAGATTGAGTCCAAACAAGACTCCATGCAGTGGCACAAAAAGGGCACACCACCCCCGAAGAAATTCAAAGTGTCTCCGTCGGCTTGAAAGCTCATGGCTACTGTTATCTGGGATTCAGAGGGAATCCTCCTTATTGATTATAAAGAAAAGGGTGTTTCTATAACTGGAGAGTACTATGCTGCACTATTAGAACGTCTGCGAGATGCTGTGAGGGAGAAAAGACCTGGAAAATTGACCAAAGGTGTGCTCCTTTTGCACGACAATGCACCCGTGCACAAAGCGCAAGTTGCGATGGCTGCTGTTCAAAGAGTGTGCTTTGAAATTTTGGAACATCCTCCCTATAGCCCAATTAAGCTCCAAGTGATTATTATTTGTTCCCAAAAATAAAAAAGAGCTTCGAGGTAAGAAATTTTCCAGCGATGAAGAAGTGAAGAGCGCAATTTCAGCCTATTTTGACGACAAAGAGAAATCATTTTTTTCGAAGGTATTAATAAATTAATTGATAGATCTAATAAATGTATTAGAGTTAAGAGGGAATACATTGAGAAGGAAAAATAATTTTGTGTTTTATTTTTTACTTTTTACCCTCCATTCCGCGAACTTTTTGACCCACCCTCGTATATATTAATAAGGTTATTAGTAAATCTATCGCACTCCGCATGCGGACCCTATCGACGAATGAAAACGGTTCCCCGAATGCGGGCCCTGTAGCATGCGTTCCAGAAATCTCCCGCACGCCGCATGCAGGCAGACCCTATCGACTAGTGAAATTGCGCCATTATTCTTATGACAGCTTCAGTATTTCTACTCGAAATGGGGGACGGAGCGACTAGTACAGTCGCCGTCAGATATATTGGAGCAGACAAAGTAACCAAATACTTCTGAACGGTTTTAAATGTCAATAAGTTCCATACACTACAAGTTATAATTAATATCAAATCATTCATTACTTTAATCTGAGCAGAAGCTAGCTATCAATAACTTTAACACACACAACTAACCAATAATATCTGAACACTCATAATACATATCAAATGTATCTACGCAGTCGGTCTTAAATATCTCAGCAATCGAGGAAAATTGCAGAAGGAAGTGTTTCCAACTTAACTTTAAATACTATTTAAAAAAAGGAACTCTTTTCTTAGTTTATATTATAGTAAGATGACGCTGGCAGTTTGTAACGCTTTTTAGTTTTCAGTGTTGTCATCACTGTCATGAAAGTGTCATGCAGTAAATAAATTCAGGCAAGTGAGAGTTCAGATATTATTGGTTAGGTGTGTGTATAGAAGTTATTGACTAACATCTGCTAAGATATAAATGAAGTAATGAATGTTTTGATTTTAATGGTTACTTATAGTGTATGGAACTTTTTGACATTTTAAACTATTCAGCGGGCCTAAGATGCGCGCCTATTTATCATTTATCGCGGCAATCGATAAATTTCAAACGTCTTTTTTATCATATTTAAAAAGGTTTTGAGTAATTTTGTTGTGTTCATTTGTTTTTAAAAGCAATAAGGATTGATGTACAAGTGGAAAATATGTGGCACAACAGGTTGTTTAGTAAATAAAAATATTTTATCGACGTGATAAACGGTATCGTGGCGTGCATGTTAGGCTTACTGAAATATTTGGTCACTTTGTCTGCTCCAATATATCTGACGGCGACTGTACCTTACCGATGCTCATCGGCACAGAGGGTGTGAGGAGAGTCCACAAATTCACCTTTGTCAATAGCGTAGTGTCGTACACTGGAGGGACTGAAGAGGGCATCGCTTCGAGAATCGCCAAGGCAAGAGCCACTTTCGCACGGCTCCGTCCAGTATGGCAATCGCGGAAGCTGACCAGGAGAGTCAAGCTCAAAATATTCCGGTCCAATGTTAAAACCGTATTGCTGTATGGATGCGAGATTTGGAAGGTCACAAAGGACATCTCGCATCAGCTCCAGGTTGTCTTCACTTTATACTCGGTACCTACAGGTCTGAAAAAATCTCCAATCTGAAATTGTGGAAACGCTGCGATGAGACTCCGATCGACCAGCATTTTTTTTTTAATACAAAATGGGTTTGCTCTTGACTCTAGCCTACACCTAATTGGGCTTAGACAGAGTCGACGATGGAGCGAGCTCACCCAGAAGAAGCCTGTTCACTCTGTTTTTAAAAGTTTTCGAATCCCCAAGAAATAGCGTAAACGTGGCTGCTCAAAGCAGACCTGGCGGAAAAAAGCTGCAGAAGCGAAGAACATAGGAAGACTTAGACCGAAATAAAGCGCAAAGGTCAACCTGTGGACCCTGTGGACGCCCTCAGCCCCATCGTAAAATTCCGTTCCGGAGCGGAACCCAATAAGAGCGATACTGTGAACCTAAATAAACCGGTTAATGCATAGCCGCTTGCGACGATCGCAACACGACTTGTTTTCTTTCAGATTCTTCACAATTATTTCCTTGGCCATTATATTGTTTTATAATATAAGTAAAATTTTCAAAAATATGTCAAACAATTAACACTGTACGTATCTGATTTATTTTTTCTAGTTTTATTGAATAAAAACAAACGTCAGATGCGCTCACCGCTCGCAGATCTTAACAAAGATCAGGTGGTTGTCCTGCGTGAACGAAAAGTTTAACCGGTTAATGAAAAATACCCATATTTTTCCAAACCGGTTCAAAGGAACATAACCGTTTTCAATAAGTTCCACCTGTATTTTCGTTAAACCGGTTCAAAAATAATACCGTTTTCCAAGTCCTGTATATGACTCACCTGGACAGCTCGTACACATCCACGTCGAAGTCGCGCTCGGAATGCTTGAGCCACATGCGGAACTCGTTGACCCAGTTGAGCACGGTGGACAGCGGGCACACTACGAGCACTCGGTTCACGGTCGTTAGGTCGCTATGCGTCAGCAGCGTGTGGGTTAGGGACACCACCTAGAAACAGAAAGACAGTCTTTACCGAACGAATACAGTAAAAAAAATTACAAATTAACTTTACAAATTTTCATTGCAGCTTCACAGTTTAAGGGGATAAGTTCAGTGTAAAAACTTTTTAGTTCCTTTTCAATGTCTTGAATTATAAAAATTGCTATCTATGTCACCGTAATATTGCAAAACCGCGAGATTACAATCTAACGGTTTTAAATCTGGTAGATTGTAATCTGTTGATTTATTGTGTGACCCAACCGGGAATCGAACCCGGAACTTTAGAGCGGCGACGCCTTGAAACCCAGCGTGGTTAGCCACTATACCACGGAGGTCGTCAAACATGACGGTGATATCTTTACCAAATTTTAAACAAAGGAGTGAAAAGGTTTTGATAACGTGGCAAATAAATTGTATTTTTATTAATGGTAATGCAAATAACACGAATTTCTTTAGAAGAAGATACTAAGATCGTTTATCTATAGCAGAATTGATTAAAAAGTATACCTGTAAAGTTTTCCCGAGACCCATACAATGGGCAAGAATGCAGCCAGAACCTCTGTCTTTTTTGATACGTTTAGCGCTTTCAAAGCAAGCATCCCACATGAATTTTATACCATTTGCCTGGAAAGATAAAAATAAAAATTAAAGAAAAATATAAAATAAAATACGTTATTCATATATAATTGGTATAATACTGTTATGTACGGTCCTTCGCCTCTTACTAATTTCAAACAAAAATCGCTTGCACACACGGCACAAAAGCAGGTGTAACAACAAACAAAAGACGACGCCAGGTGCAAGCAATTTTAGTTCTTAAGGTGGTAAGGCCTTTTTATTACACTATAAGTCCAAAGAAGATAACACTTATAGGCTACATTACCTGATGAGGTTTCAATTTCTTGACCAGTCCTCTGTCGACTTCAATAAGTGGCTCCTTGGTTTCTGGATCGAAATCCAGGACTACCTTCTCTAGTACCACTTCATCTGGTTTTCCAGACTCATCAAATTCCAAGTTATTGTACTAAAAAGACAAATACACTCATCACAAATTGATCAAACACATAAGTATATTATTAATTGTGATGGTTATTAAATTTACTTACCAATTTTTGTCTTTCAGCAATTCTGGCAATTCTTTCTTTCTCTTCTCTAGCTGCTTTTTTGGTCGCTTCTTCTAATTGATTTTTACCCATCACCTGTCCAAAATAATAATAATGTTACCAATACATTTTTGTGATAGATTTGTTACACGAATGTAAATTATTTTCATTTAGTTGCACTAACTGGCTAGTGTTGTCACCATCATTTACAGTTGAACAGTTGAAAGATTATAAGACAGTAAGAGGCGTCACCTTACGGATATTCTTCCTGCCGTGTTTGTTCTTGCCTTCATTTTCGGTATCGGAGTCCGAAGCGTCACTGTCGTCTACTTTTTTGATGCGCCGCCGTTTCTTATTGCTAACAAAACATAAAAAAATATTTTATTTATTTATTTTATTTCAATTGGTAACATAACAAACATAATCAGAATAGTACAAAAGATAATAATTAAATTACAGTAAAAACTAGACTAATATCTAATTGTGTGTAAATTATAAATAGACGAGAAATAATCATTAAATAATAAATTAAAAACATACAAATCAGCTTCACGAGCTACAGCATTTATTCAGGTATTAGTAAGGTGGGTGACGCTTGTCTGAGGTCATCGAGGGGTCTTATCGCCTTCTTGAACCGAGTAGGTCCGACATCGAATAAGTCAATATAGCACATTTTCAACAACCGCAAACCTAACTTTGTTCTTCATACAAACACTATTAAAAACAAAGTTATATTTGCTGTCAATAAAATATTGTGGTATTTTACTAAGTGGAAGTGGAAGAAAGTGGATTCCTTAATTCAGTTTAAGTTGGCACGGAACCCTCAGTGCGCAAGTCCGACTCGCACTTGGCCAGTTTTTTTTGACTATATCTCGACGCCAAACCCGCAAGACTCGGCCTAAGCCCTCCTATGAGTACAAGCACAATAAATATGGGACTCTTTACTGTGCCTCTTGCAACCGGACTTTCAAAACCAAATTTGGCTATGCAAGTCACGCTCGCGCCCATGCAAGAGCCCAGGCGAACACCAGCTAAGAGTGTCGCCGTCCACGGATACGACTGGGAGGACATCATAGATACGCTTTTTAATGCGCCTGCCGTCATTAGCAGGGCTTGGAAACCGGTATTTTTTTTGAACCGGTTTAACGAAAATACAGGTGGAACTTTTTGAAAAAGGTTTTGTTCCTTTAAACCGGTATTTAAACCGGTTTGGAAAAATATGGGTATCTTGCATTAACCGGTTCAACTTTTCGTTCAAGCAGGACAACCACCCTGAACTTCGTTAACATCAGCGAGCGGTGAGCGTATCTGACGTTTGTTTTTATTCAATAAAACGTATTTTGTTGATATATCCTATCAGATACGTACAGTGGTATTTCTTCAAACAATTTTTGTAACTTTAAATTATAATATTAAACAATATAATGGCAATAGAAATAATTCTGAAGCATCTGATAATTAGTTTAATATCTTTTGAAGTAAATTCGGTCTAAAAAAAAGTCGCGTTGCGATCGTCGCGAGCGGCTACGAATTAACCGGTTTATTTACGTTCACAGTATCGCTCTTATTTGGTTCCGCTCCGGAACGGAATTTTACGATAAAACCGGTTTAACCGTTATAATACCGGTAAATCTTGAACCGGTTTCAAGCCCTGGTCATTAGACGGGGAACTAACAGATGCGTTGCTGTTGACGGGTTAGTTTTTCTTGGGCTCGAAGCCGTCACCATCCCTCGAATTCACTCATCTTAAAGTCTGCGTCTTAAGTCCTTGCTATAGAAGCCCTCCTCAGTCACATTAGTGACTACTAGTCTTACCAGCTGTCATTAGACGGGAAACCAACAGAAGCGTCGCTGTCGACGGGAATCCTCCGTCGCTTGTTGTACTTAGGCTCGGAGCCGTCGTCATCAGTCCTTGACGACCTCCGTGGTGTAGTGGCTAAGCACGCTGTGTTTCAAGGCGTCGCCGGTTCGAGATCCCGGGTTTGATTCCCGGTCGGTTCAATGTAGAAATCATCAGTCCAACACAAGTGCATTGGCTATTACTTTAGGATCAGAGCAATGTATGTGATTGGTGTCCAATATATATTTTTTACTATAGCATCCCGCCTCAGCTACTAATACTATGAGTCTCATCATCATCCTTACAACCGCAGAACGTCAACAATCGAACACAAGCCACCCCCATGGTTTTCCCAAAGCAACCGGTTGCAATCAGATTGGCTGACAGACTAATCATGCGATCCTTAAAAGGTCGTCTGTCAATCTTGCCGGGGAACATCTTACTCTGCGCCCGTTCAGTCGGTCTACAATCTAGAATTTGTGCCCAAACTGCCATTTTTACTAGTCTCACCTGCCGTCATTAGACGAGGAACCAACAGATGCGTCGCTGTCGACGGGCTTCCTCCGCCGTTTGTTCTTCTTGGGCTCGGAGCCGTCGTCGTCGGAGTCCTCGAAGTCGCTCATCTTGACGTCAGCGTCGATCAAGTCCTTCTTGCGGGAGGAACCCGCCTCCGAGTCGGACGATATAGTTGCGTGCGGTTTGCGACGCTTTGATTTCACTCTGTAAGGAGGATTCAACGTGTCATTTAAAAAATAAATAAAAAATAACATTCATTTTGACTAGCAAACTTCAGCTTCTGTATCTGGTAGAATTATAACAAGAGGATCATGTTTTATACAAGTTATCAGGAATACATTTAAAATATGTTAATTCAAACGTGACTCCTCCTTATTATCAAAAATTGCAAACAACTGAGAGTTAGAGTAATACAAGTGACAATTAGTTTACAAAAAGAAAGAGAAAAAAACTTACGTGGATTCATCAGAGTCTGTCATTTTCTTATCCTGAAAAAGTGGATGTATTTTTTAAAACCTAAGTAGTCATATCAAGTAAATATTTAGCTGGATGGAGTTGTTTTGAAAGCGCTTTGTGTAAAAAATTCTGTTCTAAGATTCGTACCTCTTTTTCATTCTCTTGTGAAGCTGATTCGTCACTTTCTTCCAATAAATCGTCCTTAGCTAGATGATCTACGCCAGATCCGTTTAGACCCGTCAATGATATTGTTGGCAGTTCTGTTAAATGAAAAAAATACTTCGTATACATACGTAATGGAAAAGGGCATCGCTTCGAGAAAATCACTACACCGTGTGTAAACAATTAGACTTAAGACCCCCTACACACTGCGACTTAGTATCGATGTAGTCGCGCGTTTTTAAAACGCGCTTCAGCATCGCGACTCACGCAATCAACAGATTCAATTTAGCATCGATGCAGACGCGCGTTAGCATTGATGCACAAGTGCGACTGCTTCGATGCTAACGCGCGTTAGTATCGGTGCAGTCGTCAAAATTCAGTAAATAATTTGTCAAATTCCAGCTTCTGACTAGCGAATATATCGATACTATCGCGCGTTAGCATCGCGACTGCATCGATGCTAAAAGTTGCGCAGTGTGTAATAGTTGACATTTTCCGACCGCATCGCTGCTAAAAGTCACAGTGTGTAAAGGGTCTAAGATCAGTAAGTTACCGGGTGGTACTCATTTTTCACCACATATTAGAGAATGCTTCCGAAGCTGAACTAAATGAAGCTGAGCAGACATGTGTTAAATGATGATGATGATGTTGCTCAACATGTCATGTACAAGCAAATATGACATTTATTTTAAACAATGCCATTGATAAAATTTTACACATCTCCAGCCAAGCTCCACTTGGATACGCAGCCTAAGGCACATACGGTTCGCATGCACTTGTATTCTTGCACAGGTTCTATCTACGGGGTACTGGTAATTCGATACTATACAACAGGCCCTTGGCGGGATTAAGTACGAGTTCATTTGCAATACATTTTTCATTGCGTACCATACCGGTAGTCATTACTTTTCGAGTATTACTAATTAAGATTTTGTGCAGCTTTTGAATCTATTCCGATGCTATTTCTGTGTATAATCTGATATCTATATTAACATTGGCAAAAGTTAATCGGTGTTTCCAACACCGATTAACCATAAAACAAAAGAAGAAGAAAAAGAAGATCTGATATCAACACTTCCTCCAAATAAGCTGTGTTAGTACTCTAAAAACTGTGAGTCGCTCCTTTTTTAAAAGACAAACTGTATTGCACATGAGGTGTACTTTTACACTTCCGAATGTACTGAATTACCGAAAACCCTGTGTGCCTCATGAGACGTTACCTTCAGCGCCATCGCTTTCCACAGCGGAGGCTGCATCTGAACTGCTCTCATCAGCTTGCAGCATATCCTCTTGGCTTATGAGTGGCTCTTTCGGCGTCTTTTTATTTGAACTTATGGAATTTGTGTCGGTCTTTTCAGTGGAAGTTGAGCCTCGCCGTCGACGGTTCTTTGTCAGACTGTTGAGGTTTGTGAGTCTGGAAAATTACAGACAGACGTATGCTATATAGATGGATGTAGATTCGAACAAACATTACATCCGAGATCCAACTCTGTAAGAGGATATCATGTCAGGAGAAAACAGTCATCTGGCAGGAGATCATAAGATCTCATACAAAGCAAATATTTACTCTACGATCTTTTCATATCAACCAGCTTAGTTATTACTGGGGGCAGAGACACACCTAGTGAATAAAAATAGTAGTAATAGTAGTAGATTGTTATACAAGGGGGAAAGTGACCCATTTCACTCGAGAAGTTTTTGGCGCTCGAACGGAGTGAGAGCGCTAATAATTCGGGAGTGAAATGGGTGCTTTCACCCGCGTTAAACATAGTATTTTTCATTTCGACTGTGAGGAAAAATAAAAAAAAAGGTGTGTGATTGTGATGCGATTATGAGATATTATGTTGCTTGGCGAGAGATGAAACCTCAAGTTTTAACATCACATATCAGTTTGTTTACTGTCTTTATACATAAAACACACGATTAGAAGGACAGTAACGGCACGGAAGACAACAGAGTACATAAAACGCGGACGATATTTAAAAAAATCAAATCATTGTTAAAAGTACAATTAAAAAACATTAAACATAGGACAATTAAAAAATGACTATTAGGTATAGTATGGAATAGGTATCATGAGCCTAAATTAGTATCAATCATTTTTTTTCTCACAGACTATAATAATAGTAAAAGAACGCAACCTTAACCTTGTCACCAAAACTACCACAGGTTATGTCAAATTCCAGGTTCAATTTTGCCTCATGAGATAGATAGTGCTATGAGTGACAGCTAAAGGTGGGAGTGAGTAAGAAGATTAAGTCACCTCCGCCTGCTTAATAATCTGTGCAATAATCGACCAAACTAAAAAAATATATCGTCAAAGACAAACAAAGTGTGACAATTCCAAATGAAAAAAGGGACTATGTAAAGTGGGCAACCGAATATTATATTTGAAGATTTAAAATTAGATCTATTGTATTTTTTTAAAATCAGTGACCATATCGCCGTGATCGTAGAACAAAGGCGTATGTGCATTTCGTCAAACTTTACAGGGCGGCCATTTTAAATATTTTAAACGGTTATTTCTGAATAACTTTTTTTGTGTATAACCGAGAAACATAAAGATGTACATAGGACAATTAAAAAATGACTATTAGGTATAGTATGGAATAGGTATCATGAGCCTAAATTAGCCGGTTTTTGAGAAAAATCACATGGGTCATTTTACTTTGGATAAAAATGCGACTCATGGTAAGAATCGACGTTTTTCTACGGATAAGCTTATGTCGGATGATACGAAACGACAATTTTCTGTGGACTTTGCATTAAGTATTTTGTCGTATGTGATTTACTGTTATTATATGAGGAAACTATTTTAATTAATGTGTTATGTATGCATTTTAGTAAAGTTCTAGATGGTTAAGGTATTATTTGACAGTATTTTTTGTCATATTAAGAATTATTTGGTGAAAAAATTATACTTATAATTTTTATTGTCTTAGTAAGAGCATCATCATCTCATCTAGCTAGTTGTTTCCGAGATTAGCGCTTACAAACAATCTCTTCAGCTTTAGTATATAAGTAGGTATAGATTGATTTACTACTTTAAGAAGAATATAACAATTATTTTAACGAAAAGTCTCAGTTTCAGTAACCTGACAAAAGTAAATCCCTAGAATTAAAAGCTTTGGCAAAATCGTAGCCTTTGATGTTTATAATTGTTTCACTTACTTACAACATAAAACTTACGTAGTGGAACGGCCTATTATGAAGACAAGAACTTAGATAATTTACGTTTATGTTATAAAGTAATCAAATAAGCTATAGATTTGGTAGTTCTTACCCCGTACAGGATGTCCAAAAAAAGTAGTTTTCGTAACTATCGATAGGCTTGTTAAAAATGTCAAGGCATTAAGACTTAAGCCTCTATGAATCGGTCCTATTACGTAAACCTTATTAATAAACCATTGTTAAGATCACTTACCATTAGCATTTGTTATAACTGAAAGCAATCGCTGTTTACCAAGATAGAAGACTCAAAACAGAGTTGGTAAATAATTAGCTAAGTGTCATCAATCCAGTTTCAAAATGAGAAATATCTTGGTGTTTGGACGAATAGGTACCAAGGAATCTGTTGCGAAAACGTTTGCAGTTGATTAGAATATAATATGGAGCTCTTTATAAAATAAATCTTTATAGTTTTTAATCTTTATCTCTTTTTTTAACGAATGCATGTAGCGGAGGTGAGAATGTTAAGATAGATGTGGGGTTACAAAAATGGACATGATAAGAAATGAATATATACGAGGAAGTTTGAAAGTGGCACCGATAACCGAGAAGATGGTGGGTCATCGTCTGTGGTACGGTCATGTTATGAGGAGGGAAGAAACTCATGTAACTAAAAGAGTGATGAGTATGTATGTTAATGGATGGAAGGTAAGAGTCCGATCAAAAAAGAGATGGATGGATTGTGTGAAACAAGATATGAGTATGAAAGGTGTGGATGATTCAGTGGCGGGTGATAGAATAGTGTGGAAAAGGAAAACATACTGCAATGACCCCAGATAAACTGGGAACAAGGCAAGAGAATGATGATGATGATGAAGCTCTTTATTTACAGGAGATCTATCTCTTGACAGAACACTATCTGGTCTTTATGTAATAGCTGACTTTATAACGACAGTATTTATTTCATTTACTTCCTACCCCATGGTAATCAGGTTAGGGTCTGAATGAAGAATCCTAGATAAACTAACGGTACCTCTACAATTTCTATAAGAAAACTTATTTGTCTTACTTATTAACAAAATTTTCTAGGAAAAAAATATATTTGTATCGATGATATTAATTTCTTTTAAATAATATGATAAGAGCAAAGAGTGAGAAAAACTTTAATCTTGATAAAGTTGATCTAAAGGTTTGACTAGCAGATAATGCTTTTAGCATTTTGTTCATCTTTGTACAATATTTTTTAAGCAATAGAGTCTTTGTTAAATAATAGATTCTAGAAACATTAGGTTATGTCCCGTTGTCGATGTGTAGACTGACGATGTAGTACGAATTGCTATTATCAAGAATATGTTTAGTAGAAATCCTTACAAAAACTAAGAAAACAAAAAAGCTATTTCCATCAGACATAAAATTAAACTATTCGTTTTATATTTCGGTGTGCCCCTTGCAGAGTTGGTTTCTAGCATTACCAAAAAACTTTTTTTGCGAGTCAAATAAACAAAATAATATAATTTTAACGTATCAAGTAACTTTAAACAACCCGAAGTATTACAACAAAAAATAATTTTCGTTAAAATATTTACAAAAAATAATTTTTGTTAAAACATTTTTTCAAAGGTACAATGTCGTAAGTGATTCAGTGCTCGAATAACATGGGTGCAAGTGCACATACGGCACTAAACTACGATAATTTATCCACAGAATAACGTCATATGTAATTATCCGCCAGCTTCATGTACACAGAACAATGCAGTATGACTACATATGACAGCATTTTTTCGATTTTCCATAAATTTAATAAAATCAATAGCAGAACCTATATTTAGTACTTATATTGCGTTTAAGCATAACGTTTCATATTTTGATCAATTTATTCACGTGCCATAGAAAAGTGACGGATGGTAAAAACCGACTGCTGAATTTGTTTTTAGCATTTTTTTCTTTGAAACGCGTGTAAATCACATTAAACTGAATTCGATTCTTTTGTTGGGGTTCTTGGTATCTCGCAGGTTAGTCCAATGAACATTGTCGCTTGCGCAGATACGTCGGACGTAAAACGTTGCCCCGTACGACTTAAAAGAGTACATACGTCATATTACTTCGGACATTAATCAGAAACGTCATTGTACCTACTGCGTATCTATTATGAAAAATATTTTTTTTTCTTAATTGGTATTAAAGTTTTTGGTGTTTAAAGACCAAAAATGCAATAAAACGATTTTTGGATTTTTGACAAATACGTCGTTGTTCTAAGATCATAACGATATTAAACACGCTTTTAGTGTTTATCTAATATTAAAAATATGGAAAGCTTGTTTATTTTAATATGATATGACTCAATTATCTTTAACTCCATGTCTGATAGTAGCAATTAAAACTAAAATTCTTTCCACCCTAGGGATGGAAAAGCTATTTTCCACCCAGCTATCTTCATGAAAGTTCAATTTTCCGGGCAGGAGAAATGAAACAATTTTTTTTGGTTACACGCCTAAACACCGGAGTGGTTGCATGCAACCGCATACAATGGAAAATCTATTGTCTGGTTTACATACGCTTGAAGGATTAAATAAAAAATATAATACAGAGGGTTTTGCAGAACGATGCGATAATTTTAAATAGAGAAGCAATGCTAAGCAAAAAGAATTGACGCAATTCGTAAAACACGTTAGCATTAGGTAAGGATAACATAAATAATAGCAAATGGCGGGTGGCATAGATTATGACGTATTGAAATTGGAATTTCGAATATTAAATCATTTGTACGAGTTGATGACAAGTGGCGTAAATTCATGGCACAAGAGATCTGTTGGTGGTGTCAGTCCCATATGCTAGTAAAGTAGTTCAATGGCTACCGTCAAATTTCATATTTAATTTATTTAAAAATAACTAAAAAAAATATCACACTTATCAAAATTACATGACTTAAATTGATCCTTAGGTGGCAGAAATACTACATCTTTCCGCTTAACATCCCGTCAGTACCGCATGTATAAGATAATAATACAATTTGACAATAACTTAAAAATTATCATACTTATCATCATAACATATGTTTTTTTACTACTATTTACTACTAAAAACTACCGCTTAAGTGTCTTTTATCGGTCCGCCAAACACTTTGTATTTCACACCCAACACCATATACCTACGCGTATTTCGAGGTTCTTTAAGCCTCTGCTATTCATGCGATCTGTAAATATTTACCCGTCAATATCTTTGTCATCCTGGCTGTCTGAATTTTGGCTGCTACCCGGTTGTGCCCTAGATCGCCCCATCTGTAATTTATTTTTACATAACTTAGTAAACTCATTGAGTGTTTACAAATTGACATGATAGTAAATTATAAATAACATTACCCCATAAATGATGTATGTACTTATAAATCCGCATTTGTTTTTTTGTCATCCATAATAAATTTGGAAAGAAAACAACAAATTTTCAGAATTAAATATAATTAATTATAGACAAGTAAATAATATGACACATTTTACAACAATATATTAACTTACTGGCTAGATATCTAAATCTAGAAAATGCATCAGGAATAAGAAATTCTTGAACAATCACAAAAGAACTAACTTTGGACATGGATAAAAAAAGTAACATAAACCAAGTCATGTAACATTATGCAAACCTAACCTTCTTTTTGGGATTCAGATCATCGCTTGAATTTCCATCACTTTTCTTGCTATTTTTCCGACGTTTGCTGTTTCTAGTAGATACTGAACATTCAGATGCACTACTTTCATCAGATTCTTTCTTTTTCATTGTTATAATGTCTTCATCAGAGTTAGATGATGAATGGCTGGTAACAAGTTTGTTTTTTTTATTATTTTCCTCATCAGAACCCTCAAGCAATGTATCCTTTATTTCTTTTAATGCATTCTTCAACTTTTCATCCTCAGTGTCTGAGCTAGACGAATATGTCAGTAACATTTTCTTTGCATGCATACTTTCCATTATATTTTTTCTTTTAGATTTGGATTTTCCTTCTTTTTGATTTTTTTTATTATTATGAGGGACATCCAGTTCATCATTATTTTGGTGGTCTTTTTCAGACTCACCTACCTCAACATTTTGGACATTATTTACATTCTGTTTCTTCATAGTATTGTCAGGTATAGTTGACCCACTATTGTTATTTTTTCCGAGGTCTGATTCATCCAGTAAAGTATCTTTTATGTCCTTATCTTTCTTTTCATTTTTTTCTGTATTTTTTTCATTTTCATCTGAATCAGAGTCATGAAGCAGATCATTCTTGATCTGACCAAGATCTTTAGTGCTTTTACTGCTTGAACTTTTTTCATCATTTACTTTTTCAGATATGATTTCATTATTTCCTTCCACATCAGAATCATTAAGTAGGGCTTTTTTTATAGTTTCAGTAATATTAGCCACAGGTGATGCTGACTTTTCAGCAAAATCTTTTTCAGAATCAGAATCAATCAACAATGCAGTTTTCAAAACTTTCATACTTTCTGGTGGAGCACTTTCTATGGATTGTTTACAATCATCTACTTTTCTTGAATGAGATGTTTCTCTTTCATCAGTTATTTCATAAATAACTTTCTCACTTTGAGTGATTTTTGTTAAGTCATGAATTCTCAAGAAGTTTTCAGAAAATTTAGGTAACCTAGTAAGATTTATACAAAAGTTCTTAGCAATGAAGGCACTAACTTCCTTCCTTTTTTCGGTCCAAAATGCTTCATCATTTTTAGAAGTATGTTTCACAGGGTAATTACTTATTTTCTTGTTTTGTTTGGAATTTTTATTATCAAGAGATGTATAATCTAATTTATTAGAATTATTCAAATCAGCCTTTTTGCTTTGGACTGGTTCAACTTTGCTTAAAACATCTGGTTTAAGTAATTTCGTAAGGCTGACACATTTTATCAATGCTTTTACAGGTTCATAAGGTTTTTGAACATTTTCAGAAGTATTACTTGCTTTTTCTTTCAGGCCTTTTGTTTGCTCATCATCAGACATATTCAATGACTTTTTTTTAGATTCGTGTGAAGTCTCATCATAAATTTCATCATCACTAGATTTTTTTGAAAGTTTGGTTTTCTTGTGTTCACTTGAGTTTGGTTCATTGCTATTTTCAGAGCTATCATCTATTACACTTATGTTTCTAAACTTAGACTTTCTTTTTTTTGATATTATTTGACTCTCATCATCACTTTCTTCATATATTAGTCTTACATCTTGGGATTCTCTTTCATCATTTGATTCAGACTTCTTACAATCAGAATCTTTAGATTCTAATGTTTCTCTTTTACCCCTTACTTCAGAGTTTGTTGAATGTTTATCATCATTCTCAGAATCCTCAAGACAATTTGATGTCCCTTTTTTATCACTTTCTAATTTTTTTGGACTTTTGTCCTCATGTTCTGAACCACTATGAGAGCTATCATTATCTTTACTTCTACTGCAAAATGCAGATGACTGGTTTTCATCAGATTCTGTTTTTTTTGAGCTTTTATCATTATGTTTGGATCTGCTGTGAGAATCAGAAGAACTTCTTCTACCCAACGTTTCAGATCCTTTTAAAATGTCATCATCCTTAGAATCACTGGATGATTTTGATGGCTGCCTTTTATTTCTGTCATCTGACTTAGTGGTTTCATCATCCTCTCTAGATTTGCTAGATAATTCTGATGATCGCCTTTTATCTTTAGGGGCAGACTTTTTAGAGCTTTTATCATCCCCTTCAGATTGGCACGATAAGTCTGATGACCTCCTTTTATGTTTAGGATCAGACTTCTTAGGACTTTCAATGTCCACATCAGATGATAACCTCTTTTTATATTTCGCATCAGACTTCTTAGGCTCTGATTCATCCTCATCCGATGATGACCTCTTTTTATATTTCAAATCAGACTTCTTAAGTCTTTCATCATCATCATCAGAATTGCTAGGGAATACTGATGTCCTTTTATTATATACTGAAACAGACTTTTTAGGATGTTCATTCTCCTCTTCAGATGATGACCTCTTTTTATCCTTACAATCAGACTTTTTAGCGCTAGATAAGTCTGATGACCTCCTTTTGATTATGTGGTCATAGTTCTTAGTGCTTTCATTATCATCTTTAAATTTTCTACTACCCTCTTTCAATGGTTTTTTGTCCTTTGATTTAACCACTTCTCCGTCATCGCATTCCTTGGATTTTCCTAGGGCTGTTGATTTTTGGCTGTTCTTGAAACTTTTATAATTCTTAGCATGTATAGATTCTTCTAAATCCAATTTATGAGAAGCTTGGAATTTTTCAGTTTTCTCTGTATGCTGTTTATCGTCTTTGTTTTGGTTTGAAACAATTTCATTTTCTTTTGCACATTTTTCTGCCGTGTTCATTAATGGGTCCTGGTCATCAGATTCAGAGGTAGCAAACTTTTTGGATTTTTCTTGTCCTGACGAGTTGGACGCTTCATTTTGTTTCCTTCTTCTATACAATTTGCAGTTGTGATATACAGGATATTTATCTTGCATTGATGTAGGCATTTTTCGCGCCATAACCTTTACTGACATGTAATGTTTTATAGGAACTTTTTTCAATACTTTTAATTTGTGAGAACGATACTTGAAGTATTGATACTTATCCGATCGTTTTGGGGTCGCATCAATGCCTTTATTAGACTGACCTTCGTTCAAGATAGTGAGAACTTTACGAACACCGCTTTCTACGTTTTCGAGCGATTTCTTCGACAGCTGACATATCAAAAGAACTTTGTCAGCAGCTTTCTGAACCGCGTGATAATTTTTTAGCTTGTCTTTCCGTATTCTTTTTTCTTTCAAGTTCTCAGATCGTGCTCGGAGGTTAGATCCTAATTTCGTTAAATACTCCATTGCTTCACAAAGTACATCACAGACAGGCACATCATCCGCCATTTTATGTTTATCTTCTGGTTCCAACGTTTCATTAATTGAAACAGCAAAGCAGCAACAAAATAACAGTATTTACAGTATTTATTATTACAGTAAAGCAGATATAATTTTCTTTCGAAAAACACAAAACGCTAACACCACCAACAAATTAAAAATAGACATTTTAAAAATCCATAGACAAATTGCGTTTCTTTTCACGCAGTGTTTTCGGTCAATGCAATGAAATGCCGCGTTTCATAAAATTTACATTATTTTTATCTTTACTAAATACGATAATTGTCATTTAAATACTGAAATTATATTTATCTATCTGTTAGCAACATTTAGTATAAGAAGGAGCGATGTTTTTAAACGGTTTTCCAATTGTCTCTACATAGAAAGGAACGTAAAGTAGTAGACCTCTGACCTATTCAAATCAATCGGATTATACCCGTATACATAAATAAATATAGCCCACAAAATAGCGGCACTAAGTAGGTATGTATATGCACTACAACATATACCTACGATGAATGCTCATTTTCTCACTCTATTTTAACATAAAACTGATAAAACTTAGATTTCGAATATGAACTTTGTTGTTCTTATTGAATTCCTATAACCAAGACATGAACCACTTACAAAAAAGGTAAAAAAACAAGAGGTACCAATTTTTTGTACTCACCTTTCATGTAAATGGCTGAACAAGCGTTTTACTGTCTTCCTTCTCAGTTCTGGGGCGAACTATGATTGTATCTCATTATTACACGTTGTATTACTAAATAGTCAATAAATCATACACATAATTCCACTTCTACTTGGAAAAATCGGCGAAATAAGCTAGGTAGGTAAACTATCCAAAACAGTCGTGAAAAAGAACCATAGACTAAAGAGGAATTATAGTACTTTTTCTCGCACACCAAGGTGTGTGTGACGGCGATCGGCGAAAACCAATAAGGAAAGGAGGGGAAGAAGATAGGTATGCCATGTAACGATCCACCAATATCGTCGCAATTTTTTTTTCTGTAAATAAATAATGATGGCGAGTTTCTCAGGAGAGGGCTAAATTCCTTTCCTTCTGGGTTTTGTTTTTACCAGATATTACCTGCTTCGTTTCTGTTGCGGGATAAACTCATTCGCCGCGAATCACGAGGCGAGTGGTACGGCGAGTAACGAGTACGAATGTGGTGCGAAGTGAACAGTGCGCTCGGTAACAGTTTCGTTTGACAGCTTTTACTTGTCCTTCTATGCTATTCTAATATTAATTTCATGGGGAGAAAGTAATTGATAGTGTCAGTGTCAGCATTCATTAATTATTAAAATACGTGTTTACTCTGTCGAAGTATTTTGTACAAAACTACTGAACTCGTCAGAAATAAAAGTACAAACCAAAAACACACAGTATGAACATCACACCTAACCATACAAAATTGTAGTACATTCGCTAGCGTTGCAGACTTTTGTTGCAGACTACCGTACAGTGTTAACCGTGACATGTTGTTGTCCGAACTTAACTATAAAAAAAGAGACTTATTTATGTGAGCCTTATCTATCGTACCTTACGTATATTAATGCTTTTTAAACCGACTTCATAAATAGAAGGCATTTAAATTCATGACTATTTTTTTTGGAATACCCAAATATAAGGGGTGCTTATATAGCAAAATAATGAACTACAATACAATCCGATATAATACAATTGGACTCCGTAAAATCCTAACACAAAAATACTTAAGTATTATTTAGTAGGTACTTATAAAATAAAAGAAACAAAAACATTTTTATTTTTTTAATTTTTTTATTAAGTTCTTATAAATATTACGCTTAATTTAAAGTAAATTTATTGGCCTGTTCCTGTTTATTTTAAATAAGATTGACGTAAGTAACTGGGTAGGTATCTTTCTTACACTCAAACGCGTACTTGGATGTCTCTTGTTTATTATTTACATTAATGACCTCCCCAAAAACATAAACGAGCCATGCGTCATGTTTGCAGATGATGTTTCTTTACTAACATCATGCAGCAACAGTGTAGAACTAAATGCCAAATTAGAAAAACTGATCACTGAAACCTCCGATTGGATGAAAGACCACAATTTAGAAATTAACTTTAGCAAGACAAAATTAATTACATTTAATCCGCATCAAAAAGAACCACTATCCATTAATTTAACTTTTAATAGTTTTACTATAGAGCAAGTAAGTGAATTCAATTTACTAGGCTTAAATATAGATTCCCACATAAACTGGAAATCTCATATACAAAAACTTATATCCAAACTGTCCAGTTTCGCATATGCGCTCCGAGAGACCAAGAAGACGACAGACCTAGATACTGCCATTGTCACCTATTATGCGTATGCTTATGCCTGGCTCAGTTATGGCATTATCTTATGGGGATATAGCACCGATGCTCCAGACCTTTTCACCAAACAAAAGAAACTTATCCGCATACTAGCCAACATCTATCCAACAGAAAGTTGTAAACCATTTTTCATAAAATACCAAATTTTAACTTTATCATGTATTTACATTTTAGAAATTTGCAAATTTGTTCGCTCTTATCCCGATTTTTACACAAAACGCAAATACACATGCAATCAATATTCTCTCCGTAACCAAAACAAACTAACAATACCGACTTGCCGGCTTCAAATAACTTCATCCAGCACATTTAATATGTCCATAAAAGTATATAATAAATTACCTGATCATTTAACCCAAGAAACTAACAACAACACTTTTATCAAAAATCTGAAACAACTTCTTATTTCTAAGTGCTATTATAGCATCAATGAATACTTAGATGATAAGTTATAAAAGAAAAAAAACTAAATAGGTAGTTTTAAGTTTGTAGGTAGTTTAATGTATATTTTTTTTCTTAATTTGTATAGTAAAGCTTCCTCTCTCTGTAGCACTTGTTTTGCAGCGCCCGAAAGGGTTCATAATGATCGTTTTGCACTCTGCCTTAATTGTAACACCTATAATTGTACATTATGGAGCAATAAAGTATTGAGTATTGAGTATTGAGTATTCTTTGAACAACAAATGTTGAATACCAACAAAATTTGTTTTACTTATTTACTTACTTTTCAAAATTCTTTATTAAATAATGATAGAAGATACAAGTACAAACAATGTATACTTACAATTTAAATTCATTACACTTACTTGGCTAAACACTTTTGTAAGTTTATTTACGTGGCTTGCGTTGGAGTTCTTGTTGCTCACGGATGCGCTCAACATTGGCCAGCCTTGCACTACATTCCCTATAGTTTGCTGGGCGATCCTCGCTGCAGTTGACACATTTAGCGGGTTCCATGCGGTTTGTTTTCGGGCATTCACCCACGGGATGCTGGTTCACGCACTTCGCGCAACGTGGGGGCATATTGCAGTTCCTAGAGGAATGGTCAAAAGCTTGGCACCGGAAACATTGAGTGCCCAATGTTTGGTTTAATCGATACCTTGCGATAGTAACCACGCAATTCAGGATGAATTTGATCTGTCGAAACTTCTTAACGTCTGCTCCATGAGCCAACTTAACCAAAAAAGGTGGACACTCCACCGATTTCTTCGTTTTCATCATCACCACTGTGGTATCCTTGAATTCCATCGTTGCCAGTTCATCCGGTATTTGTTGTTGTAAGCTAGCTGGTAAGCCACGCATTACTAGTTTGGGGGTTCTTTCATCTTTCCTCTAGTATGTTAGGAATTGAATGTTTTTATCCTTAAGTCCTTCTTTAAGATTTTTGTGACCTTCAGCTGAGTGGCAATAAACTGCAACCTTACCCTTGCTTCGGTATTGCATATGGTATGTTTTGGTGTAGGCTGATACAAGTTCTCGAATTTTCTCATGGGTAATTTCTTTATCTACATTCAATATTATAGGTGGTATGTGACTTGCCTTCTTATACGTGGCAACTGCTGCATTGTCTTGCGAGGCTGAATCTGCATTGGTGTCCACATCAGTTTGGAGTAGTTCGAAGCTATTTTCATGAAATATATGTTGAGGGTATCCTTTGTCCACTGATCGGGCGAATGCCAGACGCTTCGCAGTACGAATTACAGATGCTGTCTCGCCGGCTTGTCGCTTTGGAAGGTTTGGATTTGACGGCGACCTAATGACGAATTTATTCATGTTGTTCTTAAAGCTTCACATAGCTGGAACTAAAGATGAAACTATCGATGTCGATATGGATCGGTAACTGCACAACCCTATTCACGGAACGGACGAAGTACGTGTACTCGCAAAGACAGCAGGTGCGAAACTGCAAATTTGTTTTGATTAATGTTTAATTACATAACAACAGACAAAGGACAAATATCTTAAATTATGATTAGTAATTTTGCTCTAAGGTAGTCATTCACAGGTAGAGATGGGCGACGGGAAAATACCCATTGGGAAAATACCGAGAAAATTCCCAAATCATGGGTAAAAACGATTATTTGTTGATAAAGGGTGCTGACAGACTGAAATTCGGTATTTTCATTTAGTTTAGAACACGTTTTGACAGTATAAAAGTCTGTGGACGTAACAGCAGTAATAGTCTTCAGTACAAAAGGTATAACAATTAAATCACAAACCACTCAAAAGTCCACAAGAGGAACAGATAATAATCGAGTACCGGTCGATTCAAATCAAACACTCAAAACGGGTATCTATGTAGGTCTATCAGTAAGTACCCGTGTTCGGAATGAAAACGCATTTTTTCCAATTTAGTTTAATTTACTCTTAAACCTAATAATTATTTAGGCGTATTAACTTAACGATTGCTAAGGTTACGGTGGCTACGGGACGTTTAGGAAAGTTAACTTTCTTCAACGTTCCTTAGCCACTACGCGCACTTTCGGTTAACATCATTATCATTATCAACCAAAGGGCGCCCACTGCTGAACATAAGCCTCCCCCATGGTTTTCAACAGCGACGGATCATAAACGATCAGCGTCCAGTGTGATCCTACGATCTTAACTTCGTTCCTACGATCTTAATCTTGTGCCCTGCCGACTGCCACTTGAGATTACTGATTCGCAGGGCTGTGTCCGTTACTTTCGCTTGGTGATCAACAATAATGATACCCTAGCCTAGAACCATTCTACAATTACGCCGATGGTCGTGGTTACGACTGAATGGATGCCTTCTAGCCCCTGCTTGCCGTAAACAACACACGCACATTGTACGAACAAGCTTGAATCCATTAAATCTAAATCTAACGGTTGACATGGATGGCAAAGGCTCCACATAAACAGCATCCAACTTTCATTTTATAGTGCACAACGCAAGTGTTTCTGTTCAAAAATAAATAACGGGTTGTTATGCTCTCGTTCAATTTTATCCATGTACACCAGGCACGAGAGATAAAAACAGCTCTCGAAAAAGGCCGCAAATTTAATAGCCTCAAATTAAGCACAAATGTCATTAATTATGTCAAATTTTATACCTAACGCCACCTATCGTCAAAAATGGGTACTTTTTATCGACCTAGTTTTATCACTGACGTCCTTGTTAATCAAGACTTTTTGTGTACGTAACCGGCTAAAGCAACATTTATTGTGTTAAAACTCATCGTTTTAAGGACCAATCACATAAAAAGAAGCGTCAAATTCAAAACATTCTCAGCTAAATATTTTGTATTTCACAAATAGAATCTATTCAATTCATTTTTGTTGTAAGTTCAGCCTTAATACAATTGCAAAACGTGTTTGATTTGGTTGTAGACTGGAAAACACTAAATTTGAGGCAAAAGTTACATTTACCCTTAATTTTGGTAAATACCGAGTATTTTCCCGCATTTTTACCCATTTCGGGTAAATACCGGGTAGAATCCCATCATCATTGAGGCGAGCATTGCGCGCAGCCCGCGAGCGGCAGCAGCCCCGTGCTCGTTTATGCGCGTACCGAATCGCTCGAACGTACCTAAACTTCGGAGTGACATCCTCGGTCAGGGTGGATTAATTTGTATTTATTTAATTCGTCGAACGTTTCGCTGAATGACAAGCGAGCCGCGAGCGCTTAAGTGTATTGTCAGAATTTGGCAGCATTACTGTCAAATTGTTGAGTGAGACATCTGGCAGTATTGAACCGTGTTTTCATCTTTGGTACTTATCATACTCTTACTAATCTGTGGTACTTATTTAGAGCACAGATTAGTAAGAGTATTTAGAGTTCTTTGATTGTGTAATAGTAATATTCATTATCATTTGAACGTAAAAAATGTTATCGAGAGTAGTCGCCCGTTCTAATAAGCTGGGTGCCTTATCTAGATTTTACAGCGAGGGTGTCGGTCAAAATCAAGGGTCAACTACCTCGTCATCGCCACCATCAGCGCAAATTCAGGCTCAACTTGATGTCCCTGGACTTAGCAGCAATGTTGTTCATCCTGCTTCTCAGCCCGTCGGTCCCGGTGTCGACCCAAACAAGAATGGAGCCTATAAAGTTCCTGAATACTTTTGTTATGACAACATGAGCTTTTTTGAAGCTGAAATTGAGATGTCTAAGTTTAGGTTACCCCAACCATCTGCAGTTTCTAAGTAATGTTAATAATTCAATGTTGTTTCTTATTATTATCATAGTTTATTAGTTAAATATCCTGTTTCATTTAATGTTTCTTTACTTAACAACAATGTTCATACAATCAAGAAAAGTACTTTCTTACCATATGTTAACCATTATGTTGACATCTAAATAAGTCATTTTGTAGAAAATCTAGGTTCACCTTATATAGGTGGACACTTTAGGGAACCATCAACAACATGTAAACAGTTTAAATTAAATAAAAGAATATTGCTTTTTTGGTTTTAAATTTTAATCATCTGATTCCCATACACTCTATTAACCTACACAACTAAATAACATAAAATGCAACATTAAATGTAAATAGCATAGTAATGTACTTGGTTTTTACAAATTTGTGAAATAATCCAAACACAAACAATGCTAGACTGCAACTGAAGCAGCACCACTGATTATTACAGCAGCTTCTTGTTCGGTCAGAGTGGTGGCCGCTTCAATGGCCTCAACACACTCCACCGAAGCTGATTGTTACTTCTTCTTTGTAAGTTTCTCCGAAAGGTCATCAAAGGTCGGGTCTTGGAGGTTGATCATGAGACTGTTGCCCGGAAGGAAGACTCGGTTTTGAGATTGGGCAATCATTCTAGAAATACTTTGAGCAGCACGAATTTTCCGTAGTTTCAAATAACCAGGGTTCATGCCCATAGCTTTACCCAACATTTCTGCAGCCTCAGCTTCTCCTTCCGCCTGTACAATCTTCTGTTGACGCTCCTGCTTGGCTCTTTCAACAACAAAAGCAGCTCGCTGAGCCTCTTGCTGTGCAACTTGTTTAGCTTCAACTGCTGCAGTGTATTCTTTACCAAAACTCAACTCTGTGAGAGAAACATCGTCAAGAATGATGTTAAAATCAGCAGCTCGCTCCACAAGCTCTCTTCTGATCAACAAAGAGACTTGTTGACGTTGTGTGATCAGTTGAGAAGCATTGAACTTAGCAACAACTGATTTAAGCACTTCATTGCAAATAGAAGGTAATACTTTTTCGTCATAATCAGTTCCAAGCTGTCGGTACATGACCGGTAGGTGATTAGCGTCGGGGCGGGACAGCACTCGTAGGGAAATGTTTACCATTTGCAAATCCTTGGATCCCGTAGGAGAAGAGATCTTGCGGGGTCGTGATCTAATGTCGTAAATGATGGGGTACTGGAACCAAGGTATGCGGAAATGAAGGCCCTCGGTCATGACAACCTGCTGGATGCCACCGATCCTGTTGAACATGATAGCACGGTGACCTCCCTCGACGGTAAACAATGATTGTGAAATTCCATAGGCCGCCGCACCAACCACAGCTGCAAGTTTCAAGCCGATACCTAGACCAGGTGGCCCACCTTTGGCGAACTTCCCAGCCATGTCGTTTAGCTTGCTTTGAGCCATGATTGATAAACGTTAAAAATAAATGCAATAGAACTTGACTTTTGTGCTAAACTGCTCAAAATGAAGAAATTCTAACCTCAATTTACTACAAAATTGTGCAACGACCACAGACAATCAAGTCGTTCGTTCGTTCTTCGGCAGAGAGAAAACATATTTTTGTAGCTCAGGCCATAATTATAGAGCTCAGATATGGAAATTTAAAAAAAAAAACTCTGTGCATAACAATTCATGACTACTGACGTTTATGATTTTGACATTTGTTTGCTCCATCTGTCTTGTTGGAGTACCTACCCTACCTATCTGTATGAATTGCTGGCTTGCTTTGCATTTGCAAGGCAATATCAAAATGTTTTTCGTTTAACAAACTGAAGAATATTTGTGTTCTGAAGCCTTTGTTCTACTAATATCCATATTTCTTTAAACTACGCTGCATGAAGCTCTAATATTTTGGATGGTCCTTTGATTTTGAACGTCTTTAGCCATGGATTCGTGCATCGGTGTTGAACAGGATTTAGACAAAGCTATATCAAAATTTACTTCTCTAAATGACCATACTGACAAAGTATTAGCTGATATTATTGATCAGGTCGAGAATCTGAAGAAAGAAATTGCGAAACGTAAGTGATACTTATAATTTTCATCAAACTTTATTGCATCTTATTAACTTTCACTTTGATTCCTTTGCTGTTATTGTCTCACTTCACAATACTTTATTTAGTAGGTAAAGAAAATTATGACGGCGTACATTTTACTGCAGCAGTGCTCATTAGCAAAGCAATTAAATTATGTGCTAGGTAGTGTGTGCTAACTTGATAACTTTCACTTCATAGGTCCTTTGTTATCAATCTTAGTCACTGAAAGATGCACCTTTCAAGAAAATAACTAATAAAAAAATATAGTAATAACTGTAAATATAAGTATTGTTTTATTTTTATTATTTATTAATAATAAACAAGAAAATAAATTAAAAGTAGAGCCAATTTTACCAATGTCAGATAAGACTTATCCGACATTGAAAGGTATGTGAGGTTAATGATACCGACTTTGAAATGATTAAAACAAGCTTGATATCAATAAGCTTTCAATGCAGTGGTTCCTAAAGTGGGTGAAAGCTCCCTTGTGAGTGCTGGAGGCCAGTGAGGGGCCTAAAAGAACTGGGGAATGCTGATATGGTTTTACCGGGCACTATGTGATTTGTAACTTGAGTTGCTGTAGACCCTTTACATTCTGCAACTTTTAGCATCGATGAAGTTACGATGCTAACGTGTGTTAGCATCAGTGCAGTTGCACTTCTGCATCATTACAAATCAATCACTGCATTAATACTAAATTAAATCTGGTCATTGCATGTGTCGCGATGCTGAAGCACATTTACAATCTGCGTGATTGCATTAATACCAAAAGCTGCAGTATGTAAGGAAGGGGTCTTATATTTTTTTTTTCTAGGACTTTATTTGCGATCAGTCTGACAGACTATAAGCAGATGTGTTGCGTGCGTTTTGGCGTGAAGAGTACTGCTCCCAGTGGAGCCAACCCTTTCTCAATACTAATTCCCTTCCAGGTTTCAATTTGCGTCAAATATATCCCGGCGTTTCTTGAGACGGTGTATGGTTTCCGGGATAGTGAGTTGCCCCGCCAGATGGTTTGGGTGCTTCTCTAGACGTTTTCTATATTTGGAGCCATGTCTTTCTATTCCAGCATTAACCATGGGCATGTTTAAAATTTCATGCACCTCTGCTATGTTTATATACCAGGGTGCATTTGATATTTGCTTCAGAATGTAATTTTGAACACGTTGGATGATCATAACATTGGAGGCACTAGCAGAGCCTCATAGTTGAATGCCATAGCACCTAATAGGCTTCAGAATCGTCTTGTATATAAGCAGCTTATTGTCCATAGATAACTTTGAATTTCGCCCAAGCAACCAGTAAAGGCCCTTGTATTTCATGTACGAGTTCTCTAAATGAGTTCCAGTCAGTACGTTTATTGTAGAGTTTACTGTTTCTTTCCATATTTAGAACAGTAGTGCCAACAGTCAGGATCACAGGAATATGATTGGTGTTAAGAGTCTAAGCATGTTTGTATTTGATGAGGTAGTCTCGATAGACCCTTCACGATGAAAAAGTCTATGATGTCTGGAAGGCGGTTTGGGTCAGTTGGCCAGTGGGTCGGATCAGTAGAAGATATTGTAGTAAGATGATTCTCGTCTACGGCCTTCTTGAGTTCCCTTCCTCTCGTGCTGGTTAACGTCGAGGCCTAGTGCACGTGCTTAGCGTTCCAATCACCTCCCGCTATGAAACGCATTCCAAGAGAATTAAAGAACTCATGGTAATGCTCCTTTTTTATGTTGTGCTTTGGAGGACTGTATATAGCGGCAACATTAAACCATCCATTCCCATCGTCTACTACGGCAATCGATGCGGCTTGTATATGTGGTTTTCTAAATTGTGGTTGTTCATAATGTTTTATTTTAGACCTTATAATTAGGGCAGCTCCTGCATGTGCAGTGCCATCTGGGTGGTTTGTAACGTAGATATCAAAACCACGTATATTAATATTACTATTATCGGTGAGATGAGATTCAGACACTAACAGAATGTCAATGTGGTGTGTGTGTAGTAAGACTTCAACCTCTTCTAGATTTGGAGATAGCCCGTCTAGGTTCTACGTTGCTATCTTTAGAGGCGCCATTACGTCATTTTGGCTACTAATGTTGTTATGAGGTTAATTAAAGTACTCATTTGTTGAAGGATTAAATCAAATTTTCCAGATTGTTTGAGCAGCATTTCTTCTATTTTATTTGTTGTTGTTGTTGTGGTCTCCTCATTGTCTGTGTTATGTACCTTGAGACAAGAAGATAGACATATCTCTTAGAGCGTTTGCGTAACTCATTCGTTTTCTGGTGCCTAATTTTAATTTAGCTTTATTAGTCTCTAAGTGTTCGGCTGTGGGTTCTGAGTTTTGCTGCTGTGTTGGAGGTATTTTATTAGTGTTGGCATTCGGTGTATCTAGGTTTCTTTGGTGGTTGTTCTGCTTATCAGGTTGTTTCGCTGTAGTTCTTGCCCTTAAGTGAACCTGTTTGTTGGATTTCCTTGACAGTATCTCTTTATAAACTTCACACCCCTTAAAGTTGGCCGGGTGAGCTCCTAGGCATAAGGCGCATTTCGCAGGAGTGTTTCGGTCGGTTTTAGGACAATCTGCTGTTCTGTGTCCTTCGGCGCATTTTACACAGCGGTATGGCCTCAGACAATAGTTTTTAGAGTGTTGTTCTAGGGTTGCAAAGAATGTGGACGTGGGTTTCTTTTCTGGCCCATACTTTGCATTTATAATCTCACCTATAACTGTGTTCCCAGTTTCTTCTAGTGTTTCTTTTATTGCACTAGTGGGTGTTGAATGGTGAAGGTTATTAGAAAATAACAACTCTATAAGGGCGTTTGTCTTTTCTATTGAAAGTGTGTCCAATGAGACCTTTTTCTCTAATTAATTGTAATATGGATTTGTAGTCTGTGTTTGTACAGTTAATCCGAAGTTGATTCCGATTAATGATTTTGTAGACAAAGTTGGTTTTGTCCACAACTTTTTCTAGAAGCTCGGTAAGCTTTGTAAGGTCTTCTATTCCGTATAAGATTATTGGTGGCGGTTTGACTACCTTTATAGGAGCTTCCTTCTCGATGTTATATTCCTGGTCGACGGGAAGACTGTTGAAACGGTTTGTGGTCTGTATTTTCTCTGGAGATGGAGAAGAAACCATTTTCCTTTTTTTGGTACTCCGTAATACTGGCACTCTCTGCCACGAAGGGGGTCTGCCATCAGGTTTTTCGACATCATCATCTAAGAATTGTGGCGTACTGGTGGGACTGTGAATATTAGCATCTGATATAGAGCTTTGAGATGATGTTCTTGGTCTAGCCAGAAATAGACCTGGGTGGAATACTTGCTGTTAGCTTCTTACTATTATTATCTTTCAGACCAGTAGCATTAACTGATAAGGGGGCCTGGGTACCCACCTCCTTACAGTCTTCGGTAACCAATTTCTCACTTACAGGCCCGGGTACCTGCAAGCGCCGGGTGCTAGCCGGGGAGCAAGGCAAAACATTCTCATTACTTAGACTCATTGCATACGAAGGTTGGGAGGATAGTGCTGTACTTTCCCAAGGCACAGCACATCAGTATTTCGGGATGACGCCCTAGCCTTTGACGAACCAACGTCTTCCTACAAGGCAGCACGTGTAATTTTATTTCGGAGTTCACATCTCCTAGACTACTTGCCAACCAAGGCTAACGAGTGTAGTCCACCCGGGTCCGAGCTTTGTTTAGAGTGGCGGCTCATGCTCGCCACTGTCATCCTCTGTCTTTGGGTTTAGCGCCTTTTTGTAGGGAAATCTCAGCCATGAGCTAACCCAGCGCCCCTCGAGTAGGACCGCCCAATTGTCCGCGACTGCCGAAGCAGCTAACCTCTATATCTAGGGGCCGTTTCGCTATCCGCAACCTGCGACGCGGCGGGTGGCATAGGGCCATGCCTCTGGGAAATTTCACACACCACGGTCTTATAATTTAAAATAATAATAATAGTATTTTAGTGCTTACTTGCTGATTTTTAGAGAAGGAAAATCTGTAATTGGCCATACCCTATGTGTTAAAACTATATGTAACTGATTAAAATATATGTGCTGTTGATTTTCTCAATAAAAAACTACAACAAAAAATCACCCTCAAGGCTTTTTGAGCAAGATTTGAAATTAGAACAAATTAGTAGCGGTCGCAGGCAACCACATAACAATAAAATATCTATTGTCTCTCGTTCACATACGCTTGAGGGGTTAATATGAGTATAAATTAAGAACAGTGAAATCAGGCAGCCTCGCCTATTCATTGTGTGGGTCTTGGGGTGCATCGGGTTCAGGTCGTTGGGCTGGTGGCTTTTTTGACCTCGGCACGTGGTTCTCTGGATCTCATTGCTCATATTTTATTGCTTGATGACAGCAAAATCTACATGCCCTTCGTTTTTGAGGCCTTGGATATAGGCCTCAAAAACTGTAGTCCTTACTGCCCAGAAGGGATGGGATGACATTGTTTGCAAACTGTTCTTTGCTCGCATCGTGGACGGTGTTTCGGGTGCGAACTTGGTGCGTCTTAAAGCAGTTTCATAGCCAGAATCTGAGGACTGACTGCATGCACTGCCGTCTCCTTAAGTTCGCTTGATAATGATTTATTAAGTATACCGGTGACCTTGAGTCTAGGTTGCAAGATATGTAAAGTTCATCGCTGTATTTGTGGCGTAATGTTGGACGACATTTTACGACGCTTGTGGCTAAATTTGTTTGTAATTCTTGCATGTATTTTTTAAAAAATAATTATTATACATAAAACACAAACTTACAGACATACCTTGTGAACAACATTTTTGTGCACTTGTTTTGCGCTTCTAAGTTCTACTACATATTATCACGCTCACTGCCTCCTTGGCGCAGCGGTTAGAGGGTCTTACTTTAAAGCGACGGCTGCGCCAGGGGTCCCGGGTCGGGCCAGAAAATTCTCAGGGCAGCCCGGAGTTTGGAAGTTGGTGGTGTTTCACCCCCGTGCCTCGGTAAGCACGTAAAGCCGTTGGTCCTGCGCCTGATCTCTCTCCGGTCGTGTTAGATTGCTGTCCCATCGGGCTATGAGAGTGAAAGGAATAGAGAGTGCACCTGTGTTTGCGTACACACTTGTGCATTATAATATGTCCCGCGCAGTCGGTTAGTCGTTGTGACTGGCCACCGTAGTCGAAATCGGCTAGGGGGACTATTATTATTATCACGCTCATCGACTACAAACCATCGTGAACACAAATTTACAGCGCTAGTAGATATTGCTCGCCCATGAGCTATTATCATACTCTTTGTTTGTAAAGCGTCGTAAACAACATTTTTGAGCACTCGCTACGCTCGCACATATGGTTTATTGATCTTTTAAATTCGGGTTTAGCGTGCACGTTTATCATGTTCTTTTTCGCATCTGCTATTATCATACGCAATGTTTGTAAAGCATCGTAAACATTTTCCAAGCTCGCTTCGCTCGCGCTTTTGTTGTTAGGCTATTGGTTTCATAAACGTCGCAAATCCCAATTTTTGCGCGTTCGCTTCGCTTGCGCATCAACGATAATCATGTTCTTGGTTGAAAAAAACGCAAGAAACAAAATATTTCTCGTGCTCTCTGTTTTTAAAAAGTGGGTTTTTAAGATGTAAACAAATTTAGGGGGTGCTATGAAAAAAAGTAATTTTCGAAGTGAGAGCTGGACGAAATAAGTTTGGGAACCTCTGTTTTAATGCATTGAATAGACATCTAATTCACCCTTAACTAACTTACACTCGTCAAATTTAGAATCATTGTTTTTTTCTTATTACATGTCTGTGACTTCCATATTTCTTCCAAAGTGGTTACATAAGTTTATGCCCTGTATTTTATTTTGTTGACTTATAGACGAGGTACCTTATTTTAAAATTTACAGAAGCACCAGATACGCCGTTGACACAAACACAAGCCATGGTTGCCAATGAACTGGCAGCACGGGTCAAACAGACAGTATTCCAGATGTCTACAGGTGTGTAATCATTAAAATACAGGTACATTATGAAAATTACATGCTTTTAGGTAGTAAATCTTTCAAGGCATTCTTTTCTTGTTAGGTAATCACATTTTTATTAAATACTTTAATATTTTCTTAGGAGCCAAGCTTATGTTCAGTTGCCAACAAAAAAAATCTTATTTCGTCATATGAATTGGATGTATTTAAAAATGTTGTAAGTTATACTATTAACTATGAATTTGTGTGTAAAAAAAGTTACATACATTGACATCTTCTAACAAAAAAAAGTTTATAAAACGATTACCTACTAATTGATACCTCTGTTAACAAAACACTCCTGTCACTAGAACACCGAGAACTACATGCAACTGTGTCACGTGTGGGCAAATCCATCGACAGACACTTTATCGCAGATTACGGCTCAGTGGCACCGAAGGCAGAGTCCTTCTGCACAGATACAAATCGACCTATAATGGAGCAAGCTATTGCCCAGCACTTGTATAGACAGGTAAATTGTTATTTGCCATCATACTAAGTTAAGATATTAGAGATTTTTAGTAAATTTTTTGGAATATCTTAATGTATTTTTCCAATATTTGTTACCACGCTTTTATTAGCTTGGGTTGTATCTATGTATGTATGTATGTAATGGAATCTTTGAGCATAAATTTGACAAATTTCCAGAAGTTTGATTAATTTGAAACTTTGCACACGTATCAAGGACCGATGACAATGCAATAATTTAATAACAGTTTCTCAGTATCCTTATAAGGACCCCCAGGATTAATAAATTCTTTCGTGGATCCTCTGTAAGGGAGTAAGAAAGATAGAGCTATCGCGTGTTGCATGTCCGCAAATAATTATTTGAAACATCGAACTAAAAAATGAAAAATAAATTATAGTTTAAAAAAACGAAACAACCACGCTTTTATAGCTAACCGAACTAAAAAGTAGAAAATATTTTTTAATTACAAAGAGTTAGAGAATAATTCAATTCAGAGTAAAAAGCGTAAGGTGCTTGATATATTAAATGTTGCACCCCACGCTTTCAATTCTTAAGCCTGGTTGTCTTTCATACGTCAACTTGTTAGAAGCTGCTTAAGAAACAATGACCTGTTTAAAATCCTATTTATCTAACTTCCAGGGCTTGGAAGAAGTGGGCGACGCTTTCGTGGAAGAGGCAAAGATCACCGGCGTCGAGCGTACGTGCACGTTCGCAGCGCTGCAGCGCTGTGCAGCCGCGCTGACCGCTGGCGACCCGCTGCCAGCGCTGCAATGGGCCGAACGGCGGGCGCATGATTTAGCCCACTCGCCGTTGCCGTTTACGCTGCATAGGATGCAAGCTTTGAAGGTAAGAGGAAATTAGAAGAACAGAACATTTATTTACTTACATCATGGTCAATCAATCATTTAACTATAATCATTTTATAAAGCCGAAGAGTTTGTTTTCTTACTTACTGGACCGATTTGAAATTCTTTTTGTCTTGGATAGCTTATTTATCGAGGATAGCTTTGGGCTATAAAACATCATACTGCGACGGTAGCGGAAGGAGCAAATTTAAAACGCGCGAACGCAGTCGCAGGGGAAAGCTAGTTAATTCATAAATATGGTTTTATACTGATGTCACAAATTTTAAAGTATTTAGTTGCTGGCGTTTGATTAATTATGTCTTGCAAGGTGCAATATTATAGGTAGTCCTCATGCAAAAGGCCTTCGAGAAGTAGATTATTGTGAGACACCAATATGTTAGGTCTAAGAGTGCTTTCACATTTAAGCGACTTTAGCAGCGCGACGGTCGCGCAACAGTTGTACATTATTGTTTGCTCATTATTTCATACATTAATGGCAGTAGCGGCCTGTTTTTTGCTTGCCACGCTGCTGTCGCTCTAATGTGATGTGAACACTTACCCGTGGAGCCCGCGACATAGCTGTTATTTTAATTTATTTTTATGGTTCGCACTAAAAAGCTAGTAACCGTCCGAGGTGTGTAGATGCTCACATCTTAGGCGGTGATAAGTTCTTCCACTCGAACTATACTAGCCGAATATAAATCTAGCTAAAGACCTGTTACAGAACTCGACCGCCTGTCGGTTGCGAAGTTACGCTTTGAATTATAGTCCACTTATTTTATGATGATCGCTGAGACGTTGTCATTTCGATTTTTTTTGTGATATAATCCAATTAAATTGAACCGATATTTTTGGGTAGAACCGATATTTCAAAGTAATCGATTAGAGGCTGACGTTTTTTCGTTGTAATTAAATGTTTTATATTTTTCGTGTATTTAAATCCTTTTCATATGATATTTGCTTCAAATTAAACTAATAAATTAAAGTTTGATGTTTTGAAATTGACGAATAAATATTAAAGTATTAAAAAAATACCCCGTCTTAACGGATTTACGAACTCGAAGTGATAGTTTATAATTTTTCTAGGTTTCATCAAATGAATTGATTTGGATTTTAATGTGTGGAAGGGACTCATCAGAATCATGAGTAGGTTCTTAGTTTTAAATATTGCCAATGTTTTCAAAGTCACCCTGTACATAAATATAGTAATTTATTATTACGGCCATACCGATTATTCGGTCATACACGATTTTAAAACGATTAGGTTTTGTCAATCACTATTAGTCCGAGTTTCGTTCTATGCATAATTTTCGTTTTTTTTATAAGAAACAAAAAAATACAAATCATTCTCGGTAGATTGAAAATAAATGTTTATGTTTAGTTTTGCATTGTTTTATCATATTTTGGCAGTAATATAGTATACTAGTCAAAACAAAATAAAGGCCACAGTAAATTTTAAGTTTTGTGAAAAATGTTTTGGGTTCTGGAGTAATGAAATGATTAAATTAAATTGATTGATAACTTTTTAATGTTTAAATCATAAAACAATAACTAAGAATTGAAAAATTATGAATATTCAATATGTTTTCGAAAATATTCAATTTTAGCTAAGGATGCAAACCATTTTTAAAAAAATAAAAGAAAAAAAAATCGTTTTTAAAAAAATGATTATGGACTTTTTTCAGTATCGCGTGTGTCCTCCCCTTTTCTGAACACATTCTCGAATCCTGGAAGGCATACTTTTCTTGTCTTTTGAAATTTATTCCCAGCTTGTTTTGAGCACGTTGATGAGCTGTCTCTCATTATGCACGGGTTGATTTGTGTCTCGGACACTTCTTTTAAAGAAATCCCACATATGCTCAAACATATGCTCAATGGGATTAAGGTCTGGACTGTTCGCGGGCCACGGCAAGACCTGAATTTCGGCTTCTTCCAGAGCGTCCCTGGTGGCTCGAGCTGTATGGGCGCGGTTGTTGTCGTGCATCAATTTGAATCCTGTCCTAAATCTTTGTGTATATGGCACCACATGGGGTCTGGTCACCGTGGTTGAGCCGTTACCGTGCCTTCATTTACGATTACGAGCTCAGTTCGGCCCGATAGAGAGATTCCTCCCCACACCATAACATTGGGACCCCCAAATCTATCACTTTCATGGATACAAGCATCCGAAAATAGCTCACCTTCTCGTCTCCGAACCCTTATGCGACGATCGTCACTAAAAAAATTCACTTTGCTTTCATCTGTGAACAATACTGTGCTCCAATCATTCATGTCCCTATCCTGGTGCTACCTTGCAAATGATAATCGGTTCGCACGATGCGTTCCTGTCAATGGAATTCGCACTACACGTCTTCTGGAGAATTGCTGGTCTTCATGCTGTGGAATTACGCGGGGCGCGGCGGTGGTGTTGAAGTAAGACAAGGTGGTTGTTGGGTGGTTGTAACTGAACTGCTTTATTGTACATTTTCCAGAGGTTTATATTCACGATTTTCCTACTTAATTATACGTCACATGACATTTCCTTAACCTGTAACCTTTTACTTATCTAGAAATATTTTACAAGATAATAAAAAAATATTATTTATTAAAGGTCAGTTGGCGTATGAGTGATGCTGTGTGTCGTCACACACCAACACCTTTCCCCTTAAAGAGACAAAAAATATACTTTTTTGACTTAAGTAAAATCATACAATGTTACTCAATTAACAAAACAAATTTTGCTTCCAGACATTTAGTTTTAAAATGTGACATATTGTGTATTCCTCTCACCCCCTTTTTTAAAATATTTTTACTATATCAACAATTATTGTGTTGTTATGTTATTGTTTCACGCTCAAAAGGTTAGATTCAAATAACAGTGATTCTGCTGAGTGTTGCGTTCGAATTACTTAATCGTTAGTTAATTGCACTAATTGATCATATTTCGTCTTGATGCAAGTATTCCTTTTAAGGATTAGCAGATTGCACTAATTATGCATCTCATAATCATATTGTCTTCGGCTTTTGAACCAACAATACCGTCTCCCTATTTGAAAAAAAATAATGGATCCCCAAACTTTTGCTACAATCGAGTAATTAGTTAAAAACTTTTGTCGGCGGCACCAAATTAATAGTACATTATGATACAAGTGTGCTAAGTTGACCATTATATACAAGGCGATATTGTGTGCGCACGAGCGAAAGCGAGTACGCCATAAGAAAGCCGCATATATTATGGTCACAGGCACACGTGTTTCATACGACGTTTTTCAACACACTTGCGAGGAAAAAACAATACTCTTCATTTAGTAAGTTTTTAATTATTTAAACAGTAAAAATACATTTCACTCGATTTTGATGGCAAAAGACTATCGCAAGCGTTTTTCGCCTTGTTACGAATGTCCAGCGGAATAAACAATAGGTTTTCTTCATTTTCTTCACTTGAAGTAGATATTTTCGTTAATATTAAACTTCACAATTAATCCAAATTTCGTCACAGCCGACAATTATTTACGAAAAATGGCGCGTTGTTTTTTTTTTCTTGCCGCGATACCGATGCGCGCCAAATTATAGAATTTTTAAATGAATTTGAGTACTTTTTAGTAATAAAGCTGGATTTACCACTTATTGAAATAAATATCCTAGACACTGTTATTTTTCGCATAAATACTGTTTGTTGCTAAAATAAAAGTTATAACCCGACTAAATTATATCGCTTCTTCTTCTTACTTACGACTTGGTACTAGGGTACAAATGTAAATTGGTCGGGTATATAAACTAAAGGCACTAGTGCAATAATATATTGAAAAAAGCACGCGTGTTTAATATCTAGGATTATGAGCCAAAAATCGGTGGAATAAAAACGTCATTTTGAGCAAGTGTGTTGAAATGGTAGTTTATGAAACTGGTACATAATGAGAGGTATTATACACGAGTGTGAGTTTAAAAAACGAGCGAAGCGAGTTTTTTAAAAGTATCATACGAGTGTATAATACCTAGTTATGTGCAGTTTCATACACTACTTTATCTACTCTCATTGAACACGAACATATCAAATAAAAGATAAAGATTTCCATGCTAAAAAGTCTTGATAACATTTATCGTATAATTTTCTTGACTTTACTGGTAGTAGATTAAGACAGACTGCTGTCGCAGTCTCTAAAATGTCGGGCGGCGTCAAATTTTCTGCACTTTCACTATCAGACATTTTAATAAACACTAATAATTATCCACCGAAACACAAACGTACTATGACGCCAAAATTCCCGTTATCACCGCGCATGCGCCAAAGCGCGCGCAGCCACAGATAAAAAATTAAATAGATATGATCTGTAATCTGTACCGTAATGAAAAAAAAAAATTATTATAACATTATTTTGTTAGAGAAATAGTGTCATAATTATTTTTTTTATTTTCATTTCGATATACTATTTATAAAGTACGTCTATATAAACTCGTTTTGAGTTTTGTATTTTGAATTTAACGATATGAGAGTAGATAAATATTTTAATACCACTACAATCCAGTACAAGTCCTGCGTAGATGCCCCGGCGGGTCACTACTTATTGGATCCTGGGTGTGGTCTCCTACTGGATAATTACCTGGACGTTTTTCTTGAACTTCGGTTAGAGGGACCAAGTTTTGACATGAGGGCGTCCCCCACTTGATCTAATTTTTCTCTATTTTGCTTTCTTATTAATATGAAATCTCCTATTTTATAGTTAATTTGATTACATTTAATATCATTTATTATTTTCTATTTTCCTTTGATAAATGTAAATTATTTCTAGCATCCTCTTGGGATTTTTGTAATCTATATTTTAATTCTAATGGATATGAGTCGTAATTATATATTGGATCTATATTATGACTATATTGCTAGGTAATCTACAACTTTTTCCAAAAACTAGTTCATACGGTGAGTATTTTGTTGAAGTGTGCACCGACGTATTATATGAAAAACACCAATATTGTAACCAATCGCTCCACTTATGAGCTTGGTTATCTGTTTGAATTCCCAAAGATTTATGAGAATTTTCTAATGAACCTAAACTTTCGTGTTGGTAGGCTGTAGATTGTATTTATTTTATATTTAAAATTTTACAAATGTCTCGCATAGTTAATAAAATAAATTCGGTACCCCTATCTGTTCCTATTTCAAGAGGTATTCCATATCGCAAAATAAAATTATCTACTAATGCGCGCGCTATTGTGTCTGTTTCCTTATTTGGTAGTGGATATGCTTCGACATACATAGTAAGTTCGCATTGTAGCGTTAATATATAGCAGTATCCATTCGCGTCCTTAGATAAGGGACCTACTAAATCTAAAAATATTTTACCTTTTGGCCCGGTCAGCCAAAATGTTGCTGGTTCAAGTCCCGCCCGTGCGCAAATTTTTGGTTTCTTATTTTCATCTTTATGAATATAAAAATATTTTGTCAAAGGCCGTAGTTGCCGTACTTGTGATACACATAGGTTGCCGAATAGTTTTTCCATATTTCTGCTTTTGGCACTTATCACAAGTTGTCACAAATTTGTATATGTCATTACTCATGCCTGGCCAATAGTAGTGACGTTTATTATTATTCGTCATCCTTCTAATGCCTGCATGGCCACTAGTGGGTAAAATGTGAAAATCATTTAATATGACGCGCCTCTCGTCTTTATTATTTATTTTTATGACATCTTTTAATATGCATAAACGGGGTCCGGACCTGTTTTTACACATTGAGTTAACTCTTTTATTTCATCAATCGTATTGTTATTTCGTATTATGCATAATTCCTCTATACGTAGTGTCCTGCAAAATTCACTCACGAAGAATGCTCGATTACGACGTGCTCGTAAATTAGGGTTGACACACATTGTATGAGATTTAGGCGAATAAATGAATATTTTATTTTCACTTGTTTTATAATTGTTTGACTTGATGATGCTTAAATATTGTTTTTTATCATAGCTTAACTCTGGTAAACAATTAGATTTTTTTATTATCTCAACTATTTTTGGGTGATCAGTCCAACTATAGTTTGGATCTTGTACTGTTAAGCTAGGTGGTTGTCTTTGTTCTTCTAATCGTTTCTTTTGAGCTCTCGTCATAACTGACATAACATGTTGATTCATGTTTTTTAAGTCTTCACTAGTGGCGTCTGCAGCTACATTGTCTTTACCTTTTAAGTAGATAACCGTGAAATCATACTCCTCTAAACAAAGTCGAAATTTTGTTAGTCTGCTTGATGGATTATTTATGTTAAACAGATGCACTAATGGGCGATGATATGTTATTATTTTGAATTGCCTTCCATAGAAGTAAGGGCGAAAATATTATACAGCCCAAACTACTGCTAATAGTTCTTTTTTTACTGTAGGATAGTTTTTTTCTGCTTTATTTAGAGGCCGACTGGCATAAGCTACTGGCAAGCCGTTTCCGTTAGATAATACACATCCTATAGCTATCCCTGAAGCGTCAGTATAAATGATGAATTTATTTTCTTTAGAGAAATCCGGATATTGTAATACAGGCGGCGTACTCATGGAGTGTTTAAGTTTTTCGAAAGATTTAGAACATTCTTTTCCCCATTCGTATGTTACATCCTTTTTTAATAAGTAATTTAGTAGCTGGGCTATTTCAGAAAAATTTGGAATAAATTTTCTATAATAATTTGCAAAAGCTATGAATCTTTTGACTTCATCAGTGGTTTTTGGAATTGGGTAATTTTTAATTACTACTGGTAAAGTCGGGTTACTTTGGCTACTTTTTTCAATTTTTTTTTAAATCTCTTTGGTATGAAGACTCCAGGTGACTTATAAGTGTTATAGTGATTTTATTAGGTTAATAAGGATAGTAGCTAATTATAAAATAATTATTTAATGAAAAAAATGTATTAAGTATATTATTTTTTTAATTATTTTTATTGAGCCAATAGTTGATCTGTGGGGAGAGTAACTTTGTCTCGCAAATTATTTTTGGTACAAAGCTTTTATTTAACTCGGCACACAGCTAAATTTAGAAGTTAAAATGAAAGGTTTAACAATAGTTAACATTTTGACACACATAACTTATTTATTTTTTAAAAAAACTTTAAAAAAGTATAAAATTTAACAACAACTTACTACTTCTAACAGTCTTATTAGTGAGAATCATCTTAGGTAGGCATTTTAAAAATACTAGCGTTTTCCTTACAAACAAAATACTGCTTTAAGTAGGTATATTTCTATCAAAAGTATAAACATTGAAAATATAATGTAACAAGTATCAATTTTTGCTAAATAATCTTATAGATTCTACAACTGCACAGCCTTAATATTGAGATCAACCCATGTTTATCGTCGATTCTTATATCGTTTGTACCTACTTAATTATCTAGCTCAGGTACTGAGAAACAGCCTTTTTTTTCAAATTTAGGAATATTTATCTTACAGATAATACTATCCCAGGTATAGATCTGCTCATCTTTGGAGACTGGCCACCGCCAAAAAAGTTTTCCTCTTTTCATACAACTCACAAGTGCTCCTTCATCATGTACAATAGAAGTGACTTGGCCAGGATATGTTTGGGAATTCCACATTATTAAAACATAATCTCCCTTTGAAATATTATTTTTTACCTGATTTTTACTTGGGCAATCTACAGCTAATTCTTCAGAAATTGCAGATTTAGCTTTTTCAGCTTCAACAGGATTGTTAAAATCAGAGTGATCTACGATTCTGACAGTTTTGACTGATAACTGTAACAAACTCGCTTCATCTTGAGGCTCGAGTAAGTTGCGTTCTCGTTCATATGTTTTCTGTCGTTGCTTTATTATATTTGCAATAGGAAAATTATCTTCATCTGAATTTATCACGTAGTTCTCAGTAGAAGACGCAAGACTCATGTCCACATCACTGCAGCTTGTAGTGGAAGTTGACCGTTGTCGTTTTTGATAGTTTTAGATGTAGACGGACCTTCGCCAAAAATATCTTCAGCGCAGATCGACTTCCCGGGTGTGATATTAATTTTCTTTTTTTTATTGTCGTCTTGTTTGGGCAAATATTGGCCCGATTTTCTTTTAACTTTAGCATGAATGAATCGCCAATAAGGTCTGCATTAACGATTCGATCCTGTTTTGGCAGTCGGTTCAGAGGCTGTTCTTTGTCAATAGGAAATATTCCAGTTTTCCTAAATCCTGCAATCAAATTTCCTATTGTTTCAGATAATAATTCAAGCGCTTGTTTTAAAAGACTTGGAAATTGGTCCTTAGGAGTTGTTGGTAGCATTCTTCCAGATTGGCTATTTTTCCAGCTTAGTAAGACTTGTCTCCATTTGCATTTAAGTGGTCGAAAGTAAGCAACATCTAGAGGTTGCAGAATGTGTGTAGCATTAGGCGGCAGACAAATAAAACGAATGTTATGCTTTCCACATTCGCACAAAACTCTTTGATTGATGTGCGATGAAAGGTTATCACCGATAACGATCTTTTTTCCTTCTTTTTTCTTTAAAATTGGAATGAGGTGGATAATAAACCAGTCTTCAAAGGTAGTTTCATCAATCCAGCCGCTTTTGGTCCTATTGTATTTAGCATTTTTCGGGCCATTGAGTGTCAAAGTTGTCCAGAGATGTTCAGATTTATAAATGATGTAGGGTGGAACTTCATCACCTGTAGCATTTCCGCAAAACATCACAGTGTAGCTAACTTTAGTAGTATTCATTATAAGTTCTGGGTATTTGGTCCCTCGCCTGCATAAAACTGTTTTTCTCCCAGGGTCGTCGGAAAGATTCGTTTCATCATAGTTATATATATTTTCAGCCGGCACGTTTTCTAACTCTACACTTAAATTTTCAATGAATTGTGTTATTTCATTTTCTGAAATCTGTGCTCTCACTCTTTTAATATTATTGGCCATGCGTCGTGACAACACTTTGTGCCTATTGAGAAAGGATCGTACCCAATCTTTCCCTGGAATATTACCATTTTTAAATGATGGAACAATTCTTCTCTGGGCTAACAGATAATCTTTTATAATCATTTTTAAGTCAAAATCGGTCAGTGGAAATCCGAATGCAGATAATGCTGTTATATGAGCAACGAACGAACTCTCTTCTAGCTCTGTAAATACTGTAGGTCGACCTGGTTTATTTTTAAACTTATTTTTTAATTTGTTTTTGATGGTGCTCCAAGGAATGTTGTATTTAATGGCAGCTTCACGCTGAGGCATGGCCCTAGCCCTCACAACATTCAAGCATTCTTGGAGTTCTGCGTCTGTGTAATCGACATATCGGCGACTTCCTGGCTTTCGACGATATTTTGATGGCATTGTGGTGTCTGAAACGCGATAAATTCAATTATTTATACGATCGGGTAACTTTGGCTCAAGAGCCAATGTTACCCGAATTTATGAGGCAAAGTACACTTAGTAATTAAAATTATTGAATTAAATTTTGTGTAAAAGCAATTTTTTCTATGATCTTTCTACTCCTTAATATATTTCTGACCCGAACAAATATAATATTAAACGAAACTCACCTTAAAATTCCAGTTTCACAAGAAAGTTTGCAGACGTAGATAAAACACGTCGTCACATGTCAGAATTCAGAAATAAAAAAAAAACAGTTTTAACATAACAAACAAGCATCCAACCGATTGAAAATGAGCGTTAGTAATTCCATTTAATGAAGTCCGCTTGAAGTACCTAGGTCAAGTACTGTTTTCACTGCAAAATGGCGGGAAGTTTTTTTTTTTGATTTGAGCCAAAGTTGCCCGAAGGAGCTAAAGTAACCCGACCTTACGGTATTTTTTTTTTGGATCTGGCTGGATACCTTCAGGTGTTACAACATGTCCTAAATATAAAAGTTCTTTTTGTAGAAAGTTTCACTTTAAAGGATTAAGTTTGATATTTATTTACTTTTCTAAGTCTTGTGAAAACATCTATTAAATTTTTATTATGATGTTCAAGACTGCGTCCCATTATGATTATGTCATCGAAATATATTAAGCACTTTAAACCTGACATAGCTATAGTCATTGCTCTACTAAAAGAATTTGGACTAACCTTTAAACCCATTGGTAATCGTTTCATTTGGTAATGTTTATCTGCCGTAAATGCAGTAAATTTTCTACTATTAGCATCAAGCTTAATTTGGTAGTAACTTTGATTTAAATCTAAAGTACTAAAATACATCGCACCTGATAGAGAATCCAGTATTTCCGTAATATTGGATAGTGGGAATTTATCATCTTTTATTTGTTCATTCACTTTTCTATAGTCTATTACTAGTTTCCATTTCTTATTCCCGTTCGCGTCTTCTTTTTTAGGTACTAGTAGTATAGTACTTGACCACTCTGATGTAGATTCTTCAATAATATCATTCTCAAACATTTGTTTTATTTGTGAATTTATTTCTTGTTTTTGAGACTGCGGTAATCGATACGGCTTACTGTAGACCGGTGACGCGTTATCTTTTAATTGTATAGCTTGTTCGTAAATATTAGTTGTATTTAGTGAGTCCCCCGGTAAGTAAAAAATATCGGCCAACTTTGCACAAATATTTGTAATTGTAATTCTTTCTTCTTATTTAAGTTATTTAATTTTAACATTGTCAGTAGTAATTTAACTTTTTCCGCATTATTTGTTGTCTTCTTAAACGAAAAACAATTAAATTCTGATAAACTTTTAATTTCTGGTGTAAAACATTTTAAATTTACTTCTTCATCACGAGTATTTAATATTATTACAATAATTTTTCCATTGATATTTTTTGCTATTGTATTTGCTACAAATACTCCTTCACAAATTTCGTTCGAATAAATAACATAATCTCCTGATAGAGAAGTTGACAACCCTATGAATGATTCACAACGTGGTGGTAGAGTTCATGTTGCCGTATGTTAAGACGTAATTATTTTTCACGAAAAAACTCTGGGTTGATGTAATCTTCTGGGTTTTCTTTTTCGTCGTTAATCTTTTGCACTACATTTATGTGCTGTTTTTGTTTCTGTGAGGGGTAGCTTCCGAATTGCCCTTTAGTTTGGAAGCTCGGTTTTCCTCTTCATCTTGAGTTATTCATTTAAGGCCATCCGTTTGACTTTGCGTTATTAGGTTGTCCGTAGTTTCCAGACTTCCCTCGAAAATTTTTGGTTGAAAAACCTCGGCCGCGTACGTAACTACCTTGTTTCAGGGGAGCACTACCTTGTCTCGGGGGACCACCCCCGCGCCGCACGTAATTATGCACGTAGAATACTTAAATTGTGACATGTCTTGGCTACATGTCCATATTGCTGACATTTATAACACCGTGTAACAAGCGTGAAATCTTTTATAGGGCAAGAAGACCAGTTTACAAAAACTCTTTTACTGGTCATCAGGGCTTTGCGGATCAGAGCAGGTACTTGAATGATGTAGTTACAATATTCAGCGTCTTTCTTACCAGATTTATGGCTCAGTTTAGCAACGGACAAAAAAGATTTTCGTGACAAACCTTTTAATTTGTCAACTAAGTTCTGATGGTAAATGTACGTACACACTTCAGTTTCTCGTAAAGAAGTGGGCACACCGATGACTGTGATCCTGGGCTGACGTTTTTGTGGCTCATCCACAATAAGGCTAGAGTTAGTCAGTAGTGGCGACTGCTTCAGCTTCTCGATGTTGTCTTTAGTATCGGTGCTAATAATCACTCCGCCATTCTTTGACTTCCGCAAGCCCCTCACGTGCAGTTTCATTAGATCCGGTTTTATAATTTCTTGGACAAGAATTTTCGTGTCCTCACTCGACTTCATTTTATTATTAGGATAGATTTGAACTGATTTGATGTTGCTCGGTTTAATCAATTCATTTGTGCTTTTTTTAACCATGTCGGCGAAAGACACTATTCCTGAGGCTGGTTTCGAAGATTTTGCGATGCTCCGTTGGAGGTCTTCAAGTCGCTGTGATAGATCCAGGTTTTCTTTGAGAGCATTGATATGTATCTAAGCTTGCACGGTTCTAGCCTTGACAGATTGGTATTGAACGGCTAGTTGAGATGTGCCATGGCTTACTTTTCTGCATAAGTTATTTTTCTGCGTTTCTGGTCTGAGTTCAACTTTCCCTCCGCGGCGATAGTGCAGTTCATTCAGGCATTTCTCGATAGTACTCGTCCAGTTCTCAATCTCCGGTGTGCTGACTACTAGCAGTGAGTCCTGCTCCTGTGGGTCGGGTGCGGGCGCCAGGCGCGGCGCCGGCGTCGGTGGGCTGCGAGGCGTTAGAGCACTCCGGTTAAAGGCACTATCTGCCATTATAACTTATTAAAAACGCACTATTCCTCATCACAATGTATGATTCTGTGACACTGATTCGGCACACGAAGTGTGAAACTGGGTCATGAATTTTGCAAGTAAATGTTAATTTATGAAATTAAATAATAGTCGGACACGTCCGATCGCATTGTCGGCTCGGCAATTAGTACCATGGAATGTCTCAGCACTCGTAATAAAATAAATAGACTATAGATATGTGTACCGTTGGTCACACTAACGATAAGTGTCAGTGCGACCGACGGTACGAGTGACACTGTGACCTCGCCCTTTGGCAGCTGGCGCGCGAGCGCGGCGTGGTGGCGGCCATCGAGTACGCGCGCGCGTCGTTCCCGGCGCACGCGGCGCGGCACGAGCGGCAGCTGCAGGCCTGCGTGTGCGCGCTCGCCTGGTGCGCGCCGCACGCGCCGCCCGCCCCCCTCGCCTACAAGCACCTGCTCGACCCCGCCGCGCTCGGTACGTACGGAGCACGCTCCCGGCGCGGCACGAGCGGCAGCTGCAGGCCTGCGTGTGCGCGCTCGCCTGGTGCGCGCCGCGTTCGGTACGTGACGTGCTCCTGGCTCCTGCTCGCATGCATCCGACGACGGTCAATCTCACCTGTAATCAACTGTTGCGCCATGTACAATAAATAATTCAAATATTGTGACCTCTCAACTCAAAAATTCAAGATGTTTTATGAAATTCAATACAACATTATCCTTAAGAGACATGCATAAAATATTTTTAAAGAAATCCGAAATAGGTGTGTGAAGCCGGAGACCTCTAGTATACTTCAACATAGAATATAATATTCTATGTTCTTACCCAAAGTCATATCATTATATACGATAAAGTAACCAGCGTGCTCAGACACAACACCACGGAGGTCGTCAATATATCCAAAGCATTTCGTAGTAAGGATTGCATACAAAAAAATGATCTGTGTCCAATATTAGTTGATTTATAACTTGACCACCCTCCTTGAACAGGCGCGGAGGCGGCGGAGCTGTTCATCCGCGAGGCGTGCGCGCTGCTGCGGCTGGCGCCGCTGTCGCCGCTGGCGGGCGGCGTGCTGGCCGGCGCGCGCGTGCTGCCCGCGCTGCACGACATCCGCGCCAAGATGACGCACCCGCACGTCGTGGCCGCCTGGGCCGACGACCACCTGCCGCTCGAGGTGACTGCCGGCAGTTAGCTACGAGTGACCCACCCCCCTTGGCCCTACGCGACACGCTGCCCGCGCTGCACGACATCCGCGCCAAGATGACGCACCCGCACGTCGTGGCCGCCTGGGCCGACGACCACCTGCCGCTCGAGGTGACTGCCGGCAGTTAGCTACGAGTGACCCACCCCCCTTGGCCCTACGCGACACGCTGCCCGCGCTGCACGACATCCGCGCCAAGATGACGCACCCGCACGTCGTGGCCGCCTGGGCCGACGACCACCTGCCGCTCGAGGTGACTGCCGGCAGTTAGCTACGAGTGACCCACCCCCCTTGGCCCTACGCGACACGCTGCCCGCGCTGCACGACATCCGCGCCAAGATGACGCACCCGCACGTCGTGGCCGCCTGGGCCGACGACCACCTGCCGCTCGAGGTGACTGCCGGCAGTTAGCTACGAGTGACCCACCCCCCTTGGCCCTACGCGACACGCTGCCCGCGCTGCACGACATCCGCGCCAAGATGACGCACCCGCACGTCGTGGCCGCCTGGGCCGACGACCACCTGCCGCTCGAGGTGACTGCCGGCAGTTAGCTACGAGTGACCCACCCCCCTTGGCCCTACGCGACACGCTGCCCGCGCTGCACGACATCCGCGCCAAGATGACGCACCCGCACGTCGTGGCCGCCTGGGCCGACGACCACCTGCCGCTCGAGGTGACTGCCGGCAGTTAGCTACGAGTGACCCACCCCCCTTGGCCCTACGCGACACGCTGCCCGCGCTGCACGACATCCGCGCCAAGATGACGCACCCGCACGTCGTGGCCGCCTGGGCCGACGACCACCTGCCGCTCGAGGTGACTGCCGGCAGTTAGCTACGAGTGACCCACCCCCCTTGGCCCTACGCGACACGCTGCCCGCGCTGCACGACATCCGCGCCAAGATGACGCACCCGCACGTCGTGGCCGCCTGGGCCGACGACCACCTGCCGCTCGAGGTGACTGCCGGCAGTTAGCTACGAGTGACCCACCCCCCTTGGCCCTACGCGACACGCTGCCCGCGCTGCACGACATCCGCGCCAAGATGACGCACCCGCACGTCGTGGCCGCCTGGGCCGACGACCACCTGCCGCTCGAGGTGACTGCCGCCAGTTAGCTACGAGTGACCCACCCCCCTTGGCCCTACGCGACACGCTGCCCGCGCTGCACGACATCCGCGCCAAGATGACGCACCCGCACGTCGTGGCCGCCTGGGCCGACGACCACCTGCCGCTCGAGGTGACTGCCGCCAGTTAGCTACGAGTGACCCACCCCCCTTGGCCCTACGCGACACGCTGCCCGCGCTGCACGACATCCGCGCCAAGATGACGCACCCGCACGTCGTGGCTGCCTGGGTAATGATTATGACGGGGGCGTATCTCAACTTTAATACATATTAACACTCATGACTAGGTACAAGTTCGTGCTCATCACACAAGGCAGACCGCACGTGGCAGACAAACATCTGCCTTGTGCAGAATTCGAACAGTCAGGAGCGCTAACCACTACATCAAATACGTCATAATAAGTATACATTTCTGATTATATCTCGTGGGTATCGAAATACTGAGCAGACCCCTTTGTATAGCCCGTTACCTTTGCTGCTGCGTTAGTCAAGGTGACTACACTGTCGAGCCGAACAAAACGAAAGGTTTTTTTTTATTGTCTATGGTAGTGTATGACATTTGTTAGTTTTAGACGCTCGCGCTTTCAAGCGACGAAGTTTCCCTGATGCCTTAATTAAGATTATTTGGAAATCTATTTCCATAGACGCTTTCACACGTGCGATTTCTCCGCGCTGCGTCTGCTGCGATCTCGCCTTGCCGAGAAACGGCTCCTATGCCTTTTAAATAGTTTTTTTATTTAATTCTCTCAACAGTATTAGCCGAAAGACGTCCACTGCTGAACATAGGCTACCCCCACGGCTTTCCACAGCGACTGGTCACTAGCGGTCTGCATCCTGTGATCTTTACAAGGTCGTCTGTCCATCTTGTCGACGGACATCCTACGCTGCGTTTTTGGTCGAAGGGTCTCCAATGTAGAACTTTCCTGCCCCTACGGTCATCAGTTCTTCGCGCTATGTGCCCTGCCCATTGCCACTTGAGCTTACTGATTCTCAAGGCTATGTCCGTTACCTTTAAAGTAATTTAGGACACCAATCACATACATTGCTCTGATCCCAAAGTAAGTAGCTATTGCACTTGTGTTATGGAAATCAGACACAACGGTGGTACCACAACACCCAGACCCGAGGCAGTATAAAAACTTTTGATTTCAATATTGACCCGACCGGGAATCGAACTCGGGACCTCGGAGCGGCGACGCATTGAAACCAGCGTGCTTAGCCACTACACCACGGAGGTCGTCAAAACCTTTGTTCTTCTTTCTACGTATCTCATTTTTGATTGGATCCCGAAGAGAAACACCCAACATAGCCGTCTCCATTTATTCTTCTATTGTATGTATATTCAAGGTATGGTATGGTATGACGACCTCCGTGGTCGAGTGGCTAGCACGCTGGTTTCAAGCGTCGCCATCTCGTGAGGTTCCGGGTTCGATTCCCAGTCGGGTCAATGTAGAAAACGATCTTTTCTATATTGTCTCGGGTCTGGGTGTTGTGGTACCACCGTTGTGTCTTATTTCCATTACACAAGTGCATTGGCTTCTTACTTTGGGATCAGAACAATGTACGTGATTGGTGTCCAATGTTTTTTTTTTTAAAAAAACAATATATTTTTTTAAGGTGGATCTCGGCGAGGACGGTGGGGGCTACCACTCTGTGTTCGCGTGCCCCATCCTGCGGCAGCAGGCCTCGGAGCAGAACCCGCCGATGCGGCTGCTCTGCGGACACGTCATCTCGCGCGACGCGCTCAACAAGCTCGCCATGGGCGCCAAGTGAGTTTACCGCGCCGGGAAAGTGGATGCGACCATATTTAAACCATTCATCTACAATAAAGTTGTAGGCAAATGCTGATTCAAAGCAGACCCACTACGCCTGGTCAAGAACAGGGTCCTATCATGGCTTCTAGCTCAGACTTATAATGAGTCTGAACATTTGCTGCGTCGCTACAATAATTTCATTTTGCGCACCCTCTCAAATGCATATTCACACACACACACACATACATACACACACGTGCATTTTTTAAATGATATTTTTGGAATTGCCCCTAAAACTATGTGTTAACTTTTCTTATTTACCTAAATCATACTATATACAACGATCTAAATCTTTTTAATAATCTTATTATGTATTCGCCGAACTCGAGCCACCAAAAGACAGGATCACCTAGTTTGGGGACTCTACCAGCAATCCCTTTAGATAAGTTATTTTAATCTCGAACTTGTCAAAATTGTTGTGTTTCTGAATTGCTTCGTTAATAAATTTATTCTTATTCTTTATAGTGGATTAAGCAGTTCCCTTGTCATTTGATGTTTTTAGGGTATCGAGTCGAATGACAAAAATTGGAACTTTTAGACCCCTTACACACTGCGACTTTTAGCATCGATGTAGTCGCTTGTTTTGAAAACGCGCTTCAGCATCGCGACTCACGCAATAAACAGATTTAATTTAGCAAAGATGCAGTCGCGCGTTAGCATCGATGCAGTCGCCAAAATTCAGTACATCATTTGAAAATTTTCAGCGTCTGCTACGCGACTGTATCGATACTTACGCGCGTTAGCATCGCGACTGTATCGATGCTAAAAGTAGCGCAGTGTTTAAAGGTTAAAATTTTGCGACTTCATCGATGCTAACGCGCGTTAGCATCGCGACTGCTTTGCTGCTAAAAGTCAAAGTGTGTAAAGGGTCTTATAGTCCTTCTCTTATAGTTCTGTCCACCCATATGTCACAGACATTTTATTCTATAACTCAGCATTACACAGATGAAACTTGGTAAGTAGCTCTAACGGTTTTATGATTCCCATACAAAAAATAAAAATTAATTACTCCTATACATGGCACTAAAACCTAAAAAAAAAACTCAAACCTATGCATGAGGGATGTCGATATGAAAGTCCCTTAAAACGACATCTAGGTTTATAAAAGCCTAATAAGCAAAAGTTTGTAAGCTAGCCTCTTCTAAAGTGGTAAAATAAGCGTCTCCCCCTCTAACTTTTGAATTAAGCTAGCGAAAATTTTGAAAAAAAAAACCACGATCTAGACCTTCACAAATACTTTGGAACTAAAATTGGTTTGAACGTGATTGAACTAGTAGTTTATGAAATAGCACAACAACCGCAAATATAACTGTTCATGATATGAACAAAACAAGGAAAAGAGGGATTAGGTTTAGAATAGATTTACTACTGTTCTACAAAAATGGTTTACAAAAAGTATCTAAGAATATAGGCAGCGTATGATAGGGGCCGTGCCTTGAAGAGAAGTGTTTATCGGCCGCCGCCTCCGGGGCTGCAGGCACTCACGCGATCCTGGCGTAGTAGGCTCTCATTGGTCGCAGAGGTGTGGCGTGATATTAGGTGATGCGCCGGCCCTCTCATTGGGTTGCGGCGTTAACAATAACTTTGTCCTTCATAAAAATACTATCAAAAAAGGTTATTTTTGCTGTTTATAAAATATTGTGGTATTTTGGCTAAGTGGAAGTAAGTGGACCCCTAATTTAGTTAAACTGTGCACGCAACCCTTAGTGCGAGAGTCCGAATCGTGCTTGGCCGGTTTTTTTAATCATTAACTGATGGCGCCTGGCGCCAGCATTACTTTACGTAACTCTAACTTTTAAACTTAAATTCGGTACTATAGCAGAGAGTAAAGGTTATTAACGCATTTAAAAATAATGTACCGCTCCCTGTATCTGGCCTCCAGTCACCTCCTTGAGTTGGTCCACCCATATTGCTGCCTCTCTTCCTCTAGCGCGCTTCCCCTCCATTTGTCCGAGAATTATGAGTTTGCGTGCTTACATTAATAAAAAACCGGCTAAGTGCGAGTTGGACTCGCCCACTGGTGGTTCCGTGCCAACAGACAGACAGACTTGGCGAGACTATAAGGGTTCCGTTTTTGCAATTCGGCTACGGAACCCTAAAAACGAACAAACTAGATGCAGACTGCTTGTGAGATCGGTCGCTGTGAAAAACCATGGGGGAGGCCTGTGTTCAGCAGTAGACGTCTTTTGACTGATAAATAATGATGATAAATAAATAAAAAGTTATTAAAGCTACCCTAACGCCATCTAGTGAGAGATATAAAACGATAGAGAAAATTGTTCGTTATATACATATCTAGAATTCTTAATTTTAACAGCGACGACCTCCGAGGTGTAATGACTAAGCACGCTAAGTTTCAAGAGGTCCCGGGTTCTATTCCCGGTCGGCATATAGCTATCATAGTATTCTATATTGTCTATGTTCTAGGTGTTGTGGTACTTCCACCGTTAATTCTGATTTCCCACCAGAACAAGTGCATTAGCTGATTGTGTACATCCGGCCGTCTGAGCCAGGCTTCTTGCATATCTAGGCTGATAACGAATCGTTAGTGACGCTGATGTATCCAGGTTTCATCGTTTGTGACGCAATAGTTTTCTAGGAAAATCAAAAAAACTAGGCTCAGACAGCCAGAATTTCGCATTTTCTGACTTTCCAGATCTCAACTATCAGAGGGTTTCAGGTCGCTGTTTCTTATAAAATGTGATGTGACGCGTTAGTGACGGTCATCCGAAGTAGTTTCATCCATTTTAATCCAGTACTTTTTGAGAAATCGTGATAAACGTGTGGCTCAGACAGCCTGATATCCGGTCGTCTGAGCCAACTTGTTTTCCTCTATATTTCACGAAATGTTACGTTTCGAACAAATGTTTTTAGGATTTACTGATGTGACGACGTTAGTGACAGCTCTCGACTAGATTTGAACCTTCGTGACGCACGCGTTTTGGAGAAATTGAGAAAAAACTGCTGGCTCAGACAGCCGGATGCTGGCTGTCTGAGCCACCCAGTTCTACCACTTCCAGGTGTTGTACGAAGCTGAAAACTCATCTACTCTGATGTGACGCGGCCTCTAAGTACAAAAAATCGTAAGTGACGGCTCTATATGCCGCCAATCAAAAGTTATAAGCATTTCAAATGTTTTCCATACATCGATGCATTTGGGTGGCCACACTTCGCACTCTTTATAGAAACGGAAAGACAATTTAGTAGAATAAGTAAGCTAAAGCCCCTCATATCAAAGCGGATGCTTTCTCCTGCTATTTAAATATTTAATTACCTACGTAATAATGACTACTCAATAACTACGCCGATGAAGGAAAATATGTTAATTATGTATGGGGTATTCCATGTTTTAAAATTACTCTTTATTTAAAAATAATCACTAGCTCCAGCTGGTTACTACAATATAAGACTTTTTCGGTATTAAATACATACTAAGTACTCATTCCTCAACTCGTCCCATATTGTAACGGCCCATTTGGGACAAGATGCAATAATTAATTTTAATCATTATGCAAATCGTCTCCTGCTTTTTTGGGTGCAAAATAATAACCATAAAACAGCGCAGAAGGTGAAACGCAGTTCTCTGGGACCGCTTATTATTATTATTACGAACAAAAATTACTAAGCCAGCCTTATTCACCTTCGGAACACGAGACGCGCGCCATCTTTGTGTCCATCTTTGTTCGTACAATATTTCTGATGCGGGGGAATAAAGAATGGAATGCGCTACCCTTATGCGAAACCCTTAATTTGGGCATTTTTAAAAGAAGATTGATTACGCTATTACTGATCAGACATGACCAATCCTCGACGACATCATCACTTACCACCAGTTGTGATAGTGGTCAAATGGCTGATCATATATATAAAATAAATAGATAGACTATAAAATTATGCAGGATGGAAAGAAATCATCCACTTAATATCATTTATTTTTATAGCCCAAAAGATTGTTGTTGAATTTTACAAGAAAGTTTAAATATTTATGTTACAAAATGTATACATCTATACTAATATTATAAAGCTGAAGAGTTTGTTTGTTTGTTTGTTTGTTTGTTTGAACGCGCTAATCTCAAAAACTACTGGCCCGATTTGAAAAATTTTTTTTACGTTGGATAGTCCATTTATCGAGGAAGGCTTTAGGCTATATAACATAAAGATACGACTCATAAGACCACAGCAGAAATGAAAAATGTTGCCAAAACGGGAGAAAGATATTCCTTTTGAGAGCTTCCGCTGCGTACGCTGCGAAAACCGCTTAAGTTACACAAAAATCATGTATGACAGGATTGTTCAGCATTAAGAGTTCTATAATAAAGTCCGCGACAGCATATGTCTATCTTTTATGGTTGACTTACTACAACCTATTTTATGTTAATAAATTTGTAAAAAAATAATGCATTATTTTTAGAGGTGTATTATACACACAGGTATTTATTCTTATCAAAATAAATACATTCATCATCACGAGCATTTCATTTAGAACCAAGTTCCCCTTTATATCATTTGATTTCAATAAATATTTTAGGAGCTATCACAGTTTTAACATAACTTCGCACCAAAATAATGTTCGCAGCTTAAGTACAACGTGCGCTTGCGCTAATATATTATAAAGCTGAAGAGTTTGTTTGTTTGAACGCGCTTATCTCAGGAACTGCTGTACCGATTTGAAAAAATATTTCTGTGTTGGATAGCTTATTTATCGAGAAAGGCTTTAGGATATAAAACATGACGCTGCGACGGGAGGGGAGGGAGCAAACTCAAAACGCGCGGACGAAGTCGCGGGGGACCGCTAGTAATAAATAAAAATGTAAGTAAGTAACAATGGATATGGCGGTAAGAGAGGTGCGTAGAAACCAACTTACGAAAATAATGGAATAAAATGAAAAAAATATATTTTGTTTTGGACCTGTCATGTTTATTACCACAGGTTGTAGCGTTTATCTTCTTTTAAAGTTTATGTTCATAGGACAAGTAATAATTATTTTGTTTTAATAAAGCAATGATATAAGTTTTGTGCTCGTGGATTTTTACTTAGTTCGTAGACTTTATTGATTTTATGACGAGTATAGTATACCTATTAACGAGGAGTATTATTCACATTTGACTAAAATTGTTTTATCAGATGTATATTATATTTTACTTTGTAATCAATAAAAGGGTTTCCTTTCAAACAACAAAATTGTGTTAACTTTTTTGTAACAATATTATTGTTTTTTTTCTGATTATACTCATATTGATAGTTTTAACTTTTTGATTACATTAAATGACGTTAAAACTCATTTGATTAAATTATCTGCATCTCGTCCAAAATAAGCTGTAGACATGTATGGGATGAATTGATGAACTACCATTTGTATAAATGCTACACCAGAAACAATTCGTAAAATAACTTTATTATTTACTAAAATATCAATAACAGGAGAACATGGTAATTCTTAGACGTTGGGTGATATCAGAAGTATCAGTAAACAGCTATCTAAACGCCGAGTAAAAAAGTAAGTGCAAAACGCTGAGTATGCCTAGTCAGCCTGGAGCCTAGCTTTTTTCAAGAGAACGCTGACTACGCCTAGTAAAAGTAGTAAGTAGTCCAACTAAATACTGCTCTGTTTACTGAGGTCTGAGTCTGGAGCTCACGTCAAAACATGCCTGATTGTTGTCATAAGTCTTTGTGCCCCTTTTTAGTATAACTAGCCCAATATTATCACCATAAATTTCTTTACATGCATTTTTTAATGATTAACTTCGGTAAGTGCAGGTTTCCTTGTCAGTACATCAGTCACTAATCAGTAGTGCGGATTTTTTTCAGCAACTGTCATCACTGTAAATGTCTACTTTTTCGTCTGACGCTATCTTGCATGTCGAATTAACAGTGATTAAAAAGTGTTTTAATGTTCTTATTTAACATATTTTCTTTAACTTGATAGCATATTCCTGATTTTTTAAATGGTGAATAAAATATGAGCCTGTACAAGTGTACATGGTCTGATAATCTTGGTAAGGTCATCTCTTTAAACTAGAAATAAAAATAAAAGCCTTCTTTTAAACGTTGAGAAAGTTTAAGAATTACTCAGGACGAGCTACAGTTTGTAAATATATCTTTGATTTTCCGCATTTCGCCCCAAATATTATATAGGCATGGTGGGACGAGTCAATGAATTACTAAGTTTTCCATCCAAACAAAAAAGGAAACGACTTGCAGGATTAAGTTAGTATTTATATTGATTTTTTGCATCTTGTCCCAAGTGGGCCGTAAAATCACATGGAAAGAGTCGAGTAATATGTAAGTAGTATGTACCTTACCAAAATTCTCTAATATTGTAGTACCTTCGATAAACTAGCGGTTGTTTTCAAATAAATAGTAACGATTTTTTTCCTTGGAATACCTGAGACCATAAATAATTAACATATTTTCCTTCATCGGCGTAGTTATTGACTACGTAATTTAATATTTAAATAGCAGGAGAAAGCATCCGCTTTGATATGAGGGGCTTTAGCTTACTTTTTCTACTAAATTGTCTTTCCGTTTCCATAAAGAGTGCGAAGTGTGGCCACCCAAATGCATCGATGTATGGAAAACATTTGAAATGCTTATAACTTTTGATTGGCGGCATATAGAGCCGTCACTTACGATTTTTTGTACTTAGAGGCCGCGTCACATCAGATTAGATGAGTTTTCAGCTTCGTACAACACCTGGAAGTGGTAGAACTGGGTGGCTCAGACAGCCAGCATCCGGCTGTCTGAGCCAGCAGTTTTTTCTCAATTTCTCCAAAACGCGTGCGTCACGAAGGTTCAAATCTGGTCGAGAGCTGTCACTAACGTCGTCACATCAGTACCTAAATCCTAAAAACATTTGTCCGAAACGTAACATTTCGTGAAATATAGAGAAAAACAAGTTGGCTCAGACGACCGGATATCAGGCTGTCTGAGCCACACGTTTATCACGATTTCTCAAAAAGTACTGGATTAAAATGGATGAAACTACTTCGGATGACCGTCACTAACGCGTCACATCACATTTTATAAGAAACAGCGACCTGAAACCCTCTGATAGTTGAGATCTGGAAAGTCAGAAAATGCGAAATTCTGGCTGTCTGAGCCTAGTTTTTTTGATTTTCCTAGAAAACTATTGCGTCACAAACGATGAAACCTGGATACATCAGCGTCACTAACGATTCGTTATCAGCCTAGATATGCAAGATCTCTATAGAAGCCTGGCTCAGACGGCCGGATGTACACAGCTGATTTGGCATCAATTCAATGTATGTGATTGGTATCACGCGCCAGACAATTGTCCAATTGTCTTGGTTTCGAAGTAAGGTTTTTCTTCCTTAGACAATACCAGACAACGATGAGAGAGGCGTCTCTCTTAAAAACATATTAACATCCATGACTCACAAATGTTCTTCCTCAACACATAAGACATTTGCCCCTTGCGGGATTCGAACCTGCGACCGCTAGCATAGTAGTCAGGAGCGATAACCGCCACACCAAACGTGTCGTCTAGGTCCACATGTCGAGTAGGTAATATTGAGCAGTTAGCCGAGCTCAGCTCGGATATGCCCGAAGGGAAATCAGCGCTTACCTACTACAACCAATAAACCACAAACAAAATCGTCATATACTCCATTTGTGATGCACTTTTGTACAATATAAAGTGGTACGAGTAAACCCTATCACGCGGGCCTTTCACATGTTACAAGTCGCGCCCCTAGTCCTTATACAGGAGTTGTTTTGGTCAGTGACATCCAACTCAGGGATGATAATGAGTTATGCTTATTCTAAAAAATATGTTTTCTTTAAATTCTGACCAAGTTTTATACAATAAAACCTCTTCACATTCAAAAAAATTATAAGACGAATGGGAAAACTCGCACCCTAGCGCGTAGCTAGAGCATATCTACGATATACTACGCCGTAGCTAGTATGCTACGAAGAGGCTACCTGGTGTTGGTGGTTTTAACTCGATAGCTGTACCGGATAAAAAAAATAATTTTATGGGTTTTTTCCATTTCAAAAAAAAAAAATATTTTTTTGGCATCAGTATCGATTGTATAGCCACCTCTGAGTCGCTCGTCGCTGACCAAAACAACACCCTGTATATTGAGTGTAATCAGGAGCTTTATGTCTTCATGATGAATATGTATTAGCTTAGCTGTGGCTTTGTAACAAGTGCAGTTGTGCACACAGTCATGTCAAAATTCTTTTTTACCTGTTTATAACCTGGTTGCCTCATTTATTTGTTCAAGAGCAGAGTTTGAGAGAGTGACATTACACTTAATAAGTCGTTAACAGTTTTTTTTTATTTATTTTTTATATTCAATGATTATAGTAGTATTTATTTTTTTATGTTATGCATTCTGGATCTTATGTTTTAATTTACTATATATGAGTCTGCATCTATCGATTTAGATTTTTCTGTAAGGATAGGTGTATATGGAAAATAAATAAAATAATTCTAATTCTTTGATATTTTTTACTTTTCTAGGTTGAAATGCCCGTACTGCCCCATGGAACAAGCCCCTTCCGAGGCCAGGCAGATCTACTTCTCCTGAAGAGACAAGTGACAACTCAACCAATGTATTTTCGACTTTATTACGTAAACGTTAACGATCATTACTGCTATAGATAGAGCCGACCAGCGGCATCATACTATTTAGATTCTATAGATGTTAAACTCAATTTATTGTAAGATAAATATTATCACTGTATATTTACGAGGTCCGTAGCGCCGACATTTTTGTTCTTTTTGCAATAAAATGAAAACAGTATTCAATTGTTTCAATTTAAGGTCCCAAGCAATAAAATTATTTTCAATCAAAACGCAGGTTGATCCTCGGTACATAATTTATTTAATGGATATGTACAAAGACAAGATTTTTAGGACAAATAAAAATTTGGCAATAACTTTCAACAATAGCAATAAAGAGTGGTGTCGTTTTAAAAGCCGGCAAAAATATCAACAACAACAATAATTTTTATACTTAAATATAGTTCGGACATACCAATACAGCTAAGGTTTAGCAAGCTATGACTCTACCGCCAAAACAATAGCGTTTTAGAGCTTGTCTAAGCTAAAATGACGCGTCGGCCCACTACATAATTACTTCATTTCGATGTGCGAGTACAAGAGTACATTTGCACATGAATAGTTATTAATAACCACACTTCTGTGTGGGAGCGTCGACTGCTCCGCGAATTAGATCTGTATGCCTACGTCACGGTTGACTGGTCGCTTGATAAATCCGACAACGCTCTGCTTAGGAGAAGCGCTGGTACATTGTATGGAAGCAACCGTCCGATATTTCGCGCGTCACGTCATTTATGACAAGTTGGACAACAAATCGTTTGATTTCTCACCTGTTACAATGACCAATCACAAAGGTATTTGTATATGTATGGCTTGCACATTTTAATTTGCTTGTGTGTGTGTTAATGCGATAGTGGGGCGTCATTTCAGCTTAGACAAGGTTTACAGAAATAAAGGCACAGTAAACTTAGGGAACAAACAGTAACTTTAAAAGCTGAACGTCAAAACAAGTCCTTTGGTTCCACTATATGCTATCTGAATTAACTGTAGTTTGTTTACAACTTCATATCACTTAAGAGACCCTTGAATCAGTTTCTTCTTTTATTTGTTTTCAAGTTGAGATCCTTGAAGTTTCTGCATGTTTACTGTGACCCAAACTGTGTATTATTCGTCTGCCAGAAAATGGCTATCGTTTATAGCAGTAAAGTCACTCTGCTTATAAAACGATTATTCCAAACATAATCAAATCACACATTACTCTCTTCCTGTTTGAAGTTTCGTTTTATAAGACAGTATTTAAATAATAACATCATTAACCTAAAAATAAATTAATTAATAGAAAACATTATCCCGATAGTATAAGTGAGCCGTACAATAATTTAAATATCATATAATGATAGAACTTTTTAAAGCGTTTTGTTTTCAAAAACAAAACTTTTTGGATTGAAATTCACGCTCGTTACAATAATGATCTGATCGCGCTATTATTTTAATGTCTATAAAATACAGTTAAAATAGCGTTTAATAAATAAATCGCAAGTTATTATCACACATAATTATATAAATATTATATAGCATCTACCAGCGAAGTACTACATTATGTACTAATTATTGCTGTAAATTTTTATTCACATTGTTATACCACCGAAAGAAAGGCTAGTAGTGTGAACAGCCTAAGAAAAATATCCTCCTGGGGTGCAAATATTATATCAGCTTTGAAAATTGATGGCTATAAAATTAATCTCTTGGCTACATACAGCGAGAAGCGATTCATGTACAGCAGTATTAAAATTTAGAGGAACATAATCATAAAATTACTAAAGTCTGTTTTTCTTTGCTTGTCCAATAATGTAAACATTTTTTTTAACTTTTCAAACATTATCAGTGATTTATATGAATTAATTATTTGATTTTAAAAGATCTTAGTATTCAACGAATAATTACTTATGTAAGTAGAGAGTTTTGTGTTTACCTTATTTAAAAAATAATCATTTCGTTTAAAATATATGTCAAGATTGTTTACAATATACGACTTGAAAAGAAAAAAAGAAACCTTAAACTTTTTGCATGTACTCTTTGTAAAGATATAACAGTGGATATTTTTCTTCGGTTGTGCATACCTAAGAGAAAACAATACGAGTAAGATGGAAGACGCTCCTAAATACAGCAAAATGTATGTATTTCATAATTTAGCATTATATTTATCATAATATCACTTACACCCTAATCTACCTATGCGTTACACAATATATTTCATTTATCATCATATAAATACACCCATATTACTGGTATTTGAATCTGTAAGCTACGCGGTAATATGTATCTGTAACGTTTGGCACACATCTACCTTTCCTTATTTTTGCATACAGCAACAACACAAAAATAAAAGTTTAATACCAAACGCGTACTAAAAGGTACTCTGTACCTTAATTTTGGAAGATAATCTGGCAATATTATACATACTTAAGTAAAATATAAGTGCCCATTCATAATAAGCTCAATAAATTGAAATGATAATATAATAAAGAATCAATATTCTCATTAAAGTCTGCTCCATTTACAACTATTGTATTCCAACAATAGAAAACACAACTAAATCAAGTTTTATTTGGTTTTAAAATGCATCACACTTAAAAGCTGTTTACGATAAATTCCATAAATAGACACATTTATGAAGGTCACAATCGTGCCTTCAGATTTTAGAAAATAAAAATATAAATTTTACTAGTAAATAATATTGCTTCATCACAAATCAGTCATCATAATATTCAGTCTAGTCAACATTACTATGCATTATTTGTTACCCATATCTCTACACTTTGATGTGTCGAAAAACAAGGGGCTCTTTGAAATGAGCACTGCCTAAACCACAGAATCAGATATTATAATATCATTACAAACATCGTTTCTGTTATTTGGGAAGTGCAAGTGTTGAAAAAGCAGAAGATAAGTGTCAAATGTATTACCGTTAGGCTAGACTCAAATCTTATCACATAGACACTACTTGGTGTATTCTTTCAAGGCTCTCATGAATAACCGGGACTGTACAACTAAAGTCAGTTTTTCTTCGCTTGTCAAATAATGTTAACAATCTCATGATAACTTTTAACAAAATTAACTGCATTCCTTCTATAGACCAATTCCGACTCTTAAATACAAAATATTTTTGTATGGAACCAACATGGTAATCACAAAAAAATATTTCACTTTCCCATACTAAAGTCCCGATCAGCTGATTCCAGTTTGTATGGAGAAGTTTTTTTTTTTGGGATTTCGATGTTGGTCCCATACAAAAAGTTGTAGTATATTAGCAGCAGAATCAATCAAGTAGGAATGCAGTTGATTTTGTTAAACCCTGTATGATATCAGTGAATAAAAATCAATAAACGTTTGATTTCAAAACATAGTGTGAGTTTTAAGATTTTATAATTATTAATTTCATTAAAAAATAATTTTCAAGATTGTTAACAATATCCGACAAGCAAAGAAAAACGGACTTTACACACATTATTGAGCATGCCATTAGTAAAACAATTCAGCATATTATTTACGCTCATAGAATTATGTTGTAGACAAAGCCCCGGCCACCAACCATCATAATAACTTTTCGATCGATCCCTTCTTACTTCGCTAACACATTTTATTGATAGAATAGAAGCTTATAGTAGGCACTTGAGAGAAAACCACCGCGTACTGTTACACACAACATTCACATTTAAAACATTCATAGTATATTACAATTTCTGAGTATCGATTGCTCTTTTGTTTGATATCGAGATGGTAAACTTGTAAATCAATCAGTTATATCCCTAATTCTGTTGACAGCACAAGGAGGCAACTTTCTATAAGTAAAATACCTACCCTTTTAAAATAGGAAATTAATAACTTAAAACTATTATAAATCAAGAGAAATTTTGCTACATTTGCGGGCGAGTGCCCTCACTTATAAGACCCCAAATTGGCAACAGGCTCTGGAAATATGATTTATGTTTAATCTATAACTTATGACAACGATTCAAAGTCACCATAATTTCTCATTGACTGCCACGAATTTGTGGTCCTGATTATTACTAATTGAACTGTACATAAATAAACTTTTATTATTTGTAGGCGACTGTATGAAGATCACTCGATTTGAACACAAAATACGGTTTCCTTACGGCTAATGCAACTATTGACTAAATAGAGTATGTATTTATTTATTTATATATGTATTTTGTAGTATTTGAAAGAATGAGTTCAAATAGATTACATTTTGATCGCCCTGTATACAGCATTTGTATATATTTATTTATGTTCAGATCATACATAGTTATGAAGAATTATAATTATTTAAATACATATTTAACCCTATATTGCTCATTTTTGAACTTAGAACAAAAGTTAAGACAATAAATAATACATAAATTTATTAGAACAGTAGGCGAAGCGAAATAAATAAGTTTTATTGAAACTTATGAACTAAAACCATACTTCCATCGAATTATTTGAATATAGCGTTTTTTGAACGTGGCATTCTTTATTGAATATAACATTTGCAATAGCAACGATGGGAGTATGGTAACGAATATATTACTCTTAGTAATATTATATGATTTCTCTTATTATGAAAGTCTGACTAATCGTAACGGGGAACCTAAATGCAAGTAGGAGTACTATCCAACTATTTTCATTGTTTTAAATTATATTCCATACTATATAGTATCACATCTATCACTATGTAGTCACTACTATTAAATATTATTATAATTTAATCAGTAATTATTCTAGGCGACCCGAATCCAGATTATTATAATATGTGATGATATTGCACGGGTTATTCGTTAGTTAGACATGGTCTTATCAAGGTATACTTTAGAGAACCTTCACCTAATATTGTTTGATTTATCTAAATATAAGTAAACATATGTGTTAGTCACCGAAATTGATTATGGATTGTCTTTATTGGACTAGAGTATGGTAAACTTTTTTTTTGTCTACATAATGAGACGATAGACATATTCCGAATTGAAAACGTTTAGTCGTTCTTTGAACTCATATGTCAACAAGTAATCACGGACATTCGCAGGGCTTTGCCCCGGAAACAACACAGGTTTTCTTCGAGAAACGTCGATTTAATCCACATGGTAACTTAATAATAAAATTTTCATACTTTTAAAAGCAACAGTTTGAGCAGAAAACGCAAGAATGCCAGTGGAGGCGAAATACGTATAACATCATATCATTTCAACCCGCAACCCATTCCATATACTAATTAGTATTAATTAAATAATACAAACATTTACACTTCAATAAGAATCGACACACAAAAACACTTAAAATAACTAAATAATTAGACTAACGTCTTAGTCACTAATATAAGGATTCATAGTTTTTTTGTGTTGAAAAACCGTTGACCATTGACAATAGTGACGTCATACGTTCAAACTGGTCAGAAGACCAGGGACAATACTCTCGATTTTTAACTTTTATTTAGATAGACCAGAATAACAGCTTCAATCGCACTTTTTTCTTTTTTGATGTTGCAAGCTGCTTATAGTGTTGCAACAATTCAATTGTACGCGATTAATTGAACTTGTGACATAAGTTTTAAAATAATGTGATATTACTAATTTGGATAAATAATACATGTAAAACGTTGCGTGGAGCTTTAAACATGAAGTATTTTTTTTAAAAAGTATAAAATCGAAGACCTTTCACATGCAATTTAAATATTCTTGTAAGTTTTTAACATGTTGACTTTTTAAAGCATAATTTGAAATAATGGTTATATTTTTATGAAACATGGTTTTTAAAAGGATTTTATTTATGTAGATTTTTTATTAGTGTTTTACATACTTTTTAATTTCATCCTTATAAAGTACTACTCAACACACAAACTATAACTATTTAATTATGAAAGAATCATTAAAAAACAAAGATTGAATAAAAATTGAATATTTCAACTATTTAGGAACAATAGTATTTTGTAAATAACGAAAAAGTAGGATCTCTCCAAATATCATTTAGGTCTATCTAATTTAAAATCTGAGTAGTTTTTGAAAACCGCAGACCATTGGCAAAAGTGACGTCATACGTTTTAAGAAGAGTTTCATACGGGAGTATAGTCACTGAATCAGTATGAAAATACGCTAACACCGAAATATTTTGTAGAGACAGTAATCCCAGGGTCATAAAACCGAGAGGGAATATTGCAAATTAACTAACGACATTAGTATGTCTCCGTGACGACACGGGCTCGACCGCTAAGAGGTTGAACGTGACGTCACCGTATCTTCTCATCATACGTTCGGCTTGGAACTTTTCGGTGAACTCCCACGTTGACTTTGTGAGCGATCTTCAATCGGATTTGCCACTATGACGTTCCGAGGCGCGTACGTTAGCTGTTTAGTTGCGGTTATGATCACACAACCATCACGCGGTGCGTATGCGACTTGATTCGTTAATTCCACCCCCTCACTGGCATACATTCTAGTAGGGGCGATGACGTCACGGTCCTCTAAGAACACACGTCTAGGAGACGCACTGCATACGTTTGAATCATAGCCGAGTTGTGTCACTGTGGTGAAGTTATCGGGGGATCGGGTGGCATACGTCAGCCGATTCACTGGTGTGGGAACATCGCATTCACTAGCAGCCGCTACTCGTTTACTCGAAACGAGGTCAAAGTTATCTCGGGAAGAATAAAACATCGGTTCCGTCTGAGTGACGACTTCGCGAGTAGTGGGTGTACGCGTCATATGTTTAGGAGGGGAGGTGATACTGCTGATACTCGGTAGATACGCGTGACTCGCGGTAGTGGCGATGATCTTTCGCTTCACCGGAGTTATAATACAGGCTGCGTTGGATACGTACGTGACTATTTCAGAACCAGGGGCAGAGCCGCTGCTATGTTTTAATACGGTGCCGCATGGTGCTATGGAGATCGTCTCCGTGGTGACGTCAAAGTTTTTAGCGGACCATTGCTTAGTCGGAGCATCGCGAGAGTCTAAAGTTATCTGAACCACCGGGGGAACGTCATTTGTTGACTCTAACGAGGGTCGTTTGTTCGAAGATATGCTACGTTCTGTGAAAGTGATAGTGGATTGTAGTTTCTCGTCGAGTTTGAAATTCGACGTATTTTTATTTGGGGAGTACACTGATTTAGTATCCTGATACTTGATTTGTTTATCGAGGACATCATCGAATTTCAGATTCGACGTCTTATTGTTATCAGTGGAGGTGTACACCAATTTTGCGTCTCTAAACTTACTTTCATTTTCCGATGCGTAAGATGTCTTCTCGGAATCATTTTTGTCCGGGGAGTACACCAATTTAATGTCTCGATACTTATTTCTATTTTCCGATGAGTATGTTGTGTTTTCGGTATAATTGTTTTCCGGGGAGTACACCAATTTACTATCATAATGATTGTCTTCCGATGAGTGCGTCGTCCCGTCGTCGCGTGGGCTGAGCGCGTTCACGCTTGGGCGAGCGCGTGGCGGGGTCGCGCGCTAGCTGTGCGGCGCGAGGCCGGCGAGGTTGAGCAGCGCCTCGGCCGTGCGCCGCTCCTCGCCGCCGCTGTACGAGTGCTCGTCGCGCGCGCAGCGGGATATCACCAGGTGCGCTGCCGGGGGGAGCTGTATACAAATAATCAGAGAGGTCATACATGGACAGACATAGGTCGGTAGGTCTATCTGGGTTCATCACAAAGTAGTGTGCGAAAAGTGGAGAGTCGATCTGGTGTCGCGTTTTCGGACGTTGTCGTCTGACTGGCGCGGCCTCATCGTTTGATTATTGGTTTATTGATTTGATTAATTAATTTGATTTATTGGTCCAACATTAAAGCGGATAAAGTCTCATGGGAGACGCTAGTCACCGAGGCTTTATCCAAGTGAATATTGAAATGCATTTAAATCGCTTTCAATCTTTGCGCGAAAGAGTAACAAACATCCACATATCCATCCTCACAAACTTCGACATTTAGAATAATAGTAAGATTTATTAATGGCTACTACAATGGCACATGCAAAAAAAGTTGGCTCATTAAAAACTCAGCTTCAAAGCAGCGAACGCTTAGTAAGCATCAGTGTTCCTATTTAGATGTATTGGCTCAACATGTCCGGACTCGTCTTCGATAGTCAGGCTATCGCCGACATAACGTTAACGCTATACTGTCCCGCAGGCCCAGCACCGGGTACACAGCCAGACAGAAGAGAGACCCGATTTTTTCTTTATGACAAGAAAAAGAAACAACTGAATATCTCGTTGGAAGTCCAGTAGCTTTACAATGAGTTTAACGACGGGTTTTTACTCGCTAGCAACTAGGTACGTAAAAAGTCTCTTGCAATCACAGGCAGAACAAAAATTTTCCATACAAAAAATAATACGCTGTCGCATAGCGATTACAGCCGTCGTCGCAATCGCGTAAACTCATGGTAAAGGTACAGATAATTATAGACAGGAACGATAGTCACCTGGTCCAGCACGGCAGGCCCGTACTTCATGGCCAGCACGGTGGCAGCGGCGCGGTACTCGTCTGCGCCGGGCGGGGCGGGGGCCGGGGCGGGCGGCTGCAGGCGGCGCGCGAGGAAGGGGAACAGCTGCGGGTCGGGCGCGTTCTTGCACGGCGGCGGCGAGTCGGGCGGCGCGGGCGGGATCGGCTGCCGCCCTAACGTCTGCGAAAGGTACGATAGTTGAACGGTGTGTGAGTGGTACGTACAGATGTGCAGTTAACGCAACGATACCGTGCCGTAGAACGAAAAATTTAAACATCACAGACAGCTTAAACAACCGGAAAATTTGGCAATGTTAGAGGAAACATTACAAATTGTATCATCTTTGCATTAAAATATTAATTATAAATATTCACATTTCAATCAAATACTGATAAATAAGAGATTGTTATACAAGGGGAAAAAAGAGACCCATTTTACTCGAGATGTTTCTAATTGGAAAAGGAAATAGATGATACCATTTTTCATTTTGACTCTTTGTGACTGTGCATGGGATGACGAATAAGGTATATTACGTAATTCGGCGAGAGTCAACATTTATAACAATATATAAATTTAATAACTGTCACAATACATACAACATACGATTAGAAGGATAGTAACAGCAGGAAATAAAACGGAGTACCGACATTAAACGCAGACCATATCAAACAATTCAAATCTTTAAAAAAAAAATACGATCGATTTTTTCTAACAGACAATAATAATACAAGTAGTGGAAGGACGCAACCTTATCCTTGTCACGGAAACTTAGGTTATATCAAATTACAGATTCGATTTTGCCTTATATTAAGCAGTGATCGCATAATCGGATGCAGGTAATTATTACCTAAAGTTCATTTAAGGCCGAGATATTATGGAGGCGGATTTTTAAAATATAATAGGTCCTTACATATGAAATTAGCATTTTATCGTACGGTACGGTACTGACCACTTCAATCTGGAATACCTCCTCTTTAGTTAGGAATTCCAAATTCAAATTTATAAATTCATTTAGCTGGTACGTTTGATTTTTGAAAACAGTCATTCATTTGTTTTTTCCTCATTATTTTTTTCTTTGGCGTCGCTTATTACCGCACAATGGAAAACCTGAAATATCGGTATATTTACGAGTACGAGTTCTACCGTGGCACCAGTGCTGCAGAAACAGCTTAAAGGATTAATGATGTGTACGGCACTGGTATCGCAAAAGAAAGCACGGTACGTTTTTGGTTTCAACGTTTTCGTTCTGGAAATTTCGACCTTCAGAACCAACCCCGTGGACGGCCGGATACTAAAGTGGAAAATGAAGAATTAAAGGCTATTGTGGATGCGGATCCGTCACAAAGCACTTCAGAGATAGCCGCAGGCTTCGGAGTAAGTGATAAAGCTGTGAATAAATTGAAGCAAATCAGAAAAATAAAAAACTTGAACGATGGGTACCTCATGAATTGAATTTGCAAACACGCGTCGACTGCTGTGTTACTTTGCTCAACCGACACAATAATGAAAGGATTTTAAATCGAATCATTACTTGTGATGAAAAAAGTAGATACTGTACGATTATCGGGAACGCTCGTCGCAATGGCTGAACCCTGGAGACCCAGCCAAACCCTGCCCTAAACGAAAATTGTCTCAGAAAAAGTTGTTTGTGAGTGTTTGGTGGACTAGCGCCGGTGTCGTTCACTACAGCTGGCCAAACGATTACGGAAGATATTATCTATTATCAGCAACTGCAAACCATGAAGGAAGAACTAGCTGCTAAACAACCGAGATTGGTCAATCGCTCTAGGCCCCTGCTGCTTCACGACAACGCAAGACCACACACAGCACAAAAAACAAGCACTAAGTTAGATGAGCTACAATTGGAATGTCTGCGACATCCACCGTACTCCCCGGACCTTGCTCCAACAGATTACCATTTTTTCCGGAATTTGGACCACTTCTTACAAGGAAAAAAAATCAACTCCGATGCGGCAGTCCAAACCGCCTTCAAAGAGTTTATTTTCTAAGTAAAGGGATCAATGAACTACCTATGAGATGGCACAAGTGCATAGATAACAACGGAACAACAGACTTTGATTGAATATATTTTACAAAAAAAATGACTTTATATTCCTCCCATACAAAATGCCAATTTCATATGTAAGGACCTTATATATATTATTATATCTTTCTGAGGGTAGGCACAAAAACGGACAGTTGAGTAATTTTGCTCTGCTTTTATTTTATTTATTTTAATAGTAATTTTACAGTTTGAAGGTGTACTTATTAAGTAATATTAGCCCTACGTTACCTACCAGCAAAATCTATAACAATTTCTCTATTTTGCAACATCATTAAACTAAACACAAACAACACTTCACCATGGAGTCACTACAGCTGGCATTGTTGGAGGTGCAAACCTCTTTCACGACACAGTTGGCTGAGTTTCAACGGACTTTAGATCAAGCGAGTCCCTCTAACACTGTGGCTGCGCTGTCGGCTGAATTCAAAGCTTTCCGAGCATTCATCCTTGCATCACTGTCCTGCCTGAACCTGCAGCAGCAAGCTGACCTCCTGAAGCAAGAGTGCGACCGTCTTGAAATGCGTGGACGCCGCTAGATATTGTTAGTGCATGGTGTCCCTGAGGTGCAGGGTGAAAAGCTGGAGGCGGTCATCGCGAAGCTTGCATCTCAACATTTAAACACCACACTTTCATCAGACGCCGTCAGCCGATGTCATCGGATGGGAAAAGCTTCTAAAAGCAAGACGAGGCCTGTTCTTGTTAAGTTTTCCAGCATGGCTGACCGAGACAAGTTGTGGTTTTCAAAGACTGCACTCAAAGGAACCGGGATCACGCTTTCGGAATTCCTGACGAAGTCCCGGCATGACACCTTCATGGAGGCTCGGAAGCGTGTTGGCGTAAACAAGTGCTGGACAAATCATGGCACAATAATCGTCACAAGTGGTGACGGAGCACTTCATCGTGTGACGACTATGCAGGAGCTGGAGAAGGTGGCCCCAGCCGCAGCTTCAACGGATTCAATTCCCCCTGGTGGACCCCCAAGCACAAGTAAAGATGCTCTCAGTGGCAAGAGTAAGCGTAAGAAGTAAACAGTGTTGTGCTTGGTTGGTGTTTACGATATTGTTATGTGGTCTCAAAGCGTTTGTAGTTATACTTTTAGATTATCACCTTCTAAACGTGACAGATTGGAGGTACCCACAAATTTCGTTTTAACTTTTTACTAACTTTATTTAGCCACCCACTTGTTTGTTTGTTTTTACACTGTTGTTTTCTATGTAGGTATCATACGATGTAGCTGTCAAAGCGACTTTTGACTGACATCTGTCAGATGTAAATTGTAGCGTTCCGTTTCGCGCTGCTGAGAGCTATAGTTCAATGCTTGCTTGCTTGTGATTGTAATAGTCATTTAATTACGTATTCTTATTGTGTTGTCCTATTCTCTTTGTTGAAATCTGTTTTATAAAATAACATATAGACTGCTGGTGGGTATGGAAAAAGCTGAAGGACCACCTTTCGTTTGTTTTATATTATTTATTTTTATTTATTATATTGAATTTTACATTTTATATTTTAAATGCATTCTCAGCAACAAATAAGCAACAGCGACGTTTCTGACCTCTTTCTTTCATTTTCATCTGCTTCTACTTCAGCCGACGAGAGTTTTCACTCTACTTTTCTACCACTTGCCGATGAGCTTGATGCTATCTTCAAAGATGTGCCTAAAAATTTGAATGTGGTTCATTTAAATGCACAAAGCATCCCAGCTCATTACCCAGATCTGCTATCTTCTTTTGACAATAGAAATATACACGCAGTCTTGGTGTCCGAGACTTGGCTGAAAACGTGTCTCCCCTCTACATCCTTCTCTCTTCCAGGTTTTCAATTAGTTCGGAACGACCGTATTATCAGAATTGGGGGTGGTATTGCAATTTACATTCGATCCGAAATACCTTTTTCTGTGATTAATGTGTCACCACCTTCATCGTCCTCAGACAAAGCTCAGCACATATTCATCGAATTAAACGTTGCGTCTAATAAAATACTTCTTGGGGTCTTCTACAGCCCTTCTTTGACAGTGGATTATTTTTCTGCACTTGAATAAATACTGGAATACCTCATTCCCCTATACAAACATGTGATATTGATGAGAGATTTCAATACATGCCTAATTAAAAATGATACCAGAGCCCTTCGTCTTCAATCCATTGTTAAATTGTACGACAAACACGCCCCCGTCCGAATTGTAAAAGTCAAGCACATTCCTGCGCCTTGGTTGACGGATGAATTAAAAACATTAAGAAATAAGAAAAATGCAGCTAAAACTAAATTTAAATTGGACCCGTCCGACGAGAACCGCGTAAGATATAAAACTATTCGAAATCGCTGTAATACAATGTGTAGAGACGCACAGAGACGCCACATTCATAAATCTGTAGAAAATGGAGATCCAGCTAAGGTCTGGAAATTCCTGAGGTCTATCGGAATCGGAAGAACACGCCATGACCCAATATCTAAAGATATTAACCTTGAGCTTTTGAATAAGCATTTTTCCTCGACTGCGGCTGCTTTTGACAGCCAAACCAAAAACGCTACACTCAGTCAACTTTCAGCACTTCCGATTCCTGACCATCCAATATTCAGTTTTAGTCCAGTATCTGATTGTGATGTTGAGAGGAGCATTCTATCCATAGCCTCGAATGCAGTTGGTAGTGATTGTGTCAGCCGGAAGATGGTCCTTCCTATTATCGATATCCTTGTCCCAATTATCACTCATATCATCAATCATTCCTTAACCTCAGGTATCTTTCCGATAACATGGAAAGATGCCCAAATTACTCCCCTTCCTAAAAAGTCGAATCCATTATCGCACGCTGACTACCGCCCTATTTCTATCTTACCATTCCTTTCTAAAGTTATGGAGCGTGTGGTGCACCATCAGCTTAGTAACTTCCTGACAATAAACCAACTCCTTAATCCTTTCCAGTCCGGTTTTCGAACAGGTCACAGTACTGTCACTGCCTTGGTCAAAATCACAGATGACATCCGTCGAGGCATCGACGATAAGCAACTCACAGTACTGGCATTACTAGACTTCAGTAATGCCTTCAGCACTGTCGATTTTGACATATTGCTTGGTATATTGCGTTCCCTCAACATATCTCCAGCAGTGCTCGACTGGTTTCGTAGTTACCTGCATGGGCGCCGGCAACGAATTTGTGCTGAAGGCAGCTTTTCAGCGTGGTGCGACGTCAATGCAGGTTTCCTCAAGGTGGTGTTCTGTCTCCTCTCCTGTTTGCAATTTTCATTAATTCAATTACTTTGAAACTCTCCTCTTCCTTTCATCTGTATGCAGACGATCTCCAAATATATTCCCGTGGGAGCCTTGAAGAACTTGCCAGTGTTGTGGACGTGGTTAACACTGACCTCAACCGGATACTGGAGTGGAGTAGATGTTTGGGGCTCAAGGTGAACCCAACGAAAACGCAGGTAATCGTTTTGGGTAGCTTATGGCAGATTTCTAGAATTAACTGGTGTAACCTGCCACCCGTTTCATTTGACGGTGTCCAAATACCATTTAGCAACTGTTAAAAACCTAGGCATCCACATTGATAGTGCACTCACTTGGACTAAGCAAGTGGCTAAGGTGAGCAGGAAAGTGTATGCTGCTGCAGCGTCATTGAATAGACTTCGTAATTTTCTCCCAATACCCACTAAGATTGCGCTTGTTCAGGCCTTACTCCTGCCCATTTTGGATTACGCAGATTGCTGCTACTTAGATCTCAACGAGATCTTACTAAGTAAGCTTGAGCGCCTTCAGAACTTTTGCATTCGCATCATATTCGGATTGCGTAAACACGATCATGTCTCAGAGTACCGCGCTCAGCTGAAATGGTTGCCCATTCGCTTTCGTCGTGACTTACACGTACTATACCTTCTCTACACTATTCTTTTTAACCCTAAATATCCTCCATACTTGAAAGAGCGCTTCCAATTTATGCAGCCGCCCCAGGGTCGTGATATGCGGTCCTCCAAAACACTTCGCCTCCTTTTTCCTCCTCATGCTTCTCGTACGTACTCACAATCTTTTACTATACAGGCAATCCGTTTATGACTCTCTGCCCCTTTCAATCAGGGAGTCCAAAACGCTGCCTACTTTTAAACGTAAAGTAAAAGCCTTTTTCCTTTCTCGTTTATAATTTCTTTAGTCTTTTGACAATATCTACTTACTTACTTACTACTCCTTTTATTCTTCATTGGCTCTCGGATCTGCTGGTTGCAACTGATATGCATTTATTTTAACCTTTTTATTTATATATATATATATATATAAGGTTGTCTAGAAGAAATTGCTACAAGCAATAAGACCGCCTAAATTGTACTTATAGCAAATATATAAGACACTATCTTGTGTAATTATGTTAATGGTGTGCAATAAAGTATTTTTTCTTATTATTATTATTATATCCCGGGATTCCAGTAAATTCGGAAATGCGAAACTAGTCTGTAACACGGTGAAGAAACAACATTTTTAGCACGAGGTTTTATTTTTTTTTTAAATTCCGGGATTGCATACAAGTATGGTTGTTAGTTAATTTAAAGCTCCCCATCAATATATGAGTATTTTGAGTGTAAAAAAAGCAGTAGACATTACACACTGCACCCGATTAGATTCCATAGTAAAAAAAAAACTAAATTTGGCCATTCCGCAATTCCGGTGTTTTTTCGATTCAAAGTGCACTCCACAATTGTCAACACCCTGAACTTTAGGTAAATATGCATCTTATTATCCGATCACTAGCTATGAGTGACAGCTAAAGGTGAGAGAGAGTAAGAAAATTTTATAACGATACCACTCCGACAGCTTAGTTATTTGTGTGCAATAATAGACAAAACAGAAAAAAAATTAAGACAAAACAATTTACCATGTAAAATGAAAAATAAAAAAACAAGTGTCATGATGACACTATGCATGACTCGATCGCTGTATCGCATTAATAAATTGATTTTTTGGGTTTTATAAATTTAATATATATTTTTTGGTCATCAGTATCGTTTGGGACAGCTACCCCTGAGTCACCCGTCGCTGATCAAAACAACACCCTGGATATTGACGGGTCCCAGTCAGGACCGGGAATCGAACCCGGCACCTTGGAGCGGAGACGCCTTGAAACCCAGCTGCTTAACAAAGGTTTGAATTGTTTTTATCCCAGCCGTTCCTAGTACTTCTAAATGTGCGTTGTTTGTATAATGACAGTAAATAAACTGATATTTGGTGCAAAACTTGAGGTTGATTCTCTTGCCGAACCACATAATACCTCATTATCACATATATAATAATAACACAGATTTTTTTTTCTCACACTCGAAATGAAAAATGGTATGGAATTAGTTTAGTGCTTTCACGCAAGTTACACATACTATTTTTCACTCAAGGGGGAGAAAGCCATTCATGAATGGGCTTTAATTTACTATTGTCATCTTGTTTTAATGTCATCTAATGTTAATGCTGATAGGGTCCGACATAGATATGTAGTAATTTTCTTACTAAATGTACACGATTATCTTAGGAACTAAACACGAACGAGCTTAACCACAGGCCTTATATAAAATTGAGGTGTCAAATTGAACTTTTTTAACTATAAAATTTACCTGTAAAAACGTCGCCCGATGCTGTGGATCTACAGTCCAAAGTGAACCTTTGCCGAGACCTGGAGCAGCAGCAACCTAAAAGTAATATAAAGAAACACTTGTTAGGCCACGTTTTGCAAAGTTCTATAACTAAACGTAAACAACGTCTGAGCAATTAAAAATATAGATTTGTTGCTTTAATTTTTGACTGGTGAGCACCAGAAATCTAAGGAAGTAACCATTTATTTAGCGAATTATTTAGTTATTCCATAGTCTGCAGAAGGACCTGACCTCAAAAGTGGATATGATCACCACTTAAAACAGAAGCTTTAGAGAGCCCATGCATTTAATGTTTGCTACATTTACATGCAAATTTCAGAATTCTGGCTGCAAGTTTTGACTGGTGAGCCCCAGAAATCTAAGGAAGTAACCATTTATTTTGCGAATTATTTAGTTATTCCATAGTCGGCACAAGGACTTAACTTAAAAGTGGATATGATCACCACTTAAAACAGAAGCTTTAGAGAACCCATGCATTTAATGTTTGCTACATTTACATGCAAATTTCAGAATTCTGGCTGCAAGTTTTGACTGGTGAGCCCCAGAAATCTAAGGAAGTAACCATTTATTTTGTGAATTATTTAGTTATTCCATAGTCGGCACAAGGACTTAACTCAAAAGTGGACATGATCACCACTTAAAACAGAAGCTTTAGAGAACCCATGCATTTAATGTTTGCTACATTTACATGCAAATTTAACTCTACACTTTGACAGATGGACTCGGAAAAGTTACCCTTTTTGGAGTCCATCTGTCAAAGTGTGTGATTTTTAATATCTTCTCTTAATTAACCATGAGTTGTAGGTCTAATTGTTCATGTAAAATAATCACAGAACTAAAAACAACACCTGTTAAAAAGTATACAAAAAATCTCACCTTATGGAAGCACTTATTCAGCGACAGATTATGCCGCACACTATTCTTCCACCCTTGCGGCGCGTGTTTGAAATACGGGAAGTGTTTGATTATCCACGCGTATATCTCTTTGACCGGCAGCGCACGCGCGGGGGCGGCCTCTATCGCCATGAAGATGAGGCACGAGAACGAGTAGGGGGGCTTGGTGTGCGCGGGCGCGGGGGGCGAGGGGGGCGCCTTGCAAGGCGTGCGTGGGGGGGAGGGCAGCCGGGCCACTGGCGGCGGCGTCTTTGATGTCTCTGACTGGAATAGAGCACAGCTGAGTTTAGTTTGATGATGTTTTGTTCCAATTTTTAGGTGAATTTATGTCATTATGTAAGACTATAGTTATCTGTTCCTTTTAATTCGTGATGAATGGTGAAAAACAAAAAGGGCTGAACTTTAAAACTCCAATAATTTAGACACGTAATTTAAATTGATTGTAGATTAATCCGCTATTGTAGCTATACTGTCAAATACAAACATGGTCTAGAGATATTTCAATTAAACCCAAATAACTAAAATTATATTAACTTTCTGTTAAGACACCTACACATAAAAATAAACCTTGTTTGATAGCCGATCTAATCTGAGAATAAACTTTTAGATAAGGTTAAATTATAAAAAAATCTTACAAGCAAAGGAAAAACTCAGTCAAAATTTTAATCTTTACTTTTTTTGAAACATCATAACCTTAACAACTATTTATTCGAATACATATTATTTTGAAAATTTAAAATTAATATTCCGTGGAGACCGTCTTGACAAAGCTGCATACTCAAAATAAGGGTGTCAAAATCCTGTTGTGGAAGACTGTCCCTAGTCCTGCTAAGATGCAAGAAAAGCTGGTTGTCATGCACAATATCTTCAGGGAAATTCCTAAGAGCTCTTCTCTGAAGCATATCCCAGGTATGCTCAATAGGATTTAAGTCAGGGGATTGTGCAGGCCAGTCCAAAGCTTGGATATCATGCTGTTGTAACCAACTTGTAACGAAACGCGCCGTATATGGACGGGCATTATCGTGCATTACCCGAATTGTCCCATTTGCTGTCTGTCGGGCAAGATTACGTGATCTAGCACCTCATCTCGGTATTTTAGAGCAGTCATATAGCCTTGTATCCAAACGAGGTCCGTCCCGCCGAGACGTCCTGCCCAAACCATAATCGTGCTAGCTTGATATGCATGAACTTGTTGTGGGTGCTGCAGTCGATTCCAACGTCCAGGTTCTATCCAAACGCGAACTCATCGCGAATCAGGATGAAATCCAAACAGGGCTTCATCAGTGAAAAGAACAAGTGACCATTGAGAATGGTTCCAGGTTTCGTATGCAATAGTCCATTGTAATCCTTAGCGCTGGTACCCGAAGTGGCCTACGAGCAAGTAAGTTGTTCATGCAGTCGTCTTCTCAAAGTTTGACAGCTTACAAGCAAACCATACTCTCTCTTTAGTCTTTAAATCAATTGAAGCGCCGTTACATTTGGTTGAATCGGTCCTGTACATGTTGTAATGTGTTGAGGTCCTCGGTGCCGTTCCACCACTTCCCCTGTGAGACGATAAACGAGAACCTCAACGCATGAAGTGCATGAAAACCAGCTTTTCTTGCATCTTAGCAGGAATTGGGACAGTATTCCAAAACAGGATATTGACATCCTTGTTTTGAGTATGCAGAATCACTGCAGATGTGTCAGGAGAGTTTTTTTATAAAAAAATGTTGTTTTGTTTAGGTTTTGATGTTTAAAAAATAAAGTTAAGATTGAAATTTTGTCTGAAAATATTGTTTTGTTCAGGTTTTGATGTTTCAAAAATAAAGTTAAGATTGAAATTTTGTCTGAGTTATTCCTTCAATTTAAAAACCTTTAATTGCATTTCGTCAAAACAAATTACTCACGTTGATGATTATAAGTTCTTAACTTACTTATGTCAATGTGTTTCTAACATCCTGCCAGAATATACCCATGTAGTTTTTTTCTTATTTTCAAGTCAAATGTCAAAACGTACAAGTATGTGCTAAATGCAAACATTTGTTATTCATTATTCATAGTGGTAATTGGTTGGGCAACGGAACATTGGAGATGTAATATTTAACTTACCTTTATTATAACTTGACTGGCAATCATTTTTGAGTCTTCCATGTCGCTTTTTGTTAAGTTGATACCTGAAAGAAGATTGTTCCATAAAATATTTTGTATTAAATTTATTTCGTTTTCATTTTGAGACATATAACTATACTCTGTTTTTCAATAAGATAGACCAAAATGACATTTGGTGGGTGGCCACTTTTTCGTAATTTAAAAATAGTGTTGTTCTTAACAATCAACAATTTAATTCAATTGTTGATTTTATTCGATCATAAAATACTTTTACAACAAATAATACAATGTCGAATAATTTGAAATTATAAAACATGCAGGTAAAGCATAGGTTTTAATAAGAAATTTAGCAATTACTGAAAAAATGATTAAAAAAAAGCAAATTTTTGCTCCAAAACACATTTTATTTCTGTATAGTGGGTAGTTTTTTCACGGATTTAAATTTTATGAGGACGCCTGACCATCTACGATCATCGTTAAGTTTAATTCATTGTTACAACCCAATTAATTTGAATGAAACAAGGTTTTATTTACACAAAGGTCACAGTAGGGAACAAAAACTAAAAAATCCATAAAAATAATAGCGATTTTTTTTAGATTTTTTAATATGTTTTCCGTCGATAAAATTAAGCATAGAATGCCATATTTCAATATGTGCACTTAATGAAGACTCACACTGTATATAAATTATTAAAAAGTTTAAATGGGTCAATTCATACAAGAATATTGGTATTGCAAGAGAAACCTAGATGTTTTTACTCCTTACAATTACTATTGCTCTTACTTGCAGATTTCTGAAAAAGGAGGCATCACTGATATAAGTGGTGTATGTTTTAGCACAGAAAATAAATAGTACAAGATGGACTTATTTCCAACCGAATGAACACGAGTTGACAATAACGGTCCGTGTTTGACCTAAAAGATGTGAAAAGTATTTTATTAAAGGCTGAATCATCGGTTGTACTATACTAATAGATGAACAAAGCTATGATATATGCAGTACTTATAAAATTGCTTTGTTTTTGCCAAATTCAAAACATCAAGATATCCTTTTTGAATAGGAAATATTTTTCTAAGCAGATGAAAACGTCTCTGGTCTAAATTCAACCTTATCATACTAACCTCTAAGTAGATTTCTGTCTTGCAACCAGCTGAGGCTGGTTAGGTCGTCGTCGTGATCTGCCGGGGGTAAGTTGCCTGCGTTGCCCCCACACGCAACTCTGTGGGATGATAACAATATTATTGTGGATGTCAATAACACATACTCATCTAATAGATAACCCACCAGCAAAACTGTCATACGAAGGCCGGCAGTCAAGTCTAACTAGAGCTGGAATTGTGTAAAGCAATCGTATTCATTTGACAGTTCAAAACGTACGATATGACCTGTCAAACCCTTTGTTCTTTGCCATTTGACAGACCATACCGTACGTTTTGAACTGTCAAATGAATACGATTGCTTTACACAATCGCACCCTAGAAACTATTTGAAATTATTTTGAATACTAGATCGAAGATTCGGCTGCGGCGTAAACAGATGACTTAGATTAGTTATTGTTGCGTATTTTAATAAGACTCTGGGACCATTACAGTTAACAGTGTGTACAAACGATAATGATGCCAAAAAATATATTTAAAAAAAAACTACAACATTAATTTCGCCAGGTCGCCTCTTCGTAGCTTACTAGCTACGGCGTAGTAATTCGTAGATTCGCTTGAGCTACGCGTGAGGTGGGAGTTTCCCCATTCGTTTTGATTTTTTATACAATGTTGTGAAGTGGTTTTCTTTATCACCCTGTATGTATATCAATAAAAACAATCCAAAACAGAACTTTATACAATTGTCAGAAAACCAGGATTACTAAAAACCTTACTTATTTTTTCTAGAGTTAAAGACATGCTAAAAATGACACACACAACAGTGACACATCTCTAGAACAGGAAGATTTAAAAAGCTGACCTCAATTTATAAATAGGACACGGTTGAAGAAAACGAGAAATATAGGTAACCTTTACTAAATGTAACAAGAACAACATTTTTTACTACAGTAAACTTTCTAAGAAGTGTTTACTCTCGAAGCAGATTCATTATGACAGACAATCTTCGTTTTTATTGTGGTAACTTTACAACCAACACGTAATACTATATAAAAAAAAATACTTAAAAATGACGTACTTGTATTTAAAAGACTCAATACATGGAGCACAATCTTACAAGAACGTAAACTGCCTACTCAGAGAGCGCGGAGATACTATTGGATTTAATTTGAGATGACAGATACGTTATCTACGAGGGTCAAACTGAAAGTTCTTAGAACTGGCCACTTATAAACAATATAATAAAAAAAATATTCTAAAATTTGAAAATAGAACTCTTTGCCAATATTACTGAGTATATATTTCATTCATTTGTCATTTGTTTTACGATTTGGCGGCAAATTGAAAATTGTCTGTGTCACGTCAACATGAATTTAACACGAGAAAATTTTCGTGCAATGATTTTTTATGACTTTCGATGTCATTTAAGTCAACAAGAAAGTTATAATAGACTACGATTGGCCTTTCACGATGAAGCCCCATCTCGTGCGACTGTTTACAACTGGTTTAATGAGTTTGAACTTGGTCGCACTAATCTCACTGATGATGTACGTGAGGGACGGCCTTCTACGGCGACGACTGAAAATAACATCTGTGTTGTGCGGCGTGTGATAGAGACTGACAAAAGAGTGACCTATCAGCAGATTCGGACAAGCTTAGGCATCGGTATGAGTCAAGTGCACAAAATCCTCCACGAACATTTAGCGGTCAGGAAGCTTTGCGCCCGGTGGATACCTCATAATTTGACTAAGGCTCAAAAACTCCATCGTGTGGATTGGTGCCGTAAAATGATTGAAAGATTTAACGGAGGTGACTCAAATGCTGTGTTCGACATACTAACAGGTGACGAAAGCTGGATTTACTGTTATGATCCTGAAACCAAAAGACAATCTGCTCAGTGGGTGTTTCCTTTCGAGGAGTTGCCAACTAAAGTGAAGAGAGATCGAAGTGCGGGAAAAAAATGGTGGCCTCGTTCTTTGGAAGGATAGGTCATTTCCCAACAATTGTGTTAGAGGATCAAAAAACATTTTCTGCAGAATGGTACACTACCAATTGTTTGCCACTTGTCTTGGAAAAAGTTCGAGAGAAACGACCTCGCAGTAGGATCCTCCTTCACCACGACAACGCCTCGTCGCACACCGCCAAGCGAACGATCGACTATTTGGCGACATCAAACGTTGAATTACTGGGTCACCCGCCGTATAGCCCCGACCTCGCGCCTTGTGATTTTTATTTATTTCCAAAAATTAAAGAAAAACTTAAAGGAAAGCGGTTTATGAATGCTGAAGAAGCGGTTGCTGCGTATCGCGATGCCATTGAAGAGACCCCTAAGGACGAGTGGGCAAAGTGCTTTTCCCAGTGGTTCCATCGCATGCAGCGGTGTATTGACGTCAATGGACAATATTTTGAAAAGATATAATAAAACTAATAACTGGCTAATGTAATCAGTTTTTGATTTTCTAAGAACTTTCAGTCTGACCCTCGTATCAGGGTAACACGGCCCGGACTTCCTCAGCGTGTAAGACCTCGTGGCAAAGTCACATTGTATCTTCCAAGTTAACGAACATTATGAAAGAAGCTTGCTTGAAGATGGTAATCTTACGTAATACAAATGTAGCAAATTTACAGATCAAAAAGTCAGTGATAATTTTCTGACTGTCTAGGGTATTTTTTAGGGTTCCGTAGCCGAATGGCAAAAAACGGAACCTTATAGTTTCGTCAAGTCTGTCCGTCCGTATGTCACAGCCATTTTATTCTGTAACTATAAGCATTACACAATTGAAATTTGGTAAGAAGATGTATTCTGTTAACCGCTTACCGATTCTAATACAAAAAATAAAAAATAATGACATTTAAGGGGTGGCTCCCATACATGAAACTAAAACCAAAAAAAAATTTTTGAGTCAAACCTATGCGTGTGGGGTGTCTATAGAAAGGTCTTTAAAAAAGATATTGAGGTTCCTTAAACCATTTCTTTTTAAAGTCTATCGTTTCATAGCCAGACGCTTCCAAAGTGGTAAAATGGGCGTCCCCCCATCTAACTTCTAAACCAAGCAAGTGTAAATTTTGAAAAAAATAAAGAATGTAGATCTTAACAAATACTTTCAACGAAAATTGGTTTGGACGGGATCGAACTAGTAGTTTTTGAGATATAACACATTTTCAACAACCGCAAACATAACTTTGTACTTCATACAAACACTATGAAAAACAAAGTTATATTTGCAGTCAACAAAATATTGTGGTATTTTACTAAGTAGAAGTAAGTGGATTCCCTAATTCAGTTAAAGTTGGCACGGAAACCTCAGTGCGCGAGTCCGACTCGCACTTGGCCGGTTTTTTTAGTAGCTTGCCTTTTATATACCTTTTTAAGTGGCACTGTAGTCAGTACCATAATGTCTTATGCTTTAGAATGTTTTTAACACTCACAGTGTCATATTTTATATTCATAAAGATGAAATAAGAAACCAAAAATTTGCGCACGGGCGGGACTTGAACCAGCAACCTTTTGGCAAACCGGGCCAAACGCTCTTACCAATTGAGCTACCGTGCTGTTAGTCCGACCCTGCGAAATTTGTGGTTTCTTATGAAAACGTCAATTGCGTGACGCTTAGCGCCATCTAGCCGTCTGTTTTTTATGAAACAGATGGTCCAAGCAGTTATTCTTTACAGAATAAATTCAACTTGGAAATTGATGTCGCTTCGCTATCTAATGCTTTAGAATGTTTTTAACACTCACAGTGTCATATTTTATATTCATAAAGATGAAATAAGAAACCAAAAATTTGCGCACGGGCGGGACTTGAACCAGCAACCTTTTGGCAAACCGGGCCAAACGCTCTTACCAATTGAGCTACCGTGCTGTTAGTCCGACCCTGCGAAATTTGTGGTTTCTTATGAAAACGTCAATTGCGTGACGCTTAGCGCCATCTAGCCGTCTGTTTTTTATGAAACAGATGGTCCAAGCAGTTATTCTTTACAGAATAAATTCAACTTGGAAATTGATGTCGCTTCGCTATCTAATGCTTTAGAATGTTTTTAACACTCACAGTGTCATATTTTATATTCATAAAGATGAAATAAGAAACCAAAAATTTGCGCACGGGCGGGACTTGAACCAGCAACCTTTTGGCAAACCGGGCCAAACGCTCTTACCAATTGAGCTACCGTGCTGTTAGTCCGACCCTGCGAAATTTGTGGTTTCTTATGAAAACGTCAATTGCGTGACGCTTAGCGCCATCTAGCCGTCTGTTTTTTATGAAACAGACCGTGCGCAAATTTTTGGTTTCTTATTTCATCTTTATGACCATAATGTCTTGTTATTCTACGCTGTAATGAGAAATTAAAGCCCATTTTGCTGTAGAACGAGTCGAGAATAAAAATCAAGATGAGTCGTATATGAAATCTGTTTAGAAACAAACCCTTCTCAATCCAGTGACACAATAAAGCAATACCTCGACGCGGTGTTGGACAGTAAAAAGCGGTAGGCGACCATCAATCATTGCACAGTCCTTTCCTTTTTTCGAGTTGCATGTACTTACTAATTACACACTATATTTCTTACTTATTGTCAGCAATGATAGCTTTATACATTAGTTCTTTAAAAAAAAGGAACATAAACAATGATCCTTGCAGTCGGGTAAACATAGCTTACTTTTTTTATTAGGTAGCCAGACATTTGGCCACGATTGCACCTGATGTTAAGTGACAATGCAGCCTAAGATCGACAATGTCTGTTCACTTCCTTCTTGTAAGTAAACGACTAAATTGCAGTTGCCAGGGAACAACTCTGCTGGCAGCGAATTGCACTCCCTAGGTACTGCTTGGGAGTGAAAGAAATGTGGATAGAAATCCTTAGGTCCGTATCGATGGTATCTCTATGACACAACATAGAAATAACCTGTTGAAGACCGACAGACACGCTAACCTTCGCTTATGGTCTAGACTCAGCAATTTATTTCCGAAGAGATCATCATTCATTAGTAATTTGACACGAAACATTTTTATACTCACTAATTTACATAATCAACGTTATCTCGTAAAATTTTTTAGACTCGTATTTGTTATCAATAGAGCGTTAAATCTACATCGTACATTATTTATTTAGTAGTCATAATGTCACGAGTGGCGCCAAACAATTCAAGTGGTTTGTAATCAAAAGCTTATCGCGTTGACGGGCGTTTTATATCGCGGTGTTACCCACTAACCTAGCGAAATGATAACAATGATCAATGTGGTATAGTTTTTGGTAGAATGTGGCATTGATTGATGGTAGAGCAGCTAGATTGTTTAAGATAAGTTGGCAAGATTTAGGTGTTAAAAATGTGCAATTGCATTGAGCCGTGAAAGTGATAATCAGGTGCTTTACTGATTTTTATCACAAGATTACACTGGATGCAGACCGCACAAAACCGGTCGATGTGGAAAGCCGTTGGGGAGGTCTATGTTCAGCAGTGGACGTCCTTTGGCTGATAGTGATGATGATGATGCTTATTCAATACATTAATAATTTTAAAATCAGGAACGATAAGACAGATAAGATTTTGTGTGACATGTTCAACTTTTTATCTGTATGCCAATTGAAAATGTCCGGTTTGGTGAAATATCATCTCAATACCGATTCGTGCGTGGCCATTGTACAACAAAAAGTATACTGGTTTGCTAGTCTAACAAAGATTCGAAGATGGTTTGATTTAATCAGAGGAAAAATCACCAGCCAACGCACGGTTTATGACTTATGTAATAGACGTGAATTGTTATTGTAGATAAGATAACTGAAACACGGCCGACATTTGATACTGTGCTTATTTTAACGTAAATAATAATAATAATAAATAAATCATTTATTCCATTTAAAACAGTTACAGTTACTAGTTGACCAAAACTCCCTTTTAGGAAAGAAATATTCCTGTGCCAGGGAGTATGGCTCTTCTTTAGCTTAAAAAAGTAAACATTTGATTTACATAAAAGAAAAAAAAAAGAAAAAGAAATGGTAACAAAAGCAATTGAGAAAACAATTTAAAACAAACGAGGAATCTGTAGTACAATATTACATGCAAACTTTGAATTTGTAACAAAATAAACAATATTATCATATTCGGGGGTACACAAATAACTTTTTGCATTGCTAGGCGCTTGTACCGTGGTAACGCGTCAAGTTTTGCTGTTAGTGATTAGGGTGTGGTACAAGTGAGTAGCGGTTGCCTTAATAACAATAACAGTAAAGTGGTTTCACATTTCGTGTAAGTGCATAAGTGCAAGTGGTGTGTGTGTGTGTGTGTGTGTGTGTGTGTGTGTGTGTGTGTGTGTGTGTGTGTGTGTGTGTGTGTGTGTGTGTGTGTGTGTGTGACATATGTGTTTGTGTTATGAATGTCTGTTTGTATGAGTGCTTTTTTTAGAGTAATATATATTTTATATCACTACTCAGTATATTTTAAAATATGTTCCGTTTCATTGTAACCGATTGCATTCAGCCACTCAGTCACTATCTTTTTACAGTCGTAGTAGTTAAGGGGGTAAATTTTGAGTATTTTATTTATATTATTGTAGACATGAGCAGACTGCCTTGTAAATTGGATTTTTGCAAAGGATGTTTTGCAATCACACAGTTGTGCTACTTTGTGTTTCCTTCTTTTATTCATAAGTTTGTTATCATATTTTAAAGTTTTGTGGACCTTTAATGTAATTAATAGAAGGTATAATTTTCTTACAGAGAGTAATTGTGTACTATTATAAAGCATATGAGTTGGGTATCTGCGGGGCCTAAAATCCATAACTTTAAGTAGTGACCGCTGTGCTCTTTCGATTTCAAGGAACTTAGTTTTGCCAGTCCCACCCCATATAGTTATACCATAGCCCAAAACTGACTGCGCCAATGCTTTATAAATAGTTTTGATTAATTCTTTGTTAGTGACATGCCGTAATGTTTTAAAAACCCAAGTTAATTTCCTAATCCTTTTACTCACATACTCAATTTGTGAATGCCAAGATAATCTCTGGTCCAAATATATACCTAGATATTTAGTTTTATTTACTTTATTTATCAAGGGACAGTTACAATCCGTGTGACATTGTGACAGGTTATCATTCAAGTGTAACTTTATACTAAAGTTTGAATCCGGCTGTGATCGGTTGTATATGGAAAAGCACAAAAAGTTAGTTTTGAACGTATTTAATGTGAGCAAGTTAGTTCTAAGCCATCCAGCCACTTTCGAAAGACCCAGCTCAGTTTTAGCTTTAACACTATCCCATGTTTTATCAGAAAATACAAGTGCAGTGTCATCCGCATACGCAACTACTTTGGCACAATCGAGTTTTAAATTACATAAGCTATTAATATATACTAAAAAGAGGGTTGGCCCCAAGACACTGCCCTGAGGCACACCAAATGAAATAAGTGTGTCTTTGCTGACATGTTCTCCAATTCTAACTCTCTGTGATCGGTCACTTAAATAACTCTTGAATAACATCAGTGCATTATCCCTGATACCAATAATTTCCAATTTTCTAACAAGAATGGGAATGGATACAGTGTCGAATGCTTTTTGCAAATCTAAAAATACGGCCAAACACTTTTCCCCACAGTCCATTTTATTAACAATAAAAGAAGTAAGGTCTAATATAGCATCATCCGTCGATTTACCATGACGAAAACCGTATTGAGCTTTAGATAGAATGTTGTATTTTTCGAGATAGTTTATGAGTCTATTATTTAGCAGCTTTTCTAATATTTTTGATATTGATGGCAAGACAGAGATTGGTCTATAATTGCCAAGTATACTTTCATCCCCACTCTTGTAAACCGGAGTTATAATCGATTTTTTAAGTAAGAGTGGAAATATGCCTTATTTAAAGCAGAGGTTAGTTAAATGACATATAATGGGTATCAATTCATTTTTAGCAAGTTTTATGAAACTTGATGGGATGTTGTCCCAACCAGAAGCTGAGCTAGATTTTAAGCTTATAATGACATCATTTACTTCTGCGGGATCTGTGTCTAGCAGGACAAACGAGTTGGGCTGCACACCCATTTCGTTATCATATCTTGGAAATTCCTTATTAAAATTCTGAGTTATATTTTCAGCAAGCTTTTTACCTACAGATGCAAAGTATTCATTAGCATGATCTACAGAATCTAAGGGAGACGTCATTATACTTAGCAGCTTGGTGTTATCAGATTTAGACGCTCTGCTAACAATTGAATTTATATTTTTCCATAGCCCTTTAGGATTACCAGAAGAGTGCAATAACAACTCTTTTTGATAATTTCTTTTTAATGTTTTTCTTAATTTGCAGCAATAATTTCGATAGCGTTTGTATGTAAGTTTCAGTATTTCATTAAAGGGGTCGCCTTGTACCATTTTTTGGAGCTTGTTTCTGTTCTGTATACATCTCAACATGCCAGCAGTAATCCATGGTTTGATTAAACGTGCATCAACGTAATTAATGATACGTTCAGCATACATTTCAAATACCAGGATTCCATTGTATCGCCAGGATGGTATCCTTTAGTTTTCTATCTCATACTTAAATATAAGAAGTCTTATGTTGTTTTTTTTTGGGGCCGATTTTACCCATGTCGAATAAGACTGATCAGGATGAATAGTATTAAACGACCGATTTTAAAATGAGATTTACTTAATTGATTGCTGACAAATCGGTAGCGTTTTAGATTTAGGAGCATTGTATTTTATTCGACAATTATTCCTTATCTGACGTTGGAAAAAATTGACTGGTCACTACTGGGATAACATCAGCTATTTTAAAGTTACTTACGCAGGCTGTGGTACTTCAAGATCAGACTCGTCGGACGCGTCCTCGATGTCGTCGAAGTTGTCTATGACTCGCCCCGAGACTTCAAGACGTCGGAGCGACCGGCCGCTGGAAGCGACGTGTCTCGCGATCTGTCGGATCAGCCTCCGAGGCAGCGGCAGCGAGGGCCGAGCGCCACGCGCTGGTGATCCACCGCGTTCGCCGCGCATTGGCGCCATCTGGAAGCAATGATGATTGAGTATAAAAAACTTAAATTTGAACTTTTTGGTCCTTTTTAGGGTTCCGCAGCCGAATGGCAAAAACGGAACCCTTAGAGTTTCGTCAAGTCTGTCTGTCTGTCCGTCCGTATGTCACAGCCACTTTATTCTGCAACTATAAACATGATACTGTTGAAATTTGGTAGGAAGATGTATCCTGTTAACCGCTTCACGATTCTTATACAAAAAATAAAAAATAATGATATTTAAGGGGGTGTTAATTTTTTTTGTCAAACCTATGCGTGTTGTCTATCGATAGGTATTTTAAAATGACAGAGGTTTCTAAAACGATTTTCTTTTAAAGTCTAACGTTTCATAGCTAGACGCTTCCAAAGTGGTAAATGGGCGTCCCCCCCATCTAACTTCTAAACTAAGCAAGTATAAATTTTGAAAATTATGATGTCGATCTTAACAAACACTTTCAACGAAAATTGGTTTGGTCGATCGATCCTGTGATCGAATAAGAAGTTTTTGAGATACAGTATATTTTCAACAACCGAAACAATAAAATTGTTCTTCATACAAACACTTGAAAAACAAAGTTATAATAATAATAATAATAATAAAAATACTTTATTGCACACCATAAACATAATTACAATGGATAGTATCTTTGATATTCGCTATAAGTACAATTTAGGCGGTCTTATTGCTTGTAGCAATTTCTTCCAGACAACCTTCAGGTAAGGAAAAGCATGAAGAATGAAAGAAGAGGCATGGCGATGAAATTATTTTAAACAAATTTGAAGTGGACAGGTTTTTATAAAGAAACATAAAAGAAGATGATAAGTGCACATTATATAAAAATTAAATGTCAATAAATGATCATAAAATACACACCATAATACAAAATATATAAACTAATACATATTTAAACACATTTACATAAAAATATATATAAATAAATAGGTAAAAATAAATGCATAATCAGTTGCAACTAGCAGATCCGAGAGCCAATGAAGAATAAAAAGGAGTAGTAAGTAAGTAAGTGGATATTGTTAAGACTAGAAATTATAAACGAGAAAGGAAAAAGGCTTTTACTTTACGTTTAAAAGTAGGCAGCGTTTTGGACTTCCTTATTGGAAGGGGCAGAGAGTTCCATAAACGGATTGCTTGTATATATGTTACGGCTAATAGCCGAAGTGCGGCTACACCTAGTTTTAGCCGGCTACAACTAGGTGCAGCCCGCCACATGCGGTTAATCTTAGGTGTATCCTACTTATCTTCGGTTACAACTAGGTTTAGCCTTCATTATAGCGGCTAGAACTAGGTTCAGCCGCACACTGGTGGTTAAACTTAGTTGCATCCCCTTTTTTAACGGCTAGTACTAGGTTTTCAGTTCAGTTAAGGATTTTGGTTTTGTTTTGAGATTTGTATCTTGCGTTTCCTGATTGGTTCGATTTTCTAATACTTTTCTTAAATTATAATATAATTATTATAGTATTTTGTGAAACTCTAAATTTCATTTAAGTTAATCTTGTTCAAATAAGTGATAGACTTTCTTGCAACATACTTTCATTTATAAGAGTTTATTGATTTTTGTTCAATTAAAACTTAGTAAAAACTTATCCTATTTGTTTTAAATAAAAATATGAGAGAAGAGAACAAAGACTTAGTTGATTTTTTCATAGTTAAATAATAAAACTTTATTTTTTATGTTTATTTTGTTATGTCTAGTTCTGTTAGTTTATGTAGAGAATATTTATAATATTTTCCGTTTTAATTACTTATAATAACGCCTTTTTTGTTAAAATATATTTGCATGTCAAATAATAAATAATAAATGTCACTTAAACATCCCTGTCTTTTATTTATTCCATGTATTTGAATCAATCGGGAAACGCAAAACTAGAATCTCAAAACAACTGAACTGAAAACCTAGTTCTAGCCGAGATAAATAGGATACACCTAATTTTAACCACCAGTATGCGGCTGTACCTAGTTCTAGCCGCAATAATGAAGGCTAAACCTAGTTGTAACCGAAGATAAGTAGGATACACCTAAGTTTAACCGCATGTGGCGGGCTGCACCTAGTTGTAGCCGGCTAAAACAAGGTGTAGCCGCACTTCGGCTATTAGCCGTAACATATATATATTTGCTGTCAACATAATATTGTGGTATTTTACTTAGTGGAAGTAAGTGGATTCCCTAATTCAGTTAAAGTTGGCACGGAACCCTCAGTGCGCGAGTCCGACTCTCACTTGACCGGTTTTTTTCGTTTCAAAAATCGGACTACGTGCTCTTCCACATAAGGTCGCATCGCGACGGTCGCGCTCTGAAGCTAAATAGGTACTTCTCAAGAGCAGCGCAGCAGCGTCGAGACACGTGTTATTAAGTAACTTGTGTTTACATGTAGACCCATAATTACCATTAACACAACACCTTACCACTACTTTGGGGCAGTTGTGGGCTAATTAAACTCAGTTACTAGTTTATGACAAAGAGTAACACGATGGCATCTGCTGCTGTTATGCTGCCGCCGCACTGCTTGCGACGTAATGTGAAGGAGCCGTAAAAGTAAACTATGGCAAAAAGAATGTAGAAGTAGAGATGGTCACTACAAGATCTTTTTATCGCCATAGTGAGTGGCGGAAACATAAAAAAAGAGAAGCTTTTATTGTGTCGCACCCTTTACTTATACTAAAGTCGTGACTACGGATAACTGTACTTGTTTCTGAAGTTTACGCGAATATCACTTATGGAATAAAACACTATTTAACGGATATTTCTCGCGATTTAGACTTAATTATCTAAGAAACTGCATTCAGCGTAGACACCATTTTTCATTTAGTTTTTTTTTAAAGTTGCTCAATAAATATAAAGATATACACACCGATCGTACAGTTATAATTGGTGCCAACAATAAAATAATACTGATCATATGTACCTAATATGTAAAAATGTATCCTTAAACATACAGTGTTAACTAACGTAACCAACGCAACGTTCACCTAGTTTATATAGCAAAGTCAGATGGAAGCACCCTAATCGATGCATCTAGGCACATGCAGTAGCGTGGGCCGTCACACATCGCAACGCTTTAAAAATACATCAGAAACGCTGAAACATTTTTACGAACGCATTTGATGTCTCAGCTCAAGCAACAAATATACAGGATACACCGTATGTCATACATATAGGTTTAGGTAAACGAATGTGTTTTGGGGAGGATAGGACGTGGATGATATCAGATTACAATAGGGTCCGACAACCTTACCCATTTCAGAGCAACATATCGAATTAAAATTATACCATAATAATGATCGGTGTATGAAACCATCATGTATTAGTTATTAATTATGTAAATGGAATAAGACGGAAAACTGAAAACGATCCGATAATGGAAAACGATCTTCGGAATCGATTAATAATTCCAATGACTTATCAAAGCGTGATGTATTTAGGGCAATTAGAATCGATAGTGTCAGTTAGGTTCATTGCAATCGCATAAGTTCTTGGACAATGAAACATCTAATTGGATGACTGAATTTTTAAACACTAACATGTACGTGAACACTTATCTTGTTAGCTTTGGCCATTAAGTATTGGTTTCTACAGGTTTTATCTATACCAGGGATGCACAAACTTATTAAGACTAGGGGCCACTCGGGCAAATTATGAACTGATGGCGGGCCGCCAGAAGTATAGGTAATTAAAGACAATAAAGAATTGATAATTATGTATTAAAATTGAAAAAGAATTTATTAATTTGAAGCGTGGCACTGCAAAGTGCTTACAATCTTTTTTATATTTGGCTCAAATTTACTTGTAGCAACACGTAAAACTGCTTCCAAACTTTCATTTGCAAGGCGGTTTCGATTTTTTGTTTTATTATTATTTAGTATTGAAAAGGTTTGTTCACATATATAGGTAGAACCAAATAAGCTGGCACATTTCAGAGCGTTTATGCGCAACTCTTTGTACGTATTTTTATCAATGCAGCGGTAAAAGTTCAGCAAGTCTCCTTCGTTGAATTTGTTGCGTAAATCTTGGTCGTTTTGAATGTCGATAATTTCTAACTGCATTGAATCTGGCGCATTTTCAACTGAAATCGTGAAAGGATTGCTGAATATGTCCAACAGAGGTTTCACTTTTTTAAACTCCGAAAATCTTTCTTAAAAAGATTGAATCAAAATATCTAGCTTTTCTACATAACTGAAATTAATCGCAGTTTTGTTGAATTTTTCAGCCATTTTCTTATAATTCGGAAAATGATTGTAATTTCCAGAATTCAATTGCGATCTGAAAAGTGTCAGCTTGCATTGAAAGGATGATACGTGAGCGTAGAGCTGGGATATCAGTTGATTTTTGCCTTGAAGCCGTGTGTTCAAGACATTCAAATGATTTGTAATGTCAACTAAAAAAGCCAAATCACACAACCAATCAGGATTTTTAAGTTCCGGGACATCCTTTTGCTTTTCCGCCAGAAATATTCCAATTTCTTCTATTAAATTTAGAAATCGTTCCAGGGTCAATCCACGACTTAGCCACCTTACTTCTGTATAATACAGTAAATCTCCATATTCGCTTTCGATGTCATCAAGGAATTGTTTGAATTGCCTGTGATTGAGTCCTCGTGATTTTATGAAATTTACAGTCGAAACTACCACTTTCATGACATTTTGAAATTCAATTTTTTTAGAACAGAGGGCTTCTTGGTGTATAATGCAGTGAAACTGCATGAGATCTTCAGCGTTTATGTTTTTTTCTTGCAGATGCTTTTTCAGCAAAGTAACTAGCCCAGAATTGACACCAATCATCGAAGGAGCACCGTCAGTGGCAACTCCCGATAATTTTGATAAGTCCAAATCAGTTTTTGAACACTCATCCAAAAGTACATTGAGTATATCAACTCCTCTGGTTTGACCTTTCAATGAACACATTCCTAACAACTCTTCTAAGACTTCAAAATCTTGAGTAACACCTCGTATGAATATGAGAAGTTGAGCTGTGGAAGTAATATCAGTGGATTCGTCGAGTGCTAATGAAAAAAATTCAATGATCTTAGTTTTTTCATTTAATTGTTCCGCAATATTACCTGACAAAGACATAATACGTCTTTGGATAGTCATACGATTCAGTTGAATTTTCTCAAACTTTTTTGCTTCTTCTGGACACATTTTCTTAGCGGCAATTTCTATGCATTCTTTTACAAAATCCCCATCATTGAAGGGGCGACTGCGCTTTGCTATCATTCGAGAAATTTCATAACTAACTTCTGTAGCTGTTTCTGAATCTTGGATGGGTTTTGTAAACATAGCTTGCTGACCAATAAGCTCCCGTTTTAAAGACAACATTTTTTGCTTTCTTAATTCGCCTGTAAACTTGGTAAAAGTAGGATGCTGCGTTTCATAGTGCCTTTTTACATTATATTCCTTTGCAATCGCAACAGAATTCTTGCAAATTAAACAAACGATTTTATTATGCGACCATACAAAAAAGTATTTCTCAGTCCAAATTTCTTGAAACTGCCGATTTTCATCTTTAACCTTACGTTTTTTACTAGGTCCTGGCTTGTCCATGTTGCGTTCTAATCCTGGCTAGGATTAACACAGCACCTAAAAACAATTACAGTACCTACTTAAATTACCCATCCTTTTTTAAATTAGCAAAAATAATTGATTTAAATAGGTAGGGAAACACTTATTAATAACAGAGTTTTACTTACGATTTCACAACACAATTATACACGGCACTTGACGGGAAATCTACGTTGAATGTGGATCAAAATATATGACACCGGCTAGTCGAGTTAAAATCTACACTAGAACTATTGACACTTCACTCAAATTAAAACCGAACTATGGGTCGCTGCGGTTAGCGTGGCTTTTATACCGCGCGTATAGAGTCGAAAACTGTCTGGAGAAATCTCGAAACCGACTCTGGAAGCTTCGTGTATCTACCTACGCGAGCAATCGGGAATTCGTGCACTTAAGAGCGCGCGCGCGAGATTCAAATTACTTTTCGAACATATTTTTTTTGGTTTTATTCTGGAATAGAATTCAATATTTTTCGAATGTACGAGAGTATTATTTTTGCTGTCGGCGGGCCACCAGTATTCGACCGGCGGGCCGCAAGCGGCCCGCGGGCCGCGGTCTGTGCATCCCTGATCTATACTAATATTATAAAGCTGAAGAGTTTGTTTGTTTGTTTGTTTGTTTGAACGCGCTAATCTCAAAAACTACTGGCCCGATTTGAAAAATTATTTTTACGTTGGATAGTCCATTTATCGAGGAAGGCTTTAGGCTATATAACATAAAGATACAACTCATAATACCACAGCAGAAATGAAAAATGTTGCGAAAACGGGAGAAAGATATTCCTTTTGAGAGCTTCCGCTGCATACGCTGCGGAAACCGCTTAAGTTACACAAAACTCATGTATGACAGGATTGTTCAGCATTAAGAGTTCTATAGTAAAGTCCGCGACAACATATGTCTATCTTTTATGGTTGACTTACTACAACCTTTTTTATGTTAATACATTTGTAAAAAAATAATGCATTATTTTTAGAGGTGTATTATACACACAGGTATTTATTCTTATCAAAATAAATACATTCATCATCACGAGCATTTCATTTAAAACCAAGTTGCCCTTTTTATCATTTGATTTCAATAAATATCTTAGGAGCTATCACAGTTTTAACATAACTCCGCACCAAAATAATGTTCGCAGCTTAAGTACAACGTGCGCTTGCGCTAATATATTATAAAGCTGAAGAGTTTGTTTGTTTGAACGCGCTTATCTCAGGAACTGCTGGACTGATTTGAAAAAATATTTCTGTGTTGGATAGCTTATTTATCGAGAAAGGTTTTAGGATATAAAACATGACGCTGCGACGGGAGGGGAGGGAGCAAACTCAAAACGCGCGGACGAAGTCGCGGGGGACCGCTAGTTTACAAATAAACAAGTCGGTGTCAGAAGTTTTGTTCGGATCCTGTTTGGGAAGCCTTAGTATGATATTATGTCATCAGACCAAACGGATGGGTATAGCGAACTAAAGACTATTTGTATTACGTGGATGAAGTTTTCATTATCAGAAATGGACTAGACATTACAAATTATTAGACATATCAGAATAAATAACAGACTACATTAGCTGGTGACGGTGAAACGTCTTACGCAACGGCACATTCAGCCGATAAACTGAATCCACATGAAAAACTCGCTCAGTTCAGCATCGATATAATTTATCGCGTTACCTAGTGGTACAATCACCTAACGTTTGGCGACCTTGGCATAGTAGCGGACCGCTAAATGTTTCTAAAACCATGTCCACATTGCATGTTTAAAATTACCGTCTTGAAAATGCGACGCGCGAGACGACACGCAAAATTAAACACGGGCCGATGTGGCGCTCGGTAATTTAGTTCGCTGAAATATTCAACAGGACGAGCACAGGAAAATAAAGGACGTCACTTACTTAATAGCTTTTTCTGATAATAAAGGTGCGAATACTAAGAAGAAGCAACGAGTTTTGGTTTGTAGGTTAAACGCTAGCATGCAATATAGATACGCCTTATCAATTACGTATTCTTTGCTTTTCACAGCGCACACGTAGATTAACAGAGAATGTGTAAACAGGTTCCGCGTTGCGTCGTTATGAGCTGAAAATGTAAAACGTAATAGATTGACGCCAATGTTATCACGGATTTAGCGTCAGACAACAGTCTAACTATTTTAAAAAAAAAAACGAATACGAAGTCAGCTCCTTGAAGATATTCGCAAGTTGGTATAGAATTTTTGTGCTTATCATATTGGAGCATTCTGTTATCAGAGGTTTACATAATAAATATGAGTTATGTTTCAGACTCATGCTTCGTGTGACTTTCATTGGTTAATTTTATCACGTGCGTGTTTTGGTTAGAGTAGGTGCATGCTGAACAAAAAAGCAGCAAGTATTTGGTTCAACATACATAAGGTTATAAGTATAAGATAATCATATGATGATGATATGACTATATTTATATCAAGTTTTATGAAATATTCTATTAGACGACACTGAGTATGTTTTTGTTATTTATGAGAAATGTCTGCATATAATACACCAAGGATAATTAATATTAAATTATAATTAAATCAACAACTTTATCAGTAATAAGTTATGAATTTTTGACCTTTTAACAAGATATAATACTGGAAAATCATCTCAGTGGGAAGTGTCTCATCATTGTAGTAGTAAGGAAAACCTCAATTTATTAACCATAACATTTTAGAGGTAAAAGCTTCAAATAATGTAATGTTATGGTCTTGGTTGTTATATCAAAACTTAAGGAGGAAAAGAACATTGTAAATCCCAAGCCTTTTTTAATGTAAAATAAACAAATTCAAATTAACTTTATTCCATCATCAAACAATACCTAAATGAAAGTTAAAGTTTCTACATTAGGTCACAGAAAAGAGAACTATGTACAGTGGGCTAACATGCTAAAGTAACACAAATTATCATTGAGGTAAAGATTACATGGCCTTCATATCTGAGATATGATATTTCAGCAAAGAAAGCTACTGCTAGTTATGATTAGAAATAATTGTAACTACTACTACATGACAAACAGAACTAGCGTGGGGAGGCAGACAAGAATACAACCACTAGAAATAAATACTAATTAAGCTCAAACTAGAGCATTGTCTCTGGGGGATAATTAAATTTAGAAAACTTACAGGAAGTGTGAACCGTAACTAGGTCACACAAAGGTCTAAGGCTATTTTTATAACACTATGTATGCTTTGTTAAAAGAAGAGATTTATGAACTGCACTACATACAAATCAAGGTCATTACTTCAGAATTAATACAGTAACACAAAAAGTTCTTATTAGATAAATACTCCCTAAAAGAAGTAGAATACTAATTCAAAACAAACAAGCACCTTTTTAATTGGATAACTGGTTTTGTTATGGGTCTGACTCCTTAGCAACGTAAGCAGAATAAAATCCACTGCAAAGTGTTTCAGGGGTGATGTAACAACTATTTACCATGAGTATGTTTTTGTATTCATTGGGTCAGCAGTGGCGTCAACAACGTGTTGCTAGGAAACTAAGGTACCGTCCAGGCATCGCCAGCGCGACGACCGCGTGCGCGATTGCGTCGTGCGCTGCGCGTCGTGCTACGACGTGGAAGTCGCCGCGTGCAACCCCATATGCACGTGCCCAACTAATGGCCCACGCGAAGGGCCATTACATAACTGCAGGGATACAGCACGCTTCCCGAAACGACGCGGAGGACGCCACAAACGTTGACTAACACCCGTTCCATATTTAGAAGGAGCGCCACTGAATGCGTCTCGACGTCCCTCAATACGCGTCTTGTCACATTTTTAGAACCGCATGTAAACGATACATCACGCACTGATCCAGGGGCACTACACAGACGCAACGTGATACCTTGCCACGCTATTTCAGGGTGCAAAATCCAAAATGCGTAATAAAAACCAAGTTTATTGCATGGACACACTGAGCTACTTTGCGACGATAAACAAGAGTATTATTATTGTTAAAGCGGCAGCTTTAGGGACTCACCTTTCTTAGGAAGCTTGTAATGATGAACACTTATGAATTAATAACAATAAACAGCAATAGCATTCCGCGACCTCCGTACTTGCAATCAAAATCAACACGCAACAAACATCTCCTCAACACCCAATCAAACCATAGACTACAGAGAAACCTACATAAATAAACATATGATTTGATAACCGGATATGGGTTTCCTTGTCTATACTTACAGAGGTCGTCAACATTTTTTGGGATTACATGTAAAAAGTAGCAGCTACTTCATCATTCTAGTACTTAATACTTTAGCATTTATCTGGTTACCAACCGCAAACATATAGCTCATTTAATAGCAATTATTTTCATATTGATTTCACTTTATGTACTAAGTATTTCATACAAAATTAATAAAGAAAATAGTAAGCGTTTAATTTCTTTGGACGAGAATTTAATAATAATTAAATTTAAATTTATTTTTTGTTTCTAGGAAGATTTTAGAAATATCGATATCGATAAATATTATCATAACTGTATGACTTGACAGTTAGTCAATAAATTGGCAACAACGTCATTGACCAAAAAGAAGAAAACACGTTAAACTTGACGTGGACTAAAGTAGCTGGCCCACTTTGAAGAGAAATACTTAAACATTTCTTAAATTTTGCTGCATTAAAAGTCAATGAACTGATTTGTTAAAAGGCTAGATGTGTGATTCTTAAAAGAAGATGGCCCTAAATATCGTAAGTGCATACTTTTTCATAGAACAAGGATCGATGTGACAGCCAAATTTACAAATCATCAAAGTGTTTTACAGTTCTAATGCGACCCCGGTTTTTAATTTTGCAGAAAATGTACGGGACATTGTGTGCAGTTCTATTACCTTTGCTGTTAGTTCAGCGTTCAGATGCTGCGGCAGTGATATCCATCGATTTGGGGTCCGAATGGATGAAGATCGGCATTGTGTCACCTGGTGTCCCCATGGAGATTGTGCTCAATAAGGAGTCGAAGAGAAAGACTCCGGCTGTCGTCGCGTTTAGAGACGACGTGCGAACATTTGGGGAAGATGCAGTAACAGTCGGTGTCAGATTCCCCAAAAATTCATACAAGTATCTTCTGGATTTGCTTGGGAAACCTTATGATCATCCGTTTGTTCAAGCATACAGGTTAGTACACATGTTTATCTATGAAACCATTCAAACATAACCAATAAAATGCAGTTATAATTTGCATGGTCAATTAAATATTCTGAAATCACTTCCACTAGCATACTCAATTGCACTTTTTGCATCATTTCTTTTTTACACACACAATGAGTAATATATTAGTGAATAATTTGCATTGTTGTCAAGAAATTTTTTGCAAATAAATGTATTATGAATCAACATGGTGTGGTCCACAAAATAATTAACCATTTGGTCTTACAGGGAAAAATACCCATACTACGAGATTGTGGCCTCACCGCGAGGCACTCCTGAGTTTGTGCATGATGAGAAGACCCGGTTTAGCCCAGAAGAGCTGGTGGCTCAGCTGTTGGCTAAAGCTAAGGACTTTGCTGAAATAAGCCACGGTAAGTCTACATAGAAATAATCCATCATTTTTTCTTTTAAAGAAGTACCTATTCCAATAAAAAGATTAATTATAGTTAAATTTATGTTATTAAAATATCAAGTATATTAACAGTTTTATGATCATGCATCAACTAGGATTATATTAATGATTGAAAACATTATCACCACGCATTTACTGATTTGAGATAGCACTTGCTAATTTGAAACCACTCAGCCAGTGTCTGGGTTAAAGAGTGGTCTAAGTATTCATTCTGATTGTGAAGACCCTAATTTTAATTTAATTTTAAATGCTCTATGTTTTTTGAATTGCAATGCTCAACCACTTTGCTTTTTCAGTGCAATAATCTTAATCACACAACAAAAATGTTGTTATAATATTTTTCTAGTTTTCCATATAATATCTAAATAGTGTGTCTATAACTGATTTCAATTATATCTGCCTTAGGTCAACCTATTACTGAATGTGTGATCACGGTGCCGGGTTACTTCAACCAGGCAGAACGCCGAGCTATGAAGGAGGCTGCAGCTTTGGCTGGGCTCAATGTCCTCCACCTGATCAACGATTACACAGCCATTGCTATCAACTATGGAATATTTAGGAGAAAGGTTTGTTTGATTGGAATTTTATTATTTTGGTATATGACCTGTGAGGACTTATTCCTTTATTTTATAGCATTGGTGAACAACATTTTCATTTGGATGTGTTGAAAATATTTGTTCAGCTTTATCAGTGATCAGTAAATTTTCTGAATTAATTTGCACTTTACACAGGGTGTTGTTTAGGTCAGTGACATCCAACTCAGGGATGATAATATGAGTTATGCTAATTAAAAAAAAATGTTTTTTTTTTAAATTCTGAGCTAGTTTTATACAAGAAATCCTCTTCACAAAATCAAAAAAAAATACAAAACTAATGAGAAAACTCGCACCCTAGCGCGTAGCTAGGGCTTATCTACGAAATACTATGCGATAGCTAGTAAGCTATGAAGAGGATACCTGGTGTTGTTAGTTTTAACTCAATTACTGTACCCCATAAAAAAATGATTTTGTGGGTTTTTTTTCCATTTCAAAAATAAAATAAAATAGTTTTTTTTTTGGCATCAGTGTCGTTTGTATAGCCACCCCTGAGTTGCTCGTCGCTGACCAAAATTACACTCTGTATGTTTTATAAGTAAACACTCACAGTCTTATTTATAATAACACAAACAGTCAAATAAATCTATTTAGCTATAACACTGTTTTGTCACTTTCTGTCAAATGATTACAGCACGAAAAAAGAACAAGACAAAACCGTTTAATAGTTAAAACAGGTTTATTAGACTATTTGCGTTATTATAAATAAGGGTTTCACAATGTGTATCCAAAAGTGAGTTACAATAGCTTGATAATAACTTACACAGTCTAAAGTTCCTTTAAGTGCGCCTTTACATTATAGTGACATCAGCGAAAGCCCTTACAAAAAAATGCTGCAATTTATGCATGTATGAAATCATTAGCAGCGTGACTGTCACGCGTTGGCAGCTCTTTTAAATTCGCCTAAACGTGAAAGCGCTCTAACTCCAATTTTAAGAAAAGTAATAATTACTGTATCTTTTGCCACGTGCAGGAAATAAACGAGACAGCATGGCATGCGTTGTTCTTCGACATGGGCGCTGCGTCCACCAAGGCTGCGCTTGTGGAGTACAAGACCGTCAAGATAAAGGAGAGGGGCTACGTCGAGACTGTTCCTCAACTGCAGGTCTTGGGAGTTGGTTTTGACAGGTAAAGAAACACTTACAATGAGTTGCTTAAACTCATCCAATAGTTTTTCAACAATGAGAGGTAGGTATACTCATTTTGAAGTATGTCAATAAGCCAGTTAAGGATTTTTCTTCTGCTCAAATGCCGATAGGTAAGATGAATGTTATTTGCAAGTAAAAAAAATAATGGATATGAGTAAATAGCTAGGCTTCTGGGAAAACCGAGAAGAAGATAGAAGATGAGAAGTAGGGACATATGCACAATGGTGGAACCATGCAGCTTAGTGTGGAATACACCCCAGGTAAAGTTACTAATAAGTAGATACATTGGTTTGAATATTTTAAACACAGTATTATTTTAAGATTAAATAAGAAACAGTCAAATAGGATTTGAACCCACCGAACCCACCTTTTTACCAACCGAGTCACCATGCAGGTAATCCACTTGTGCGAAATTTTCGGATACTTTTTTAATCTTAAAAAGCGTGTAACTTTAAATGCGCAAAACCTGAAAATAGTTTGATTGAAATAACGAGCAGAATCGGTTGAACCACTTTTAATATGGGTCTCGTTATTCCAAAAATCTTCATTAAAATGTTGCCCTATTTATTAATAAGACAATCCATCCCGCTCGCAAATCGCCAAAATACGTAAAAGCAATGGTTAGTTTTTTATAACCGTACATAGTAATAACAATAATGTCAGCGCGGCGCAGCGGTGGTCGATATAACTACCGACTCGACAGAGCGTTGTCTGCAGAGCCAGAAATGATCAGAGGTGCCAGTAAAACTAAAGCACCCTTAAATTATTGTTTTTTTTTTCTTTTAGAATTAGGTTAATTGGATTAAAAATAATTTGCGGTGTCTGAGGTTTTGCGCATTTAATATTACACATTGTATGGATTTGTCATTAAAATATAAGTAAACTACTCGTAATACAGGGTGCCTTGTAATTCGACGTATTCCTCTTGGCATGTGATAATACATCTAATTTCCAACAAAATTAACCCTAATGTCCCAATATTGGTATTGGGACATTAGGGTTAATTTTGTCAAAATAAATCCAGTTTTCTACAAGTATCGACCAAATTAGAGAATCAAAATAAAATTTTGAAATCCCTTGCTATAATGTTTGACATTCGTGCCAGTACTAGTATTAATAAATGTAAGTTGATGTGTTGGTAATTGATCAAAATTCAAACAACTTAATTAAAAACACTAGCATTTTATTTTATGTTTTTTTTTTTGCAGTTAAAGACAGTAAAGTCAAAGTTAAAAGATTGAATATCTCGATAACGAGACACTTTGGTATTAGGGCCATTAGGGTTAATTTTGTTGTAAAAAAATGTATTATCACATCCCAAGAGGAATACGTCGAATTACAAGTCACCCTGTATAAACTCCAGGACCCTCGGAGGGCACGAGATGACCCTTCGTCTCCGCGAGCATCTGATCAAGGCTTGGGAGAAGAACGGCGGAGGCGACGTTAGGGCTTCGCCCCGTGCCATGGAGAAGCTGCTCCGTGAGGCCGAGAGGCTGAAGGTGGTGCTGTCCGCTAATACTGAACATTATGCCCAGATTGAAAGCCTGTTGGATGACAAAGATTTTAAGCAGTTGGTGAGTTTGACTTGTTTTATTATCACGCTTATATTAGCATCACTTGTAACTATGTATGTAAGAAAATCTTTGAATCTCAATTCGACCCACTTCCCGGTCTTCGATTTGGATGAAATTTTGCACATGCTCTGAGTTCTGATGACAATACATGCTATAGCTAAGAAACGTCATTACAAATCCAATATGGTGGCTTCCACTTTCCGGCGAACAGTGTTATTTGAAATGCACCCCATGATATGGGTATCAAATGAAATGGTTTGCTGTCAGGAATTCGAAAAAAAATGACACGTGACTTAAAACAAAATGAACCTTATAACGAAGCTCAAAATCACACCGCAAGCGATGGAGAGGGCTATGCTCGGTTCTCTACGAGTATTGATTGGAAATGAGGAGATACGTAAAATAATTAAGTTAACGGACATAGCCCTGAGAATCAGCGCGACTTAGGACGTCCACCGACAAGACGGACAGACGACCTTGTAAAGATCGCAGGACCAAACTGGATGCAGACTGGTTCTGATCGGTTTCTGTGGAAAACCGTGGGGAAGACCTATGTTCAGCAGTGGACGTCCTTTGGCTGATAATGATGATGATTTCATATGACACATAACGCTAACCAAAACTTATTAGGATATTGTGAAACAGGCCGTAAAGGTACAACAATGTAAAAGCTACGACATACTCATAAATACATTTTATTTCAGTTAAAAGACTGTAATTATTCCTTAAACCAAATCATCATGCAAATCTTCAGTAAACAAACCAGTTGTGTTTGCTTGGCAGGTTAAAAATTTAAAAGGAAATTAGTAATAAAAAGGATTTTATTGCTACATACATTTAAAAAAATAAAATATGTATTTATTACTTATATCCTAGCTAAATCATGTTTCTTTAGATATGTATTTGTAAAGTGTAATGCAATAAATAAATGTTATTAATTGAATTCCATTCATGCGTGAATTTACTGATAAGTCACACACAATTTCTAGTTGCAATTGGATAAACTATCAAGAATAACTTAAAAGCATCTTGTGCAGTGGGAATAAGTGTGATTTTGCAATATAAATTGTGATGTCACGTCAAACTAGATTTTAAACCAAATTGACATATTAGATAATTAGTTACGCCTCCTAGGAAAAACAAGTTAGAAACCGGTTAGATAACCATAATTAGAACTCAATCTCCACTCTCAGCTTTGATGGATGGATATGTTATGGACCACATGATAAATTTGCCATAATGATGATAAAATGCCCAGTGCGAGAGAGCAATTTGATAATAATTATTTAAATAATCAAATTGACGGGCATTCTACAAATTGTCCATTACCTTTTGGACAGAGTAAAATAAAAACAAAAATTAGTATTGTTTCATTTTTACTGTCACTTAAAATAAATTAAATGTAAAACAATTTAATCAGTCTTATTATGAGGATTAATAAGCATCTAATTCTACATTTGTATTTAACATATTTTGTATGTTTTTGATTTCTCGTTATTATCAAGTTGATATCTCGTATTGGGCATTTTTCATAATGACCGGGTATTGTGTAGAATGCCCCGCATTAATCACTCGGTCCATCACAGATACACCAAACCTTAGAGAAAAAAACCGAGTCTGACAGTAACTTATACACTGATGACTTGTTCTACGTGTGTTTTGTATTAAAAACTAAATATTCCTAACCCCATCTTTAGGTAACCCGCGTAGAATTAATTCGAAGAGCTATGCGCGGATCTCTGGCCCCGCGTATCGGGCGTAGTTCAGCGAGCCGTGAACGCGACGGCGCAGGCGCTAAGCTGATACTGACACTTATACACCGCTGATATCTGTAATAACTTTGTGACTATGTCGTCCTAAGATTTGTCATGACTATGTCTCATATTTAAAACAAAATATTCCAACCCCAACTTTAGGTAACCCGCGTAGAATTCGAAGAGCTATGCGCGGACCTCTGGCCCCGCGTATCGGGCGTAGTTCAGCGAGCCGTGAACGCGGCGGGCGGAGCGGGCGCAGGCGCTAAGCTGATATTGGCCGGAGGGGCCGCCAGGGCTCCCGCGGTACACGCCGCTTTGAAGGAGGCTGTTGGACACGAGCCAGCGAGGTCGATTAATGCGGACGAGGCTGCTACTATGGGCGCTGTTTATAGGTACGTTTGCAGTTATAGTCTATTTATTTTATGATGATGGCTGAGACTCTGTCATTTCGACATTTTAAGTGGTGTAATCCAATGAAATTGAACCGATATTTATCGGTCAAAGTAATCGATTAATGTCTGACGTTTTTTCGTTGTAATTTTATGTTTTATATTTTGTGTGTATTTAAATCTTTTTCCAGGCTCGGGGCCTTTATGTTACATATAGTTTTTAATCTTTTTTGACAGATAATTCTGACGGGAACAAACATTAACAAGTAGGATACCATTCATTTAAATAAATATAGCTTATTAATTAATTATTACGCCGATACCGATAATCCGGACATACACGATTGTAGACCCATTAGGTTTTGTCAATAAGTATAGTTCGAGTTTCGTTCCATGCATAATTTTCGTTTTAAAAAAAAAAAAAAACACGGTGGATCAAAATAAATGGTTATATTCAATAAGTATTGTTTTATTATATTTCGGCAGTAAAATTTAACACGGTGGATCAAAATAAATGGTTATATTCAATAAGTATTGTTTTATTATATTTCGGCAGTAAAATTTAATTTTATCTACTTTAATAAATAAGGTCAAATCGTTTAAAGTGATAATAATCTAACTGTGTATTTGTAAAAGTCATAGAAACAGGATATTATCATATCATTTTTTTTGGAAATTTAAGATTTTCATACATATTTTTTCTTCTAACAAAAAAATATCATTTTTAAAACAGAATCCTGACGATTTTAAAAGTTATCTACGTCATCGGCTTCGCCTCTCTCAATTCAATACACAATCTTTCTTTTTCTCTAATCTTATACTTAATTAATAAAAAATGAATTACTGAAAAAAAATAATATCTTAATCTTTAATTTTCTCAAAAACTAGCGTATATAAAACCCAAAGCGTTTTCTATAAAAAGTGCTCCATTTATTGTGCTAAATCAGCCCTTTCAATATTATCACTAAAAACGAGGTAACCTTAGATATTTTTGTTCTTGGAATGTAGTATGCGTAAAACGGAAGAATGTGTCATGTCAAGAAATGTCTCAGCACTCATCATAAAAAAAAATAGTCTATACAAGAGGTATGGTCGCTTATCCTTGGTTATGCTGAGATGTGAGTGGAGATGGCTACATCTGTACTCACATATCAGAATACAGTACTGGATATGCTTCTGTTATTATAGCATACACATTTTACCGTGGGGTTGATAGGCACTATAGATGTGCCCGTGCGTAACGTCCCGTTCAATTTTGAATTTTTAAAGCGTTAGTAATAAAGTTAACGGTAAACATATTTAAGTTCGATATAATTTAATAAAGATGAAATAAGAAACCAAAAATTTGCGAACGGGCGGGACTTGAACCTTGAGCGTTTGGCTGACCGAGCCAAACGCTCTTACCAACTAGGAACTAGGCTCTAGGACACTGTGAGTGTTAAAAACATTCTAAACCATTAGATAGCGAAGCGTCATCAATTTCCAAGTTGAATTTATTCTGTAAAGAATAACTGCTTGTGCCCACTTTTTCATAAACAGACGGCTAGATGGCGCTAAGCGTCGCGTAATGACGTATCCATAAGAGACCACAAATTTCGCAGGGTCGGACTGACGGCACGATAGCTCAATTGGTAAAAGCGTTTGGCCCTAGTCTTGTTCTTACTCGGACACTGATCAGAGCGCTCCGAACTAGTACAATCGATCAAAGGAACTAGTTCGGTCTTTTAGTACTATTAGTTCAATAGTCCACCGATTACTCCGACACCAGTCGCCCGTCGTACACAGCGAACATGGTCGTACGTCCAAGTCGTTCAATTTAGTACATCTTCTATCACGCTCTGGTACACGCGTCTGTTTCGTTCTCGCTTTATTAGTTCATTTTCCGTCACACTCACGCACACGCGTCTGTCTCATTCTGCCTGAATCTAGTACATCTTCCATCACGTTCACGCCCGCGCGATTGTAATCTTCCAACTCACTCTGACACTTGGAATTATTCGTTCTTACTCGGCTCGCGCGAGCTAAACTGAACTATAGACATAGGAGATTTGCATAAATGAAATGAACTGAAGACCGATTTGAACGACCAGAAGTGAATAGTTCGTACTCGGTCACAAGCATGAACTAGTTCCTAATAGTACATAGTACATGTACTACACAAGCCTATTTGGCCCGGTCAGCCAAAAGGATGCTGGTTCAAGTCCCGCCCGTGCGCAAATTTTTGGTTTCTTATTTCATCTTTATAAATATAAAATATGACACTGAGTGTTAAAAAAATTCTAAACCAATGCCTTTTCCTGCCTGTGTTTAGGGCGGCGTCGCAAGCCACGGGCTACAAGGTGGCCCCGCTGAACGTGCGAGACGCAGTGCTTCTACCGATCCAGGTCACATTCACCAGGAATGTGGACGGCACCGAGAAACTGGTCAGTACCACACTATGAATACAACGTGTCAAGTTAAATGAGCAAAACCTGAAAATTGATTGATTGGAATAACGGACAGAATCAATTAAACAACTTCTTTAGTATAGGTGTTTTTTTTAAAACATCTTCATTCAAATGTTACCCTGTCTATTTATTAATAACCTATTACGTGCACTTTTTTTTAACCTACACTATCCCACTGCTGGGCAAAGATCTCCCCCAAACTCCGCCATCTATCCTTGGCCAACGACTCCCAATCCTTGGTAAAACTGACCAAATTGTCACACCAGCGCTTTCTGGGTCTACCTGGGTCTACCTCTGCGGCGATAACCATCTGCTGGTATCCATCGCGTGACGTACACTATTACTACGTGCACTAACCCGCCAAAATACCTACTTAAACAAGCAATGGTTAGTGTTTTATGAGCGTAGATAGTAATACATAAATAAATAAATATCCTTTGGACATTCCCACACATCGCCATCTAGCCCCAAAGTAAGCTACTCAAAGCTTGTGTTATGGGTGCCAGACAACGGATATAATACTTAAATACTTTTTTTTTGTAAATACATACATGATATACATAGAAAACACCCAGACCAATACAAACAGACATGTTCATACACACAAATGTTTGTATTGTGCGGGGATCGAACAATAATAAAGTCAGCAAAGCGCAGCGACCTGGCGTTTTACCTACCGACTCCTCTCTCGACAGAGCGTCGTATGCAGAGCAAGAAATGATCAGAAGTGCCTGTAAAACTAAAATAGTCATAAAACCTTTTTTTTCTTGTTTTAGTATTAAGTCAATTGAATTAAAATTATTTAGGGTGTCTGATGTTTTGCGCATTTAACATTACACGTTGTATGTACTTGTTATATATAATTATTCTCTTGATGAATTGGTTTCTTCTTGCTAGTAAAATTATACAAAGATTCTTTTCCGTTTTCAGGAAACAGTAAGTTATTTAACATTTGTTGTTTCACTATCCTTATATTTAACCCCTTAATGCTCCTGCCTTTTTAAATTGGTAGCTAAAGTTTAAAAACAATTTCTAGTATGATCAGTTATACATTTTATTTTACTGTCATGTACTGAGAACTCCTTCGTCTCTTACTCCCATGAATAACTAAATTTAAAAATAAACTAGTGGCAGGCTATCTAGGTACAGTCGCCAGCACATCAGGGTACCCGCATTTGTTGCAAACTAATTCATATTACAACGGTACAAGACACCGCAGTGTTTACCTTGACATGCTGTTGTCTGTACAAAGGACAAGGTTCAATCGTAATCAATTTATTGTTACAGATCAAGAGAACGCTCTTCGGCCCTATGAATCCCTACCCGCAAAAGAAGGTAATCACATTCAACAAACACACAGACGACTTTAGCTTCAACGTGAACTACGCCGAACTAGACCACATTCCTTCCAACGAGCTCGTATACATCGGCACGACTAACCTCACTCAAGTAGTCCTTACAGGCGTAAGTGCAGCCCTAGCGAAACATACAGGAGAAAACATCGAACACAAAGGGATTAAAGCGCACTTCGTCATGGACGACTCCGGAATACTAAATCTCGTCAACGTGGAATTCGTTGCCGAGAAAACCGTCACGGAAGACGAAGACAAAGATAGCACCTTCTCTAAAATAGGCAACACGATCAGCAAACTGTTCAGTGCAGACCCACAAGCTAAAGAAGAAGAGAAACCAGAAGAGAAACAGCAGGAAGCAGCACCAGAAAAAAATGACACCGCTAAAGCTAATGAAACGATCACAGAGAAACAAAACGCAACTGAGACAGATAAACCCAAACCGAAGATAGTCGTGCTCAAACAACCGATCACAACTGACCAAGAAATCTTGACGCTGAAACCTTTGTCGCCAGACCAATTCAAGGCTTCGAAAGCCAAAATCAACGAACTAAACGCAATCGATAGAAAACGTGTAGAAAGAGAGACAGCGTTAAACAATTTGGAAGCGTTCGTGGTAGACGCTCAGATGAAAATTGATATGGAGGAATTCGCCGAATGCGGTACCCCTGAACAGATTGAGGAGATTAAAAAACTGTGCACCGAAACGTCCGAATGGCTCTACGATGACGGTTACGACGCAGCCACTGAACTGTTTGAGGAGAAACTGGCACTGATCAAAGATAAAACCAATCCGATATTCTATAAGAACTGGGAACATCGCGAGAGGCCCGATGCAGTCAACGCAATGAGAAGCATGATAAACAGCTCGCAGGAGTTCCTGAAACTGGCCAAGAATTTCACCAAAGAGGTCAACACGGAGAAAGATATATTCACAGATGTTGAAATCGACGTTCTAGAAAAGAGGATTGTTGAAGCCGAAACGTGGTTAACTAAATCTGTGGAAGAACAGGAAGCGCTTAAAAAGAATGAGGAAATTAAACTGACAGTAGACAGTATTAGAGAGAAGATGGCTAATTTAGATAGAGAGGTGAAATATCTGTTAAACAAGATGAAGATTTGGCGACCGAAGAAGCCAGCGAAGAAGGAAGAGGATAAGACAGAGACGGTGATAGAAGAAGAGAAAGAGAAGGCAGAGACACAAGAAGAGAGTCCAGAGTTGCCTGAAATTCAGGTAGAAGCGGAAGAAGAAGGAACAACCACGACCGCGGCGCCGCCATTGCAATTAGGAGACGGGCAGGACGAACATTCCGAATTATAATATTTGAGTGGAGTAATTTTTATTAGTCTAATTTATTTTTTAATTTGAAGTCGTCGTGACTTGTTCGCATTTCGTGCTGGTGTTACTTGGCTGGTGTTTGGTTTGGTAAAAGTTTAACACATTTACAGTCAAGTTTTGTTAATAATTAACAAGTTTTTTGGTGATTTATTATAATAAGTCAATTCTAAGCCAAGCTTACAATATTCTATCTATAACTTCAATGTCAATGTGTTAATGACCAATAAACATTACCTACAATTTGATAGCTCCTAGAATGCTATTTTGACGTTTTTAATTTTGACACCAAATGTATGGAAATAATTTTAAAATTCCTGACTTATACAATTTTCCTCTACATTTTCGGTCAAAATTATAAACATCAAAATACTCTGAGCGACTAAAATTGGTATTCGGATTTATCCTATTTCGACAACCAAATCGCATCCTAATGTAATGGCATAGTAAATTAATGTTATTTATATTGATACATTTTCAGTGGCTGTCAAACTCTTAGGCAAATGCAATGTCAGACTGTATACGAATGGATTTTGCGTGTTTAGAATCTAGTAGTTAAAAGAAACGCACGTAGAGTGGTTACAGGGTTATGGGAAGCAAGAACTGAGGTGTAAGTATTCAAAATACTGTTCATTTTATTTATTATTACATTTTCATCTATAAACTTTGTAATTATACAATCACAAGTCGATAGGACTCACTAGATGTCTTAGAATGTCGTTTTACATTGTGTGACAAATAGTATGATTTGTAAATATGTAATCTTTTTACGGCACTGAATCGAATTATAAATATGATTTTTAGCACAAATTGTCTTATTATAAATTAATTGTGATTCCTTGCAGTCACTCTTAATATAATTTTGGGGCCTCACGATTCCATCAAATAATCAATCATAGTCAATAACTAATCAAGAAATCTCTACATTGTGTATTTTGCATTTATTTATAGTAATTTAACATGTTTTCGTAATACTGTTTAAATACCTAACATTATAATTGTCTATGGACAATATCTGACTGATTTTTAAAAATATTGTAACTTCTCTAATGTAGGTTGACTGTTTCAACCTTGTTAAAGGCGATAACTTAAGTGTTGTGCAGGGAATCCTATTTATCTGCTTACCCGACTATGTTAACAAGGGAAATGTTTAATAGAAGTGCGAAAAGCGAACACGTCCATACAACTAATCTCATCATGCAATGGCCGCCTCTCTTAATTCCATCAGAAATTTTATATTCGTTGTTACTTTTTTCTAATTGTTTTTTATCAGGCGGTCCCTCTTATTTTTTTGCAGTGGCCCCAGGACGCGAGAATGTTATATTTATTGTAGTTAAACTTAACTATTATGTGATATATGAATGGCTATAAGTTGTGAGAGTATTATCGTTGTGGCTACAGACATTCGCATGGAAAATATATAAGATATTACATACAGAAATCAATGCAATTAAAAATCTTTTGTTAAGAAGAAAGTGCGTTATAAGTCGCCAAATAGCCAATAATGTAAGTGCCAGATGTCTGTAGCGACAGAACTCTTAAATAAATGTAACTCCATAAGTGAGATTTGTTCAATACCCAGTCGCAAAAGAAAATAAATTATACAATGAATAAAACCGTCGTCGTTTTATTTTCGATCGCTTGTCATCTACGCACATTATATTGGGCGATCAATAAGTACCCGGTTTGTCGATAGGTAGCGTTAAATTGGTTTTAAATTTGACCCATAAAATTATAATGGGAATAGTACTTCTATGATTTGACAAAAATTTGACCCTTCATGCGTGCAACGTGGCCTGCCCATCTCCACTTTAGTCTACAAGCAAGTTCTGCTGCGTCTATCATATCAATTTTTTTCCGTATGTCGACATTCTTGACTTTGTCCTTTAGCTTTATGATCAGCATGCTTCTTGCCATAGCCCTTTGGAATACTTGTAGTTTATTGATGATATTTTTTGTCAGTGGCCATGTTTTACATACCATTCCCCAGCCTATTTTTATTCTTCTGTCGACTTCTTTAATAGCATGGTCTCGCAAAGATATGTTTTGTCCCAAGTTAATTTCTCCTGTGCATTGTGCTCAATTTGAGGTTATTCCGTGAGGTCGACGACCTCTGTGGTGTAGTGGCTAAGCACACAGGGTTTCAAGGCGTCGCCGCTCCGTGGTCCCGGGTTCGATCCCGGTCGGATCAATATAGAAGTCAAAATTTTCTTCATTGTCTCGGGTCTGGGTGTTGTGGTACCACCGTTGTGTTTGATTTCCATAACACAAGTGGCTACTTACTTTGGAATCTAAGCAATGTATGTGATTGGTGTCCAATTTTTTTATTAATTTATAATTGGCGGACTTATTTTGGGGAGGTGTTTGTATTTTTCGTGTTTGGTATCTATACGAATATTATAAACCTGAAGAGTTTGTTTGAACGCGCTAATCTCTGGAACTTCTGAAAAGATTAAACTTAAAACACGCGGATGCAGTAGCGAGGGACCGCTAGTTTCTTGATAAGATCGAACAGGAACAAATTGATCAGTAATTCACTTTTCATTTTTGGATAGAAAAACATGCGACCAAACTAAAGTAAATTTAAATGCTATATGGGCACTATTCGAATTTAGGCGTGGTTGTACAACTGTTTTCGGCGAGGAACAGCCAGGATGCCCGAGTGATTACCGAGGAATTTTTTGAAATGTCCCGGATAGCATTCTCGCTGATTGCCGAACAAAAGTGCGCGAAGTAGCAAAAAAAAAAAAATATAATCAGAAATTCGATTTGAGGAAGGTGTCGGCGTGATGGCTGCCGCGATGGTTAGCCACTGGAAAATTTGACGTACTCGAGTACTGAGTAGGTACTTCGTTCTGACCTTCGTAGATATAGATAGGTAAAGTTTTATAATTGGGATCTGTTTACATTTACTCAGTCGTTACAATCACATTTGATTGTTTCATTCGCGTAACAAAATATAATTTCATTAATCGCCTCTTGCATCAAAACCGCGCCTTCATCAGTCAAAATGTGTGATCAATCAGTTCGTTCCCAGAATCATAAGCTATGCATGGCTCGCACCAAATCGGTACATCCGTATCGAAATTGGTCCGCTATACGTGCTGAGCTTAGGCGTAATCCGGTGGCTCGTATTTGGATTGACTGAATATATTTTGTGCGTTATCTAATAAATAAACAGTAAATAAATGTATTTGTAAAAAATATAAACTACATCGTTCAAGTCGTCTACTATAGTTGGTTTTCGTAGAATGGAAGCCGTAGATATTAAGCTTGCTTGGTCAACACGAGTATTCGAAGTTGTTTCAAAAGCCTTTAAATGCCCGAGAGCAGAGTTCTTAAGATTTTGAGCTTTTCGGAAAATCGTTCTTTGTTTTGATGCTTTTTATTTTGATGTTTGGTTCTTACAGTTTATGAGATATTATTTAGAGTAATAAAATTATGCCTAAACTAAAAGGATAGGTAACTAAGACTATTCGAATTTTGAGGCGGTATAATGGTATGCTTTGTCTATAGATTAACAATTCTACAGGCTTTTGTTTTTATCTGCACTTTCCCATAATTAGAGATCGCAATTAATAAGTAATCGGCAACCCGTCATGTTAATTGTGGATGTGAACAAAAAATTAAGACGTAGAAACTCGGATCCCGCGCAGTGGAAGAGCAGTCTGGAATGCAGTTTGCGATCTAACAGGTATATTAACAAACTCCATAGAAATAACGCTTTACACTTAAGCTTTCGTATTGTAATAGTTAATGATGCTATAACAGCATTTTGAAAGCTCCGAAGTAAACGGCGTAAAGCTATGTTCTTACAAAATTTTCTCTCTTTTTAAGTAAAGCTGTATGACGCTAGCTCCAAATGTTACATTCCAGCTACATGCTAAAGTCGGTATTTACTGCACAACCAAAATTTGTACAAAAGGTGGACCTAACGCCGAAAGGCATTGGATCAGCGGAAATGAAAATAATGGTGGGTCGAGCCTAAGAATATAAACAGATCAAGTAAGCAAGAGCTTGTAGCGTTTACTCCGTGTTATTCACACTGATTGCAATAGCAAAGCGATCGCTTGCAAATAAGCTCACAATTTACGTATTAACTGCGCCGTTTAACCATGCGTCTTCAGACACACGTTTTTTGCTAAGTACGCTTGAATACTAGCTTATTTTATAACCTTTTTTTGCTTTCCGTCATTTGAGTTAGACATTATTTAAGTACAATCAATTTGTTTTTTGATGTCAGGAGTGGATGAAGTCTAGGGTGGTGCATATGTGCTTAGTAGCAACTAATAATAACTTACTTAATGTCAAAAATAATTGTTATTTAATGTGTGAATTCAATGTATGTTCTAATTATTTATGAACCAACTTGATGCTTTGTTTGTTTCAAAGCCACTTTAGACAGATCGTCAGTCTATTTCAATCAATGGCCTGTTAAGGAGTCACATTGATTATTATGAGTGAATGGTACCTACAATTACAGCATCTGCGTTAGACAGCCTTTTACGAAGAGATAAGCAGATCTGTTTCTCTTTGAAATGAATAATCCTGGATTATAATTCATTGCCACAAACGGACTTAGGTTTCGATTTGGCTGGATAATCGCTAATTAACAACTTAAGCTCTTCTATTCGGCACGTGGTGTACCACAAGGGTGTACTTTGGGTACTTTGACATAAAGTCACGACAGGTTAGTAATCTATATAGTAGTAGAAAAGAAACTGGATCTGTTCTCATTAGGATTCGACGCGCGGGCTCGCCGGCATCTCATTCAGAACATTGCACGTTTTTATCAGTTCCTCTGGAAGTAGAGATGTTAGTTATGGCTAGTATATCGATGTATCAACGTCCTGTAATGTCACGTAGTACATACTCCTATCATCATCATCTTCAGCTAAAGGACGTCCACTACTGAACATAGGCCTCCCCACAGCTTTCCACAGCGACCGGTTGTGAGATGTCTGCATTCAGTGGGCTCCGATGATCTTATGTTGTTGAATATTTTAAGAGTCATTCATTACAGACTATTATGTTGTGAAATTGAATCATACCGCCATATTTTTGAAATCATAATTTACTTTAGCTCCTGTTTTTTTATACAAAAGTATCAGTTATGGACCTCCCGAAAGTAATAGCTAGATAAAAACTCTGGATTTTGCTGAGAACTATTAAATTGAAAAATAAAACTGACGAAATCTCTGAGGATATTGATATTTTTTCGAGTGTACGATTGTAATAATCTTGGGATTTGTTTAATCGCTGTCCGTGGTTATTTTCTTATATTATATATTCGATACTATCAATATCTTTTTTTTTTATCGATACAACTCGTATTTCGTTGCCACCCTACTCATGAGGTAGATACATATTTGATGTAGCTCTTTAAGGCTTGCTGTTAAGTAATAAAGTGTCCATCAACCCACCACGGTTACTGATTCATACCCTTTTTACCGCCTTTTATGGTGAAATCCAGGTAACATTCTTTTTATGACGATTTTTGTTGTATTGCAGCCTGAAAAACAGAAACTATTTGCCCTGAGTAAAATAATATAGAATTATTAGTGTAGAGATTTTTTATTTCATTTTTTATTATTAACCACTAGTTCAATATTTCTGCTGATTAAGGCGTATATTTGCAAAGTTTTCTAAGGGTTAATTCGCGGATAGGTTAATCAAGGAATAAAAATTGTTATGTGAGAATCTGCTCCGGCTGTGACGATGAATATTCAGATATAAGAGTGATCTTATTTACATCTAACGTTTTTACCTACTTAAAAAAAGGAGGTAATCAATTCACTTTTATGTATGTCTGATGATATCCATCAGAATTTGATAAAGTTTTAGTATGTTGATCTATTAACGCTTCTTAACACGTATCGAAAAAAATCGTCAGTAAATGTATGTTTGTCTCAGGATTTCTCGAATTAGTTCAATCAAGTATAGTTCAGCTGCAGCAGCAGAGTACAGTGTAATTTTCATCAAAATCGGTCCAGTAGTGATTGACATAGAAGACGATTGCGTTATTTGTAACCGACTTCAAAAAAGGAGGAGGTTATCAATTCGACTGTATGTTTTTTTTTGTATCTATGTTACCTCATATCTCCGTCGTTCGTCGACCGATTCGAATTTTTTTTTTCGCCTACCTAGAGGGTATACTTTCTAGTTGGCCCCATTGTTGCCAATTTGGGATCTGATAATGAAATCTTGGTGTAATCGAGAGAAACCCTAAAATTTTGAAGGCACATATAGTGTTTTTTACTAGAATATTAATGTTGACGTGTTGTTACGTCTGATTGTCAACATCTTGTGGAGCTGAGCTGATGGTGGAACTCCTTAACGCTTAGGAGTTCAGTAATTATAATGACAGAATTTATGATATGTAGTTTGTAGCTTCTTAAAGAACAGAGTAATGAGGTGCAATTTCCCCCCCCCCCCCCCCCCCCCCCCTCGCCCCTCTCCTGCATTCTCTAAAATGAAGAAATAAAATTAACTTTAGAAAAGTAAAAACCGACTTCAAAACCAAAATGCATTAAAAAGTCTTAAATAAACTCTTGACCCTTGAAAGGAAAGGAATCCATTCTAGGCAAACAATTGCTTTTTGGAGTCGGTGCCATCACTTTGACCATCAAGCATCAACTATCACAGCACCGACTCCAAAAAGAAATTGTTTACCTAGAATGGATTCCTTTCCTTTCAAGGGTCAAGAGTTTATTTAAGACTTTTAAGTGCATTTTGGTGTTTAGCTTTTTATTCAGTTTTTTTAAAGTGACAGTCCTTTAAAGCCGAAAACTATCTATAATTACTACGGATTGGCAATACCACTAAAAAAACAGCTTGTGTGTTGTTAATATTGAGATAACAGCCCAAATTAAGTGTTCATAATACTGCGTAGAACACCAAACAAAAGAAAAAGGTTCTGTTTACCCGGAAAATGCAAAGCAGGAACGTTCGATTAAGTTACGTCTCGTGTGTGTTTCGATTTCGATGATCGATTACATAAACACAAGACAAGGGAATATTGCCGGCTTTTATCGTGATGTTTGCCCTACCAATAAGTTTGTTATGCTCAATGTTTCACCAGATTCACCGAACTGTTATTGGGTTCCGTCGATTCAGTTACTAACTTACGCGTCTTTGGAACTTTTAGACGTGTTGATGTAATGGTAGGTACTCGCTGAAATAAGCTATGTCTTCTATTTTCAGACAATTTTCAAACAAAATTATATTGGAAACTTGAAATTAAAAAATATGTCTAATTTATTAATTAAATGGTACCACGCAAATCTACCAAAGTCTGGTCACAATATTCGGTTCCCTGGCTTCGTCATCTTCATAATCCGTCTAAGTCCAATTTAACTTGGACCTGTCTCAAGGATTTCATAACTTATATCGCGAATCCCTCTACCTTTTAATCTTGTTAGAGAATAATACAGAGTATCTACAAAGACGATCAAGTATTTTTTGTTCAATAACGAACAAATAAAAGTAATAAATTACGCATTCACAACAAAACATCATGGCAGCTATGTCAGCGATTTGTTACCAATTTTCGTTTAATATTATAAATTTGCCAGCAGCATAACCACTAATTGTATAAAACACCTTTTCGAAATACATTTCCATTTCATACTCGAATATTCAACACAAAAATAATATAAAACACCTAGTACCTTTGTTTTATTGAAAAAACAATACCCAATACTCCTTGTGGACATCGTGGGCCCCTATTTTTGAATAACTCGCATCAAGATGGCGTGTGATATTCATTGATTAATGACCGATTTTCCCATCAAAATTAGTATAATTGCACTCGGGACTAATTTGAAAAAAGATAACCGATTTTTGTGAGTACCAATATCTATAACTGACGTGATTTTTATTGATTTTAATTTCGTTTTCAAACCCAATTCACACACCATATTCAAGCGAGTGATTCAAAAATAGGGCGCCCCTGTACTTCAAAATCTTCACTAGACTTCAACTAAATTCGGTATCACTACATTAATTTAGATAGGTAACATTAATGTAGTTGTAGTCCTAGTAGCTAGTGATCCTCATAAATTAAACAATGTATAATATTAAAAGCTGAAGAGTTTGTTTGTTTGTTTAAACGCGCTAATCTCAGGAACTACTGGACCGATTTGATTTAAAAAAAAAGTTTTTGTGCTGGATAGCTTATTTATTGATGAAAGCTTTAGGCTATAAAACATCACGCTGCGACGGGAGGGGAGGGGAGCAAACTCAAAACGAGCGGTCTCAGTCGCAGGGACCGCTATCTTAAATATACCTACTCTGAGAATATAAACACCATACTCAATGCCATCAGAATCCGAACGCACCTTTCCTCACCTTCTTTCACGATTTTATCCATCGGATAAAATAATAACATTGATCCTTCCTATGAGCTGACATGTGAAGGATTACCTTGAGTTACATAATAGTAGAAACATATTAAATTTCCTCAGAAAATGCTACGAGACGTTATAGATTTTCGTATTTCAAGACGGCCTTAAGATCCCTGGCAGAGCCAGTTCAGTTTAGTCATAAGAAGTACTTATTAAATAAATTTATTAAGCGCTGTGAGTTCAGAGCCGAGAACGTTTCTGTTGATTCGGGAATAGTTTTTTTTTTATTTGAGCTGATTGTTTTTGCAAAGATAAATGTAACCTTATATTATTTTCTCATAAATATCAATTACGTCATTTTCGGCGTCATAGAAATAGTTGCAGTTGCATAGATGAATACGCTTAGATGCCTTTGTTGGTAAGAACATAATCTTAGAGCATAGCTCTATCTATATAACTTTGATGACGCGTTTGGTGTAGTGGTTAGCTCTCCTGACGCCGGCCGTCGCTGGTTCGAACGTTTGTGTGATAAGCACGAATATTTGTACCAAAGTCATGGATGTAAGTATGTATTTCAATATTTATGGGAGACGCCTCCGTCGTAATCGTTGTCTGGTATTCGTAACATAGAAAAGAAAATTCCTAAGTTCGAAACCACGACGATTGGTGTTTAGTCTGGTGCATATTTCTATTTCTTTATTTAATTTGTAGTTTGTGGAATGATATGTTATTCAGCATTTGAAGATGACATTATTTATCTTATAGAGTCACGTAATTATTGTATCTTCTGTAACCTTATTAAGGCGGAATAGTTTTATTAGTTTTTAGAACAGTTTTTTTTAAATGTGGAAATCTTTACATATTCCACTCTACTATTACTTTTACTAGATGGCTATTGGACGAGAGCTTTTTTGATTGAGGGTTCCTTAAATACTTTCCAATTAGTTCTTCCTTATTAAATTATGTTGTTTTGTTGCTTGGCAGTATTTTTGACAGAATGTTTATGTTAATTCATACTATTTGTATATGTGAAAACCTGTAGGAGGTTTATGAGTTAATTCTACCATATCATATCGTCTTGTTTAAATACTCTGATTTCCCTTAAATTAAAATAATAATAAAAAATCTTTCTAACAATAACGACCTTTTAAACTCACATGAACGAAATTAAAATTATTTACAAACTTTTATCACATTAAGCTATTTGTTATGTGTTATTGTTTTTTTTACAGTACCTACCATACACAGTAGTAGAAAACTCCTCAATTTATATCGGCAGATGTTTCTTGCGATTGTTTGAATAGCTTTTTGTGGGCAAGTGATATATATGTTAATTTCATCTATTTAGTTAGAAGCTCTTTGTTCTGTTCTAGGTCTTATTTATTTTTAATCAGCAACTGTACGATCTTGTACGCCTACAGTGATACTTTGCCTTTAAACGCAGCTCCTGATTAGGGTATTAGAAAATAATCATTTCCTTTTTTATTCGTGCTTATACGGAATGGAAAACAAACATGTTTTAAACGTGAAAGACATTTAGACTACTACAAACTACACAGATGTTTGAATGAAAAAGCTCCTAGATAATATCGTCATCATCATTATTATCAGCCAAAGGACGTCCACTGCTGAAAATAGGCCCTCTTCACGGCTAACAACAGCGACCGATCATAAGCGGTCAGCATCCAGTTTGGTCCTACGATCTTTACACGGTCGTCTGTCCATTTTGTCGGTGGACGTCCTACGCTGCATCTGTGGTTGGAGGGTCTCCGATCTAGAACTTTTCTGCCCCAACGACCATCAGTTCTTCGCGCATCTAGATATCTAACAAGAAAAACAATAGGTAACTTCGACAGCCATTTTGTATCTTATTTTTGATAAAAACAAAAGAGTATCGATTGGCTTTTCACAACTATTGCAATTTTGCTATGCATAGTTAGAAATGGCAAACATATCCTTTTGTGGCAAACCTTATAAAGGGTAATCATCACGCAATTCAGATGTATGGTATGCTATAGGGTCGTCATCAGAAACTCAAACGAAATCAAATTAAAAATAGTAACATCTAACATCTATTGTGTCTATTTCAAAGGTATTACAACCTACGCAGAAAAATACTCAGTAAATATCACGTCTTTTCAAGTTGCAAAGTGAATAAGTGCACTTGTAACTTCCATTTGCAATAGATTTGTGCACGTAGATGTTGGAGAGGGCCATTTATCGAGGAATGTGCCTGAACCAGAATGCTCCCCCTACCTCCCCGCCTCTCACTTGCTGATATTTGTTACTTAAGTAGGTTTTGCTTTATTCAAAAGACATTTGTATACTGATAGTGAAGTATTTGTTTTGTTTTTTGCGATGTTAGAAACAATAATTGGTCCTACGAGCCGGATTTAGGACAACTGTCAAAATGTTGGACTAAAAATTATATTTTGACCGAATCTACAGATTGTAATGTAAGGCAATGGAAGAGCTTTTGATCACATGAAACCAGATACGGCTTGGTTAGTTAAGTAGGTGCTTATTGACAGAAGATACGTTGATCAATATGCGGCAAGCGATAGTTAATGAGCTAGTTTTATGAATTAAACTTGCTTTTTACATATAAAAATTATCAAGTCAATGTGCAATAACAAGACGGCGATCTCGAGAGCTTTCAACTTTGTTATTAAACGTCCGCGGCAAAAACATAACCAGTTTGAAATTCCCAGAGCTTCGTCCGCTCCTCACAGGTTCATCTCAAATAAATGTTAAATCATACAATATCTTGACAGGCACCTAAAGCCCCATTACAGTAACTTGTTTCCGAAGAGCTTTTGTTTTTTTCAAGTCCCGAAGGAAGAAGTCGGCGCCCGCGCCGCGTCCATGGCGCCTTTCTCCGAACGCCGGAGCGAGACGCACTGATTATCATGACCAGCGGGACAAAGACAGGGCATAGCATTCCGCGTCAAGACAGACAGGGCAAATGGATCCAGTTTGCTTGTTAAAGGCCGGCTCGTCGGTCGTGCGGAGTCATGTGAACTGTCCTGACAAAGATGTAAACAAAATAACTGATATTTGTGTTCCAATACGTTTGTCCGATAAAGTGGTGTTGATGTGTGTGCTGATGGTGTTTAATTAGCGGGTTTCGTGTGGATTTTCGAGGGTTTCTCGAGTGATCGGTAAGAATAACTAAGAATGCAACCCATTCCCTCCCGTCCCTCTTGGAAGAATGCAGTGCACCTCGGCTTTCGACTCGGGCGCACCTTGCAGGTTCGGTTTATCGAAAAAGTTGCTCTCATTTTATTACATGAGAGTACACAGCTATATGAACTTAAAGATAATGTAGTCTCATTATAATGCGAGATGGTAGATATGCGCTCGAGTTGTTTTGCCGGCGTTTTGGGAAACAAACAGAGAAAATAAATATTGGCCTTCCGTGTGTACTTTTAGATAGGATTGTTCACAGTCCAGTAGCATAGCGTATGGCTTTTGACTAGTCGACTGGTGCATGTTGAGCAAATAGAAAGACGATCGCTCTTTGTTTGAACAGGGACCATTTCGTTATCGTGGGGTTTTGACTTTACATACGAGTATTACAGTGCTGTACTTATTTTATTAGATACCTATAAGGTATAACATTTTATCATTAATAGAGCGCTTTCTGTTAGAAAAACGTGTTTTAGCAAAAACTTACCGATTTTACACTACATTTTAATATTCGCCGTTCAGTATTAGTATACTAATCTTCTACCTTATCCACCAAACACAGAAGATTAGTAGTCTCGTTATATTTATTCCCCATTCCATATATAAGTTGGTCTGCTACCAAAAGCGGACTCTGATCCTAGGTTAAACTTCTTACAACGTGAGCTTCTTTAATAAATTCCACACACTTAACATACTATCGACTAATAACAAATTCCACCAGTCAGGTAAAGAGGATACATTTTTGTGTATTTTGATCCTGTATTCATATTGCGTACCTATGTGGACGTCTTCAATGACACGCTACAAGTGTCGCTACTACCGTTTAAGGTGACCAACTCTTGCATACAGATTGCAGGATAAGTCTTGACATACATGACAAAGGTTTTCAAAGTAAAGCTTAGCCGCTCAGAGTATGCTATTTTGACGTTTTAAATTTTGAAACAAAATGTATGGAAGAAATGTCAAACTTCCTGACTTTGACGTTATTCACTTATGCTCAAAAAAAAAAAAAAAAATCAAAATGTCTTTATTTACTCACACATACATTACATACATATTAAGTACTAATAAAATAGTTATACGTATTATATTAAAGCAATGTAAGTGCAAGTCTGATGCCTATGCTAGGTATCAAATACCTGTATTACAGGACATCAGGCTCTCACATGCTTTTTGACAAAATTTAAAATTTCATTATAGAATTCTCTGAGTGACTCAGTTACAAATGAAATAACCAAGGTTTTTTATAAATACCTATAATTTAGTCCGAAAATGCTATTTTGACGCTTTCAATTTTGACGCACGTAGAGAAAAAAATACAGTGGCTAAATAGCATTTAGCCACTGTATTTTGTCAAAATGTGTGTCAAAAATCATGTTTGAAATTCATATGAGAGAGTCTTCTCCATGAATGCCATTCATATAACTGTATAATTAAATGACAGTTTGTGGTAAAAGCAGATATACCTATCTTTTTAAATATGTTTCTGTTTCCTGGCAATGTTATTGACGAGTATATTTTTTCACAATTGTTTTTCTGACCTAAATTTGTCTCGGCTTCGTCTCAACGGCTTTAGTCTGCGATGATAAAAATCTGCTGGTAAATCATATATTTTATAGAATTTTATATTATTATATAGAATTATACTTTTGTCCGTCTTATTCCGACTGCGTGGCGCCCTACAAGCGTTCGCGCAAATAAATTAAAATACAATGATAACGAAGATGCGCATACGTGATTTGCCAAACGTACGCTTATTCTATACCGATTTGTACTGTTTTGTGGGTCAGAACCAAGTAAGTCCGTAAAAATATATATTAGGTAAGTTAAATTAACTTCTTATTTGTACATTTCATAAAATTCATAATTTAATGCTGTATTTTTTAAAACTACGTGCTTGTTCCGCCATCGACGAATAAACACTAACTCACAAATAATTTAAATATAGAACTTCAGGTCGTATGAATTTTTTAACGCTAACCAGAACTTATTAGGACATTGTAAAACTAGACGCAAATGTAGAGTTCTGAGTGATACATCTAGTCAAAGAACTTTGACATCTTGTTTCGTTTCGTACCATACATGATTACGTTAAGGTAAACATTGAAGAAGAATTACGCACTATTGAAGGACTCTAATATTAATTGGGTAGAATGTGAACATCTTATATTAATTTATCATCAACATAACGATATTGTTTGCGTCTCGACCTTAGAGGAGAGTCTTATCTCGGGTTCTTTCTTGAATTAAACATCTACCCTTATAACCCATTTGTTGCGATGTTCGCTACATGTTACTCCAATTCACAAGATAAGCGCTAGAATATGTTATTTCTTTAAGAAACATAGTAGGTACAAAAACCTGTGTCAGGATTGGGATAACCCAATTTAATAGCTTGCTGAAAAGTAAGATAGCCAAAATGAAATGATTACATCTTTCTTTTCAGGGTTCCGCAGCTAAATGACAAAAAACGGAACCCTTATAGTTTCGTCAAGTCTGTCTGTCTGTCTGTCTGTCTATCCGTCCGTAAGTCACAGGAACTTTATTCTGAAACTATTAGTATTACACCGTTGAAACTTAGTAGGTAGATGTATCCTGTTAACTGTTGAGAGATAGACGCTTCCAAAGTGGTAAAATGGATGTAAAATTTTGTGGTATTTTGGCTTAGTGGAAGTAAGTGGATCCCTAATTCAGTTGAAGTAGGCACTGAACCCTAAGTGTGCGAGTCTGACTTGCACTTTGCCGGTTTTTTATTGTATTTTTTTATTATTATTACCTATTTTCGTTTCTAAATGTTCAGATTTATAACCGGCCAGTACGATCATATGTGGTGCGACGACGAACATTAATGTAGTGTAAAATATGAAGAAAGTATAGTTAAAGATATACCAGTTCGACCCCTTACACAAAGCTACTTTTAGCTATCGTGCTAACGCGCGTTAGTATCGATGCAGCCGCCAAAATTCAGTACATAATTTGTCAATTTCTAGCTTCTGCATCGCGACTATATCGATGTTAACGCGCGTTAGCATCGCGACTGCGTCGATGCTAAAAGTAGCGCAGTGTGTAAAGATTGTCATTTTTCGACTGCATCGATGCTAACGCGCGTTATCATTGCGACTGCATCGCAGCTAAAAGTCGCAGTGTGTTAAGGGTCTTCTATGTATGCCTATAGCGCTTACAGCAAAGAAGGGCTGCATTCAAGATTTCGCTATAGCTTATTGTGTTCAATAAATAATAGGAAATTCCACAATTTCTCAAGAGGCAAACGTAGGCAAAAATATCAACAGTGAAGTTTTATAGCCGCGGCGATACGAAACGAATATCTCAGAACGGCACATGAATGGAAAGAAATATTACAGCAACAAAACCCAAGCCAAATTATTTATCTTTTTTCAGTCGCGAATAGCAAATGGTATTTTATACGGCGTTGTTTCATTTGATAATACACAAAATATGAAGTAACTTTTTAGTTCAAACTAAATCAGTTCAAAGGCACGCTGTGACGCAATATTGTCGGTAAAAATAGGCTATCAGTAGATAATAATAATAATAATAATAAATATCCTTTGGACATTCCCACACATCGCCATCTAGCCCCAAAGTAAGCTACTCAAAGCTTGTGTTATGGGTGCCAGACAACGGATATAATACTTAAATACTTTTTTTTTTGTAAATACATACATGATATACATAGAAAACACCCAGACCAATACAAACAGACATGTTCATGCACACAAATGTTTGTATTGTGCGGGGATCGAACCCGCACCCGCTGCGTAGTAGGCGATTTCTCGACCACTACACCAGACGGGTCGTCATTGTGACTCTAGATTCTAGATTATATATAATATATCTATTTTATCTAGACTCTAGATTCTAGACATCATTGTGACTGCAATGCTATAACAATCTCAATTCCTAGAGCGGTTTACATTGACAAAAAATATATTTTTTTAAAATAAACCGTTATAAAAAAACTTACGTCTTTAACGTAAAATACTGCATTCCCAATAATCCGCGTAGAAGGTGGTATAATTTATTTGCAAAAACTACTGGACCGATTTTGGTAAATTTTACATTGTACCCTAATTTGAACTCATGAATAAACTAAAAAAAAAAACTCGTTATGACTTCTCTATTTCGAAAAATCCTGAGACAAACATACATTCACTTACGAAATTTTTCGAAAGCCTACTACGCCTTCCTAAATTTTACTTTTATTGGATGGATTGGATAAAATATTATCCAATTCTGACGGAATCACATACATACAGAGCATCGATTACCTTCTTTTATTTTAAAGTCGGAAAAAATGTTAAATAATACCTACCTACACTTATTTACAGCTATTATCTACAGTCCAATCAGCCCAGAAACTCTTCAATAAGCTCTATCTCGCAAACTCCTTAGAGAATCAGCGTCTATCAATAATTATTTAGGAGCTCGCGATCATAAGGGAAATAAACCAGCTGAAATTTGATTCGGCGTTTGTTTACTGCTCACAATATAATGATTATTAACTGTATTTTTGATACGGATACAATCTCGAGAATTGCCTCTCGTTTCATTCTTTCGTAATTGGCTGAGGAAATTATTTCGATCGATTGTCGTGATACAGGGAATGGAATATTTATGAGTTTGCTACTTACGTTCATCGAAAATTATTAACCTTATCACCTCTAATGCAAAAGAGAACTGCTAACAAACAAAGCTTATTAAACTTAATCAAAATACAGTAAGCGGTGTGTTTACTTTCCAAAAAATTTAAACTTTTTTTTTTAAAAAAGCGTCAAATTTAGCTAATACTAACGTAGTGTTGTTATTTTATAACATTACGACGAAACTTAAAAATGCTTGGCAATTATGCTAAATCCGTCTAGTTCCGCGATCACGGTGGTCCGAAAAGCAGGTCATTTAAATAGCGCAGAGACGCAATGTCTCTGTTTTACACAACACCAATCGAGTTCATAGTTTATTCATAGTTTACAAGATTAGGTAAAACGTCGATGCTAAAAATTTAAGATAGGCAGGACGTAAATATTGAAAGCTTTACTGGTTGTATGGTATTGTACTATCTTGGTCAGCGCCTTGCCACCTTGAGATCCAAAGTTGGTTGCATCTAGCATCGTTTTTTGTTTGCAGTGACGCCCGTTTTGTGTCGTGTATGCAAGAGATTTTCGTTTAAGAGTGGGAAGGTGGTAGAGATCTTGACCGTATTCTTGCGGTGAAAAACCATTGCTTGCTTTTGTTTGATAAAGAAAAAACCGGCCAAGTGCGAGTCGGACTCGCGCACTGAGGGTTCCGTGCCAACTTTAACTGAATTAGGGAATCCACTTACTTCTACTTAGTAATATACCACAATATTTTGTTGACTGCAAATATAACTTTGTTTATCATAGTGTTTGTATGAAGTACAAAGTTATGTTTGCGGTTGTTGAAAATGTGTTATATCTCAAAAACTACTCGTTCGATCTCGTCCGAACCAATATTCGTTGAAAGTATTTGTTAAGATCTACATATTTTTTTTTTTTCAAAATTTACACTTGCTTGGTTTAGAAGTTAGATGGGGGCGGGGGACGTCCAATTTACCACTTTGGAAGCGTCTAGCTATGAAACGTTAGACTATAAAAGAAAATGGTTTTATGAACGTCATTTTAGAAGACCTATCCATAGACACCCCACACGCATAGGTTTGACTAAAAAAATATATTTTGGTTTTAGTTTCATGTATGGGAGCCCCCCCTTAACTGTCAATATTTTTTAATTTTTGTATGAGAATCGGTAAGCGGTTAACAAGACACATCTTCCTATCAATTGTGTAATGCTTATAGTTACAGAATAAAATGGCTGTGACATACGGACAGACAGACAGACAGACAGACAGACAGACAGACAGATAGACAGACTTGATGAAACTATAAGGGTTCCGTTTTTTGCCATTCGGCTACGGAACCCTAAAAAGAGGGGCAGGTAGTGTAATGGCTGCTCTCAGAAGTTACAACGTAATTAGTTACTTAGTTATTAGTTTACAGACAGTAAGCTGTAAAATAATGGTTATGTATAAAAAGGTATATAAATAAAGATCGCAAACATATAGGTGATCCACCATCCGAACCCCTTTCACATTTAACTTCCGCATTCATGGGTGGTCCACAAACTACAAATTATGAGGGGGAAGCAATTTTTAGCACGTGTATAATGGCACTCTTAAGTGTGCTGTCCCGTTTTTTTATGGTGTGTCATTATGGTTATAATATTGTATGTGAAAACGAAAAAAAACGTAAGAGTATAGTAAAAAACGTACTAGGTAAACAAAACCAAAGCACAAGACAGAAAGCATTAAACATTATACAAATCAACACAGATAAATATAAAATACTGGTGATCCCCCGCGACTGCGCCCGAGCTTTTTGAGTTTGCATCCTCCCCCCCCATCGCAACGTGATTATTTATAGCCTAAAACCTTCTTCGATAAATAAGCTATCCAACACTAAAATATTTTTTCAAATCAGTTCAATAGTTACTGAGATTAGCGCGTTCAAATAAAAAAGATAAAATGTCTTCCGCTTTTTAATATTAATATAGATAAAAATGTATATGTATGATAAAACCTACTTGCTTTCTTCTAAATAATTACTTTGAATTATTGCGATCTTGCCGTCCGAGTTTCAGACAGTTGGATTTCCACTCAACTGTTGAGTCGCCAATAATTACATTGCGATGCAATTGAAAAAAATAAAGTATATCTATTTCACTCATCCGTGTAGTGCTTTCCCATGCTAATCTGCTGAGTGGATTATACGAATCGCAATACAAAGGAGATGTTTATAAAAATGCCAAGACCATGTACAGTATCTGTGAATATAGCAAAAAATACAGGTAATTAAACAGACTATATGGAATCTTTATTAAATTCATAATATTTAGGTAATTTAAATAATAAAGTTATAAACTTTTAAAATACTGGCAACTCCATCTGTCTATTCTTACGCCAAAATCGCGTCATAACGTGCAAAAAAAGTAAATCTGTCATTGTCAAATGTCATTTTGCTTTCCGCTTTCAATCTTTTTAAATCTTTATACACAGCTGATTGGCTGTCACGTACTTGACAGATTTATTAGACTTCATGAAATATTGCTAGTTTTTTTTTTTTTTAAGTACATATTACCTAAAAGTTAAATATTTTACGGACAAAGTTTTTTCTCAAAACGATTAAGCTTTACATAAGCTATTTTTAATGACATATACAAGGTGTTGGCATTTTCCACATACAAACGTAAACATATCCTTTGATAATCTGTTCAAAAGCAGAGCTGCTTGACGTCAAAGCAACATCGCAACACACACCCTTATTATCTATTCATATACTTGTATTTTTTCTATTCTATAATTACATGAAACAGTGACAAAAACGTAGGTTAAAATTGGATTGTACTTTCATACTTCTTTCCAGTCTAGTTTATTGAACTTCAAGTGGCGGTGATTGGCTCCATACAAAAGCAAGTTGAATTCGCTTTCACGTAGCGCCATACAAAGTAGCAGGCATGGTTTTTATGGTATTCATTTGCGAGCATCGAATGATCACATTAAGATGCAAATGAAGTCCCGGATAAAAGCTATGTTCACTGCTTATGTCCATATTATTGAAAATGATGTTGTCTTTTATATGGACAAGATTACGTGTTAAGTTCAGTGAAAATTGTTAAAAATCAAAAAATCGGATATGCATTTTTATATCCTTAGCTACAGAAAACTTAACCATTGGAGATAACCACGTGAAAAATTGGTTAAGTCGACAAATGTCAGACTCTAGAAATGTCAGACGAGTTTATAACGCCAGATTCTATGGATGCCAAATTCTATAAATTGAATGGCATTAAATCATGAAAGCCACGATTTCCTACACACAGTTGATCTAACTGAATTAAAATTACCATTATATGAAATCAAGGAAATAACACAATTTTTGCTATTGATATAATATCTGACATAAGTAGAATCTGGCACTTTCAGGAATCTGGTGTTTTTAGAATCTGTCATTTGTAGAATTTGACATTAGTCGACTAAATCGAAAAATAAAGAGTAGACACGATATCATGAGGAAGTTTATAATTTGTTGAGGGTCCTATAAATTGTTTTATATAAATTTAGATTTAGATTTTTGTGGTACCACCGTTGTTTCCGATGTCCATAACACACGTGCTTTAGCTACTTAGCTTGGGATCGGAGCAATGTATGTGATGTTGTCAAATATTTATTTATTTATTATTTAGATATCCTAGGCAATAAAATACCTGTTGGTGTAAAGAGCGCTTTCACACTTAGCCGACTTTAGAAGCGACAGCCGCGCTGCTGATATTTTCATACATAAATGACAGCAGTAAGCCTTCATATTAGAGCGAAATCGCTGCTGTCGCGCTGTGAATGTGAAGGCACACTAAGTGTTGAAGTTATTTTTGAAAATCCTATAATTGCATCCGGTTCGGTCGCTAGTAGTAAGTTATGATGATATAATTTTAGAAAAAAAAACAGAACATCAAATTATACTGGAGTAATGCCACTCAAATCTGTCAATGATCTCTCTTCAGTAATCAGCATCCATGGTGGTCGAAAATAAACACGTGGTCTACAAAGGGTTTTTACAGAATAACTAGATTGCTCTTAATATGAATATAATGTGCCATCTCACGTAATTATATAAAAAATACTGGCAATCAAAACAAGCTGATATTGGCAGAAGACTGATATTTGTTTTCATCGATTTACTAGTAACTTGGTGCCTCACATATCATTAATGAGAACTTGAGATGGTCAGTTATTTCTACAACAGCCAGAATTTCACTTGTCTTTCGCACTTTTGCGGATTCGATTCGCTTATTATTATTTTTTCCATCCGTGAAATCACTTACGTACTGGACACGTTATGAACGAGTGTCCTTATTTTACTCCCATAGTCAATACACGCATCGTAGGTACACGAATATATAAACACTTTGATTTAGACATTGCATTTAAATAGGCTTTAAGCATTCATCCCTGGCCCCATGATCTCTTACCTTCGGGTGATATCGTTGCCAAATGTCTGCCTGTATATTAAAAAAACTAAAACAAAAGGCTGTCATTTCGCATCGTTCACCGTGCAGGGTGGTCTGATAACCCGTCGGAAGCATAGCACGAGGATTAAGGGGCACTCAGCTCAGGGATGATTCACGGAGCTCAGCTCCATTTTGATCCAATCTAAAATACCCCTAGGGACTGGCTTAGCCCTTGAGATTACATTTGCACTTTTTTATACTTAGAACGTGTTCATTTTTATTCTCATCATACGAGAACTAATATGAAATAGTATCAGGCTGACCACAATTAGTTAAACTAGTTTTGAATAACTAGTCAACCAATTGCAATAGAAAAATAAACATTTAACAACGAAATATTAATACTAACTTAAAACCTACTCAAAAATAAAACCGTATCCATGAGGCAAAGAGAGGATGCTAGATGCGTTACCGTGTTGGATAGTATTACTTTAAATCGGTTGAGCGAAATAAATACGAGCCAGCTTCATTATTAGCCAAAAGAGAATTTTGTTTAGGGGCAAAAACAACAACAATGATGCTATATGGCTAGTTTAAAATGAAAGTCAATCAAGTCAAGTGAAATAAGGGTGACATACATTTTAATTTAGCCGCATTACATTTAAATAGTAGGTATAACCTTATTTATTTATTTGTGGTAATAAATAGAATCGTACAAGATAAATGAGTTCAAGTGATTCTCCGAAAAATCTTCCTTGGTAACATCATAAATTGGGATAAAAACGATTGTAAATATGTAGTTACGAAAAGTAAAAGCAGAGATTGGAAGTAAACATATTTGCTCCATATAATTCCAAATCAGAGATATATTGGTACATGTTTCAAAGTCTCACCATCATATTCAGCCTTTCAAATTAACTGAAACATAGCCGAACACGTAAAAACACTTTCATCCAAATTTTAAACTGGACTGACCTAAAAAATGACCTGAATCTATTTCAGTATCAATGGAATTGAATTTGTATTGTTTCTATTCGGGGCTTGTTGAATGTCGAACTGTGGTCACATCGGATTAGGGCAGAAGCTGAATGTATTACGTCCAAAATCTGCACTATTCTGTGGGTTTGTAGAGTTAAACTTATCTTATAGTATGCCATATCTGCGGTCGAAATTCTATATCCTATTCATAAATGTGTGATCTTGGCAATATCTACCATGAATTTCATCAAATAAAAATCCCCATGGGGTGTCAATTCCAAAACCCCACCATTCTGCAGTGACTTTTTATTTGTTTTGTTTGAACAATTAAAAAAGTAAAAACCGACTTCAAAACCAAAATACACTAAAAAGTCTTAAATTAACTCTTCAACATTGAAAGGAAAGGAATCCGTTTTAGGCAAACAATTTCTTTTTGGAGTCGGTGCTGTGATAGTTGATGCTTGATGGCACCGACTCCAAAAAGAAATTGTTTGCCTAAAACGGATTCCTTTCCTTTCAATGGTGAAGAGTTTATTTAAGACTTTTTAGTGTATTTTGGTTTTGAAGTCGGTTTTTACTTTTTTAAAAGTTTATTTTATTTCTTTATTTTTAGTGATTACATAAGAGGGGGAGGGAAGTTGCACCTTATGATTCTATTTTTTACGAAGCTACACATTACCTATCATAAGTTTCGTCATTATAATTACTGAACTCCTAGGCGTTAAGGAGTTCCACCATCAGCTCAGCCCCACAAAATGTTGACTATCAGACGTAACAACACGTCAACATTAAGATTCTAGTAAAGAAACACTATACGTGCCTTTAAAATTTGAGGGTTTCCCTCGAATACACCAAGATCCCATCATCAGATCCCAAAATGGAAAAAAATGGGACCAACTAGAAGGTATACCCTCTAAGTAGGTGAAAAAATTTTTCGATTCGGTCGACAAACGACTGAGATATGAGGTAACATACATACAAAAAAAAAATGATAAAAAAATAAAAACATACAGTCGAATTGATAACCTCCTCCTTTTTTGAAGTCGGTTAAAAATTAACAAATTAGTTATTTTTTATTTTAGAGATTTTAAAACGATTTGATTAGAGAAATTTACGACGGTTTGAGCCTTAGGTCGTGTAGGGTCTCGGTTTTTGGTGTAATTTTTGAAGAAAAAGATCTGGTGTAACTAGTACATCAACATAACCCTTCTGGCGCTGTCGGCTAAAAAGACGCTATCAAATTACCACAATTTTTTAATTGTCGAACGGAGAAAGTATTTTTAAAGAATTTTCGTTACTTATCAAATTGACGTAGCAATCAGTTATTTCGGTTTATTACTTCAAGAGAAACCGATTTTAAAAAAAAGGCTTTAGTTTTTGATTTGAGTTTATTTTTCAACACAACATAATAAATACTTGTTTTGCATAATTCTGCCAAACTACATTTAAGTATGAATTGTACTAAAATGGGGTATTTTTCTTGATGAAATTCATTGTAGATAATTCGTTCAAAGTATTATTGCTACATGCTAGGAAATACTCTATAGATAAACCTAACATTTGTAAACCACAAGCCATAAGATACTTTCATTTTTGTTTGTATAACTGTATGAAACAAACTTGACGATGTACGTACGAAAAATATATTTTATTACGCCCGTTGTAATCTTGACTCCGGAAAAGCGCCGAGAAAAGAAGTTGTTTGAGAGTACATAGTAAATAATATATGAGTATGATACTTAGGTCGGTCGTATCGTAAAAGGTAGAGTGTTCGCGGAATGCTCCTGTAGGCGTATCGCAATGTTATTGTTAGGTAACTGCCTTCGAAGTGCTCTAATGATACAATATTATTTTTTTGAGGCATTTTTGTTGGTTGCTACCAGTTTTTTTTAGCTTCGTATATTATTTATTGTATCATTTTTTTACAATAAAGAACAGTACAATCTTGATGTTTGGTACCTGTTGAAGTAGCAAGATGTAACATTTGTAAATGAGTTTGTTGGCGACAACACCTGCGCTTCTTTAGGTGTTCTGGAAGTTCAGAACTACTAGCACAACGCAGACATACCTTGACGATGTACGTGCGAAATTTTTAATTTTTAATTCTTACAACTTATATCATTGTATATTTTTCTTTCGATGAGTTCTATAAACATATCATAGTGTTTCTGTTACTAAACTATCTTTATTGTCATACTATGAAAAAAAATACCTAGGTCTTACCTAGGTCTCAGTGGATTAAATTAGTAACACTAGAACCATTTAATATAATTTCACCATCATACTAAAAAACTATTACTTTATTCAGAATAAGGTTAATAAATTTGGGAAAAGAATGCTTATTTTGTGTGTTTTCATCTTAACTTGCAATTTCTTGTGCGGACAACCTCATTCCCTATCGTATGGGTTGTTTTCGCTGGATTTTTGGTTCACAAAAAGGGTATGATTGTGATTTCTTTTTCAAATTAAGTAAAAGTACATCACAGCTTTTTGCTTGATAAACCTTAATTATTTATTGCTCCCAAAGAATACAATTCACTTGACCAGAGATATACAAAACACAAATTGTATTAGGAATTGCAAACAGGTGCATTGACATGTTACACAAATTATTTTTATTTTTACTTTTGGCTGAACTTTAACAAGAATCGAGTCATTCATTAAGTATCAATAATGTTGCGGGTGGGTTTGATAAAATATTCGTCCTAGCCGGTTCTCCGTTCGCATTTGGGAAACGCATTACGTAATTGTAAGTAACTGTAATTGCTTTTTATTATAATTTTATAAATAATAAATGTTATAAACTTCAAATTTAATTTGATGATTTATTGGAATTGCGCTTCTTTAGGTGTTCTGGAAGTTCAGAACTACAAGCACAACGCAGACTCGAGATACATAATAATTATGATTATGAGTTTTCAGGGTGTAGCTGTATTATGAGCAAAAATATAAAATGCATGTAATCTTAAGTCAGTAATCAATTCTAAATGGTGTTAATTAATTATAACAAAAAAAACTTGATATTTTCTAACAAAATAACGTAAAGGCGCAGTGTTCGCAAGCAAATGTGTATATTCATAGAAATTGACACTGTCAGTTACGTTAAGAATTATATCAATTTTGATATACGTTGATTAGGGATTATAAGTTTGGATTGCGATATTTCCAAGTTAAAGCATTTTAGAGCACTATGACGAGGTCAACGTGTATTTTGTAGAACCGTTGATGAAAGTTTTTGCTGCTATTACAGGCCATACGCTTTACAAACGCAATTTTATTATGAAGTATTCGGCTATGTATAAAACCCAGGATGGAACCCAGACATCATAGCATGAAAAGAATGCCATTCGACTCGGAGGTCGTCAAACAGCATTACAACTGGCCATTTCATTACTCTCTTAAACCATACGCTGGCCTTTTCCAATCATCCCCTAACGCATAACAGGTTAGGAATCCGGGAGCAAACAGTATTGGCCCAATCAACTATATTAGTCTCAAAACAGCCAAAGACTGTTTGTAATGGAGGCCAATCAACAAAGTGCCACTTAGGTTCTGTCTAACTCTAATGGATTAGCTCAACAAGTGCTTGTACTGAAACAAAGTAGACTTTGAGATGGTCACGAGATGAAAACAGCTGACTGCGCCGTCGATACCTAACTTTTATTGATTAATAAATAAATAAAATTAATAAAAAACACTGAAAGTCCGTTTTCTGTATCTTGCAATCTTCTTTGAAAGACCGTTTCTGTATCTTGCAATCTTGTTTCTACCGACTTAAAAAAGATACAAGGTACCCAATCAATTCGAACTATCACATACGTAGGTCGTCAGAATTGGATAAAGTGCTAAATTTTGTAATGTACGTTTGTATCAGGATTTTTCGAAAACATAACGAGTCATAGCGAGATGATTCTTTTTTTAGTTCAATCAAGTATAGTCTAACTTAGGGTACAGTGTAAGTTTCATCAAAATCGGTTCAGTAGTTTTTGAAAAAATAATTAAACAATTAAACCGCCTTCAAACAAATAAAAGTACTCTTTTACCATTGAACATCTATCATCGGGCTTCGGCAACGCTTTTTGGGTAACATATTTATAAAGACATGTCTGTATTAATATACATTGCACTTAAAAATTATTAAGTTTGTATAGTGACAAAACACTATAAAAACAAAAATGTAATTGTGTGTTAAGTTAAAGTATTTGGCGAAAGCTTTTTAAGCTATTTAAGTTTGCTAGCTGATTATGATGGTTAATGGATGTCCAAGGACCTTACTGTAATTACGCAGTAGATTTATTTCTACACTGTATTTAATACCAATAATAAGCTTTCTAGATCTTACTTAGAACTAAGTAAACGTTCTTTATTAGCTTACAGTCGACAGAGTAATCTAATTTCACTCAGACATTCTTAGAAGAAAGATTTTTTCTTACCTAAAAGTTTTCGAAAGCACTGAATACATTCCAACCTAATTATTCATGCTCTTACACCGCAATTTGTGAATCTGCATACTACAGGGCTCTTTAACATTTCGTAAACGTTCCCTGATGCATAATCAAAACATATTTACATAACCGTTTCGCGTCAAAGGATGTTGGTAACGAGTGCCGGTGCTGTGACAAATCAATAATTAGTGTTTATTTTGAAACAAGAGACGTATCGATCGGGACCACCTTGTGGGGCAAGCGGGTCGCGTTACTGATGCATCATCGATTTCATTAGTGAACATGCTCGTATGTCCTGCGAAAGAGTTTCTGTACCTTTTATTTGTACTTTAATACTAAGGCTAGGTAAACGCCGAAACTGGCAATAATAGATGCACCGGCTCCACTGAACAATGAAACATGTTGCAAATACATACGTAAAAAAAACACTTTTTTTATCCCGACTGCGCGGAAAGGAGGGTTATGTTTTTCGAGAGTATGTATGTATGTATTTTTTGGCACGCCCTACAGCCCAAACAGCTGAACGGATTTTAACATATGAGGAGTCATGAAATTTGTAATAATACAAGTAGTGACATAGGTTATATAAATTTTGAATATGGTGACCAATAATGAAGAAAACGGGGGTGGGGGATGTATTTTTTCATATCATAGCAATATGGGTATCAAATGAAAGCTAGCAACAAGGAAACTATAATAATAAGTATATACTTATATTACATATTATATTAATATCATATCATACAAATTGTTAAAAAGCTTTTAGTCGCAAATAAGAGCATTATCTACCAAAATAATAAACCCAAATCTCACTTATTATGAGCGTTACATTTTAAAATTTAGAAGCAGTTACTTAGCTCAAACTTGACTTGACTTTAAAAAACTGAAAAGTCCTTAAAAATATAATTAATAAAAACAAAAAACGACGTTCTATATTTGAATATTTCCTTGGGTAATGCTTATTTGTTGAAAATGAATCATGCCTTGAATCACTTTTAAAGAGTTTTTAATCATTTATATAACTTTCATGCATCTGTCGCAGTATAACATTACTTCATACTTATTAACGATCCGTGAGCAGCTCTATTCATCATTATTGCACTTAAAATGACCTAAGGTTTATAGATCGAATTCCACTCCACAGATGCGATATATTAAGCACATTTAACAGAAGATCATTTTGTTGAGGATCTAGCTTTCTCATTTGAGTTTGGTTGTCAAATAGATCATGCACTACTACTGGTTTTAAATATTGAAACTATCCCTGCATATATCAGTTTTTAAAATGGTCATGAAGAAACCATCTATGGAAGTTGATTGAGGCTGAAGTAAGACGAAATTGACAAGGAATTCTTTATGTGAGTTTTTTTATTGATCATTATAACTATCAGTCATGCTTGGTAGGTATTTACTACATCTACCTAGACTTATATTATAAAGCTAAAGAGTTTGTATTTTTGAACGTTCTAATCTCAGGAACTACGACCGCTTTAAGAGGTTATGTGGTATTAAAGAGGTTTATTTGTTGGATAGCTTATTTATTAAAACCAGATTTACAGAATACTGAACTTTTACTTTATATGTAGGTATATGTATCGATAGCTTATTTATCGGGGAAGGCTTTAGGCTATAAAACCATACGCTGCGACGAGAAAGGAGCAAACTCAAAACGCGCGGACGCAGTCAGATCGCTAGTTTTTCGATAAATATCTCCAATTTATCTAAACTTTATACTAATAACCTAACACAACTCAGATTGGACGCGGTGTTGGTACATAAAATGATTATGAATCCTAATGGCAGGCACTTGAATGTAATGGCTGTGATTAATTAGCAGCATGCTCTAATAGAAGTTACACAAAAGCTTTGGAAGTGTCGATAAAAAGCGAGCTTGTAATGAAAGGAATGAAAATCTGGCCAAGCGTGAGTGTTTTTAATATTAGCGTTCCGTGTCATTACTTTTTCATTCTTCGATTTTAACCCTACTTGAGCATTTACGTTCTTTACTTAGAGCCAATTTCTTCATCGATAGAAATGGTTAAATGTCGTTACAAGCGATTGAATATTTACGATTTTGTATGTTTTGAAGAAAATACTTATCAAATGTTATAAAATGTTATTTCATTGACCATTGGTTAATAGTAATAGTTTTTTTCTTCTAAACCCACACGTAAATATTTAACTTCTTCTTCTTATTTTTTATGGCTAATCGTGATGTCACTTCGCCAATGTCACGTGAGTTAAAATATTCAACGGCGGGTAGATATTGTTTTTACGGTTGCTACTGACAGGTTTATTGAAGTATGTTTTTTAAAAAAATTAAATGGGACTAATACATAGATTGTAGCTATCATTTCCATCTTATAACTTTTTATATCATCGTTATTTTTTCTGATCGCCAAATTACTGTAATAGTTTATCAAAACTTATGTAGGAAATATGAGGCTACTTAATTTTGTTTCAGAAGCTTGTTTAGGTTTAGGTAAGTTCAAAATATTGTTGCTTTGTTTGTCTTTGTAATCGAACAGAACCCTAAAACGCACTTTTTACTGGACTAAAGAAGTATGCGGGTCCTCACAATTATTGGTGATGGTGGTGCCAGAGCCAGTTTTATAAGGTCTATGAAACAAAGATCCTATTACAGCTGTTTTGTTAAACTTTGATTGCACAATTGTGCGGCGCGATGTGGGAGTTATTTTTTATTGTTAACTTTATTCTATGCTCAGAATAGAGCACATACATTACCTAGGTAATGAAATATTAAGACAATTTGTGTGTTGAAGAAATATTGACGCTTAGTAGAGAGCGATAAGGGGACATGGACTATGCGATTAAAATTATTTAGAGATCCCATGACCTACTCGTATTTACGTAATATTTTTTTCAACACACTTGCTCAAAGCGACGTTATTATTCCACCTATTTTTGGCTCATAATCATAGATATTAAACACGCGTGCTTTTTCATTATATTATTGCACTAGTGCTTTTACTTTATAAACCCGACCAATTTACATTTGTACCCTAGTACCAAGTCGTAAGTAAGAAGAAGAAGCGATATAATTTAGTCAGGTTATACAATACTTTTATTTTAGCAACAAACAGTATTTATGCGAAAAATAACAGTATCTACATATTTATTTCAGGAAATGGTAAATCCAAATTTATTACAAAAAATTGCTCAAAGTCATTTAACATTTTCGGTGATTTGTGCGGCTTTCTTATGGCGCACTCGCTTTCGCTCGTGCGCACACAATATCGCCTTGTATATAATGGTCAACTTAGCACACTTGTATCATAATGTACTATTATCGAGCTTGCAACCCATACATGCACGCCTCTTCATTGTTTATCGCGTCGATAAAATAATCTCAAAGCTTATAATGAGGCGGTTTAATTTTAAATGTTTTTTTTTTTAATTTATTGTTTAACTTGTAAGGCCAATCTCATTAGATTTAAAAAAATAAGTTCATACTAAAGTTAGTAAAAAATATTTTTTTAAGTGACGTTTGACATTTATCGATTGCCACGATAAACGATAAAGAGACGCGCAATTTAGGCCTGCTGTGAAAGCATAGTATAATTCAACAACAATTGTATTCGTCAGCTTTTAATTAATTATCTATGTTTGTCGTAAATCAATTAATGTTGTGTTCACCTATATGTGTTCACCTATATGTGTTGCATACTAGATGCAACTTTTTTTTTTTTTTAATTTATTGTCAATGCTTGTATTGTATGTAACCTGTTGGTGTTCCAAATTAACAATAAAGAAATAAATATTCTTATATTTTTTTATCACTTATGACTTATGAATATACCGCAAAAAGTCAATGCAGATACATATTAACATTACACAAAGTTAATATCATTTTGATACGAACGACAGCTACCAGCTAATCTCGGAACAACCGTTTTATCAAAATCGATCAAATAATTTACGAGATACGGAGGTGAGGGGTCACCGGGACACAATAAGTAAAGTCATTGCCTTGTCACTATCATAAACTACAACGTTTTTTATAAATAAGTGTGATATTACTTCTCATACTATTTTTATTTATTTATTAGACTAGCGACCCGCCCCGGCTTCGCACGCGTGCAATGCTGAATAATGTTGCTAATGCTGTCTTTATGCAACGTTTAGAGCAGAGGTTCCCATACTTTTTTTTCTCATAGACCACATTAAACATTTTGCTGGATCTGGTGGACCCCCTGCAGCTATTACATCTACTAACTTACTTCCAAAACCCCAAAAACGTATAAGTCTATGTAAATCTGTGTTGTGGCTATTTTTCAATCAATTAGGAGTTAAAAGTTTTCGAAAAAAAGGTGAGAATTTATATTGCTTTGATTATGCTGTGAGTACTGTTATTTAAGCTAAGTTTCAAGGCCAGTCTAAAAAGCGTCTTCATCCAACAGTTGGATTCCTACTTTACTTTTTTGTATTCTAAGATTGACTCACAGTACAAGCTTCCACTTCGGAGTGGTAAAAAGTAAAAATAAATATTTTCTTGTTTTGTAGCTATTTATTCAAACACAAAAATTACTACTCTGTTAATTATGTTGTTATAACAGTCTTAGTAGAATTAAAATTTAACATCAGAACTAATAATGATTATTATTTTAAAAACAGTCGCAATATAATCAAAATTTACCAAAATTATACCATTGTAATCTGAGATAAAAGTTATAATTTTAATGGGAGGGATGTACTTGGTGAATTGACAGCAAATTATCAATATTTGGCTTGAGTTTAGTTAAGTATAACCGTAAATCTCCTCGCTCTGTAATATTTAATCTGCTCCGTTTTTTGTCAACAAGTTTGTTACGGCACTAAAACTGCGTTCGACAAGATATGGCATCGGCGAGTCTTGACACGCTCTTTCTGAATATGGAATATGCAAGTTCTTACAAAAACAATTGCTGAGCTTCTTATAATATTGTCTTCCTATATTCATAGGAGAAGTCAAGCTTCTTATAATATTGTCTGCCTATATTATTGTCTCCCTTTATTCATAGGAGAAGTCAAGTCGGGTCACCTAATACATTTTTATAGACCCCCGTTAACGAGTTGTGGACCCCCATTTTTTTTCCATGCAAGCGTAGACCCCTGTCGGGCTCGCGTAGACCCCTGGGGGTCCACCTGGACCACTTTGGGAATCAATGGTTTAGAGTTTATTTGTGATAAGACAATACTGATAACTATATACTCATGAAATAGCAAAATAAGTAGCCATGTGAATAGCACTCAACGTTCAAATCTAAGCCCATGGCCCCGGCTTGTACTGCCGTAAGGCCGAAGCCGCTGTACCTGAATTTTAAATCTGTGATATCTTCGAAACTATTAATTTTAATGACATCGCACTAATAATACAATAGTGTATCAACTCAAAATACGTCGAACTTGACATAATACTATAAACACACGTAAAATTTAATTCCTCACATGTCATCAAAACCGTCGTTCGAATAACGCAAAAAACAGATAAGAGATGGCGCTATAAGTCACTACTTACGACATTTCGGTTGCCTACTCCCCTCCCGCAACATCGCGTCATCTTTAGTTGCGACCATCAGTGACCGAAAGAGCACGTGCCGCTCGGCGTAATATTTTGAGTTGCAACGGTATTACAGAATCAGGTATGTAAAATATATATTAATATTTTGAATTCATACAGTATTGTTGATTTAACCTAAACACGCGCTTGGTATTATTTCGAGTTATTACACTATTACTGATTTACAAAACCAATAATTAAAGTATTATTTCTACTTATGACACTATAATTGATTAGGTTAGTAGTTTTTGATATGATACACTTTTGTTGAGACATAATATTAAGTTGATTTTTGTATGGTTTATAAATGTATTATTCATAATATCTATTTGTCAATTGCAGTAACATTTGTACCTCATTCGAATGTGTACAAGTATTATAACAAAATGCACACTTAGAATTATTATTTTATTAATTTAGAGTTGATACACTATTTGTGACAGGCATGAATCAATTATTTATTTGACTAGAATTTTATTTATTTGTAGGTTCAATATGCATCGTGACCGTGTACTTGTTGATATAGCGAGAAGTATTACAAGCTGCCACAAACTGAAGAACTTTTCTGGAATTCGTCACCGTCATTTTTGTCATCATTGGGTACAAATACACAGAGAGAAGACAGCGATGTTACGATTGAACAGTTGACACTTTTTATACCATCGGCATCAACAATTCATCCAGTACTTCAAGAAATTGACGTAAACAGTTCTCCAAATATCGTGAATTCAGACTGATTGGAATTAAATTGAAATAATTATTAAGTTTTATTTTTAAAATGAATAGTAGTATGCAAATCCTTTGTATTGTTTTATTTATTTTTGTTTCTAAAGATTTTTTATAAGAATAAACTATACTCTTAAAGTTATTAGTATTAGTAACGACTGTTTTTGTTTAAGAAGACTTGTTATTTTTGTTTTAGATGATTGTTTATCTTTTTTTACGAAATGTTTGTTGGTCAATTCGTTTAAGTATTTGTTATTTTATATAAATGACTATTTCATGTAAATTGCAATCCGGGCGTATGCCTATATAAGACACGGGGTTCGATTCCTCGTCTGTCACACAGCCAAAAGTTGCTTTTTACAAGTGCATTTTGCAATTTATATTATTATGTATGTTATGTATGTATAGTGACAAAACACTATAAAAAAAATGACTATTGCATGTGTAATACTCAAGTAAATGACTGATTTTAAGTATGAGAATTAAATTTAAATTATTATCTTTCATAAAAATTAGCTGGTTTTATTTATCATTATCCAAAACAAAATAACAAACAGTTCATATGAAACAAATTATCTTATTTAAATGTATATAATATAATATTAACTATAATATTCTACCACATTCAGAAAATACCATCTAGAGTCTAACTAAGCAGAATTTGTGGATATTAGAAAATAGATAAAAATACATTGTAAAGACATACACCAGGAATCGGTTCTCATCTATGTTGTATGTACAAAAACTAAGTAAAAACCCTAGGAAAAAATGATTATTTAGACTGTAAAATCACAAAATATTTCACCAATAATGTTTTAACTAAAAATAATGTTTCATTTTGAAAAAAGTGAATGGATGAAGACAGTCTTAACTAAAAATTTCTAAATAATTAAACTATTAGTATTCTTTTTTATTTTTAGTAAACAAATTATATATTTCAAATCAATTTAAAAACTCATATGACAGTTATTCTATTTGCAACTATTATAGGAAGTGAGTAATAAGTTTTTCGTTGATTCTGAAAAATGATCAATTTTGAGTTGATACACTATTGTATTATTAGTGCGACATGTTGTGAATAAGACCATGTTGATCTATATTAAATGAATAATATATTTGACCCTATACACTCTGCGATTTTTAGCAGCGATGCAGTCGCGATGCTAACGCGCGTCGCGATGCAGAAGCTGGAAATTGTCTTATTATGTACTGAGATTTGGACTTTGGACTTGGACTGCATCGATAGTAACGCGCGACTGCATCGATGCCAAATTAAATCTGGTCATTGCGTGAGTCGCGATGCTGAAGCGCGTTTTCAAAACGCGCGACTGCATCGATGCTAAAAGTAGCAGTGTGTAAGTGGTCTTTACGCCTACTTATTTGGAAAAGGATTAATGCTGTATAGCTTAAAAACGTTTCGTATAAGTCATTATTTCTCTTAAAAAGTAAAGAATTAAAAATGGTTATTATTGGTTATCCATAATAGATGGACGTATACCACCGCAAGCATTTTTTTGGACCTTTTTAAAATGATAAAATCAGTCGCTCTAATTAAAAATATTGTTCGCATTTTTGCGCGCCTCTGACCGGTACAAGACACCCAATAGACCATTTTATATTATATGGTCGTATATTATGTATTAGTGTATAGTACATTATATTGCAACATAATAAAAATTAGTACGTATACTTGCATGCCATTAATAACCAAAAACGCAAAGAAGCGCAGTTTCCATTGCAAAAAGCTTATGTATGACTTAGCTCAATATTCTTTTAATGTTTCAAAACCATTTTCCATCTAATACATAATTATGTTGAGCCGATACTAGCCCATTAGTGTCAGAGACCGCATTATTATTTTTTCCAAGTAACAGCGCGATTCGCAGAACCGCGTGCAATCACAGAGTTCTTTGTGGCTTAATCAAAACTATATTAACTTTCTTGAAACGTATTCTGATTATAGATCGTGGTCGACCAATACTGCCAATGTTTCGTCCCTTGGGGCCCGGCAAATTCGTGTTCGTTCTAGGCATTACGTTTTATACGCCTTCGGCTAGCCCGTTGTAATTATTGAGCTATAAAACGAACATGTCGATAATTAAACACTTGGTTGGGAATTATATTCTTCCATTTATTTTGCTAACTTTGATACATTGATTTCTTGCATCGCATTCGAGCGGTGGAAGCGTAAAAAATACTTTAAAAAAGATCTAACAAAAACCGGCTAAGTGCGAGTCGGACTCGCCCACTGAGGGTTCCGTGCCAACTTTATATGAATTAGGGATCCACTTACTTCCACTAAGCTACAATACCATAATATTTTGTTGACAGCAAATAAAGGTAACTTTGTTTTTCATAGTGTTTGTATGAAAAACAAAGTTATGTTTGCGGTTGTTGAAAATGTGCTTTATCTCAAATAGTACTAGTTCGATCCCGTTCATACCAATTTTCGTTGAAAGTGTATGTTAAGATCTATATTATGTTTTTTTTCCAAATTTACACTCGCTTATTAAAGGCGGGGCGGACGCCCATTTACTACTTTGGAAGCGTATATCTCGCAAACGTTAAACTTTTAGAGAAAATAGTTATAGGAACCTTTATTTTAGTTTAAAAGACCTATCCAAAGAAACCGTAAACACGTATAGGCATGACTAAAATATATTTTTTTGGTTTCAGTTTCATGTATGGGAGCCCCCGCTTAAATATATATTTTTTTATTTTTTGTTTACGAATCGTAAAGCGGTTAACAGGAGACATCTTCCTACTAAATTATAACACTGTGATGCTTATAGTTGCAGAATAAAATGGCTGTGACATACGGACGGAAAGACAGACAGACACTTGACGAAACTATAAGGGTTCCGTTTTTTTGCCATTCGGCTACGGAACCCTAAAAAATCTGTTTGTGATCAACAAAAGAACAAGACAAGCAAAGAAGGCTAAAAACGTGGTTGCGATTTATAATCCGAGCCACCTGGTAACAATAATCTGACATCTAGTTGACAAGTCCTTGCCATAAATTAATTGGCATGTCAATTTCTTTCATTGCACTGTCAATGTATTAAATGGATAAAAATTTGCATCGGCCATACTCGTCAGCTGTCAATTTGTATTTTATGGATTAATATTAGCATCTTCACACTGTCAAGGAAGCAGTAAAGCAGGGCTGAAAAGAATGGATTTTGCAAGGATATGTCACTTACTCCCGCCATAAAACCGTGGATGAATGTGCTTTGAATTATTTATCGGAGTGGTTGCCTAGAGCCTAGAGTTGTATGACGCATGAGGTCGAACCGTGTCCATTGCATAGTAGGTATTAGTTAGTTTGGAGTTCCAGCACCATTCAGAAACGCAAATAAGCGACGATAAAAATAATTTTGAAACATGGGTATTTGCGTTTTGCGCAAGAGTAATGCAGTTTTGAACAACTTGATAAGCATTAAGTGCATCTTCTGTACAATTCTTTGCAATAATAAAATTTAAATTAAAAAGTAACATGAACTTGTTAAATTAATTATCTATACCACACCGATGTTCTTCAGCTTAATCAACGAGTTAGTAAATATACAAATCGGCACAAAAAATGATACTACGGACAAGTTAAATAAATAGTTGTTAAAGCTTTCATACCCACTTGATTAACTTTTCCCAGCGCTCGAAAACATTGCCTAGCAATATTTAAAATCGACCTCCAATGATTGACACCGACTACTATCATAAATCATTACTCTTATTAACTTAGACGGGTTATAATGAAGAAATGGCTATCAGTAACATGGTATTAGTATCCATCTAACAGGCGGTTAGCAGCGCTAATCGATGTCTATGAGACCGGTTACACATAACATTATTTATATTCAAATAGGCGCCGTAAATTTGAGTCGACTTGTCGTATTTAAAATTCTTAACACGTTAAGCGTGCCAGTGCGTCAAGCGTCATAGATCTGTGTAGGCTATGTTGTGGTGATGGGTATCAATTGATTGGACGCTGTCCGGTTAACAAAAGGCGAAGCAAAAATTTGCATTCTTTTCTCGCTGTTCCCTGTTTTATCCGCAGCCCTGAGTATAGATTTTAATTAAATGGAAAGCTCCTTTATAAAACTTTACTTTAATGGGTATGGAACCCGATTCGATCTTTTGATACGACATTATTTGAAGTCCACATCAGTTTTCTGAACATCCTCCGCGACCGCGTTTGCGCGTTTTGGGTTTGCTCCCTTCCCTCTCGTCGTTGCGTAATGTTTTATAACTTAAAGCTTTCCTCAATAAATAAGCTATCCAACACAAAAAGATTTTTTCAAATCGGACTGGTGGTTCCTGAGATTAGCGCGTTCAAACGAAAAAAAAAACTTCAGCTTTGTAATATTAGTTTCGAATTACAAATATCAATTACAAAAATGTTTTACAATAAAATTAGATACACCAGTCACTAACACTTAATATTCAATTTTGTTTTTTTGTAGGTACTCTTAGTGTGGCATAATGCCAGTTCAAACAGGATTAATTTCGTAGGATTTGCCGTCTATTTAGTATTTTACGTTCATCGTTATAAAATAACATTTGGCTACGGTCGCAATAAAATATCAGAGTTGAAATTCACGATGACACGTTTACTACTGACTGTATTTTTTTATTGCATACTAAATACATTTTAATGAACACCAATACAAATCAAGGAAACAAGAATGTTGGCAAGACAACCAATTTAAATTGGAGTATTATACATCTTTAACTTTTGTGCTTTGTTTTAATATAAGTTCCTTTGATCTTGTGTTGAATTCTATGGGTTTGACATACACTCATAGTGTTGATCATTGATTTCCAGAGAAAGTTATCTAATTAACATCGTCAGCAAAGCTTTCTAAACTCTATCGCAATATGAAATAGTTTTAATTCGTTTTTTTTTTCTGACAAGAAATGTTAATTCCAGCCAGCATTTTTAAAATTAAGTAACGTATTTCATACTTCCTTAAAAGGTTTAAGCGCAGTTAGCTTACCGTGCTGGCTACTGACACATTTTTTTACCGCACGTAAAAAAAGTTGTGTTTCAAAAATAGAACGTTTTGAAACTGAAAACCAACGCGTGCCATACTTGTAAATAAATTCGATATAGAGCGCTAACTGCTTTAACCGTTATTTACAAACAAGGTGTGATAAATTGTACGTTAAGGAATTTTCTGTTTGCGAAATTCTTAACGTTTGATTGCGAACTTACATTCCATGCGCTAAATTGCCATAACAACAGATATATCAACCGAATAACCTCCTGTTTGAAGTCGGTTATTAAGCGAGTTATTAAACTTTCTTAACCTTTTCTATTTTGTTTTCAGATCTGACAACATGGTTTCGACACCTTTGTTGCTGTTGGCTGTGGTGTCTACCACTCTAGCAGGTAAGCCAGTATAATTTATATTTATTTAATAAGTGTATCGATATTACTTCTCTTTGTCATAATAATAACTCATTATTCCATATCTTATTTTCAGTTTATAGAGCCATAGAAATCTTAGACAAAAAAGTAAAGTACCCTGTAACCAGAGATTTAAATCTTAATTTCTGTCGGTACCACTGCTGGGCTAAGGCCTTACCTCAACTATAAATCTTATACAACTAAAAAACACAAAAACAATGATTAGAAAGGGAACTGAAAATCACGATGACTTTTGTTGCAAACTAGCCTTAATTACAACAGAATAAGATACCGCACTGTTTGTCTTGACGTGCTGTTGTCCGTACAACAACAGTCTGCGCATATCATGCACCGCCACCAAAAGAATTTGTTTCTCTTAATTAGAAGACAAATGCCTTATTTTATGCTTTTAAAGTCAGTTTCTGAAGGCGGTATTTTTTTTAAACATATATTTTTTAGTTATTACCCATATCTCAGATACTACTGGACCGATTTTAATGAAACTCACACTCTACCCTCAGTTAAAATATACCTACCTAATCGAAATAAAAAACATCTCGCTATGACTTCTCGTTTTTGAGATATGGAAAAACATACATTCATACATACACTTACGAAATTTTGCACATTTGTTTGGAATCCTTACAAGATCAACACCTATACAAAAATAAAATAAAACCAACAATATCACGTACATACACGTTGAATTGATTCCCTCCTTTTTTAAGTCAGTAAAAATATTGCATTAACCGACAGGGAATACCGGTAACCTAACTACTATTTACTCTTGTAAATGGTATGTACACTGCCTGGCGTAAATACTAAGGTGTCGGCATAAACACAATTACTTAAACTATGTACAGACGGCAAACATCATCATTCAGTTTGTTTTTGATTTATGAGCTAGGGATTAAGAGGTCATTGAACTTTATACTAAATTATGGTTGTTAAAGGGCAAGTGATTGTCTTACTGATATTTTACCCGAACTAAAGGATGTGCTTGGAACGATTTCACAAGTGGTAGATTTAATAACATGGTATAGCAATGTACCCCGTAATAAATAAAGCGGCTATTTGGAGATTATAATATATTTATAAATACACAAGAATTAAATTGCACAATTAAGTAGGTACATACATGTATATATCATGTATTTTATAAATGAAAAAAAATAAAATAAATACTACCACTGAATATGGTCGGTCGACATGGCTTTGAACACTAGTCACTCGGTTTAATTCTTGGACATTTAGACCTACACATTGCGACTTTTAGCATCGATGCTAACGTGCGTAAGCATTGATGCAGTCGCGAAATGTCAACCTTTACACACTGCGCTACTTTTAGCATCGACACAGTCGCGATGCTAACGCGCGTTAGCATCGATACATTGGCGATACAGGAGCTATAAATTGTCAAATTATGTACTGAATTTTGGCGACAGCATCGATGCTAACGCACGACTGCATCGATGCTAAATTAAATCTGTTAATTTCGTGAGTTGCGATTCAGAAGCGCGATTTCAAAACGCGCGACAGCATCGATGCTAAAAGTCGCAGTGTGTAAGTGGTCTTAGACAAAGACAACAACATTTTCAAGCCATTCATGTCCTATTTCATTTTCAATCCGACTAATCCGCTCACAACGTCATGTAAAACCAGATTTGTTTACTCATTAAAAATAATCGTCTACGCAATTATCCACTTTTTCACTCTGACAAATTGATGGCACCGGCCCTTTCATTTGACAAGGTCCGTCCCACAGAGCCGAGATACGATTTATTCCCATAAATGGGAGTTTGTGTTCTATTACCGCGTGGGCAGTGCCCCTTTACGATTCCCCCGAAACCCGACGACTTATGAATAAGGTGTTAAGCGTTAAATGTGTGTTTTTTTCTTTATTTTGGAATAGTAACAGCCGTGACGGGTAGCTCCCGGATACGGCAGGTAGTCACACACACTAACGCGAGATCGTGTTGGTAAACAAAAAAAAAACTTGTGCCCAACTCGGTTCCTTGAACTGACAACTTTCAACAGTGACAACAGTGTCCAATGATTTGGTGCAGCATGCGACATTTGTGTACGCTTATATAAACACTCGAAACTATTCAACCAGCTGTACGATACGCTTTGGATAGAGTTCTACGAAGTAATAATTTTTGAGACCACGATTATTATACTGTGATTTGATGACAACTAAAGCAGATAAAATGTGTACATTTAAAGCTGACGCATTCATGATATATATTTTTCTGAATATTTAATAACTACAAAGAACTCATTATTGTATGATGCGAATAGGTATCCAACTTGGATCACTTAGATATTAGTAAAAAAAAAGTTTTTTTTAAAATCAAACAAATGAAATCTATAGATCAGAAATCCAATTAAAAAGGCGTAGGCTTTAATTATAACTAACAATCGTTTTTGATCGTCTTGAAAATATTATTTTCATTTATCGAATGGATCGTTCAGAAAATCAGTACGCACCAATTATACTTGAAGTACTCGTATTGTCTGTCTTTAATGAAATTGTAATCTTCTATTTTTAATATTGGATTTTAAAAATTGTTTTTGATTCATTTTAACTATAAGAGATAAAATAACTACCTCCTAACTAACTGGTTGTGGACTTGTGGGTAACATATTTAATCAATCTCTATAAATTGTTTTAGTAAATTATTTCCAAATACGAGTACATACATGAATGTACATTTATGTTTTATTTTTAAAATCGTTACGCACGCATGCTCGATATTTAATACTCATATTCTTCAACTAATACTCCTCGAGAATTCGATAAAATTTGAGAAACTTCCTATTATCATAGTCGGAATGGGCACGGTGGATTTACTTCTTTTGATTACCACGCTTTAATTTACTATACCGAAATCGTATCATTATGTTTTAAGAAGTTTATGTTATAGAATTTAACAGGTACCTGTCAACTCAAATGAAATCAAAACACAGATAAATAATATGGTCCCACATATTACACATAGGGTGAAAAAGGAACATGCTTTGACATACACAAAATTACAATACTAAAAATGCAGAAGAAATAAAATTGTTCTTGTGCACGCACCATTATTATAAAATTGATATATTCCATCTTATATTGAATAATTTAATAAGTTAAATAAAAAAAAAACGTTATCTTTTTACTAATAATCCCCTTTTAACAAAATATACTATATAAGTATTCGGTAGCTGGCCGAATAATATGAAGATACTAGCGGTCCCCCGGGACTTCCCCCGCGTTTTGAGGTGACGGGAGGGGATTGAGCCCTACCGTCTCAGCTTGATGATTAGCTTAAAGCCTTCATTGATAAATAAGCTATCCGACACAAAAATAATTTTTCAAATCGGTACAGTAGTTCTTGAGATTAGCGCGTTCAAACAAACAAACAAACTCTTCAGCTTTATATTAGAAAAAAATCTAAAAAATAGAGTGGGTGTGCGACTGAAAACAATAAAAGAAGCCGAATAGTAACCAAATATTCGTAGGCTAGTCACCAGTAGGATTGAAAAAGATTGAATTCGATAAGTAAGTATAAGTATTGTTCCAAATCTCTTATTCGGTTTTGCTTGGCCATCCTTGATTAGCTGCTTTTATTGTATCGACACAGTTGCACTGAGCCGAGGTCGATTTGGCTGTTTTATTATTAATATAAATTGCATTTGTGAAAAGGATCTATGACAGACAAGGAATCGAACCCTGTGTCTTACACTATCCGGGCGCATGCCTATACACGTCGGCTTGGCATTTGCAAGCCTGTTGAATTTTTCAAGTGCTTTCTTTAACGTGTAGGCTGCGTTTCTTATATTTTGATGCAAGAAAATAAAGAATCGAGTCAAATATAAGCTCACACGTGGCATCATCATCATTATCAGCAAAAGGATGTCCACTGCTGAATATAGGCCTCCCCACGGTTTTCCACAGCGTCCAGTCACTAGCGGTCTGCGTTCAGATTCATCCTGCGATCTTTAAAAGGTCGTCTGTCCATCTTGACGGTGGATGTCCCGTGCCGCGTCTTCGGTCGAAGTCAAAATGTGGTGTGCTTTTGATTTAGAACAGAATTTACTTCATCACACCATTGTCTGTAGAGTTCATGCAAATTCTACATCTTTAACAGGCTCATAAAATATACGATTAACGATTTAAGACGCTCGGCTTTTGTAATGTTATCTGTATGGGAAGTGCCTTGTTGAGCCCGGCCGTTGCGTCGAGGGCAATTAAATTTCGAGAAAGCGTTCATATTGTTTACAATCCTATATAATGTAGAATCGAGTTTTATTGTGATTCTCGTATACAATTATTGTGTATAGTATTGCTCAAGTCGATTGCAAGCGATTCGAACGGATGGTCTTCGTCAACACAATTTTCAAAGAATTTTATCAATGTATTGTATTGGCATGAGATCGAATATGAAATCTTTTAGTAAATCATAAACTGTGTGTATTTTTCTTTATACATGTAACTTTGTGTGTAAACTAAATGCTTTGCAACTTTGATGTGGATAGACGTGAATTACACGGTTGTCTTGTCACACAGTACTGATATAGATTAGATAATAATAACATTGGTAAAAGGCATAAAGTAGTATATTTAAAAATATATTTTTGGACCCATCTGTGATGGGTAATTTTTGTTAAATAAATATCAATTCAAATGAATTTTAGGTCACTAAAATTGAGTCAAGCAAATGATACCTTACCTATTACTAGCCGGAGCTAGTAAAAGGTATCATTTGCTTGACTCGGAGCTGGAGGTCAAAACCAGGGTTTTGACCTCCAGCAGTCCCCAATGTCAAAAAACGCTAATAATATTAAAATTATGATTTTTTTGAGTTACCTAATCTAGAACCAATATCAAATATGATACATTTGATTTCCACGTTTAGAAATCAGCATCACAATTGAAAAAACAAATTAAGTAATCATTGTACCTAGGTAGGTAACTTTTTACAAGCATTCCGTTTCCGATGTTATTATGTTATTAGCTCCTTTGGCTGGGCTCTGAGCAATACGAGTATATAGATACCCACAATTAAACCAGGGAATGCAATCCTTTATCTGAATGAAGCCGTTGCAAGCAGCACTTTGTTCGGTTTATTTTTATCGTAATTGGTCACATTCCGACTGACTCAGGAGATCATCTCTGGGCCACGGTCGTTGACTGGCCACTAAAATGAATAATGTTGGTTGCAGTGTCGGCAAAGGTAAGGCTTAAGATAACTTAATTAAGGTCGTGTTTTGATTGTGACGGAATAAAGCCTCGAATCTGACCGGGTACGTGTAACGTGACCACATTTTTCTAGTTAGATGGGATGAGAATGGAACGAAAGATTAGATATTGTACATCGCTCTTCTTTTTGACATCCCAAGAAGAGATCCTTAAAGATTAGATACTGCCTAATACAAGAACACTTTTTTTGACCGTTACCTTTGGAAATTTTATAAGTATTTAATAAATAGCTAAACAAGTATTGTTTAGCTTATTATGTGTTGTCAATGGTGATGCTTTTGGTATATAAAGGTAAAATAAGCCTTTCAATTAACTTATTGAGCCTGAACAATAACAACATAGTTTTTAAAAATATTATTTTCTCAATCTCAAGTTTCTTTCGCTTAACTGTTATCACAGTCTTATGAATGTTCTTTACAATAAAATAAAAAAACCGACCAAGTGCGAGTAGGACTCGCACATTAAGGGTTCCGTGCCAACTTTAACTAAATAAGAGATTTAACTAAATTACTTCCATTTAGCCAAAATACCACAATATTTTGTTGACAACAAATATAACTTTGCTGTTCATAGTATTTGTATAAATAACAAAGTTATGTTTTCGGTTACTGAAAATGTGCTCTATCTCAAAACTAGTAGTTTTTGTTAGGTTTTTTTTTCGATCTCGTTCAAACCAATTTTCACTGAAAGTCTTTGTCAAGATCTACATTATATGTTTTTTCAAAATTTACACTTGCTAAGTTTAAAAGTTACATGGGGAGGGCGCCCATTTTATTAGTTTGGAAGCGTCTATCTCTCAAACTTTAGAATTTTAGAGAAAATGGTTTTAGAACCGCGATGTCATTTTAAAAGCTATTGACACCCTACAAGCATAGGTGTAACAAAAATATACATATGTTTTAGTGTCATGAGCCCTTAAATATATTATATTTTGTTTTTTGTATGAGAATCGTAAAGGGGTTAACAGGATACATCTACCTAATAAGTATCAAGTGTGTAATACTTACAGTTTCAGAATAAAGTGGCTGCTAAAAAAAGCTATAGACACCCTACAAGCATAGGTGTAACAAAAAAACTAAATGTTTTAGTTTCATGAGCCCTTATATAATATACTAGCGGTCCCCCGCGACTTCGTCCGCGCGTTTTGAGTTTGCTCCCTCCCCTCCCGTCGCAGCGTGATGTTTTATACCCTAAAGCTTTTCTCGATAAATAAGCTATCAAAAACAGAAATATTTTTTCAAATCGGTCCAGCAGTTCCTGAGATAAGCGCGTTCAAACAAACAAACTCTTCAGCTTTATAATATTATATTAGCGCAAGCGCACGTCGTACTTTTAAGCTGCGAACATTATTTTGGTGCGGAGTTATGTTAAAACTGTGATAGCTCCTAAGATATTTATTGAATTTAAATGATATAAAGGGCAACTTTGTTCTAAATGAAATGCTCGTGATGATGAATGTATTTATTTTGATAAGAATAAATACCTGTGTGTATAATACACCTCTAAAAATAATGCATTATTTTTTTACAAATTTATTAACATAAAAAAGGTTGTAGTAAGTAAACCATAAAAGATAGACATATGCTGTCGCGGACTTTATTATAGAACTCTAAATGCTGAACAATCCTGTCATACATGATTTTGGTGAAACTTAAGCGGTTTCCGCAGCGTATGCAGCGGAAGCTCTCAAAAAGAATATCTTTCTCCCGTTTTCGCAACATTTTTCATTTCTGCTGTGGTCTTATGAGTCGTATCTTTATGTTATATAGCCTAAAGCCTTCCTAGATAAATGGACTATCGAACGTAAAAATAATTTTTCAAATCGGGCCAGTAGTTTTTGAGATTAGCGCGTTCAAACAAACAAACAAACAAACAAACAAACAAACAAACTCTTCAGCTTTATAATATTAGTATAGATTTTTTTTGATTTTTGTATAAAAATCGTAAAGGGGTTAACAGGATACATCTACCTAATAAGTTCCAAGTGTGTAATACCTACTTACAAATTCAGAATAAAGTGGCTGTGCCATATGGACGGACAGATAGACTTGACGAAACCATAAGGGTTCAGTTTTTTGTCATTCGGCTACGGAACCCTAAAAACTAGGTGTTCCCTATGATATTGCTCATGCATGAGTTATGTAACAAACTGCAAGAGCGTTACTATTTATTCATTACCATTTAAACTAGCCTGTCCTTTCCCTGACATTGTCGTGTGGCCACAATGTATGTGTCATCGGAACGTGTGGGTAACGATGTATCAAGGACATCGGGATCTTTTTTGTTGGTCCGCTTCGCTTGATATGCTAATGAAGAGGTTTAATCCGTATCCATTCAGCCGAAGAATTTTGAAACGATTAGCGATGTGCTGTTGATGTTCTCTTTAGAACGTGTTTGTTTTTAATTTACAGTCTAGTTGTTTTTTGATAGATCTGTACATGATCTATCTGTATATGATTATCTAGTTACAAAACTAGATATTTGCCTACATATAATCTCAAAGGTTATATCTAAATAGTTCTGTTGTAATCATTGAACTAATATTACTAGTTTGTATAACTGACTGACACCACGAACAAATTGCTCCATTCATTGACGCCACTTGTCATCAATTTATACAAAAGGTTTCATATTTAAAATTCAGTCGTTTTTTCGGCACATTTATTGCTTGGCATAGCTTCTCTGTACGTAGTAATAACAACTCACTAGTTGTTATAAAAAAGAAACTGGATAAAGTATTTTGTAAATGAAGTAGGGTGGGAGTAGTTAAGTATTTAATACATGCAAATCCTGTGATTTATTTTATACAACTATCAAAAAATATAGAACGTCTACGTCTGGCAAATGTAGGATTACCTACTCATATTTTCTTACAATACACGTATTTTTTATCGATACTTATCGCTAAAATTAGCTATATTTTTTAATACAAACTCGTTAGAGGTTAAGCAGAGCTTTGCGGCTTACGTTAAAGCTGTGGGTGGAACGAATTTTATTACAGAATCGGGTACGTAGACTATTTGACACCATTTTCACGAAACTCTTTGTGCTGCGTCTGTTTTTGACTGAAGAATCATTTTCAGAGCTATATCTCAAACGAAACGGCGATATTTCAGCCCACCTCAAACGTTAATATCGCTATCTTCGCGTTTTCCTCAAAAGCCTTTGTTTTGAGGCGGTTTATAGCCTCTAAGCTTTGTTGTAAATGTTTAACAATAGATCATTGCTGCTTAAAGCGATTTTGAGTTCTGATAAAACAAATACAGCTGTTTGATTATTTATATACCATATACAGTGTGTCCGGGATAGGTATACCGATATTGGTGGTTCGTATTTATAAGCAAATTTACAAAAACTTTCATTCATGAAAAAATACCGAAAACTTGTAAATCAATTTCGCTTTTTTATACTAAAATCATCGAGGTAGGACTTACGTATGGAAAAGGGATTTTTATTTACAATTTTACGGTATTATTTCATTAATAAAAGTTTTTGTAAATTTTCTTTTAAAAACGTACCTCCAATATCGGTATACCTATCCTGGACACACTGTATTATTTCGGGTAATGAACTGAAACAACTATTATCCGCGAAATAAATCAATAAAATATTCCTGATTCTTTAAGCCCTCAAGTTTAATATTGGATATTAATTTACATAAGTAACTGAGATTGTGGGAAGTTTTCACCTCTAAGCTACTTGGTTGAGAACCATCCAATCTTTGAAAGACTTTTGCTATGTATCTGACATTAACTATCAGAATTCTAAAGACTCAGGTTGAAAGAATGATCCTAATATTCTAGTGTTTCATTACTATTTTTACCGACTTACAAAAGAAGGGGGTAATCAATTTTAAGTGTATGTTTGTGATATCGTTAGAATTTGTTGTTTGGGCATGAGCTATATATGAGCTGATCTATTGTGGCTTCTAAACACGTGTGCCAAAGTATGTTTGTAAAATTGTATGTTGCGTATTAAAATCGGTTCTGTAGTTTTTGAGACGTGGGTAATAAGTTATAGTAATAAAATAAACAACCTTCAAAACACTGAGTAAATAGCTCATTTGCCCTTTGTTTAGGAGAAACAATTTCATTTGGAGTCTGTGAAAGATGTGCGTAAGCTATGGATTACGTAAGCTTCAGTCAGATCGATCATGCTCCGATATTAAGTCAGTTTTTGGGTCAAATTTGAAAATACCGAATTTCATAAGTTCTACGAACGAAAGGCCGTTTATTAAAATTCTGAATAATATATGATCGAAAGTTCTAAACAACGCAGTTTAAAATCCTCAAAATTCAAAATACAGAATCTTATAAGACCTATAATCGGAAAGCCGAATACTAAAATGCCGAATATTAAAATACCGACTGTTTTTGCTCGTACGACCGATGATGAAAGATTTAAAAGGCAATAATAAAAATACCGAATTTTATAAGACCTACGAAACTACTGCCAAACAAATTGTATACCATTGAGATTTGAGATTGAGGTTCATTAACAAAAACAAATTTTAGTTGACCTCGACTCGCCGTGGTCCTTCGCCGTGGTACTAGTCTGCCCGATACTAGAGTATAATTCAAAAGTCGGAGGCGCGGAGGGAGAGCAATCCCCGCCCGCTGTAGCGAATCTCAGGCTCTGGAGGCTGGTCGACTAAGGCGACCAGCAAGTCGAAGCTACGGAGGCGAGCGTGGGTGACTGGGATTCGATACGCTAGGGCGGAAGGGCTGCACTGCTCGTAGAGCTAGAGAAGAGCAAAACCTATGCATGCTACGCGACGACCTCCGTGGTGTAGTGGCTAAGCACGCTGGTTTCAAGGCGTCGTAGCTCCGAGGTCCCGGGTTCGATTCCCGGTCGGGAAAAATAAAAATCAACATTTTCTATATTGTCTCGGGTCTGGGTGTTGTGGTACCACCGTTGTGTCTGATTTCCATAACACAAGTGCAATAAACTACTTACTTTGCGATCAGAGCAATGTATATGATTGGTGTCCAATATTTATTTATTTATGCTGATACATGTATGCCTGCTTCATTGCTTGCAGGCATGCAGCAACAGCAACATACAGTATCTTATTTTCGTGATTTTGAACTTCGGTATACAAACTGTAGGTATATGAATCTTCGAGATTTAAACATTCGGGATAACCTTCGGGATCTTAATCTTTCGGTTATTTGAATCTAGACATATTGAGCTTCCGTATATCGGTATAGGTATTTCATACGTTAGATATTTTCATTTTCGACTTTTTACGCGTAGGTTTCAGATTTCAGTTGTAGATATTGAGAACTTTTGGTATTATAATACGTACCCGTTTTTTAGGGTTCCGTAGCCAAATGGCAAAAAACGGAACCCTTATAGTTTCGTCAAGTCTGTCTGTCTGTCTGTCTGTCTGTCTGTCTGTCTGTCTGTCCGTCCGTATGTCACAGCCATTTTATTCTGTAACTATTAGCATTACACTGTTGAAATTTAGTAAGAAGATGTATCCTGTTAACCGCTTACCGATTCTCATAAAAAAATTTAAGGGGGGGCTCCCATACATGAAACTAAATCCAAAAAAATTTTTTTTAGTCAAACCAATACGTGTGGGGTGTCTATGGATAGGTCTCTTAAAATGACATGGAGGTTTCTTAAACCATTTTCTTTTAAAGTCTAACGTTTCATAGCTAGACGCTTCCAAAGTGGTAAAATGGGCGTCCCCCCCATCTAAATTCTAAACCAAGCGAGTGTAAATTATGAAAAAAATACGTAATGTAGATCTTAACAAAGACTTTCAACGAAAATTGGTTCGGACGGGATCGAACTAGTAGTTTTTGAGATATAGCGCATTTTCAACAACCACAAATATAACTTTGTACTTCATACAAACACTATGAAAAACAAAGTTATATTTGCAGTGAACAAAATATTGTGGTACTTTATTAAGTAGAAGTAAGTGGATTCCCTAATTCAGTTAATGTTGGCACGGAACCCTCAGTGCGCGAGTCCGACTCGCACTTGGCCGGTTTTTGACGGTGGTTTAATTTTGGAAAGAGGCACTTTTGCACACGAGAATCTCGCTATTTTGTTATTTAATCCTCAGTTAATTTCTGCCCATAAGTAAATTGAACTAGGTTTAGTTCTCATCCTTAACTCGTTGTTCTAATGTCGAAAATTTTTGTAACCACCCATGTTTCTTTGTTTCAGATATCGGCATGATGTTTAAGAAGTACCCCCAGCCCGTAGCAGCTCCCGTTGGAGATGAGGTGGCTTTCGACTGCGTGGTCAATGTACCAGGAGACAGACTGGCTTGGCGGTGGAGGCCTATAGATGATACCAGGTGGAGAGACGCAAATGGCACCACAGACAAGACGTCTACGCGGCTGACTGTCAACGTCAAGGAGGATACCCCCACTTCTTTGTACCAGGTCAGTCTTTTACCATTACGTATGTTTGATTGTAGTAGTATCTTCATGTTGGACCAGAACTGGCGAACCATAGATAACCAAAGATGGAGTGGACACAATGGTACTACAAATAACGCGCACACCAGCAATGGCTGACCTCAAGCATGAGTTGGTGTGAGTCATCCACGATGACTTTTCAAGTTTTCATTAACCATTATTACACCTTCTTTGTTTCAGTGTGTGGTATGGTACGGTGGAGTCAGCTTGGTCTCAGTTCCTGCCCGTCTCTCCGTCGCGCGAGTAGACGTGAGCAGCGTCCGTCCAAACACAAGGGTCATCAGTTCGCCTCCTCATAATATGGTGGTTCTGCACTGTAAGGAGCCGGTGTCAGAGCCACCTGCTGTGATCACCTGGTGGAAGGAGTACAAGGTTAGAAACACACACACACATATGGCGTGTTTATACCTGCAGTGGTAGTAATGAGCAGCGTTTGTTCAAAACCGATGGTGGTGTTGCGATGCAAGGAGTCAGTGTTGACGCTGTCTGTTGTGATGCCCTAGTGAAAAGAAAATTAAATGAGATACAAAACACTCATTAACTGTAAAAGTGGTTAACTACTGTAACAAAGTCGATATCTGTCATAATTATATTTGAAAAGCTACATTTGAAGCCAAATGGCTTTGTAACTGTTGAATTCAATTAAGCTGGTGGGCTGGCATTTTATAAGACCTTAGGGAAGCCTCAAATGTGTCAACATAAGTTACTGTAACTTGGCCCAATGATGTAGTTAGGATTAGATCACTCAATGAAAACAGAGTTGGAAGCACAAGAAGAATTTGATATATTTACTATAAATTTATTAAGTGTAGCTGTATTTTTTTGCAGGGCAAAAAGAAGTCTCTAGAAACTCCTCACGGCGTGCTGGTAATCCACAACGCAACGTCTGAGGACAGCGGCATGTATGGATGTTCCGCCACCAACGAGCCTTCGGGAAAAACCGTAGAACTGCCTGAGAAGATCCACCTTAAAATACAGCATGGGCATAACGAAATCAAGTAAGTAGCACCATAATATCGCTAGGTAACATGTATGTTTAAGTTTCGAAGGAATGTTCACATTAATCTCATCGTCCAGTACAATACAAAATTATAATGTAACGTAAAATTTCATTCATCATATAATTTTTATTCATCAATAATGAAACGGTTGAGAGCCAGAGACATAGGAACTCGGATCTATTTCATTATTTTAATATACCACTACAATAAAAGCCAGAAAACAGTGCTTCAATGTTTATTTACCCAGCATACATGAATGCCGTTCTTCTGAATTCGAGTCTTGTACCAAGACACGTCTGCTGTTAAAAACCTTTGTGTACCTACTTTGGCGCGGATAATAGAGATATTAATGATGGTGATATGTTTTACAGGTTCCTAGAATCCGAAGAGTACGTCGGCAACATCGATAACGATGGCGTTCTGACCGTGTCAGTCAAGCCGAGAGAAGCTCTTAGACTTTGGTGCGGGGCAGTAGGGTCTCCTCCGCCAAGAGTGACGTGGAGCCGTCAGAGGAACGGCATGATGCACGGCAAGCATGGACATATGCTGGTCATTGACCCATTCACGTCTGAAGACGAGGTAAGATCACTTATTTCTTGCTACAATTCGTAGGTTCAAACACGTGTAGTGCAATGCCATTGATGGCTCATCCATACCGTGATAACCCAACGCTCTTCGTAAGCTATCTTGAGTATGAGTTACCTGTGAAAAGATTTTGGTCTCTCTTATATGTCAACCGAGCACAGTCTTCGGTCTCTTTTGAATACATCATTTAAAATGTCAACTTAGAAATAGCATCTACCTTGACATCATGTATCACGAAACTACTTTGTCCCCAGGATGTATACTCCTGCTCAGCCAACGACATCCGTCGCTCATGGAAGGTCATAGCACTGCAAGCTCCGTTCTGGGAGGGCAGTGCCAGGAATGTCAACGCTACGGAAGGAGGGGAGGCTCATATTGCCTGCGGGATACCCCATGGTCAACCACCGCCTACCATCACCTGGCTGCTGAATTCCAACCCTGTGCAGAGTTCAAAAGGCAACCGGACTATTGGTATGTTGGTGAAAAGAAGATACATGCAGCGCGACTCCAGATATGCGTGATAGGTGTTCCTTATGCCTGAATTTGGTTTTGTATGGTTTTTGTATTAATTTTTTATTTTTCATTCCTGCAGCAGACACAGAGCTTTACATTCGTCCGGTGGAGAAGCGTCACGCGGGGGTAGTCCAGTGTTTTGCGTGCAACCAGCTCGGCTGCGCGTACGAAGCTGCCATGCTCACCGTCGTACCGATGCAAATATCTGAGGACATGGTACGTATTTAAAATACCTTACTAATAAAACGTGCTCAGAACAACACTGGATTCAGGCTTCTTGCTTGATTTTTTGATTGATTGATGATTGATTCTCATCATCTTCGATGACTAAATCTTTATCTACTATGATTTCAATTTATGATTCATTTTTATCGAGACCACGTATTTTGGTGCCTTATACATAATTCATATTTAAAAAAATCACATTACACTAGGCGAGTGGATTCAGAGATGCATTATCTGAACTCAAATAAGGTACAGAATGTGGTAACGTTTGGTGGAGTTTGGTTTGAAGTCGCACTGTTGTCCCCTATTACGAGTACATAAGCATGTTTAAGTTTACACAAATCCATATGAATAGATAAGCTATTACTGAATGGAGTTCGGCTATAAAGAAAATATATATTATTTTTGATTTCCTTATTGAATTTCGAATCAATCGCAAATTTAGGATTCCGTATCCAAGATGTCAATCATATGTTTTTACCTCGTTTACCGAAATATAACATGTAGGTAACATAATCCTTCCGTTCCACTTTCGATCTCTTGTAATGTTTGCAATTTATACAGCTTTTACTTCTTAGAAGTAAGTTATACGTAGATCACCATCGGATCGCGACGTATCGAATTCGTTACTTAATTCGAGTACCTTTGGCGAACGAAACAACGATTTGAAATTCTTACAATTTGGTTTCATTGTTGCAGGATTACTCAGCCGAAGCTCCTAAAACACTGCACAGTGCTTTGCAAGCGCCCAAAAGACACAGCAGGAAAAATCCGAGAAAACACAAAGGTTAGTGCGCTCTGAGATTTATAGACTATAAAATGAAATGAAATTTGAGTTCAGAACCTTATTTTACTAGGTTTAAAAAAATGCCAACAGATATTCGTTACTACTACAACAGTGGTTTGCAATATATTGGTATCCTATTCCTTTATTTCTTGGGGTGCGAAATGAAAAGACGTATAGCCTCCTTAAATCAGCCTTTCTAGGTTGTTGTATTTGGTGTGATTTGACTTTATGTTTTCCTTTGTCCCTTTAGAATACCCAGTAAAAAAATCACTATTTTAATCTATGTTCAACTTGTACTCAGTTCTTAAGTGTGTATAATTTTATGCAGTGGTGATGATGCCTCCGTCTCGGCCCAACGTCACGCGGCTGTCTGACACAAGCGTTATGGTGTCGTGGACGCAACCCAACCATGGGTTGACCATTCTGTTTTATAAGGTAAGTTGACGTCATCATACATCCAAGATCGTACGGAGAACAGCACGTCAAGGTTAAACACTGCGGTGTCCTATGCCGTTGTAATAAGGGCTAGTTTCTATCAAAAGTGGGTAACCTGATGTGCAGGCGACTGTACATAGTGTCTCTATGTCCTTTTCATACAATCTTCTAAGTGTCTATAAGGTCTATCAAATTTATTTGTATTCCTTCTAGGGGTTTATTCTGATGCTCAAATACAACAACTTTTTGTATGGGACCAACATCGTAATCCCAAAAAAAACATTTGACTTTCCCATACTAGAGTGCCGATCAGCTGATGCTAGTTTGCATGGAGATGTAAAAAAAAAACGATTTTGGTCTGATACAAAAAGTTGTTGTGTATAAGCAACAGAATTACCACCGAGGAAGAATGCAGTTAATTTTCTTAAATCCTGTATATGTCCACTTTAACTTAAATCAGTGACAGTTACGATGATCACACTATTGAATTATACCTTGAATCATAAATACCAGGGCTCAAAAGCTTTTATGAAGAATCAGCTCGTAGGAAACGTTTATTTATAAATAGAAAATTGTGATAAGGAATCTGGTCATAGATTAAGATATTGAATTTTTCCTCGTAGGTCCAGTATAAAGAGGTGTCTAACATTAGCGACTCTTCATGGCAGACAGGCAACTGGGACATCCAACCACACATACACGCGTGTGAAGTAGACACCTTGCATCCAAACATTTATTACAAGTAAGTACACCTGACGTGTAAGTACTTATTTTGATCGATCATTGTTAAAATACAAAAAATTGGTGTTTATTAGTTTAAGAACAAATGTAGTCTATGTGTATTGTATTAGATTAGAATGTTTTAACATTCACAGTTTCATATTTTATATTCTTAAAAATAAAATAATAAATCATAGATGCGCATGGGTGGAACTCGAACCTGCAACTTTTATTTAACCAGGCCAAACGCTCTTCCAATTGAGCTACCGTGTTGTCGGCCCGACTGTGCGAAATTTCATGTCGTTACAGGGATGTTACTTATCTAAGATACAAGTATCTGAAATACAGATACAAGATACAAAATACGTATCTTGTATCTGTATCTCAGATACTTTTTTGTAATTCATTTTGTATCTTGTATTTAAATACCTGTTGTTTGGTATCTTAGTATTTTGTAGATACTATGTTTGCTAAAATACATTTAGAGGTTGGTGATTCTATTGTGACATCTCTTTAGTGACATTAATTTTAAATAATAATGTTGTCGTAGATAAAACTGAGCGCGCTATTGAATCTTTATTCTTTTATGGCCGAATTTATAGGTGGCATGGAAATTCTACGCCCCTTGTATCATTTTTTATTATTCCGCATAATAGTCTTTGTTTAAGGAAGACAGACACGTAAAAGTTTGGTTGGTTGGTCGAAGCTATGAGAAAATTGAGTCTTTTCTTGAGTCTTAAATTTTCATAATACCATAAAGAAAAATAAATATTTTGAAGATTTCCTTTGATTTTGTATGAATCAAAATACAGAATTGAGTGGGTGGCTAACAACTGCAATGGAAATTGTAACATTTTCGGTTATTGACCTCCTTGGCTAGTTACATATTTTTATATTTTGTGGTCACTGACCTATTGGCCAAATGATGAAAATGGTACGAGTTTGAATTGAATATTTTATGTTAGCATCAAATCAGATTAAACCCACTTCTTATTAAATTACTCTTGTTTGATACACATTACAGAGAGCCTCCGTGCTTTCTATCCCAAATATTACTGGCGTGCACTAAGCTACGTGCCTGTGATGAGCTGCATCACAGGCACGTAGCTTTAAGTATTATCATCATCATCATCATTAGCCCCAGGACATCTGTTTGCCAAGTTCTGCCCCTGTGGAACGACTCTTCTCATTTGGGGCATGATGAGACCTAATAGATTAAAAATGAGTGACAAACTGTTTGAAGAACTAGTTTTACTTAAGTGTCAATTAAAACCATAAAAATATAATATTATGTTGTGTCACGTTTACGCAATCAACGCGATTTACGTATAAAAATAATAATAATAATCAAATGTGTTTTACAACGGTAGGTATTTTATCTATAGAAAGTATTTAAAAGATACGTACTTTATATCTAGTATTTCAGATACCATTACAGAAAGTTATTTGCATCTGGTATCTGAAATACTTAATTTATAAGTATTTTGCATTTCGTATTCCAGATACTTTATTTAGGGTATCTTGTACATCTCGCCAGAAGTTGCAGGTTCCAGTCCCGCCCGGGCGTAATTATTGGTTTCTTATTTCATTTCAACGAATATTATTTTATCTTATCCCAGGTTCCGCATAGCAGCAGTGTATTCAAATCAAGACAACAAGCAAGGACGGAGTTCAGCTCGCTTCCTGCTTCAACGGGGAGTTTCGCAAATCCCCCGCGCACCCGAGTTGACCAGCGCCGTAGCACTATCACAACACACTATACAGTTGAACTGGACGGTGAGCTCAATTTTTTTTAAGTAAACGCATATAAAAAAAAGAATATTAGATTTTTCATAACATTTCTCATTTGTCTAGGCCTGCATAGAGAGCTGCGCTTGTGAATGTTTCTGTAATGCGAGGCTATTGCTGTTACAAGTTCATAGTTCATGCTCTGGCACCCTGATCCTATTACTTTTTCTACTAGACTAAGGCTTGATTAAGGCTTGCTTTATTATGATTATATTCAGTTCTGTTGTATTGGATTTTACCTATATATAATTGATATTGCAGTGGACAGGCGACCACATCCAAGCCGAAGGGTTCTACATCTACTTCCGAGCGCTTGCTTCAGCAGGGATCTACGACAAAGTGGCGATCCCCGGCGGGGGTGTGCGGGGATATGTTCTGACTCACCTGACACCAGACACTGCTTATGAGGCCAAGATCAGGTCTTACACCACGCAGGCTGCTTCGGAGTTTAGCCGGATTGTGGTAAGCATTGTCTATATTCCTTTTAAATTTACGTACAAACCTCGCTACGTCTCGCTAACACGCCCACATCCCTCGGGCTACCTTGTGCCCCCGCAGGCTTTAAGCGTTTTATCTATGGAATGCTACATTATACTTTCTTCCACAGGAGGCTAAAACACACAGATCGATCAACGCGTCCACCACGACCACGGAACTCCCCGTAGAAGATAGGAAAGGGTCGGCGCGCGCGCCGGACCCGCTAGTTACGGCCGGCGGCGCGCTCGGCGCTGTGGCGCTGCTCGTCATACTAGCTGTGACGCTGTTGCTGTGCAGACGTGCTAAGAGACCGCCTGCAGACAGTAAGTGTTCTTAGCTGTCTTCAGCATGCTTCAAAGAGTGCCCGCTGACACTACCACCGGGCAAGCCGTTCCCCTAGTGGTTTTATCATACAGCCAAGGTTGTACCCGCAACCTCTGTACACCACCCTGAGGCTATCAAGATGTCTTCAGGGTTGTGGAACTCTCAGCTTTTCTCAAAGACGCTGATTATGCCACGTGAAATGCCGGCAGTATGTATTCTTAGCTATCTTAAACCTGCTAAACACAGAACCGCCGATAAGTAATACTAATGTGACAGGTAGCTCGTCACACTAGCTGTGATGCTGCTGCTGTGCAGAAGCGCGAAGAGGCCGCCTGCAGACAGTAAGTGTTCTTAACTGTCTTCAGCCTGCTTCATACAGTGCCAGTGGGACTACCACCGGGCAAGAGGTGCGCTCAGCGGTTTTAGCATACAGCCTTGATGTTCCCAGTGGCCTCAGTGCCGTAGAGCTCTCAGCGTCTCTCAATGATGCTGATTATCCCATAAGAGCTGTGAAAGGTAGCTTGTTACACTAGCTGTGACGCCACTGCTGTGCAGACGCGTGAAGAAACCGCGTACGGAGAGAGTTACATTAACATATTTTAGAAGCTAAGGAAAACCATAGGGAAGAAAAGAGAAGGCAGAAAATGATGTGGTACATCAATGTCTTGAGGTTCGTCAAAAAATGCTAGCCGATGATGATATTCATCTATGTGTGTATTTTGACCACTTACACACTGCGAATTTTAACATCGATGCAGTCACGCGTTTTGAAAATGCGCTTCAGCATCGCGACTCACGCAATGTACAGATTTAATTTAGCATCGATGCAGTCACCAAAATTCAGTACATAATTTTTGAATGTCCAGCTTCTGCATCACGGCTGCATAGATTCGAAAAATTACCGCAGTGTTTAAGAGGTCTAATAAATATTACTAACATGGAAGACAATTGGATCTCCCACATTTTCTCTTGCCATTCGAGCCTCACACTTGGTCCTCAGCCCCCGTTAGCACCACTTTGAACATTCTAAATCATCTGAATAATTTCTAAAGTAGTCATTGTAGTACCTACAGCATACACTTTGTTTGGTCAAATTACAACATTATCAGTTTTAGATCGATAAAGCGCGTACACCCTTCTGCATTAGCTTAATATGATTACAAAATGAAATGATTAAATATAATAAGATATAATAATTCAATTTGCAGAAGAAAAGGGGACGGTGCCTGAAAGCGGAGGAGCCAACGGCTACATACAAGCCAAGGTGCCAATCACAATCACTGCCAATCCTATGCACGCTGAGGTAAGTTCAAAATGAAGGATACGATATTAAGATTTTCTAATACTGGCAACACGAATATTTCACTGTTAACAGAATTAGGATGAAGTGACAGTTGTCATGGTCGTCGAGCTCCAATCCAGTGTCGGAAGTCTCGACATAGTTCTGTGTAAAACCACCAGGTGGCGCTCGAAAAATGATGAGACAAAATTGGTGTTTTCGTGTATTTATTGATTGAGAAGAATTTTTGAATGATGCTTAAAGAACTACAAATATTTTTTAAGATTTATTAAAGATATAGTTACGTAAGTTAAAATGATATTTGATGAATTAGAAAATCATAAAATTGAAATTGTCGACGCGAAATGTCGAAAATGATGCATCAGACTTCGCCCGCAGGTCCAAATTATAATCGTGTCGTGACAATTCGCAACGCCATGACAAATGAGTTAAATAAGTACACAAGACAAAAATTCACAAACTATGATAATTTTCACATTTGCAAAAAAAAACTTCCATTTGATACCCAACACGACGCCAGTAAATAAACTACTATGTAATATCACTACTTTTTTTTGATCTAGGGTGGTGATGGCGGAGTAGAAATGTCGTTTCTACACAACAATAATTGTGGCAACAATGGAAACAACGACGACACACTACCACACTCGAGGAAAAATGGTCCTAACACACGGCAGTACGTTTAAAAATAAGAATGCGAATATAAATATAAATCCAGTGTTGCCCTTTAGTGAAAAGATACCATTTTGGTAAAAAGAAACAATGCAATTGTATTTTTTTTGGAAATGTGATAAAAGAGAGCCATATTCGAGGTGTTTACGGACTTGTAACAGTACAAAATATTATTTATATTTACTTAGTAAAGTAAGTTTTGGAGCACGAAGAACAGGGTTACGCCATAAGTATTGTTAAACTTTCCCAAGTATTACACGAAATATTACTTAGGGCGTTCTTTTGGATATTGTATTAAGCGCTTTTCCATGATAGTAGCGAAATTAAGTGCCTATTTCTAAGCGTGACTGGGAAAATATGCCTAGGACGTGTGGCATGTCATGCCTTGTCATAGCGCTCATAATTATACTTTTCGCTCCGTTGTTACTAAGTAATTACTAACTAGTATATTTTGTCGACCGCCCTCGAAATGAACTGACTATACATTAGTATTAAGACTTGACGAATTATTTATTTTATATTTTATACATCCCCTAGATCTGAGACTCGTAATGATATTAAGTTAGCAGATTTAAACTTTCCTTCATCTTAAGATCTTTCATTAACGTAATGAATCTCTTTCAATCCGACAATTACTTAACTGTGTAATTTTAGCTTGGCAATGTACTTAATATGATTTGTTATTAATTTTGTTAGACGTTATTTAGTTATTATTTTACTGACGCGCGAAATTTATTTCATTTGTTTATTTGAACATTATTTATTTGACTGCTTTCTGACTTCTAAGGTTGTGATGGACCCAGGCATTTAAATGTAATAATGACATTAGGTAAATGTATACCTGCTGATTAACGACTGTATATTTTATTTTGTTATTTAGCAGGTATTTTAGTGTATCTGTTGGATAATTTAAGCTAAGTAATTTAATGTAGCTTCTACAACGAATGTGAATATTACGAACTATTTAGTATTATATTTTTTATCACAAGTAGACTGTTTAAGCACACGAAACACATACTATAGTAATAACATACAGTGTAATATAATCTGAAGTAAACTCTTCAAAGTCACCCGATATTACTCGATAATAATCGTTATGTCTAAGTAAATATTCGCCAAGGATAGGCATTGTAAGCTTCTACGTTCATATTTGCTCATTTTTTATGAACTCGTATTATTATGGCGAAAGATATTAAAATATCTATTCTGAGTGTTTGTAAGATCTTAAATCCGTTGCCACAGAAACATGTCGAGGATTAATATTAAAATGCCTTTTAATTTATAAATAAATGTATTTTATTTATGTGATAACCAGACTCATAATATTTATTTACCCTATGTCAAATAGCCTTCTTGTGGCAAGTCTTTAAAGGCATCAACATACAACAACATAAAAGAAGGGTTGCATTCAAAACTTAGCCTGTAAGTTCCGACTGCTGAGCGAAGGCCGTACCTCAACTAAGAGGTAGTTTGAGACAAACATACTTTAGTTAGTTATTTCAGATGGTTTAGTAGTGAGATGGCTTTATAATGACTCTCCTTTTATTTAGTTAGGTAGCTCGTATCTGCAATACGTAATCCAAATCCTCTGATTCCTTTCGGACTCTAATATTTTGCCGTTGCGTTGAAATACTCTTTTATTGAGGTTGAATGAGACAACTTTATTCGACACAAAGTACACATATATATATACAAATAATTATATAAGTGAAAATAAATAAAATAAAATTTGAACATGAAAAAAATTGATTTAGGTACATTTGTATCGAAAATGTTCTCGCTCAGCATAATTCGAGACAGCGCGCGCGAGGCATGTCACGATACTGATATTCTTCGGGAACCTTTTCGATCAGTGTACACATATATGTGTTAATTAATGACTATGCAACGAATTATATAAATTATTTAAAGAATACAGAACAAAATATAACACATTATTTAAAATCCATAAGGTTGATCTGTGGTACATCCTTAACTGGACTGATATCACAGCTTGTATACAGTATGTGCCCTGTAATAGGAGCAAACATTTTAAATAACAGCCCTTTTAGTAGTCAGTTATCAATTTTAAATGGTAATTAATTATTAATTATAACTTAAAACAAATTTTCTTGATATCTTCTAATAAAATAAATTGAACCGACAACGTCTCTAGTCTTAGAACTTGACACTGTCAGCGACTTCAACGATTTAGCGAATTTCATTTACATTGATGAGGGATTATAACTTTAGATTACTTTATCTCTGAGTTAAAGCATTTTGGAGCATTATGACCAGGCCAAGGTTACAACGTGTAGGTACTTTGTAGAATTTTTTCTTCTATCACATGCCACATGCTGTATAAATATAGAAGCATAATTGCTCTTTTATCCCAGCTTACTGACAGAAAATAATGGACACTTGTGTTTGCCTCTGCACTGCAGTTGCAGCCAGCTCCAAACATCAAAAACAATCCGAAACTCTTCGTCAATGTATTATGAGTAATGTTTTAATAAAACGCCCGCAACGAATGACGCTACATTAATTGCAACTTTTGATTGTAAGCCAAGTTAGTTTTTAAAACATGCTATACGCGTGGCGTTTAGTAGAACTTGCGATGGTAAAGTATGTGAATTAAAAATAAATATAGCTCCACTATACATATTTTTAATTCACATACTTTACCATAGCTTTTCTTTCTTATAGCATCTCTAAATGAAAAATAAATATATAATAATAAATGATTTGAATTAATATTACATTTGTTTCTTATAAGTACAAGTTTGTAACTAAGACCAGATCCTCGATATTGATCGTGATAAACTTCTTAACTTCGTATCCATAGGTTGAGAAGCTGTTACTCTGTTTTGCTGGTTGTGACATTAATGACGCTTTATAAACGGAGTTCAGAAATTAACTGAAATTGCGATCAGGATGAATGGTGTGACCAGAACTAAGTGATTCTGTTTTAAGACCTGGGCCCTATTTTTTAAATCACTCGCTTCGAAATGGCGAGTGATTTTCGTTCGATAACGAGTTTCTTTTTATGAATTTTAATTCATCTTCGCCATCACTCGCCATCGAAATCACTCGCCATCTAGAAGCGAGTGATTCAAAAATAGAGCTCCTGGAAAAGAATTTTTTTCTGAACCTTTTGAAGCAAACCTCAAAAAAATATATTCTGGATTTTTTGTTGATCTTTGCTATTATGCTTAAGAAAGTTAACAAACTTCACGTGTATAATAATAGTACCTGCACAGAACCACAAAATATTATTTGATTGTCGTCTTAAATCCGATAAATTGCGATTCCAGAAACTCGCACAAATGATCTCGATTGTGTAGTATCTAGAGCATTTTCAGAAATTGTAGGTTCAATTGTAACAATAATTCGGTTGGCGGGCCCCGTTAGCGAAGCGATCGAAGATTCTACTCCGAATCACGTTTAAATATAAAATGGAAAATAATCTAGTAACGAATCGATAGCACAAATTGGTTCCAAGGTTCTCGTATACATCTTTAAACGATTGATCCCTTGCCTCTTGTCCTTTATGGGCTTATGAAACTATAAATATAAATATATGGCTTGGTCTATCAACTAAGAAGTACTTCCTATTAGACGATTCACGAAATAAACAATAAGGTAACTCCAGCACCATACTGAACCTAAATATAAACGGCTCTCATGTTTTTTCCTATACACATTTTCTTAACAGATTGAAGATCCGTCAATATGAGGCACTTGGGGCCTGCTGATAGATACATAGTTAAAATAAGATAACGGAACTGGAAAATTGCATTTCACAGTAGGCCCCGTACTTTCTTCTGTTCATCTGTTGTGAAGAAAGACATAATTAGGATAAGACTGCGCGCTCGAGTAAATGAAACTTCGCGTAAGGCAGCGTTCAATGTTCAACCGACTTTCATTTACATTCACCAGGGGTACGCAATCGTGAATTAATTATTATTATCTTCCTCTCACTCACTAATTGTGATAGAATTTTATTCAATTATTAAAACTTGGTGTTTGGAACGTGTCTGTTGTTGTGTGCCGAAGCTTGGCCTACCACTTGTTACCGTTTATTACCCAGTGACTTCCATTTTTTTTGGATTCTTTACATCTAGGCCTGTCTAAATATACCATACTAGCGGTCCCCCGCGACTTCGTCCGCGCGTTTTGAGTTTGCTCCCTCCCCTCCCGTCGCAGCGTCATGTTTTATATCGTAAAGCCTTTCTCGATAAATAAGCTATCCAACACAGAAATATTTTTTCAAATCGGTCCAGCAGTTCCTGAGATAAGCGCGTTCAAACAAACAAACTCTTCAGCTTTATAATATACTAGCGGTCCCCCGCGACTTCGTCCGCGCGTTTTGAGTTTGCTCCCTCCCCTCCCGTCGCAGCGTCATGTTTTATATCCTAAAGCCTTTCTCGATAAATAAGCTATCCAACACAGAAATATTTTTTCAAATCGGTCCATCAGTTCCTGAGATAAGCGCGTTTAAACAAACAAACTCTTCAGCTTTATAATATATTAGCGCAAGCGTACGTTGTACTTAAGCTGCGAACATTATTTTGGTGCGGAGTAATGTTAAAACTGGGATAGCTCCTAAGATATTTGTTGAAATCAAATGATATAAAGAGCAACTTGGTTCTAAATGAAATGCCCGTGATGATGAATGTATTTATTTTGATAAGAATAAATACCTGTGTGTATAATACACCTCTAAAAATAATGCATTATTTTTTTGCAAATTTATTAACATAAAAAAGGTTGTAGTAAGTCAACCATAAAAGATAGACATATGCTGTCGCGGACTTTATTATAGAACTCTTAATGTTGAACAATCCTGTCATACATGATTTTTGTGTAACTTTAGCGGTTTCCGCAGCGTATGCAGCGGAAGCTCTCAAAAGGAATATCTTTCTCCCGTTTTCGCAACATTTTTCATTTCTGCTGCGGTTTTATGAGTCGTATCTTTATGTTATATAGCCTAAAGCCTTCCTCGATAAATGGACTATCCAACGCAAAAAAAATTTTTCAAATCGGGCCAGTAGTTTTTGAGATTAGCGCGTTCAAACAAACAAACAAACAAACAAACTCTTCAGCTTTATAATATATTTATGATAGCCAATTTTTTGTAGTTTTCGAGTCTTGTTTTTTAAATTTTAGTCTTTTGTTAGTCTCAGTTATAATTGAAATTGAATAATGAATCAAATTGCAATAAAAAAGACATAAAACCATAAAATTTTGGGGAAATATTTGTTTGATTATTCTTAAAATTTGCAAACAAAGTATCTCGAAAACTACGGAATTCCGGCTAATCTATAAAGAGTATTCAGGGTGCTGTTCTGGTCAGCGATTAGCGACTCAGGGGTGGCTTCACAAACGATAGTGATGCCAAAAAAATAATAATTTAGGAATGGAATAACCCAAAAAAATTAATTCAAAACTTGAGTCAAAACTGCCAACAACAGGTCGCCAAGCTACGAAGAGCTTACTAGCTAAGGCGTCATATTTTGAAGAAAGGCGCGAACTACGCGCGAGGGTGCGAGTTTCCTGAGTTGGATGTCACTGACCAAAACAACATATTTGGAGAGACCTGGATGTAAGGCTTCCAAAAAACAATTTTGGACGTCACTGTTTGGGCCACCCTGTTCACCGATCACCATTATCCTACGAGTAAATCTGACTGGTATAAATTAAGAACATAAAATTCGAAGATTTAGGTTAACTTATTAAAAAGGCAAAAGCACAATATTTACGTTTATTGATTAAAAAAAAACTTTCGTTTAAAAGACTTTAACAATTTAATTTAACGCACAACGATTTGGCGTTTGTTGCACTTTGGTTTTGTCTGACCCTTTATTGGTCTGCGCTGACCCCAATTGAATCACCAAAAAAATTGTTGGCCGCTTCTGACGTCCGTAGCAATTTGTGCATGTAACAGACACGCTTATGATTTTAATTCGCTGAAAATTCTGCTTTTGAAATCTCAGCGTGACGTTTAAAAACTCAACATGTAAATTAAAATTTGAACGAGCACATTTAATAAAGAGCCGCCGTCATTTCAGCTAGAAAAGCCTGAAAATGTAATATCGTGTCCGCGATCAACTATCGTTAACTTCATTTTGCTGCGGAGTTGGGATTTTTTTCTTGTATTCTTTTATTCTCGCATTTTGTAAATACGAATGGAATGTGTAAAGTTTTTGCACCGAAAGAGGCTTGTTAAAAAGAGGTTTTTCACTTTTCTGACTGACTTTTTCTCTGCATCAGCCCACATTGCTCAAAGCAGTGGTAGAATCTTTGTTGGGATATGCATAGTGCCCCCAGTGGGTCTAGTAGATAGCAATATGTACGAGTATGACATACGATCCACTTATGAATTGCTAGTAACTCTTATTTTAATAGCTCTTAAACGATAATCGCTGATCCTAATTGTCCTGCCTTCGACTCTGAGATTTAATTGACCATGTAGTAGTATGCCCTACTACGCGTCCATTCACTCGCACACAGGTTTAGCGCAAGAAAGAGAAGGTAAATGACCTCACTCCCTCCCACGCCTCACAGCACTGCCAGCCGCCTGTCGCTCATTCGTGTCCGTGCGCGCGCGCCGTTCCAACGCACGCAGTAACCACAGTATATAACCGTTAAGTTTTTATTTCGTGCTAAACGAAATTTATCTTATAGTGACATGTTAGTTCAAAAATGTTTTTGTTATTAATTTAACAAGTGAATGTGAAGTAAAACGCACTACCCAGCGTGGCTGCACCATGCATGCTTTACGCTTCGCGGCCGAGCTAGCACGCGATGCTAGCCAGTCCGCATTTTCCGCTCCGAATCAATACGCGATATTGATCTGTAGCAAATACTGGCAGAGCTGACACGTGAGGTCAGCCAGTCCTAATTATCTAGATTATTCTAGATCTTATCTGAGACTTTTGGTATGCGTTGCTTCCAATATCCTACCCTCATTTTCATTGCGAAAAAAGGGAAACAAGTTAGCTGAAGTTACAGCCAAAGACATTCATGATTAATATTAAGCAGCGCTGACGATGCGCCACTATGGCCTCTGAGTATGAATCAGCGGCCCTCGCCCGCACTCATCCGGCCATACCTGTGATGTGTGTGGCCCATGACGCGCCGCGAATTGCTTCGCAACGGTGATCTACCGTCACAATTCCAGCGTGTTTTAAACGTCTCGCACTCGGAATCAGAATCCGACCAAAAAAGGTATGTGTTCTTATGAATGCTTTGTTATATCACCTTAAGGCCGTACGTACATGTACTTATTACGGGCTACCGTATTCCACTCGTGGCAAAACCACGACCGAACACTTTTCTCAGCCAATATTTAGGCAAATATTAAAATGGAGCATAATGTGAGCTATCACACGTACAAACCAAAATAGCAATAAAATGGTTTACCAAGTAATAATAGTGGCAGAAGATTTATTTCAAATCGAATAAATTAATATTTATTTTGTAAATTTTTACTCAGAATAGTAAACATGAGAGACTCAAAAACACTTTAACAACTTAGACCTTAATCATAAATACACGTACTCTGCAACCTGCAGTACACGTTCCTAATATGTTTTCCACAAAGCTCTAAAAACGGTAGCATAGCATCCCACCATAGCTCACATAGTTATGGGTGGTTTGGGTCCTTATCCATTGATCACAACTCTTTTGTACTTATTTCTTGCCAATGGCTATAAAATTGTCTAACTAGACAATGCTATGGTAAACATAAATTGCTTAATAATACTACTTAAAATATTGAATTTAATAGATTTTGTAAAAAGAAAACAATGTACTTTTTAAAAAAGCAAGATTTTTCTACATACAATTCTGCTTTCTGCTCATACCTATAGCTATTTAGCTTGTGGTTGGCTCTTTGATTATAACTAGCAAGCAAGCAAGCTGTAAGCTTGCCCAGGACGTACCAAAATATGGTTGGGTCCATATAAAAACCAGTCCGTTTAAAAACTCCATTAAATGCTTTTAATTTTAACAGCTATAATAAAAATGAGAATGAGCTTTGCTAAATACCTGGCAAATGTATGATTCTAAATGGTAGGAAATTTGCCGTATTTATTTTATATCCAACTAAGATTAAATCAACTTCTCAGTAAATAATTCGGTAAAGCTTAGATTTTATTTACTGAAGCAATAACAACTACCTGGAAAGCGTATTTTTTTTTTAAATATGCCAATGAGACATCTTATCAAACCCCGAAATCAATATAGTACTACCGTCATATAAGATTTATTAGGGTGCGCTGTATTCCATTGTTTTAGAGGTTATTTCGTTTTTCGAAAAATATGCTGTGAAAGTGATATGCTTTTTTATGAATACGTTCATTTAACCGTCGCAAAGTTCGGTACTTAATCTCGAGTCGAGAAAACTTAATAAAGATCTGTGTCCTTTATCTTTGGAAAAGCCAGCCAACGCCCAGTAAAAATTGTGACAACCTTTGGTCACCTGGAATTGACCTTTGTTTCTATGACCTTGTTTCAAGCACCACCTAAGAATAATTCAAATCAAACGTTCTATTGTATTGAAGTATGCGGCAGATAGCATAAACCAAAACTTATCGACACATTGTTAGATATACCATAAGAGTAGGTAGCTATTAAATTGAATCAAGCTCATTTTATGAAGATAATGCCTTTTTTGCTTTTTATGGAAATGCATAAGCAAAGCATATAAATTGACACAATTTTATTTTCTCAAGTATTATTACAATATTTCATATAATTCGGTTATTTTTATTTGCCATTTACACACACACCTATGTTTGACGTGAAATAAATACAAGCCATATTCATTATTACAAAAATATCACTATCAATATTTTTTTAACAAAAGGCTAGGAAATTATTATTTATATGTATATATATATTAAAAAAAAAACTGACGTATCCTAAATGCAATGCAGCATTAGAATCAAATTGCACTATAATAATCTAATTCGAGTTATTGGAAATATGAACCATGTTTATTTTCCTACTATTTATTCTGTGATTTAAGAATAAAGTACATCAAGTAAATATATTCTCTAATCATCAGTTTTTTGTAATCAATTACATCCACCCACTCCCCAACAATCTTCCCCAGAAAGCCACTAAGTTATTAAGGAACTGTTCCTTGAAAATGTTGCTCTAATAAGCAATAAAATAGGTACTTATTACATGCATTTTATTGTTTGATGTTTATAGTATTCGATATACTGCGTTTAATAATTTTTCAAAGGACATTTTGTCTTGATATTCACCAGTTACTTACATACGGTGGTTACGGTAAGTTTGACAAATATGTTACAAATATTTGTCAAACTTAAAAATATTTATAAAGTTAAATAAATAAAAAACTCATAGCAACCAACCTGAAACATAGGATTGATATTTATTGTAATCCAGACATTTACCCAGGCAATAAAATTATGATTAAATTTATCATATACATCATATATATAAATCTGAACATGTGCCGACTATCGAATACTCGGCGAACATTCCTGGTCGATTAGTCGAATATTAGGCAAACGTATTTGGTCGGGGCCGGGTGGTACCAAAACTTATATCGGAGAAATCGTTTGCGGTCGTTTGCCCTTATAAATACTCTGGCACATTCCCCACGCGCTGGAAGGTGGCTCACGTCATTCCAATTCATAAATCTGGTGAAAAGGATCAATGTACTAACTACAGGCCGATTAGTATACTTTCTTGCTTTGCAAAACTATTTGAATCGGTCTGTTACAACATATTGTACGCACATTTCAAGCCATTTCTATCGCCATCTCAGCATGGTTTTGTGCCGGCGCGATCTACGGTGAGTAACCTCTTGGAATACAAGAGCTATCTTTGCTCGGCATTTGCTCGGCGACACCAAGTAGACTCTATCTATACTGACTTTTCCAAGACCTTCGACAAAGTCAATCATTACGTGCTCTGTCAAAAGCTTCAAGCTTACGGCGTCCATGGTAACCTGCTGCGGTGGTTCGAGTCGTACCTGTATAATAGGAGCCAACTAGTCAGTATACAAGGTCATCTCTCGTCTCCCATTATAATAACTTCTGGTGTCCCTCAGGGATCTCACTTGGGCCCTTTGCTGTTTTTGATATTCATAAATGATCTGGCCCAGAAGCTAACAGTTCCGTGTTTACTCTATGCGGATGATCTTAAAATCTTTTTCGAAGTTAGAGACACTAGAGACTGTATCGTACTTCAGCAGAATCTGACGAGGGTGTCCGAGTGGTGCTCACTTAATATGATGTCTCTTAATACTAATAAGTGTTTTGTCATTTCATTTGGTTACTCTTCACAAAAGATACATTTTGACTACAATCTGAATGGCTCAGTTCTGAAGCGCGAGTCTGTCGTCAAAGATCTAGGAGTCCTATTTGATGAGGGCCTCACCTTCCGGGACCACTATGATTACACAATCTCAAAGTGCAATCAACTTCTCGGCTTTATCTCGCGCTGCACTAAAGATTTCAAAGACCAATCGTCGTTCACTCTACTCTACTTCTGCTTAGTGAGAAGCATCCTAGAGTACGGCTCAGTGATATGGTCACCTTACTATGAAGTCCACTCCAATAAGATCGAAGATGTTCAAAAGAGGTTTCTACGCATTCTCTCTTATAGGCTAAGTCTGGGTCGCAGTTGTAGATCCTACTCTGCAAGACTCGAACACTTCAAAATGACGTCTCTCGCTTGCCGCCGACAATGCAATGAGCTAACATGCCTTTATAAAATCATTAATTCTCATATTGACTCACCTTCCCTTCTGTCTAACCTTAAATTCAATATTCGGTACAGATCTCGTGATAAATCTCCCAAACTATTCTTCCTTGAAACCTACAGGAATAACACATCATTCTTCAACCCTATCTCTAGGATGTGCCGTTTATATAATGAGACAGTAGCCAACCAACCATCTTTAGACATTTTTTCATGTAGCTTAGCCAAATTCAAAAAAGATGTATTTAAATTTTTGCCTAATATACTTAAATAACTTTTGTTGAACCAGTTTCACTTGCATTTGTGTTTGTCACTGTATAAATACTTTGTAGAACTAACTTAACTAATATTCGATGATATCGTTTATCCTAAGCAAAAATTACTAACACACTAAGTTTAACCCTCTTTCACTTCACTATATTTGGAACATATTGTGCCCACATATTGAGAGTTATAGTCTAGTTCTATACTTAAGAAACTTTATATTTCTGTAAATTATATGACTGTAACTTGTTCTGTGAGCCTTTAAATAAATAAAAAAAAAAAAAAAAAAAATAAAGCTCCCAGAAGCCGATTTTAAATCTTATTTAGAAAAAAAAACTAATATACTTATTGAAATATAAATAATACATAAAAAATCATTACCTACCTACCTATGCCTTAAACTTTCTGATAACGATAATATTTCAAAGCCATTGAATTATTGTATTCTTTTTCTTACACAGCAAATAATCATATATCATTGATAGACACCCGTGAATATAATCATGATCTTAAAATAATTACATTCCTAAGAATGAATCTTTTAATCAATTACTTTTATACAAATCATAAACACATTTTATAACCAAATTAAGTATATAACTTTTCTCAGGTATTCGAAATTTTAATTTATAAAATATTATTTATGTGTTTGGTATTCGATCGAATATTTTTCAAACAGTCGCATTAATACCTACATATCCCATACTGAAAAGCAATAGAATAGCATGTACATACGTATTTCAAAACTATAATTATAAAATATGCTAAATACTGCAAGAATAAGATAACGATTTTTCAGACGACATTACCTTCACGCCCTTTATCTTACCAAAGATAAGGCGCTAACTAAAAAGTGTTTTTTGTATGTGGCTTTCCTCGTAATAAAATTATCATTTGTTTTACGTGCCAAATTCAGTGTGTAAAACTATATTATTCGCAAACCGTCTCAGCCCAACAATACGTCTTCTGTATTGTTTGCAATTTTTATAACATGCCACAATTTTTATAACAATTAAACAGAAATGCTTTATTTCAGCTTAAAATTACTAAAATAAATAAATTATCAATTTTTAGTTAATCATTAATAAAAAATACTAACAAATATCTTCTTTCTTTCTAATAAAGATATTTTTATTAGTAGAAAGTTATAACTTATCATAGTTATCATACAACTAATGTTTTTTAGTAATAGTGATACATGTATATGTCAAAGATAGCGACATGAACAATGAATTGTTGTTTAATATGATCGTTTTAATGATCAATCACTACTAACATCAGAGATGTCAACTTATTCTATTGTAACAACATTGATTTTACTCTAAACATCTACATGGTCAATTAAATTTCAGAGTCGAAGGCAGGACAATTGGACGATCAAACGAACTTACCTTAAGTGAAGTTCGATCCAAATTGTCCTGACTTCGACGAAGAGATTTAAGGTCCCACCCTTCCCAATTCCCGTGTACGTTTTTTATGCAAAAATAATCGTCACCCTTACAATAAGTATAATCAATGTTGTACATCTCATACATCGGTCTCCTTGCTCTGAAATGAATGAGCGACAGGCGGCTGGCAGTGCTGTGAGGCGTGGGAGGGAGTGAGGTCATTTACCTTCTCTTTCTTGCGCTAAACCTGTGTGCGAGTGAATGGACGCGTAGTAGGGCATACTACTACATGGTCAATTAAATCTCTTCGTCGAAGTCAGGACAATTTGGATCGAACTTCACTTAAGGTAAGTTCGTTTGATCATCCAATTATGAAGAAAATATGTATGAATTAACATAAAGAAATAAGAGGTGGACTTGTGTAAAGCAATCGTATTCATTTGACAGTTCAAAACGTACGGTATGTTCTGTCAAACGGCAAAGAACAAAGCGTTTGACAGATCATATCGTACGTTATAACCTGTGAATTGAATACGATGGATTGCTTTACACAATTCCACCTAAGCTTGAAACAGCTTTTGTAACTTAAATAGTAATAAGTCTATGTGCTTTTAAAAAGACGTTAGGGTTTGACAAATTATCTTTGTAAGTTTTGAAATTTATGTTTATGTTATTTTAAAATAAAGCATTTCGTTAAATAGGAATGTCAAGATTGTTTACAATATTCGACAAGCAAAGGAAAACAGACTATATTTGAAATAGGCATTTTGTTATAATTCAGCTAAAAATTAACGATGTTCACGTATTTAGTGCAATAATTTTGCAGAGCATTTGCAGGTACTACATCAATACCGCATGACTAAAATGGACTTGCATGAAAATGATCTGTTTGTTACTGATAAATATCCAAATTAATTCAGTTTTGCGGTGTAGAGATTCATTAATCAGTATAATTAACATTGATGTGGCTAATTTAAGAGTAAAATCAATACCTAACAAAGTATGTACGTGCTATAATTTAACAGGAAATGCAGGGCCAATTGCGTACCTTGGTATAGGAAAATTGTACACCAAAAATTTTGAAATGCAATACGATCTAGAACACGATTCGCATAAGATAGTACCTACCTTCTGTTTGGTGGAGTTAGTTCTATTATTGTTTTTCTTTCAGACAGTACGCGATACGATTTTAGCAATTTTGGCGATCACCGTATAAATTTTTAATAACCCTATAGCAAATCCTTTTGTTATAATATCAATAATAACAATTTCTATTCGTAGGTACTCAGAGATTGCAGTAATAGGAATTTGAATTAGTAGTTGAACTGCTGTATCTATAAACGCAGCAATACGTAGAAATACGGTACCTGGGCCCCTATTTTTGAATCACTCGCTGTGATATGGTGTGTGATTTTCAAAAATCAACAAAAATCACACGAAATATATCCCTTCTGTGTGGATTTTAACTGATTGTAGGTTCGAATCATCATCCAAAAATGTGTACTTTGAAGAGTGAACTTAAAGGTATGCAATAAAATGTTTAATACGAAGTTCGAAAATTTATATCTTCGATCTGCGGTGAATTGGATTGAAAAGGTCGTAATCCGATTGAGTCGTAGTTCTATGATTCCAGATTTATAATATTACATCCATGTTCCATTATACGTATGTCAGGTACTTTCTTATTTTTAATCTCGGCTCTCGTAGCAAATATTTGGCGAGATGTACAATCAGGTGACATGGGTAAAAGATGTGAGTTAATGGATCCCTACGTCGTGAGCTCAAAGCGGCAAATCGTAAAGTAAAACAAATTCATATCCAGCGTATCGCGTCGCAGATTTACAGACTTCTCATAGATACAGATACTGCACAAATTGCAATTAATTGAATTTTGATAGGTTAAGTAAAAAGAGTGGTTCTCGTTGTCTTGCCGAAACATTATCACCATACCAGATATGACTTAATATGTCATTGTCTTTTATTGCATACCTTTACTATTATTACTCCACGCGAGACTTGCACCTTTACTACAAATATAGGACCTTTTATTTTTGGTTATTTATTGTATATTATTTATTGTAACAAGCCTCAAAAGGAACTTGTACCATGATTTAAACTGGTCATGTTCATTATCATCAGAAATAAAAAAAGAAATAATGTTCAGCTGGAAAAAGTTTGGTAGAGATATAAAATGTTTTTTTATGTAGCTGTATGCAGTCTTCTCCCATAAGTTTTCTGTGCTGGCAGCATAAGCATATACTTGTAATGTCCTCGTGCCACGTCACGTCAACACTTTTCTCCGTCGTTCCCCTATTTCGCCTGTCATGTATTTTAAAACAGCTGATTTATGGTAAACGTATTCAAGGCAATTAACTGGAAGCTAATTTCCATTAGTCGTCTCTGTTGTTCTTAGTGCGCCCCACTCAATTAGTCGCAACACGTACTATTACTTCTGTAATTAAAATGAGGAAACAGCGCCAATATGGGAAAACAATTACTTAACGTTGGGAATAATTACTTAACTTTCTGCGGGCATTCCTTTATTTGTCCGACAAGAAAAGGACGGTAATAATGTTACGGTTCAGGAGTTATTCTGCGCGGGACGATTGTATGGCACCAAGACAAGTGATGCGAAGCTATTATTGGAGTAACTTCACTTTTCACGCCAAGTCTTCTGACAAGAGTTCAGATTATGGTGGAAATGTAGAGGTTGTAACTTATTGACATTTGGACTTATCGGTCTTTGATTTTCCGGGTACTGAATAGAATATGACAGAAATACAATACTATTTACTGTATCAATTCATATGTTTGCTACAAAAAAACAATTCGGGACTAAATTGTATACAATGTGTAATGTTAAAAGCTCAAAACCTCAGGCAACCCAAATGATTTCTAATGCTATTAACCTTATTCTGAAACAAAAGAAAAAACGTTTTTATGAGGTGTTTTAGTTTTACTGGCACTTCTGAGTATTTCTTGCTCTGCGAACCACGCTCTGTCGGGAGAGGAGTTGGTAGGTATATGGCCGGGTCGCTGCGTCGCGCTGGCATTATTATTATTACTATCTACTCCCTTCAAAAAATCCACTGCTTGTTTAATAGGTTATTCGACGGGTTTGCGCATATAATGGTCATAACAAAATTTCATTGATTTTAAAAAAATGTAACCTATATTAAAAGTGGCTACATTGATTCTGCTCGTTATTCCAATCAAACTATTTTCGGGGCTTGCGCTTTTAATGTTACACGATATATAATACATATAATAATGGCCTTATATATCTTCACGTTAAAATTCAACACTCTCAATAGTGATAAATATAAATAAGACCCCATTTAGAAACTTCGGACTTATCTCACGAAACATTACAAAGGGTAGCGTAATCCTCGCATTAACTTGTTGACTAATACGGTAAAATAATTTATTTTGCATATGAGCGATGTAATCCTTAGGCGTAAGGCGCCGAGAACGTGCGACGTATCTCTTGGGGTCTATTCTGATAGATAGTCTGTAAATCTAGTCTCTATTTTACCTACGGCACGGCAAACACAAAAGGAAGGGATAAGACTTTTATTAATTTATGTGGGTTCTTCATTTACGACTTTACTGCGCCGATTTTAGTTTCCTTATCAATCGATTTCTAAACGCTTCTACGCACTCGTGAGTGATATTGATCACTGAACGTTACTGTCACTGACGAGAGCAAGTAGCGTCGTAAAAATGATGTAGGCTACAAAATATTTTTTTACTGACACTAATAAATACGTTACTGATCGGCACGTGTTAGCACTGTGCCGGTACTTCTGTGTGCGGATCGGATTTTGTCCGGGTATCAAATGACCTTTTGTTAAATAAAAAGCAACAGGGCTTAAGTAATATATTTATATTGATATGAATATTGATACATATTGGGATATTAAAAACTTTTTAAGTGTTGTATTCACTCGTGTTGCTTCACTAGTAGAGCGGGATGAGAAGAGTTGATATTACGAGTGTAGCCTTTAGGGTTAGGGTCTAGTCAGATACTAGCTTTTGCGCCCGAAGAAAGTTGTTCTCCTAAATTAAGTGAGAATAAGTTACGCCGTAAATCTAGCCCCGCCCGCTGTCTCGGTGACAAACCAATGAGTAAGGTGGCCGCGTTTGTATTAATGGTGATGTTGATAATGGAACTGAGGCAATGTCGTCACTAGGGCCAAAAAAGAGGCTTGAATTATGTGTCGTCCTTCAAGTGCCCTCGACTTAATGGCTAAGTGTCTCTTCTTCGTCCTTCCTGGTAATAAATACATTAATTAGTAATTACTACGAGGATAATGTATCGAAGGTTATTTGTCGGATGGTATGGATGTTATATTTGGAAACGATCAAATAAATTATCTATTTACTGTTAATGACATAAAGAAATGACAATAAGGTCAGGTTTTAGGAAAATAAATAACAGTTATGCAAAATAGTTGCTTGCGATTACATGTATACGTAATAGCTTGCGGTACGAACTCGTAAAATTTTATGAAAACTGGTAATCCTAAACCACTTATTAATAGAGACTGATTAAGTTTAGCGGAGGCCTTGGCCCAGCAGTGGGACAACAATGGCCAGGAAAGAAAAAGGCTTGCTTTCCTATATTTTGTGAACTTTTGTAAATGTGTCGGTGTACTATTACTATAGTTTTACATTGCCCGCTTCGATACCAAGAGAGGACGGTAGGTTGTAAGGCTATTTAAGTTACCCCACCGTTATGAAGGATGGGGTTAAATTGTTCAATCTCCGTTCGGTAATCTGAAGTCCCAGCAATTGGGTAGATTTTACTCGAACGGCGGTAACGAAGCGCAAATCATTCGATTGGAATGGCATGTATTTTTTAGGTGTTGCCATGTCGTAATGTGGTTATGATAGGCTAGCGGTCCTTCGCGACTTTGTCCGTTCCTGTAAGTTGTTGCATGATGGTTTTATATCCTATAGCCTTTCTTAATAAATAAGTTTTGTAATTCCTAAAAACGGGCAAATAGTTACTGATACTAGCGCATTCTTATTAACACACTCTCCGGCTTTGGCCTTTTATCAATTTTAATGGGCCAGTAATATGTTTTGTAAGTTATTTTTCACTCGTTAATTAAGTAACCAAGCTATTAATAAGATCTTGACCTGGGACAAATACAGCTGGAAAAATTTGAGGCTGGCATTCGTCAACCTGTGAGAATAAATAATTAAAAAAAATAAACTGTCTGTTGTCAGAGATTACGTATCAGCAGACGACACTCGGTAATCATGCACCAACTCCAAAATAATTCCTAAATAGAAGACGAATGGATTATTTTAAGCTTATTAGCCAATGTTTTAAAGGCGGTTAAATTTTTAAAAATATTTTTCGTTTCATAACTTTTATTTATTACTCATACCCTGATTGTGATTAAACTACTGATTTTGATAAAACTTACACTATACCTTAAGCTGAACTATACTTGATTGAACAAATAAAATAACAATCCCGCTATGACTTCTGGTTTTGGAGAAATCTTGAGACAAACATAGAAACACTTGCGAAGTTTTGTACACGTGTTAGGAAGCCATAATAGATCAACATACTAAATTTTTTGTTAATTCTGACGATATTACATACATACAGGTTGATTACCTCCTTTTTTGTAGTCATTAATAATAAATAATATACGCGTAAAGTTAATCGTTGAATAAAAAAACAAATTCTTTTATTACCTCTTATATGTAGGCAGACTAGATAGACATTTGGTCATGATCTAACAATATATATACCAAGTCTGAATAGACTTTTTACAATAGTTGCTAAGTAGTTCAAGGCGTCAAAGAAATTCTTTACTGATCACGGATATGTAAATTTATGCAAAAATGCATATGTGCATATATAGCAAAGCCTTTGTAGAGCTTATCTCAGCCTCGTAGGTACTAAAGGGATTATCGCTACAAAGAAACTGGTGTACGCTTTGCCCCTTCATATCAAAAACCGGCCAAGTGCGAGTCGGACTCGCGAAAGGCTTCCGTGCCAACTTTATCTGAATTAGAGAATCCACTTACTCCACTCAGTAAAATACCACAATATTTTGTTGACAGCAAATATAACTTTGTTTTTCATAGTGTTTGTGTGAAGAAAAAAGTTATGTTTGCGGTTGATGACATGTGCTATATCTCAAAAACTTCTCGTTTGAGCTCGTCCAAACCAGTTTTCGTTGAAAGTATTTGTTACGACCTACAAAATATTGTTTTTTCAAAATTTACACGCTTAGTTTAGAAGTTAGATAGGGGGCGACGCCTATTTTACCACTTAAGAGCGTCTAGCTATGAAACATTAAACTTTAAAAGAAAATAGTTTTAGGAACCTGTATGTCATTTTTAGAGACCTATCCATAGACACCCCACACGCATAGGTCTGACTTTAAAAAAAATCGGTTTTAATTTCATATATGGGAGGCCCGTACTTAAATATCATTATTTTTTATTTTTTGTATAAGTTTACTTATCTTCCTTCCAATTTTCAACATTGTGATGCTTGTAGTTACAGGATTAAGTGGCAGTGACATACGGACGGTACATGACGATACATGACGGACAGACAGAATAAGGGTTCCGTTTTTTGCCGTTCGGCTGCGGAACCCTAAAAACTGTAGTGCAGATTAAATATTAGTGGACCAATTTGGAAAAAAATACTATTGACAAATTGGCCAATCGAAAATTAGTTCTGGTTTCCAAGTTCGTGCATCATTTTTATAACGAGAATTGACCATCAAAAACACCTACCCCATCCTGTGTTGTGTACTTATTACGAAATACACGATAATATTATGAAATTGTCTTTCAAGAACAAACTGTGTGAGACTCTGGCTGCATAATTGTGAAACTTGAAAAAAATATAAAAGTATGCATATTTTTAAGTTATTCAAGTTTTTTGTTATGGATATAATACATATTATACTTATGTTTATTTAGTTTTAAATCCCTAATTTTAAAATAATGGTATTTATATAATATTATTGTATGACATCATATTATATTGTTGCGTTTTTATTTTTTTAAGTTCTATCTTTCTACGTTCTCCTGCACCCTCTAAAATCTTTCTGCATCACCTAAAGGTACGACGGGGAGAGAATACTTTTAGCATTAAGGCCACCTTTAGAACACTGTTATTTGTGCAGCAAAGTTTTAAATAAATACGCGAAATGGGCTTAAGTTAGACCGCAGAATATTCCTCCTTTGCACTTCACTTCATCTCACTAACTCTATCCCTTTGAGTAGATTAAGTTTCTATTTTGCATATTAAATTGAGGCGTAATATACGGTGTACGAAAACACATTATTTGACGTAACACCGACAAAACACAACCTCCTTGGAAATACATCATTAGCTTCTAGTAATAATAGCTTTGTTGCTATAGAAAGTAATTATACCAAATAGTAATGATTGCCTGTACTATTATACTGTTGGAATTATTAGGTAAACTTATACAGTGTATTGTCAATAGCCGGCGATTAGGGGCTGAATTATTGAATCAGATTATTATCACTCGCTTAGAAACAGCGTGTGATTTTCTTTCGAAAACGAATTATATATAAATGGAAATCACGCAAAATATACTACCTATACTACCTACCTACTACTATAACTACTCGTATGTTAGTACTAACGAAATTTTGTAATTTTTTTCAATCACTTTCGTGTGGAATTATACAAATTTTCCTTGGGGAATTGGACATTAATCAATAAATATCACACGCCATCTTGACGCGAGTACTTCAAAAATAGGAATCAAAGAATATTTATACTCAAAAAGAGAAGAAGCACCACTAGGAATACAAAAAAGTACCCCCCTGCGTTAACTGTCAATTTTAGTTTCTGCGAAGTAGGGACAGACGGCGCTACTGTCGCAATGTAATCCTTTGGCGGGAAATTTGAAAATCTACCGTTCTGTTTGTGGCGGGAAATTTAAAAATTTGAATCTGGGCCGCGGCGGGTTTTTGTTATTGAAAGTTTTTTTCATTCTTTCATTCATTTTATTTCGAGCAAGTTTAGATGCAATAAATTACGAAGTTTTGAAGAAACGTCTATTTATTAATTTATGATTGAAGCCAAACTACACAAACTTGCTCGAAACAAAACGAATAAACATTTGCCCGACTGTTTAAATAAAACAATGATTAAGAATTTTTTAATATTTTTTATTTTTTTTGCCAGCCTTTTTTTGGCGGATTCAATGGAGAATCTTCTGTTCTGTAATATGCAAAATCGTTTAATTAATATTATTGCAACTGATTGCTCAATCATATTTCTATTGGCTAACCAATGCTCTGGGCATGCATTTAAAAAATCAAAATTGACTTGTTCTCTGATGAGCTTAACACAATTTTCTTTTATGTGATCTGAGTGCGAGTTTTCTTTTAAATGAATTTGAACAAGCTCAGCGGACTTTTCCACACATGCAATGAAACTGTGGTTCGCATAATGAAGGCTATTATTGCCCTCCACATATTCCTTAAATTGCGTAAATATGTGAATTTCTGTGGGCTTTTCGGCAAGCATAGCCTTCTTACAGTTTTCACAATCTTTTGCGTACTTTTTAAAAATGAAACCACAGACGTATGCACATGCCTGTGTTTCCGCTGAGCTCTCTATTTCCTCATCAGATACACAAATTATGTCATGCTCAGAGACATTGGGGCCAGGCTCGGGCATTGGATCATCAATTTTTTTATTTGATTTATTTTTGCAGAACAGATATTGAAAATTGTCCACTAATTCGCCATTATCGTCCTCACAATTTCTTTGGTTTTTTATATTTCTCATATTGGTAATAATGCCTGTCTTCAAGCCGGCAATGAACTGAGCGACTGTGGGATTGTCATTTGAACCACAATTTGCTCTTATGCACCCAAAGCAATTTTCTAAGGGATCCTGGTTAATTCTCCTTGTGGCGATGCTTTTGATTTTATGCTTTTTATGTAGGTTATCCCACAGACGCTTATATCCGTTTAACAATTTCAGCCAACCCCCTTGTGATGGTGGTTTTCGTCTACACCCAATAAATTCCATTTCAGTGATGAGGTTTATAGATTTCTTAAAAAAATCTTTATGTGGACTCTTCGCCGTCAAATTTATTTTATAAGGCTTCCCTTCTTGCCTGTCTGGTGCATCTGCATTGAGCAAATCAAATAAATTGTTGAAATGCTCAAGAAAAGTGACTGTAGCAACAGCTTCTGCAGGCAGCTCATCTAAAAAAATCAAATATTACAAGTTTTAAGCAAGCAGATATTTTAACATGGCAACAGCATTTCTAAACATATGAGCTAGCGCAAATCTGGCGCAGTGCGGTGAAGAGACAGAAAAGATAACAATTGAACCTAAACCCTAATATTTTAACAAACATACATTTAGCATTACTCAAGTGATTGTGTGCTGGCTTAGATATTCTTTTTGGTTTACTTACTAGTAGATGCTTTTGAATAAATGCCCATTGCCACGGAGTGACTAAATATCTGGGCAGCCAACTTAACCCTCATTTTCTCCCTTCCGTTGCGTTGGATGTGATGTTGTGTAAGTTTTGGGGCGAAAACAAAGTGTGGGTTGCAATTGTCAAGTTCAAAGAACTGCTCGATGTGCTTCCAAGACGCGACACCTGAAATTATAAAAACAGAAGTTAAGCTATTTTTCTGTAAATTTGTATTAAGTAAGTCTTACTTAATACAAAATTACTAGGTGTTTAACAGTAGGTAAAACCTGTTCCTATTGTATTGCCCATAGTTGTAGATTGGACAGGGATGGGTAATTTCACATCATAAGCCATAAATAAGTTCCTAAAGCACTTAAGGAGATGCGGAGGGTCAGGTAAAGTAATTATTTCTTCTCCTTCAAATTCAAAGTATGGCTTATCTACAGTGGATCCCAAGTTTTCCAGTGCATTGACATTGACTCCATCCATGTCGCAAACTGTAGCACAAACATTTATTCCCGTTTTAAGACATGCGTGTAGAACCTGGAATTAGTTATAAACACATTGTATAGGTTGTCTGTAAGAAATCACTTTCACTTTTATGAAATAATAGTAATACAAATTCATGCGTGGAATAATATTACAAATTCATGTAATGTAACACACACCTCCTTAATGAGGACAGTTAATCTGTCTGCAGTGACATTATCGCCAGACAAATAAAAAGCAACAGGTTGCTTCCATCTTCGTCTCATCCATACCAGCATAAACACCAAAGCATGGGAGGCCAATACTTTAGATTTGCCTTGAAGTCCATGGTCCTGATACCCATCAATCTCATCCGATTTTGGATTGTAACATATATTTTTTTATAATAGACATTTCATCAAATGTTAAAAAACACACATTACTTTCAGGGTTTTTCATTGCTAACTTTTTAATGTTCTCAAATATCATTTTATTAATTCCTGCTTTTATTTCAAACTGCCCCAAAAGCCTTCTTAACGTTGACGGACTTGGCAAGCAAATTTGTCTGCTTATAAGTTTATACGTCCGTGGAGATTTTTTATAAAGCTCTAAAGCCAAAAATTTTTGACTTTGGTTCCACCGCCTTCCTTGGAGCTTTCTTTGGCCATTTTGCATTTCACCCTGGAGCATTAACGCCAATGATGGGCTGATTTTTTGTCTAAACAATCTTAAGACATTTTCATCACTATGCAGCACTTGCAGAACATCAAGCCCTTTCTTCTGTTTTAAAGCAGTTTTGAGCTTATTAACTTGCTTCATTAAGTATTTACATTTATTGTAAACTTTATTTTCAGAAGCTGTCAGATTTAACTTGACTTTCTTCTGTGAAGATTCTTTTTTCTGAAAGATTTTTTAATTTTAATATATTATTTAGTTATAAACATAAGATAAATAGGTACATTTATGGTCATTGTATCACATTTCACTTACCAAAAATGATACTGAAGGTACCGATTTGGTCTCTGCAGTTGGTTCCTCAGTAACAGTTTGGGATTGGGGCTGCAAAAGTAAAAAAAACAAAATTTTTTACAAAATTCACCAATTATTTGATTAAATTAGTTTTGGTAGGTTTTACAATCGGCCATAACATATGGTTGTTTCATAATTTATCACTTACCAAAAAAGAAGCTGAAGGTACTGATTGAGTTTTGATCTCTGCAGTTGGTTCCTCAGTAACCGTTTGGGATTGGACCTGCAGAAGCAAATAAGCATTTGTTTTGTTAGCATTTAAATAGTTATGTTATCTGTAATTGTTTATGAGTAAAGAGTCAGCCTTACCATATTTCAAACTTGGTGAACAAAGTTTACGAGTACTATAGAAAATCTATCTACTTACCCCTGAAACATCACGGATATTGTTATGAGACGGTCCAGCTCTTGGTGAATGAAGATTTTCTTCATTTTCATCCATACATGGTGTGGCAGATTTATGAAGGCGTATTTTCGCTGGTGTTGTATAAGCAGAATCTGCGAAATGCTTACTGCAAATAACCTTGCATGATTTTTGCAAACCGTCAAGTGCTTGCAAGTCAAACCAGTCTTTGTCTGGGTAACAAAACATTGCCCATGACATCAATCTGTGAAAAAAACGATTTTGCTTATTTCAAATATAGCAGTATTTTAAATTGTCTGTATCCAAAAGTATTAGATATTTAATTATTTGCATGTTTAAAAAAATGTGTAGTGAACTTACTGGTAAACATTTTCTTTATTTTTTCCAAGAGACGGAAACCTGTGCATTCTCAATTCAGGGTTTGATACCTGATTGGCACCACACTTGGAGCATCTGAAAAATATACCTAGCATGAACCTCCATTCACAGACCTAATGATACGTAGTTACGTAATAATGCGAACTTTTACTAACCTCCGGTACATATGAGACATTGTAAACGAAGTAAATAACACACAGATTAGGGTACTTAAAACTATTGGAGTCCTTTCTCATAAAGTGTCTCAGTAAAACTGGCACAAAAGTAGTCACTCACAAGTTCACAACACAACACCGTATTGTAAGTACACTAGCCTTGAATCACCCAAAGAAGGAATACGGAGGAGACACAGGTCTTTAACTTTAGATGAATTGAAAAACTTTGAGGAAATTTGTGATGAAATTGAGAGAAAACCGAGCAAGCATGGAAACCGGCAAAACTTTCTCACAAGTCACAACTGTCACTGATCATGTAATCTTGTAAACTCGCGTCGTGAACCCATTGACACTACTCAAAGTGAGGTAAGGCTGACAACTGTTTTTATTCATAACAAATGTCACATTTGAATACCTAAAGATGTTGCCAGTTACAACTAGGAAATTCTACTTGAACGTCTACCAAATATTTTATTGTACGAAAAGGAATAACGTAACTTGTTGTTTTTGCAAAATTAATGTGTGATCTTTATTAATCACTGTAAAGCTTAGGCAGTTCGTTGAAAATTTTTACAGACCTCATGATTTTTGAGTAATTTAAGTTTTTATGAATCTACCATGTATTTAATTCGTACAAATAGTGGCCACACTTAAACTAGATCAACTACTATAATTTTGTCTATGTGTGCGTGAGCTCTCACCGACACGAAAGTGATCACCCCCTGATAGGAATACTGTAGGAGGTGATTATTACCATCTATTTATGGATTTTTGCTGCATCTTCTACTTAGATGTATGTTTCAGAAAATGAATGATATCAATCATTGTATATGTTACATTCAAAACTCATAGCCGGTCAAAACAATGTCGTTAGTCAAAATCAGTTTAGACTGACTTCGGCAGTCAAAAGTGGTTTTGACTAACTACATCAGTCAAAACCATTATTGACTGATTTTTGCAGTCAAAAGTGGTTTTGACCGGCTATGAGTTTAGGCTTTCGGTCAAAACTCATAAAAAGTCAATAACGGTAGCGAAAATTACTATGGAAAACATTCATAAAGTTTAAATTACACTATTTTCGAGGTGCATTATTGAAGTTTTTTTGTTTATTAAAAAAAATAACATTGTACGAAACCTGTGAACTGTAAACAGTTAGAAATAGAAGCATGTTTTCTTTTTTCATTGGTAGATTGTTACTTTATGGGGGATAGAGCTGTTCGCGTCCGTGGGTGTGATACCTACACGTGTCCCCTGGGTAATGCTAAATGAACAGCAACTGATGTGGAGCTAGGCGGAAAGATGGAGAAGTTGGCTTTTTATAAAATTTGTGAAACTTATGAAAATACTGCGCCATACCGCTAGGCCCACGCCAGGATCTTGACAAAGGCTACTTAAACGTGTTTCTCCTGAAATCAAAAGAAATACGTTTAAGTAGCCTTAGCCATTATTATGGATACTGTATATGAATTTTGAACTACCCTTTATATTAAGCGGTGGTCCAAAATTCATTAACCAAACTTAAGGATCTGACTCTGTTCCTAAAATAAAATAAGTTTTTTTTGTAATGTACATTAAAATTAAACAAAGGTTTTTTTTTCGAGATTTTGATGTAGTTGTAATTAAAGTTTTTTATTTATTTTAGCATAAGAATCCGACTCTTAAGTTTGATCAGTGAATTTTAGAATTGTGATTTAAAGATATAAAAAATGAGTGGAAATGAAAAGAATGAACGTTTTTTTTTAAGACTTCAAACGATAGAAGATATGAAAAATAGTCATTACAATGTGATGATAAAAGAAGAATTTGAAAAGTTTCTAATTGAAGTGGAAGATGCTAAATTTGCGGCAAAGAAGACACCAGTCCAATATAATAGACTGAAACGATTTAATGTCATTGAAGTATGTGGTATTAAGAAATTAGTTACGAATACCGAGCCAATTAAGTATTACGTACCCGCTGAAGAAATCTACGATATTATTGATGCTGCTCATATTTCTATTGGGCATGGAGGCCGTGACAGACTCAAAAATGAAACATCAAAGAAATATGCCAACATCACAAAAGAAATGATAAATATTTATCTTTCCATGTGTGAAGTGTGTCAAAGAAATAAAAGCAAAAAAAGAGAGGATTGGTTTCAAAGCCAATCTTGCACACCGAAATGAATAGCCGATGCCAAGTCGACCTCATAGACATGCAGTCTCAAGAAGATCGAGGACACAAAATTATCATGGTGTATCAGGACCACCTCACCAAATTTGTGATTTTAAGAGCTCTTACCACAAAGAGGGCCACAGAAGTAGCATATCATTTGATGGATATTTTTTAAATTTTGGAGCCCCATGTATTCTTCATTCCGATAATGGAAGGGAATTCGTGAAATCAATAATAAAAGAGTTAGCATCTTATTGGCCTGAACTGAAACTTGTAAATGGAAAGCCACGTCACAGCCAGAGCCAAGGTTCAGTGGAAAGAGCGAATCAAGACGTGGAAAAGATGCTGGCTTCCTGGATGCAGGACAACAAAACAACTAAGTGGTCCGATGGCTTAAGATTCGTACAATTTATGAAAAATAGAGCATTGCACTCAGGAATAAAGCAATCTCCGTACCAAGCAATGTTTGGTACTGAACCAAAAGTGGGGTTGACAACATCGAATCTGCCATTTGAATTACTAACAAAATTTAATGATGAGGAAGACTTGGAAAAAGCAATCAAAGAGATGCGTCAAAATTTTGAAGATAGAGAAAACCAAAGTGACTCAGAGCAAAATGAAAACGAAAACAACAATGAAGAACACGAACCAGAAAAAGATAAAAATGAAGAAAATCAAGCAGGAAAAAATGAAAATGAAAAGTTCGCAGAAGGAAAAGAAAGAAATGAAGGAAATAACAGCGTTGACCGAGAAAAAAATTTTGACGACAAGGAATCGTTGATACTGACCGCTGGACAAAATGCGCATTATAATTTGGCAAAACAGGCTAAACGAATGAAAGAGATAAGTGATCAGTCACATCCGCCATTAAAAGTTGGAGATAGTGTCATCGTGCCAATCCCAGATGTAGATAAAGGCAAAGCTGATTTACGTAATATTCTCGGAGTAGTAGTAGAAGTTACTTCTGATCAACTTTATAAAATTGGAACAAGGGACGGCAAACTGGATAAATTATACTGCAGGTAAATACCTTTTTTTCTATCAAGGTATACAGTAATTGTGTTTGTGACTGTAACCGTGTGTGGGTGTGCAGTTGTGTGTGTGGATGTAAGTATGCGTGTGTGGATATGTGGGTAGGTGTGCGGGTGTGTGTGAGAGAGTGTGTGTGTGTTAGAAGTCACTTCTGAGCAACTATATAAAACAAAGTATAAAATATACTGCAAGTATTTACCTATTATTATTTCAAAGTGGATGATAGTACGTGTATGTGCATGTAATTGTGTGTGGGTGTGCAAGTGAGTGTGTGGGTGTGTGGATATGCAGGAAGGTGTGCGGGTGCTCGTCGCGGGGACATGAGAGAGAGAGAGAGAGAGAGAGAGACAGTATGTAGGTATTTGAGTGAGTTTAAGTGTAAGTAAATGTGTATAAGCACATTATTTTATATCTTATTACAGATCTGAATTTGACGGATGTATTGAAAAATTCATCTGCCTGGAAGAAGTGCCAAACGTCGTCATCACATTAAGAACTGCTGCAAGGAAATCTGCTACTGGAACCGGGCAAGGTTTTACACGATGTGTGTGTTCTAAGGGTTGTAAGAGTAGCAGATGTCTGTGCAAGAAAAAAGGATTTCTGTGCAATTCAAAGTGTCATAACAGTTCTGGATGTGCAAACAAATAGGATCCAAATACAGCAGTTATAAGTTTAAGTTTGTTATTTTTGTTATTTAAGTCTCCAATCATGTTGTAGTAGACAAATTAAACGTTGTCCAATTTGTTTTATTTCAAGATAATATTCTTAATAATAACTTAAAATGTTCATTACATTTTTTTAATAATAAACGATTTCGATTTTATTATCTGTAGTTTTTTTATTTACTATTATCAGTTACAAGTAGTTTTGACCTACATTTTTGGTTAAAACCACTTTTGACTGATACATCTTAGTCAAAATAACTATTACCCAATATTTTTCCAGTCATAAGTGGTTTTGACCAATGTCCTTGGTTAAAATCACTTTTGACTGCCAAAGTCAGTCAAAACTGTTTTTGACTAAAAAAATCGGTCAAAACCAATATTGACTGATATTTGCAGTCAAAAGTGGTTTTGACCGGCTATGAGTTTTGACTGTAACATATACAATTCATACGAATTGTATATAATTCCTAAAACCACCAAGAAATGTGTGATGTACATTTATTAGACACACTCCTATTAGTCTCAATAAGAGCCTCAAATATTGTAATTTACAAATCGTGTGATTGTTCCAATGAGAGCTAAAATCTCTGATACTTGAAATTAGTAAGAATTGAAGATATCATTAATACTCAAATTAATTGTCTCAATAAACCCCTTATTAAAAACTCTGATTCTCCATTTAAAACGTGTTTTATTTATTTTATTCACATATAGCAAACGTTTATTAGGTTTCCTAATACGATATTGGAAGTTTATAAACCACCTGGGTATGTGCATCTATACTAATATTATAAAGCTGAGGAGTTTGTTTGTTTGAAGTGTTTGAACGCGCTTATGTCAGGAACTACTTGACCGATTAAAAAATATATTTTTGTGTTGGTCAGCTTATTATCGAGGAAGAAAAAACTGCAACGGGAGGGGAGGAAGAAAACTCAAAACGCGTGGACGAAGTCGCGGGGGACCGCTTTTATTAAATAATCTCTGAATCAATATACTAAACATTTCTTAAATAGCTTCGGAATTATATACATTTCCAAGAAGTTGTATACAATTCCTAGAATTCATACATTTCCTGTAACGGAAACATATCTGTGCAACTTCCTTCTGAAGACCGAAATCAATTTATTAACAGTCAGACTCAGGCGCGGTGGAGGTGCCACTTCAGCTGTGAAGTAAATTGACTGGTTAATATAGTCTAGTAGACAGGCATTGGCTTTCTGAGAAATATACAAACAATCACTATTAGAACAGCAAAGGCTTGACCTCGTTGAGTTATAATTATTAGGGATATTGGTTTCGCTGTCATAAAGTGCTAATAGTACTTAGAAATCATATCTATTTTCATTCCTTCATCCAAAAGCTTTGACATGTCTTTCAGCGTTTATAAAGTTCAACAATCTAGTTATACTATGCCATCTTTCTGCATGACCTAAAGGTTTGACTGGCAGAGAATGCTTATAACATTACCTTTGTACACTAAATTTGTGCAATAAAGTCTTTAAAAAATAAACGAATGCTATTAAATCTGAAGCACCGTAACTCGATCGTTTCTTGTCACCAATCACATTTCCTTCACATTAAAATATTCAATATTCCATCTACAAATTGGACACAAACACAAAAGCTGAACGTCCCAGTAAAGTTTACGAACACTCAATTCTCAGAGAGCCATTAAAGTTACTTTGATAATGCATATTAAACCGGGGTGAAATAAAAAGTGAGTTACGCCGTTATCATCGTCTTCCAGAGTCCGCTTGGTAATAAACAACAAATACTTTAAAAGGTCGTTTGCTGAGTGTTCGGTTTAAGATACGCTTTCAGTCATAGCCGTTATAACTCACTTAAAGACTTAGGATTATTGAGGGAGGCGAATCCATTTAGCCCAATATGTCCTACAAGCGTAACAAACTTGTTTTTTTTAAAAAACATTTTTCTAACGGATTGAGATTTGGAATACTACTTAGAAGAAGATATGCATACAAAACTTATTCATCATCATCACTATCAGCCAAAGGACGTCCACTGCAGAACATAGACCTCCCCCACGGTTTTCACCAGCGACTGGTTCTGAGCGGTCTGTATACAGTGTGATTATGCAATCTTTACTAGGTCGTCCGTCCATCTAGTCAGTTGGCATCTTAAGGCTTTGGTCGAAGGGTCTCCAATCGCAAAATTTCCTGTCCCAGCGGCCATCAGTTTTTAACGCTGTGCGCCCTGTCCACTGCCACTTGAGCTTCCTTATTCGCTGGACTATGTCAGTTACCTTAGTTCCTCTATGTATCTTCTCATTTCTGATACTATCTCCTAAAGCAATACCAAACATAGCCCTCTCCATCGCTCGTTGTGTGATTTTGAGTTTTTTAACAGTCACATAGTTAGAGACCATGTTTCGGCTCCATATGTCATCCCTGGCAACATTCACTGGTTGAAGACTTTTGTCTTCAATCACTAAGTTATTTGAGACGAGAACAAAACTTAATAATAATTGGGAATATCGTTACAAGAAGTAATTCACTTAACTCTCTCTTGATAGTGGACGTTTTCACCGTTTAGGTCCAATTTCTTAATCGATAGTAATGGTGAAGTTATTTCCGGTGGATTATTTTCGATAACGTGTTCTAAAAGAAAAACTACCTTAACCAAATGCCAGAGTTACTATTTTAATGACTATTGGTTTAGGATTTTTTTCTCCAAAACATACACGATCGTAAATATTCATCCACTGGTAACGACATTATTAAAGGTAAAGATATTATTTTCCGATTGCATACTCGTAGATACTGATAATATTAAAGATATAGCATCGAGCGAGCATATACTCGTACCTCGAGCGTATACTCTACTTGCCTTTAACAACATGATAGCTGCATTTACGCTCGTTATTAATAAATTAATAGCCTATGTTGAATCCATTCTTTGACATGTGCAATAAGACCCCTTACGCACTGCGACTTTTACGAGTGCGACTCACGCAATGAACAGATTTAATTTAGTATCGATGCAGTCACACGTTAGCATCGATGCAGAAGCGCGACTCCATCGATGCAAACGCTCGTTAGTGTCGATGCTGTCGCCAAAATACAGTACATAATTTGTCAATTTCCAGCTTCTGCATCGCGACTGCTCCGATGCTATAAGTAGCGCAGTGTGTAAAGGTTGACACTTTGCACCTGCATCGAGACTGCATCGCGACTGCATCGCTGCTAAAAGTCGCAGCGTGTAAAGGGTCTAACGTCTACAAGTATGAACGTCAAGTCAACGTTGATCCGGGTAAGTTTTAATAAAATTCAAAATGGCGCACTATCGCGGAATGAAGGCTGAAGAGTGTTTACGCTCCTGGCATATTTATGATTTAATTAAGCACCAGATGGCGCCGTGTCTGCTGAAGCCTAAATACCCATATTTGGCACCTACAAGCGTTAAGTGTCGATATAAGCTTAGTTAAGACGTATTAAGATTTCTCATTAAGATTTTGACTGAGCTTTATCATAATTTTGTTTTGCTTTTTTGTTTTAAAATCAATTTTGAATTGAAAAAATCCATAAATCTGAATGTGCTGAAAGTCATTTCGTACAGGAACACTGGAGAGCTAGTGCGTTCATTAAATTATTCGTGATAAGTCATACTGAATTAGATAAAGACTTCATGATCATGATGCTTCAAATAGTCGTCACATTGTAAAACGTGCAAACACCACTAATGTAGGTACATTGAAATAAATCTATACTAATATTATAAATCTGAAGAGTTTCTTTGTTTGTTCGAGTGCGCTAATCTCAGGAGCTACTGGACCGATATGAAAATATATTTTTGTGTGGGATGGCTTATTTATTGATGAAAGCTTTAAGGCTATAAAACATCACGCTGCGACGATAGGGGAGGGAACAAACTCAAAACGCGCAGACGCGGCCGTGGGAGACCACTAGTAACGATATATTTCGTGGGTTTGAGCTTTTCATATTTTTAATTGCCTTGAACGCAACAAGCCATGGTATATGTTGGCGTCGATTTCTAAGGATTTCTCTTAATATTTTGTGAGGGCCAAAAGCATTGCTTTTCATATTTTGAGAGAAAGTGCTTAAAAAGAATTAATACAATCTGGTTTGGATAAGCTGAAATAAGCCTACATACGATACGGAATCTGTCTAGAAACGACTTTCAGAATCTTTCACACCTATTAAGTTCTGAGTAGAGATGCGCCGAGTAGCACTTTTGCCGAGTAACGAGTACCGAGTATTACTCAGTTCATTTTTTTTCCAACCAAATTTTAAAATCAAATTTCTGTTTCGGGTTTGTAGACAAGTACAAAAAGCTTTGCGCAGAATTTGCTTTCATCTAGCCACTAGAGCGCGATGATACTTAAAGCCCCATTACTTTAGAATTAGCTGTCAAAAGACAAAAAAGTCATTTCAAGTCGTGGGCATGGCACCAAACAAGGTATCCAGAACCGACACGTGTAGCACGAGTGTTACTATGTGCACATGCAAGCACCGTGCATAGCGTGTGATTATTTTCGGAGGCTGGTAACGTCTACGTAGAAAAAAGGAATAGGCTGTTACCATACGTGCAGACATCTTTGTGTTACTGCATCATAATTTTACTTTATACAATTTTACATATTGAATTTTCTTCAGAAACTAGTACTTCTCGTTTTGTCTCATACTACTCGTTCAGTAATATAATTGTAATTGTGAAAGACTCGTTTAGCAATATAATTGAAATTGTGAAAGATCTCCCCTGTTGTATAGATGATATCTACCTAAATATATTGTTTTACTTAAACCGAGTACTCGGCACCAAAACCGAGTTACTCGGCCGAGTACGAGTATCAGAAAACCCGCCGAGTACACCGAGTACCGAGTATTAACCGAGTACTCGGCCCATCTCTAAATCTGAGGTATAGTATATAGTCCCCCTAGCCGATTTCGACTACGGTGGCCGGTCACAACGACTAGCCGATTGCGCGGGACATATTATCGTGCACAAGTGTGTGCGCAAACACAGGTGCACTCTCAATTCCTTTCAATCTCATAGCCCGATGGGACAGCAATCTGACACGACCGGAGAGAGATCAGGCGCAGGACCAACGGCTTTATGTGCTTTCTGAGGTTTACGCGAATAGTACCATTCGTCATATTTCGCGCACAATTTTTTAATGAAATGCCTGGACGATCCGAATGCTTTACGGCATCCGTAGTCACAGGCAGACTGTGGTGTTATTTAGATAAATAACACCACAGTCTGCCTGCACAGCAATCTGACACGACCGGAGAGAGATCAGGCGCAGGGCCAACGGCTTTACGTGCTTTCTGAGGTTTATGCGAATGTACTATTCGCGTAAACCTCAGAAAAATTATCTTCATCTCATTCAGTAAAACACTTAACGGATTTATTTCACGCACAATTTTTTAATGAAATGCCTGGACGATCCAAATGCTTTACGGCATCCGTAGTCACAGGCAGACTGTGGTGTTATTTATCTAGTTATGAAAAATTTCAACTACTATCAGTCATTAATATAAAAAAATAATTAATAAATGTGCGAGAAATTATATCCGTAAAGTGTTTTAAATGTATCGTCGGCGACTGCCGCCGCCGATCCGACGGCTAGCATCGACTCGTTAGCGGATGGCTGTCAACACGTAATAGACAGTACAAAGAACACACAGTCGATGACCGTCGAGATGCCGTCATTGTAAAGTGCCGCTCGTGAGACAACGGCTCAGAGCATTTACTTCGTCTGTGAATGTGACATTATTTAAGTTCTTTTGTCATAAAAGCTAATCATTTTTACGGTACGACGAAAAAGAGAGTTTAACCCAATTTAAATGAAAATATCCTCTCTATTAGCACGGTCTAGAGGTGATTACGCCCAGTGGTTCAAGCAGACAGCTAATGGTCGGGGCATAAAATTAAAATGCAATCTACATTTAGAAATATTTTTACGTGGAGGTGCCCACCGAAAAGGTTTTGTTCTGAGTGCAGACAATTCTACTGGCATTGTTTGTGTTTGCACCCCTTTTTTCGCCAGCCACTGCTTTTTCTGGAAATGTCAAATTCATAATGCAGTATCTGGTGAGTACCAATCTACATTTTTAAACAACACTTAGTGCAGAGTACGAGTGTGTGAATGTTTTGTTATACTGACAGAGTGCACGAGAGAAAACATCGAGCATTTGTAACTAAATCAATAACATGGATAGTATTTGTGTAAAAATGAAAACTCTATTACGAGTAAGTGTCAAAGTTTCATCAAATTGATACATTTGACACTTGATATCAATTTCAATGACGCGGAGAGAATTTTATATTATCATTTTATTCAAGCTGGATAAAAGCAGTCCTTTAAAACATTTATCTTTCTTGTCAATTATTTTGGAATAATTAAAAACAACACTAGACGAATGGACTGATTGATATCAAGATAGAAACTTTTTTAAGAAAAACTTTGATTCGTAGCATGACTTTATTTTCAGTAAAATTGCTTTTTAGCATTATAAGTGGCCGTATCTAAAGAAAGGTCGTTATTAAAACAAGCCGGGCCGATTTATTTTAATTAAGAAAGTAAACACAATGCTCGAAGCAAAACTCAGTTCACTCATTTCGAATTCAATGTGACTTTGGTATCTAATTTATCTCTATTGTTACGTTTTAATTCGCAGTTAGCGTCGAAACATTTAGAACTTAGAAAATCTTGCAGTAAGTAACTATTGTATGAAATCCGAATTGATTATCTCTTGAGTTTGTTTTTATTTACTTGGCTGAAATGAAAGTGATTTAAAAGTCGCTCTACTAAAAATGCCTCGTGTAATGAGAACCGTTTGATGTTGCTTCTACGAAAGACCTAAATGATTTATTGATTGTGTAGTTTCATTTTAAGCTGATGTCTGTTAAGTTTGATGTTTCATAATTAGTGTAGGTAGTTCATTTGCCCGCACAATACAAACATTTGTGTGCATGAACGTGTCTGTTTGTATTGGTCTGGGTGTTTTCTATGTATATCATGTATGTGTTTACAAACAAAATCGTATTTAAGTATTATATCCGTTGTCTGGCACCCATAACACAAGCTTTGAGTAGCTTTCTTTGGGACTAGATGGCAATGTGTGGGAATGTCCAAAGGATATTTATTTATTTTTCTGTAAAAAGCAGGCTTTCTGAGATTAGCAAACCCATGAAATAGAAGGTGCTGCAAGCGTTGTCACAAATGATTTTGGTTTCGTTTTCTATATTCCAACTATGGTTGGATGACCAATAAGAATATTTTTTGTTTTAATAATTAAATAGGAAAGGATTGACCAAATACTTACTAAAGCAACGGTTCTTTATCGTGGTCTATAATTGCTTTTAAAATAATTGAGGGTCGAATTTACCTTATTTGAGCTTCTAACGTGGAGTTTTCTTTCCCTTCTTTAGTGTTCAGGATTTAGAAAAAATATTTTATTCTTGGTAAAAATACTAAGAAAGACAAAAAATACAATTTCGACAAAACTTGGTACTTGCGAAACTACGTTACCTACATCCAGAATGTTCTCCGAACATCACAACTGTCGCTTTAGAGGTATCGCGTTCGCTTGGCAAAATAAAGGAATACCCTAGAAATTCGTTTAGACAAATTGAATTGCACGAGTGGTAGGTAGTATGCCTTAATCCCCCAACATGATCGTTAACTTAATATCATACAATTCCTCCTAATGAGCACGTGTGCTTAGCCCACTAAACACCAGAAATAACAAAAACAGTTATAGCAAACGCTTCACAAAGGTAATTCGGCAGATGGCATATAAACAATTACGAGTTTACTAGTGTATTAAGATATTCACAAGTTGTTGAATTGAAAACTATGTAATTATACGAGTATTATGTAATTCGTAATAAAAGCTGACTTAAAGCTCACCTTTAAAGGGTCACTAACTAGTCCTGAGTATATAATTTATACTTACCTCGTCATTACTTTTATAACACAATTCAAAATGTTCACGATAAATAATTCACAATGTGATTGTAGCCCGTTTCACAATATCTCAATAAGTGCTTTTTAGAGTGATCTGTTCAATACTTCATACGAGTACGATATCGATCGAGTGCGAGGTCGATCAATACATATTTGAATTATCTTGTCGTTAAGTGCTTCATTGTTGATTGTGAAACAGGCCCATAATCTATAAACTTAGTGAAAACAGGTTGTTAAAGAAATATAGAAAACTGTGCTGTATCTGGGCGAATAAATCCACAGGGGACCACAGTAGGATATTTACGAATATTATACTAAAGTTACAGCAGGCGTAACATTCGAATGAGGGAAATATCTGCCCATAAAACTTTATTAGATTATATTTGTACAAAGTTGGCTATGTTTGCCATTCATGGGACGAATTTTGAAAGAACTGTCATTTTTAGTAATAAATTATGTATGTTGTGAAACAGTTTTTTTGGAATAAAACAATATACACACTGGTCGACTGACGGGTAGAGTCTACCCGTGACCAGGAACGCTGTTACGTGTTCGAAACGTGGGGATTAAATTATATAAATATTCGCAAAAAGTATCCGTAAAATTGACTTTACGAAAAATTGACTTTAAATTGACTTTTTATTCCATGAGTAATATTCGTGTAAACTTCAGAAACTAATAAAGTTTTTATTGAGTGTTATGTGAGATACTTTTTTATGATTTTATAACTTTCTTCTTCACAACCTACATGTAAGCACATAAAGATGCCTAGATTACACTGTCTAAAATAAATGTTTATTTTCGTAAATTATATTAACTGTCCAGATAATATGGAAACGGATGTCGTCCCCACTGTTTTCTACCGTTGATCAGGGTTTTGATTTGTATAAAAGCGAGCTGCATGCCAGAATATGGCCTCTATTGTATTAAGCTTATCGCATAACACATACAGTCTGCAAGTATATAAAAAATAACAATAATTTGAACGTAGGTAGTAGCTAAAGGAAAATTTCAAACGGTATTTAAGTACTAAACAGATCGGATTAAATCGAACCATTTCCGAACAATCTCCCATTTTGCGGAATATTTGAATATTCAAATGGCCGACATTATTAAATTCCGCTGATCCCATTTACTTATCGTTTTCGCAATCCTTTTTTATTATTTTTGTCCCTCCGCCATGACAAAAACAATTAGGGAATGTCAATCTAAATATTAATAAACGATTGATACATTGGTCGGCTACGTTATCACGCTTTTACTCGTCCACCAATCACATTGACCTGCTTAATCTACGCTTTTGATCTTCCTTATCATCATCATTATCACCCAAAGGACGTCCACTGCTGCACATAGGCCTCCACCACGGCTTTCGTCAGCGACCGATCACAAGCGGTCAGCATCCAGTGTATTCCTGCGATCCCTACAAGGTCGTCTGTCCATCTTGTCGGTGGACGTCCTACACTGCGTCTTTGGTCAAAGAGTCTATAACTTTTCTGTCCCAACGGCCATCAGTTCGTCGCGCTATCAGCCCTGTCCATTGCCACTTGAGCAAACTGATTCTCAGAGTTGCATATATGTCCGTTGCTCTAGTTCTTCTACTTTATTTATTTATATATTTATTAGGTGTACAAAATAGAGATATAACAGTTGCTTGACAAATAAATTTCTTAGTTATCACTTCCATACAATTCTACTAGTATTTGCACCAGTCATTTCACGAAAGACGAAAGGAACTTTATCTTTATAGTCAAAGTATCTTAAAAATTTCAAAATAAAAAAAATATACTGGTTGGTTCAAAGCATAGCTAGCATTGGCATTAGCAATTGCTATCCAGAGCGGCAACGCAGCCAATATCATCGTCTCCTGCCACATGGAAACAATAACCATAACCTACCTAGGTATGATATATTTGGTCATGTATTATATGTCTAAGTTCTACTTTGTTTTCGTTCTAATGAAATTTACTTAAATGAACATTATTGCACAATGCATTTCAAATTCGTCACCTACTGCATAGTCCCTCACTTAACTTTTATTTCACTCTGCCATTGATATTTAGTGCGCCTTTACATTAGACTCACGACAGCAACGCGACAGCAGCGCTGTAGCTCTAATGTGAAGGCTTACTGCTGTCACTTAGTATGAAATTTTCGCTGCTAAAGTCGCCTAAGTGTGAAAGCGCTCTTAAAGAGTATATTCGCATGTCAAAAGCATTTCATGCCTTAACCTTCAAGGGATACAAAACTTTTGCTGTTCTGAATTTTAGTCTGCTCACGCCAACATGATACAAATTTAATAAAGTATCATGTGTACAATACTCTACAAAGTCACGTTCAGCGTAAGCCTTTGAGATTTAAAAGTTATTGTTTAAATAAGCCAGACTCGTTCACAACTATCCTGTTAAATTATATTGTGGGTTTAAATATAAAGCCGCTTTGTAATAAATATTTATTTTACCCTGTAATTTTTCTGCAGAAACTCTGTATTACTTGAAGATAATGCGGAGATTAATCGAATGCGTTGGTATAATTATTTATTAAAGTGATGCCAATTGGTAAGATTCAATGCCAGATTTCTATTTTTATTAAATAAATCCAAAATTAAAAATTAATACAAACCGCAGGAGGCCGATTCTTTTCATGTGGTAATTCGATTGTGATTTAAACCGATTTACCTAAACAACAAAATCTGAATGCATATAAATCGTGACCCTGAGAAATCCAAAACTATTTTTTCTCCAACAAAGCAAATTCGATCGGTGAACTTTTTTGGTATACGAATTGCACGAGAATTGCCCCCAATCCGTCATAATTAAAGTCATGGTTACCTTACCATGTTATTTCAATGCCACTGAAGTAGAATGGTAGCAACTTTCGGATCGATAGGACATATGGACGACAGTCAGATACCTACCCTCATAAATTCAATAAAGAGCTGATGATCCTTAAACTGCCGATTAAGTCATAGACCCCTTACACACTGCGACTTTTAGCATCGATGCAGTCGCGGGTTTTGTAAACGCGCTTCAGCATCGCGACTCGCGCAATGAACAGATTTAATTTAGCATCGATGCATGCGAACGCGTGTTAGCATCGATGGTAAAAGTAGCGCAGTGTGTAAAGGTTGACATTTCGACTGCATCGATGCTAACGCGCGTTGGCATCGCTACTTAATTGGTTCATCCGTTTAGGCGCTAAGATACCACAGACAGACATGTCAAACATATTACATCTTGCTCTTTATTCATCGGGGATTAAAATAGTCAATATCTTTTGTCTTCAAGATTAAGCTGGATAAAATAGGAATAACCATAACTTAAATTTAATAAATTTGCAAAGTTTTTTCGTTTCGATAAATAATGAATTCAGATTGGGTTAATCATAAATTTATCTATTGCTAAACAGTTAGTATACCACGATAATGTAGCAAAGTGCTACGTCGTAGCAGCGAAACTACGATTATTCGTTGTATGAACCTATATGTAAATGTATGTTTCTTAAATGTTTATTAGTTTACTGAGAAATACTGGCATTTGTAACGATTTCAATGTTTCAAAGAAAAAAAAAACTCGTTTTATTTGCACACAGGGTGTGTCTTGTGATAGGAGCAAAAATTTAAAATACAGGCCTTTAAATTAACCAGTAATCAATTCTAAATGGTTTGAATTTATTATTATCGAAAAATATATTTTTGGTTATTTTCTTACAAAATAAATCGAACCAGCAATGTGTAGCAAACAAATCTGTCGAGTACTAGAACTTGACACTGTCATTACTACCACGTGTTAGCCATTTTCATATTCATTGATTAGGGATTATAACTTTGGACTCAGTCAAAGCATTTTAGAGCACTATGAACAGGTCAAAATAATTACGTATACTCTGTAAAATCATCGTTTTTTTTTCTCTAATTACAGGCCACACGCTGTAAAATTATGCTTGATTCCTTTTTTAGACATGGCAGATTGTAATTAATATTGATTCAGCGAAAATGAGTGTTTGTTTTGCCCCAATAGATATTTGCAACCAAAGGGAATGCCTAATAAGTTTGTTTGCATTAAACTTAGTTCATTTTCTCGGTACTATTTAACGAGAACATAAATCTAATTGATAATTATACGAATTGCTTTACCTCTGCAACAAGTTTTGTTTCACAGAAAACAGTCGGAGTCTCTGAGGCGTGTGATGATGGAGTGAAACAAACCTAGATTAAATGCTGAATCACCCAAGTTTCTGTAAGCTAGATAGAATTGTCTTGAAACAAACTCCATCAATGCGGTGAAAATCACATTTTAATTACTTTTTATCATTAATTTCTCGAAATTAACAGTGCTTATCAAGTAAAAGTTGTATGATTAAAAACGTACAGTCAAGGTTGCTGGCACCTGACACCTTACCACTTTTCATCGAATTTGACAAAAAGACACTTTCACTAACGTCACAAAAACGGCCGTGTCTGCGTGACAAAAAATGACGATAGAGTTAGTTCAAGCGATTTGGGTCTTATGGTGGTCAGGCACTAGAGTCCCGACTGTACGTATTGTGAGCAAGAAAAGTATAGATTTATTTCCTGGAATAGAACCATTGTCTTGTGACATCAAAGTGATTTATAGAAAATTTGGTAACCATCGTGGACGTTTGAAAGCAATTTTTCTACATAATTGCAAAGTTCACACGACGAAAACGAAATTGCGAAAATTTCAAACCGCACAGCCACTTTGATGTTAGTGTGAGAATTAGTGGAGTTGCTATGTATTTTGCAAAACCGCTATTACGTAGTCTAGACAGCAGTCGGCAACATTTAGCATAAACAGTTTCATGTAATTATTTGCGCTGCATAGTGCACAAGATTAGATTAAAGAGAACATGTATTTGTGCAAACCACTTGCAAGATTTAACTAGTTAGGATTTGTAAGCTTAGGTGTAATTAGACGCATCGAAATATAGTGAGGATTGCAATCTAACTGCTTTTATTGGTATAAAAATGGGTAGGAAATTAAAAAACAAACAACAAATTTTGATTTTCTATGTACCTATACGTCATAATCGTTGTCTTGTACTTCGTAACGCAAGGAAGAAACTTCCTTACTTCCAAACCAGATAGTTGGTATGTTATCTGGCGTATGTATTGTTTACCTTTTTACGAAGGGATATTTATATGAACGAAAAATATGTTCCTTACATACAAGGCATAATCTTTTGTATTCCATGCAAAAAAAAACATTATTTACATAGTGCAAGTGCGAGCTAAATATTGAACAATTATTTTATAAAAATCACGGGTACCTATTAATTTAATATTTTTTTAAATTATTATTAGAGACTGTTAGGGCTTTTAAGGGTGGAGTTTATCTATGTCAGATAAGACTTATCCGTCTGAATAAGCATTAAACTACCGATTTTAAAATGGCATTTAGATAACTGATTCATAACAAATAGGTGACTAAGGAATATTCGTCGAGTATAATTAACATCGCCTTTGAAAACGTCACGTAATTGTCAGCAATCATTCATGTAAATGTCATTTTAAAATCGGTAGTTTTATACTTATTCAATTGGATAAGTCTTATTCGACGTTGGTTAAACTGACCTATAGGCGTATTGTATTTTACTCGACGAAGATTCCTTATCTGACGTTAGTAAAATAAGGGCTAAATAAAATTGATTAAAATTGTGTGTAACTAAGTTTAACTACTTAATGCCAAAATTTAAAGTGCCTGTATCATTTATTCAAATCGATAATAGGAAGGAAACATCACTGTATCTATTGTTGTGCCTATTAAATATTTATGCTACGGGAGAGAAGTAATATTGCTATCGCTGCTTGAAATATCTTTATGTTTGATCGAGTCGATATCAGAATACGAAAACATTTCCTTGTCAATGTCTATCGTATCATTAATGAAAATTGATGTCAGTTTCTTATTTCATTTCGCAGTGTCGCTTATTTTTACCTGAGGTTAGTATAATAAACGTATTTTTTTATAATTTAAATATTTATATTTAAATCACTAATGCGCTCTTAACGTAATTTATTGTTAAGGTTAAACAAAATAAATAAGAGCCCATTAAAGATATTATGATGAATCAAAAATGCCATTTTCATAGAAGTCATTTTGTTTTGCTCAATTATTTGAAGATGTGTATTTATTACTCATTATGGTATTTTTTATAAAACTATGGTCAGAAAGATATATCCACACAAAGGTAGACCAATCAAGTGAAAAACTTTGCGTGGGTGCTTAATGAGAAAAATTCCGGTCTCCTCGGATTGTTGTCAAAGTATTCCAAGTCGTTATCTAGGTGCTCCTTGATAACTTATCCCGCTTAGTTTTTAAGACTGACACTGAAAGTATTATGAGAATACCAGCGGTCTCTAGCAGCCTAGGATTAGCTATTTCATTTCTATTTAAGATTGATTCATTCAAACGTTTTATTTTCGTACTCCATTAACGTAGTTTGTAACGTGATGTTTAAAAAACACGTAAACAAACAATTTTACATTAATTATGTGACGATTCACAAACGTGTGAAAAACGGTCCTCAAATTGACCGTGGTGAAGGAAGAATAGGTTAAGAAGCGTATATACAAGGTCTGAGACTAGTTTTTAAGATATTTTGAATGTCATTGGTTTGATGATAGTTGCTGCGACTATTACAGCAAGTGATGTATAATAGAAGCAAAAACATTAATCAATTATTTTACAGAATAAACGTAGTTACCGGTCATAGTGCTCTAAAATACTTTAAATCATAGATATAACTATCCAAAGTTATAGTCCCTAATCAATGTGTATTAAAATCGCTAACTCGTTGTAGTTAATGACAATTTCAAGTAAATCAGTTTATGTCTGGTTAACTTGATACATTTGTTTGCAATACATTGCTGGTTTTATTTATTTTGATAGAAATTAGTACTATTTATTTTATTTTATTTTAATTAACTAAAACCTACTTACTTAAAGGGCCTATGTTTAAATTTTTTGCTCCAATTACAGGCCACGACCTTTAAAAGTAGCGGAAAAAACTTACATAAAATTGATATTCATTTATGTGCGCTTACCAAGTTACTCATAACTTAGATGCCCGAGGTATTTTCGATATTGATGCTCAATATAAAGCAAACAATGTAGCGATAGGCATAATCACTTTCAATGAAAACCTATTATTGTTAGCTATTCAAGTGTGAGATTACAAATTATTTCAAAGGGAGATCGTGAACTGGGATCTGTTGAAGATAAACGTTGTAAGGTAAGTACTAAAACAGTCTTCATTTATTTTATTAGTACTAACTAGACCACACAATGCTATGAGAAAACACTTTGATCAAGTTACAAATAAGAAATGCGGACAGAATATCTGTTGATTTTGATTGTACGTTAGACGAAATATTTCTTTGAATTCAACTTCTTTTAATAAATAGATTTTTGCTATTCTGTAATAAATGACTGAATTTTTACTCGGATTTTGCTGAAAAATTATCTGGTATAGAAATTCATGACATATGGAACAGCATTTCCTTTCCAGACCAACATAATAATCATCGTTCCTTGTAACTTCTGTGAATTTTGTTAGCTAGAACAATATGCTAATTTGTCATTAGTTTTTAAACTGCTGACTATCCCTCGGATGTATAACATTTTTAGTTGGTGTCGCACTAATAAAGAAAGAAAGAAAAAGTATTTATTGGAAGGACATCACAAACACACACATACACAAGATTATACATAACTAACAAAAAAAGAAAACTAAAGACAAAAAAGCAAAAATGAGAGGAAAAATAATATACGATGTATATGTACTACGATGCATAAAAGTATCCATGCCAGCCAATCAGTGCATGCTGCAGTGTGTGTGTGTGTGTGTGTGTGTGTGTGTGTTTGTGTGTGTGTGTGTGTGTGTGTGTGTGTGTGTGTGTGTGTGTGTGTGTGTGTGTGTGTGTGTGTGTGTGTGTGTGTGCGCGTGTGTGTGTCTATGACGCCTATACCCAAGAGGACCTCACTCAGCATAAGCCAGGTCTCCTGGAGAACCTGACGCTGGTTTTCAGTGGGCCCCTACTGAGTGAAGCACACAGAAGTTGGCGCCAACAGTGCGTTGATTAACTACTTAAATTAATATAAAAGTAAAATAAGTTTATGCATATACTACATAAAGATTATAATAAAAGAAAATTAAGTAATGTATTGATGAAAGCTGCAACAACAACATTGCTTGAGTATCCTCGTGAGTCATCATCATGGTCATAGCGAGCGCGGGCATTGCGCACGGCGTACTTACCTACCATTCCGCTAGATTAAACGATACATATGCTTAAAAGAAAGTGGCTTGGACCGTAAAATAATAACAATAATAATCTTAATATAAAAATTCAGAGTCATATTAAAATGTTAATAGTAAATGTCAGTCAACGTACATATTACGAATATGATCAATCCATAAAAAGAAAAAAACGAAACTTTGTGACGTGAGTAGTCGACTGGGATCGACTCGTCCTTCCGCCGCGCCCAGAGTTGCAAAAAATGTGAATATGTTCGTGTTTTGTCGTTCACCTTAACTACCCCTGTTGTCAGGAACCTTTTGGTAAGTTATTAAGGAGTATTCTTTTGTTCATTTAGTACATATTCTTTATACGACTTTTTAAACGTAAAAATTGATTTTTCCAGACACCGTAATGGAGGTGGAAGATCATTCCAGCACTTGGACGCGGCAAACTTGAAGCAGCCTTTAAATGCTACAGTTCGATGAGGTGGCAGGACCAGGGAAAAGCTGAAGCGACGAGTTTTGTGAGACTGCACATTGCGCCGCCACTCCAGCCTCTCCACCAGATAAATTGGAAAGTTATTTTTTATTATGCCGAACAATAACGTACCGTAATGTAATTTTCTGCGAGAATTCATTTTTAATATATTGGCACCGTTTATGTATGGGGTTACGTGTGAACGAGGCGGTATTTCAAAGCAGTACCTAGCACATGCATTCTGCACCCGTTGAATGGCATATTGAGTTTTGACCAGCAACCGCGGACCATAGACAACATCCATATAATTAAATCTAGACAGCACTAGCGAGTCACATAGCATAATGCAGTTTTTCAGACTTAAGTACTTTCTTATTTGGTACAAAACCTTCAACCTATAAAAACAGTTGCCAATAATAGTATTAATATGTGTTTCAAAACGTAGATTCTCATCCATGATAAGCCCTAAATTTCTAGCTTCGGATACACGTTGCACAGGTTGACCCTCAATCGCTACATTAACCCCTTCTCCAGAAATTTTCTTGACCTGATCCCTTGAGCCTAAGATAAGATATTTGGATTTGCTCCCATTGAGGACCAAAGAGTTAGCTTTCGCCCACTTCGCTATACGGTCCAGGTCTTCATTTAGACTTTGAGTTGCTGTTGCTGTATTCTGGGGTTTATGTGAGATATAGACCTGTAAATCGTCGGCGTACATGTGATATTTACAGTTAAGAATATGTGCTGTCACATCTGCACTGTATATTGTAAACAATATAGGCCCCAAAATTGAGCCTTGAGGAACACCTCTGCTCACTGGTCTGGATTCTGATAATTTGACATTCCCCCCTTCATCCCTTATCTTGACTCTTTGCTTCCTGTGCTGATAAATCACTACAGATTCCTGGTAACAGTTCACGTTTCATGTACACGTACAATTTACTGGCGAAACTTATTTATCACGACCATAAATACTGTGAATAGGTACTGTGGTACGCGAACTGGAGAATTATGTCTTATTAAGTAAGAAGATAATTATCTGATTGCCTAAGTTACATTTGCCTCACTCGATAAACTTCATCATAACAGAGGAGAGAGTTCGGAACTCACGCCACGTAAAATTTAACTTACTACAGAGCTTTCATATAGTTAAGTTTCTCAATCTGTGTTCAGACTCAAATTATCTTTCTAATGGTAAATTCTAAAAAATCAATATCTTCATATCATTTGAGTTTATCATTTGAGAGCCGTTGGTTAGCATTGGTTTGGAATTTGATGGGTTTAGACTTCCGTGATTTAAAAATATTTATCAACTAACAATGATGGAAACCCTCAAGTCTAGTCAAGGTTACTTTAGACTTTTTAATTTTCCCTTTACCAAAACATAGAAGTTCTTTAATGCTAAAAGGATTTTTCTACCTAAACAGGAGAACCAATGTAATTATTGTTTTTTGATGTCATGTAACATGCGGACTTTATACGCACAAAAATTTTGTTTGAAAAAGAATATTTAGCAAGTCTTTAGAAACACATTTTCGTCGTACGTTTACGCTAAATTGAATTGTGAGAGTCTGTAAGGAGAGTGTGTAATGAGGAGAAACGTTGAGTTAATGCTAATGTAACGAGATATAAGAGATCGTTGACGTGTCATGTTTGTCTCTGGACTATGTGTATGATCTATTATTATCTGTGGAACTATTGTCTTCATACTATTTTTGATTGATATAACGCAACGATATTTGACAATAAAACAAAATTAACCAAAAAATCTAACACATTGTATGTTATTATCTAAGCAATATATTCTACTCTTAAAACTCAAACTTACCTCAATGAAATTCAATGAAGACAGAACGTAATAAATTTCAATGAACTCTCATAAATAAATTGATTTGTCTTTTGTCAATAAGGGGCTCATCGTATGATAAATAGGATAAGATAACTCTTTATTGCACATATATCAGATAGGTTAATTACAAATTCATAATTTAAAATGGATTTGTGATTTGGCAGAAGATAGTAGGTAACTGCTGTCATTTATGTATGAAATTATCAGTAACGCGGTGTCGCGCTGCTAGAGTCGCCTTGGTGCGCCTTCACATTAGAGCGACAGGAGCGCGTCTCTCTAATGTGAAGGGCTTACTGCTGTCATTTTATGTATGAATTTGACAGCAACGCGACTGCCGCGCGATCGTCGCGCTGCTAAAGTCACCTAAGTGTAGAAGCGCTCGAAATATGTGGATTTACGCTTTGTATAAGTCATCCAGCACAATTGTTATACTATGACGCCTTACACACTGCGACTTTAGCTTTTACTTTAGCATCGATGCAGTCGCGCGATTTGAAACCGCGTTTCAGCATCGCGACCAACACAATGAACAGATTTAATTACATAATTTGACAATTTCTAGATTCTGCATCGCGACTGTATTGATGCTAACGCGCGTTAGCATCGCAACTGTATTGATGCTTAAAGTAGCGCAGTGTGTAAAAGTTGAGATTTTACGACTGCATCGATGCTAACGTGCGTTAGCGTCGCGAGTGCATCGCTGCTAAAAGTCGCAGTGTGTAAAGGGTCTTTGAAATAAATTATTTGGGTAATTTTTGTGTCCACGAAATACTTCCATAGAATATCTGTTCACTGGTGTGTATAATCTGCTTATTGTTTGCCACAATTTTACCTCTGATTATATTAGTGGCGGCTGTCGGCTATTGTACAATAACAGCATATCAATTTACACCACCACACTAAATGTCCTCACTCAGTTTTCACCTTAAAGCCAAATGAGATAGAGGTCAAGTTCTTTTGACAGACTGTCGTTTTGTGGTACGTTGTTGTGCTACTACGTAAACTAATAGTGCTAAGTGCATTAGGTTGACGTTACTCCTAATACTCGATGATAAGGCAAGATAATGATGTCTGCTTGAAGGCAATTTATGAAAAAAGTAAAATACACAGGTATAGGTAAAGCTAGCCTGTAATGTCCCACTACTGGGCAAAGGCCTTACCTGAACGATGAGGTGGTTTGCGCCATAATTGCTGCACAACAGATAACCGCCGTGAAGTCGCATAGGTCTGGGGCCTTCTTCGGGTTGAAACTCGATGCGGACTACACCGATGATCATACATATTTTTCTGGTCTAGGGTGGAATTGTGTAAAGCAATCGTATTCATTTGACAGTTCATAACGTACGGATTGTAAGCCAAGTTAGTTTTTAAAACATTCTATACGCGTGGCGTTTAGTAGACCGTGCGATGGTAAAGTATGTGAATCATAAATATGTATAGCACTATACATATTTTTAATTCACATATTTTACCATAGCTTTATTTTATTATAGCATCTCTAAATGAAAAAAAATTTTGGAATTAATATTGCATTTGTTTCTTATTAGTACAAGTATGTAACTAAGACCAGATCCTCGATATTGATCGTGATTAACTTCTTAACTTCGTATCCACAGGTTGAGAAGCTGTTACTCTGTTTTGCTGGTTGTGACAGTAATGACGCTTTTTAAACGGAGTTCAGAAATTAATTAATTAAATGAAATTGCGATCAGGATGAATGGTGTGACCAGAACTAATTGATTCTGTTTTAAGACCTGGAAAAGAAAATTTTTCTGAACCTTTTGAAGCATACCTCAAAAAAAGATATTGTGATTTGTTGTTGATCTTTGCTATTATGCTTAAGAAAGTTAACAAACTCCACGTGTATAATCAATATCAACGTGTATAATCAAAAAATATTTGTGGTTCTGTGCAGGTATGGTACCTGCACAGAACCACAAATATTTTTTGATTCTCGTATCTATTAAATCCGGTAAATTGCGATTCCAGAAACTCGCACAAATGATCTCGATTGTGTAGTATCTAGCCCTTGGATAGCCAGAGCGCCCGATGGTGGGCGCTGACAAATGTGCATGAGTTTTCCCAAGCGCCCACCTGTGGGCGCTTTTTAATAACTTTTTTGGAAAAAAATAAAATTGGTGTATAAATGCTTATTCCTTGGGCATGTTGACCTTTATGAGTAAAAAACAGATTTTTCTACACCATGGACCGCAAACACATCCGGTTGCTCTCAGTTATTGATTAATATTTGATTTTTTTTTCTCGCAATTTTTTTCGTATATGTCGTCACCCTACCACGACTTTGTTTGGTTCTATGTTTTAATTTTTGAATACATTTTTTTTTAAATACAATCATAGGCAATTTTTCAGTAACAATAAGCTTTTTACAGAATGATAATAGCTTATTCCAATAAGATTTTATAACTGTTTACGTAACGTGTAACCTGACACCGCGCGAATTTCGTACGCGCACGCAGGCCACCGCGGAAACGCGACCGCCACCGCAATTGCGCCTTAGGAGGCTAGAGAATTATCAGAAATTGTAGGTTCAATTGTAACAATAATTCGGTGGGCGGGCCCCGTTAGCGAAGAGATTGAAGATTTTACTCCGAATCACGTTTAAATATAAAATGGATAATAATCTAGTAGCGAATCGATAGCAGAAATTGGTTCCAAGGTTCTCGTATACGTCTTTAAACGATTGATACCTTGCCTCTTGTCCTTTATGGGCTTATGAAACTATAAATTGAAATATATGGCTTGGTCTATCAACTAAGAAGTACTTCCTATTAGACGATTCACGAAATAATCAATAAGGTAACTCCAGCACCATACTGAACCTAAATATAAACGGCTCTGATGTTTTTTCCTATATACATTTTCTTGACAGATTGAAGTTCATAATCCGTCAATATGAGGCACTTGGGGCCTGCTGACAGATACATAGTTAAAATAAAATAACGGAACTGGAAAATTGCATTTTACAGTAGGCCCCGTACTTTCTTCTGTTCATCTGTTGTGAAGAAAGACATAATTAGGATAAGACTGCGCGCTCGAGTAAATGAAACTTCGCGTAAGGCAGCGTTCAATGTTCAACCGACTTTCATTTACATTCACCAGGGGTACGCAATCGTGAATTAATTATTATTATCTTCCTCTCACTCACTAATTGTGATAGAATTTTATTCAATTATTAAAGCTTTGTCTTTGGAACGTGTCTCTTGTTGTGTGCCGAAGTTTATATAAGTTTACACAGTGACGTCCATTTTTTTTGGATTCTTTACATCTAGGCCTGTCTAAATACACCATATTTATGATAGATAGTATACAGGGTGTTGTTATGGTCAGCGATTAGCGACCTACGGGTGGCTGTACAAACGATACTAATGTTAAAAAAAATTTTTGAAATGAAAGAAACCCAAAAAAATAAATTCTTATTACGGTATAGTGAGCAAACAAAACGGCGCCTCTTTGTAGCTTACTAGCTACGGCGTCATATTTCCTAGATAGGCGCGAACTACGCGCGAGGGTGCGAGTTTCCCCGTTCTTTTTGAGTTTCTTAGAATGTCGTAAAGAGGTTTTCTTAAATGAAACTTGCTAATAATTTAAAGGAAATATTTTTTTTAGAATAGGCTTAACTCGTATAATCATGCCTGAGTTAGATGTCACCAAAACAACATTCTGTATTTGAAGAGCCCTGGATGTAAGGCTTCCAAAAAAAAAATTCGACATCACTGTTTGGGCCACCCTGTACACAAACCACAATTATCCTATATCTGCATGGTATACATTAAGAACAGAAAATTCGAGTAATTAAGGTTTAGTTAACTTATAAAAAGGTTACAGCTTTTTTTTGTCCAAAGTACAAATTTCCGTTTTTTTGATAGACAAATCTTTCGTTTGAAAGACTCCAACAATTTGATTTGCACGCACAAAGATTTAGTGTTTATTGCACTTTGGTTTTGTCTGACCCTTTATTGGTCTGCGCTGACCCCAATTGAATCACCAGTAAAATTGTTGGCCGCTTCTGACGTCCGTAACAATTTGTGCATGTAACAGACACGCTTATCATTTTAATTCGCTGAAAATTCAGCTTTTGAAATCTCAGCGTGACGTTTAAAAACTCAACTTGTAAATGAAAATTTGAACGAGCGCATTTTATAAAGAGCCGCCGTCATTTCAGCCGGAAAAGCCTGAAAATGTAATATCGTGTCAGCGATCAACTATCGTTAACTTCATTTTGCTGTGGAGTTGAGATTTTTTTCTTTTATTCTCGCATTTTGTAAATACGAATGGAATGTGTAAAGTTTTTCACTTTTCTGACTGACTTTTTCTCTGCATCAGCCCACATTGCTCAAAGCAGTGGTAGAATCTTTATTGGGATATGTATAGTGCCCCCAGTGGGTCTAGTAGATAGCAATATGTACGAGTATGACATACGATCCACTTATCAATTGCTAGTAACTCTTATTTTAATAGCTCTTAAACGATAATCGCTATGATCCTAATGACGAAGAAAAGATGTATGAATTAACATAAAGAAATAAGCTTGAAACAGCTTTTGTCACTTAAATAGTAATAAGTCTATGTGCTTTTAAAAAGACGTTAGGGTTTGACAAATTATCTTTGTAAGTTTTGAACTTTATGTTTATATTATTTTAAAATTAAGCATTTCGTTAAATAGGAATGTCAAGATTGTTTACTATATTCAACAAGCAAAGGAAAACAGACTTTATTTGAAATAGGCATTATGTTATAATTCAGATAACAATAAATGATGTTCACGTATTTAGTGCAATAATTATGCAGAGCATTTGCAGGTAATACAATACCGAACGACTAAAATAGACTTGCATGAAAATGAACTGTTTGTTACTGATAAATATCCAAATTAATTCAGTTTTGCGGTGTAGAGATTCATTAATCAGTATAATTAACATTGATGTGGCTAATTTAAGAGTAAAATCAATACCTAACAAAGTATGTACGTGCTATAATTTTACAGCAAATGCAGGGTCATTGCGTACCTATCTTGGTATAGGAAAATTGTACAACAAAAATGTTGAAGCCGTACCAAATCTAATCAAAGGTAAATAATACAGTGCAATACGATCTAGAACACAATTCGCATAAGATAGTACCTACCTTCTGTTTAGATGAGTCAGTTCTATTATTGGTTTTCTTTCAGTCAGTACGCGATACGATTTTAGCAATTTTGACGATCACCGTATAAATTTTTAATAACCCGTTAGCAAATCCTTATGTTATAATATCGACAATAACAATTTCTATTCGTAGGTACTCAGACATTGCAGTAATTGGAATTTGAATTAGTAGTTGGACTGCTGTATCTATAAACGCAGCAATACGTAGAAATACGGTACCTGGGCCCCTATTTTTGAATCACTCGCTGTGATATGGTGTGTGATTTTCAAAAATCAACAAAAATCACACGAAATATATCCCTTCTGTGTGGATTTTAACGGATTGTTGGTTTGAATCATCATCCAAAAATGTGTACTTTGAAGAGTGAAGTTAAAGGTATGCAATAAAGTGTTTAATACGAAGTTCGAAAATTTATATCTTCGATCTGCGGTGAATTGGATTGAAAAGGTCGTAATCCGATTGAGTCGAAGTTCTTTGATTCCAGATTTATAAAATTACATCCATGTTCCATTACACGTATGTCAGGTACTCTCTTATTTTTAATCTCGGCTCTCGTAGCAAATATTTGGCGAGATGTACAATCAGGTGACATGGGTAAAAGATGTGAGTTAATGGATCCCTACGTCGTGAGCTCAAAGCGGCAAATCGTAAAGTAAAACAATTTCATATCCAGCGTATCGCGTCGCAGATTTACAGACTACTCATAGATATAGATACTGCACAAATTGCGATTAATTGAATTTTGATAGGTTGAGTAAAAAGAGTGGTTCTCGTTGTCTTGCCGAAACATTATCACCATACCAGATATGACTTAATATGTCATTTTCTTTTATTGCATACCTTTACTATTATTACTCCACGCGAGACTTGCACCTTTACTACAAATATAGGACCTTTTATTTTTGGTTATTTATTATATATTATTTATTATAACAAGCCTTAAAAGGAACTTGTACCATGATTTAAACTGGTCATGTTCATTATCATCAGAAATAAAAAAAAGAAATAATGTTCAGCTGGAAAAAGTTTGGTAGAGATATAAAATGTTTTTTTATGTAGCTGTATGCAGTCTACTCCCATAAGTTTTCTGTGCTGGCAGCATAAGCATATATGTACTTGTAATGTCCTCGTGCCACGTCATGTCAACACTTTTCTCCGTCGTTCCCCTATTTCGCCTGTCATGTTTTTTAAAACAGCTGATTTATGGTAAACGTATTCAACGCAATTAACTGGAAGCTAATTTCCATTAGTCGTCTCTGTTGTTCTTAGTGCGCCCCACTCAATTAGTCGCAACACGTACTATTACTTCTGTAATTAAAATGAGGAAACAGCGCCAATATGGGAAAACAATTACTTAACGTTGGGAATAATTACTTAACTTTCCGCGGGCATTCCTTTATTTGTCCGACAAGAAATGGACGGTAATAATGTTACGGTTCAGGAGTTATTCTGCGCGGGACGATTGTATGGCACCAAGACAAGTGATGCAAAGCCATTATTGGAGTAACTTCACTTTTCACGCCAAGTCTTTTGACAAGAGTTCAGATTAAGGTGGAAATGTAAAGGTTGTAACTTATCGACATTTGGACTTATTGGTCTTTGATTTTCCGGGTACTGAATAGAATATTACAGAAATCCAAGACTATTTACTGTATCAATTCATATGTTTGCTACAAAAAACAATTCGCGACTAAATTGTATACAACGTGTAATGTTAAAAGCTCAAAACCTCAGACAACCCAAACGATTTCTAATGCTATTGACCTAATTCTGAAAGAAAAGAAAAAAGGTTTTATGGGGTGTTTTAGTTTTACTGGCACTTCTGAGTATTTCTTGCTCTGCGAACCACGCTCTGTCGGGAGAGGAGTTGGTAGGTATATGGCCGGGTCGCTGCGTCGCGCTGGAATTATTATTATTACTATCTACTCCCTTTAAAAAATCCACTGCTTGTTTAATAGGTTACTCGGCGGGTTTGCGCATATAATGGTCTGTCTTTTTAATAAATAGACAGGACAACATTAAATGTAAATTTAATAAAAAATGTAACTTATATTAAAAGTGGCTACATTGATTCTGCTCGTTATTCCAATCAAACTATTTTCGAGGTTTGCGCTTTTAATGTTAAACGATATATAATACGGATGATAATGGCCTTATATATCTTCACGTTAAAATTCAACACTCTCAATAGTGATAAATATAAGACCCCATTTAGAAACTTCGGACTTATCTCACGAAACATTACAGAGGGTAGCGTAATCCTCGCATTAACTTGTTGACTAATACGGTAAAATAATTTATTTTGCATATGAGCGATGTAATCCTTAGGCGTAAGGCGCCGAGAACGTGCGGCGTATCTCTTGGGGTCTATTCTGATAGATAGTCTGTAAATCTAGTCTCTATTTTACCTACGGCACGGCAAACACAAAAGGAAGGGATACGACTTTTATTAATTTATGTGGGTTCTTCATTTAAGACTTTACTGCGCCGATTTTAGTTTTTTATCAATCGATTTCTAAACGCTTCTACGCACTCGTCAGTGACATTGATCACTGAACGTTACTGTCACTGACGAGAGCGGGTAGCGTCGTAAAAATGATGTAGGCTACAATTTTTTTTTTTACTGACACAATAATAAATACGTTACTGATCGGCACGTGTTAGCACTCTGCCGGTACTTCTGTGTGCGGATCGGATTGTGTCCGGGTATCAAACGACCTTTTGTTAAATAAAAAGCAACATGGCTTAAGTAATATATTTATATTGATATGAATATTGATACATATTGGGATATTAAAAAACTTTTTAAGTGTTGTATTCACTCGTGTTGCTTCACTAGTAGAGCGGGATGAGAATAGTTGATATAACGAGTGTTGCATTTAAGGTTAGGCACTAGTCAGATCCTAGCTTTTACACCCGAAGAAAGTTGTTCTCCTAAATTAAGTGAGAGTAAGTTACGCCGTAAATCTAGCCCCGCCCGCTGTCTCGGTGACAAACCGATGAGTGAGGAGGCCGCGTTTGTATTAATGGTGATGTTGATAATGGAACTGAGGTAATGTCGTCACTAGGGCCAAAAAAGAGGCTTGAATTATGTGTCGTCCTTCAAGTGCCCTCGACTTAATGGCTAAGTGTCTCTTCTTCGTCCTTCCTGGTAATAAATATATTAATTAGTAATTACTACGAGGATAATGTATCGAAGGTTATTTGTCGGATGGTATGGATGTTATATTTAGAAACGATCAAATAAATTATTTATTTACTGTTAATGACATAAGGAAATGACAATAAGGTCAAGTTTTAGGAAAATAACAGTTATGTAAAATACCTGCTTGCGATTACATGTATACGTAATAGCTTGCGGTACGAACTCGTCAAATTTTATGAAAAGTGGTAATCTTAAACCACTTATTAATAGATACCGATTAAGTTTAGCGGAGGCCTTGGCCCAGCAGTGGGACAACAATGGCTAGGAAAGAAAAAGGCTTGCTTTCCTATATTTTGTGAACTTTTGTAAATGTGTCGGTGTACTATTCCTATAGTTTTACATTGCCCGCTTCGATACCAAGAGAGGACGGTAGGCTGTAAGGCTATTTAAGTTACCCCACCGCTATGAAGGATGGGGTTAAATTGTTCAATCTCCGTTCGGTAATCTGAAGTCCCAGCAATTGGGTAGATTTTACTCGAACGGCGGTAACGAAGCGCAAATCATTCGAACCCTCTCGATTGGAATGGCATGTATTTTTTAGGTGTTGCCATGTCGTAATGTGGTTATGATAGGCAAGCGGTCCTTCGCGACTTTGTCCGTTCCTGTAAGTTGTTGCATGATGGATTTATACCCTATAGCCTTTCTTAATAAATAAGTTTTGTAATTCCAAAAAATGGGCAAATAGTTACTGATACTAGCGCATTCTTATTAACACACTCTCCGGCTTTGGCCTTTTATCAATATTAATGGGCCAGTAATATGTTTTGTAAGTTATTTTTCACTCGTTAATTAAGTCACCAAGCTATTAATAAGATCTTGACCTGGGACAAATACAGCTGGAAAAATTTGAGGCTGGCATTCGTCAACCTGTGAGAATAAATAATTAAAAAAAATAAACTGTCTGTTGTCAGAGATTACGTATCAGCAGACGACACTCGGTAATCATGCACCAACTCCAAAATAATTCCTAAATAGAAGACGAATGGATTATTTTAAGCTTATTAGCCAATGTTTTAAAGGCGGTTAAATTTTTAAAAATATTTTTCGTTTCATAACTTTTATTTATTATTCATACCCTGATTTTGATTAAACTACTAATTTTGATAAAACTTACACTGTACCTTAATCTGAACTACACTTGATTGAACAAATAAAATAACAATTTCGCTATGACTTCTCGTTTTGGAGAAATCTTGAGACAAACATAGAAACACTTACGAAGTTTTGTACACGTATTAGGAAGCCATAATAGATCAACATACCAAAATTTTAGTAAATTCTGACGATATTACATACATACAGGTCGAGTTGATTACCTCCTTTTTTGAAGTCGGTAAAAATAAATAATATACGAGTAAAGTTAATCGTTGAATGAAAAACATTTGGTCATGATCTTACAATATAGTGTATTCATTTTTACAATAGTTGCTAAGTTGTTTAAGGCGACAAAGAAATTCTTTACTGAGCACAGATATGCAAATTTATGCAAAAATGCACATGTGCATATACAGCAAAGCCTTTGTAGAGCTTATCGTAGCCTCGTAGATACTAAAGGGTTTATCGCTACAAAAAAACTGGTGTACGCTTTGCCCCTTCATATCAAAAACCGGCCAAGTGCGAGTCGGGCTCTCGCACTGAGGGTTCCATGCCAACTTTATCTGAATAAGGGAATCCACTTCCTCCACTTAGTAAAATACCACAATACTTTGTTGACAGCAAATATTACTTTGTTTTTCATAGTGTTTGTATAAAGAACAAAGTTATGTTTGCGGTTGTTAAAAATGTGCTACATCTCAAAAATTTCTCGTTTGATCTCGTCCAAACCAATTTTCGTAGAAAGTGTTTGTTAAGATCTACAATTTTTTTTTTCAAAATTTGCACTCGCTTAGTTTAGAAGTTAGGTAGGGGGGACGCCCATTTTACCACTTTGGAAGCGTCTAACTATGAAATGTTAGACTTTAAAAGAAAATAGTTTTAGGAACCTCTATGCCATTTTGAGAGACCTATCCATAGACACCGCACACTCATAGGTTTGACTAAAAAAAAACGCCCCTCCCTTAAATAACATTATTTTTTATTTTTTGTGTAAGTTTAACATATTCTGTTAACCGCTTTACGATTCTCTTACCTTCCTACCAATTTTTAACATTGTGATGCTTATAGTTACAGAATAAAGTGGCTGTGACATACGGACGCTACATGACGATACATGACGGACAGACAGATTTGACGGAACTATAAGGGTTCCGTTTTTTGCTGTTCGGCTGCGGAACCCTAAAAACTGTAGTGAAGATTAAAGTCAAGATTAAATATTAGTTGACCAATTTGAAAAAAATGCTATTGACAAATTTGCCAATCGAAAATTAGTTCTGGTTTCCAAGTTCGTGCATCATTTTTATAACGAGAATTATGACCATCAAAAACACCTACCCCATCCTGTGTTTTGTACTTATTACGAAATACACGATAACATTATGAAATTGTCTTTCAAGAACAAACTGTGTAAGACTCTGGCTGCATAATTGTGAAACTTGAAAAAAATATAAAAGTTTGCATATTTTTAAGTAATTTAAGTTGTTTGTTATGGATATAATATACATATATTAGACTTATGATTATTTAGTTTTAAATTCCTAATTTTAAAATAATGGTATTTATATAATATTATTGCATGACATCATATTATATTGTTGCTTTTATATTTTTTTAAGTTCTATCTTTCTACGTTCTCCTGCGCTCTCTAAAATCTTTCTGCATGACCTAAAGGTACGACTGGGAGAGAATGCTTTTAAAATTAAGGCCACCTTTAGAACACTGTTATTTATGCACTAAATAAACTAAAGGTTTCAACAAATACACGAAATGGGCTTAAGTTAGACCGCAGAATATTCCTTCTTTGCACTTCACTTCATCTCACTAACTCTATCCCTTTGAGTACCTAGATTAAGTTTCCATTTTGCATATTAAATTGAGGCGTAATATACGGTGTACGAAAACACATTATTTGACGTAACATCAACAAAACACAACCTCCTTGGAAATACATCATTAGCTTCTAGTAATAATAGCTTTGTTGATATAGAAAGTAATTATACCAAATAGTAATGATTGCCTGTACTATTATACTGTTGGTATTATTAGGTAAACTTATACAGTGTATTGTTAATAGCCGGCGATCAGGGGCTGAATTATTAAATCAGATTATTATCACTCGCTTAGAAACAGCGTGTGATTTTCTTTCGAAAACGAATTATATATGTATAAATGGAAAGCACGCAAAATATACATATACTCGTATGTTAGTACTAACAAAATTCTGTTATGTAGGAATTATACAAATTTTCCTTGGGGAATTGGACATTAATCAATAAATATCACACGCCATCTTGACGCGAGTAATTTAAAAAATAGGAATACTGTAGGAGGTGATTATTACCATCTATCCATTTATGGATATTTGCTGCATCTTCTACTTAGATAGTATGTTTCAGAAAATTAATGATATCAATCATTGTATACAATTCATACGAATTGTATATAATTCCTACCACCAAGAAATGTGTGATGTATATTATATAAGACACACTCCTATTAGTCTCAATAAGAGCCTTAAATATTGTAATTTACAAATCGTGTGATTGTTCCAATGAGAGCTAAAATCTCTGATACTTGAAATTAGTAAGAATTGAAGATATCATTAATACTCAAATTAATTGTCCCAATAAACCCCTTATAAAAAACTCTGATTCTCCATTTAAAACGTGTTTTATTTATTTTATTCACATATAGCAAATGTTTATAAGGTTTCCTAATACGATATTGGAAGTTTATAAACCACCTGGGTATGTGCATCTATACTAATATTATAAAGCTGAGGAGTTTGTTTGTTTGAAGTGTTTGAATGCGCTTATTTCATGAACTACTTGACCGATTTAAAAAAAATATTTTTGTGTTGGTCAGCTTATTATCGAGGAAGAAAAAACTGCAACGGGAGGGGAGGAAGAAAACTCAAAACGCGTGGACGAAGTCGCGGGGGACCGCTATTATTAAATAATCTCTGAATCAATATACTAAACATTTCTTAAATAGCTTCGGAATTATATACATTTCCAAGAAGTTGTATACAATTCCTAGAATTCATACATTTCCTGCAATGGAAACATATCTGTGCAACTTCCTTTTGAAGACCGAAATCAATTTATTAACAGTCAGACTCAGGCGCGGTGGAGGTGTCACTTCAGCTGTGAAGTAACTTGACTGGCAGAGAATGCTTTTAGCATTAAGTCCACCTTTGTACACTAAATTTGTGCAATAAAGTCTTTAAAAATTAACGAATGCTATTAAATCTGAAGCACCGTAACTCGATCGTTTCTTGTCACCAATCACATTTCCTTCACATTAAAATATTCAATATTCCATCTACAAATTGGACGCAAACACAAATGCTGAACGACCCAGTAAAGTTTACGAATACTCAATTCTCAGAGCCATTAAAGTTATTTTGATAATGCATATTAAACTGGGGTGAAATAAAAAGTGAGTTACGCCGTTATCATCGTCTCCCAGAGTCCGCTTGGTAATAAACAACAAATACTTTAAAAGGTCGTTTGCTGAGTGTTCGGTTTAAGATACGCTTTCAGTCATAGCCGTTATAACTCACTTTAAGACTTAGGATTATTGAGAGAGGCGAATCCATTAGCACAAGTTGTCCTACAAGCGTAACAAACTTGTGTCTGTGGAGATGTTTTTCTAACGGATTGAGATTTGGAATACTACTTAGAAGACGAGATGCACACGAAACTCATTCATCATCATCACTATCCGCCAAATGACGTCCACTGCAGAACATAGACCTCCCCCTTGGTTTTCACCAGCGACCGGTTGTGAGCGGTCTGCATCCAGTGCGATTCTGCAATCTTTACAAGGTCGTCTATCCATCTAGTCGGTGGGCGTCTTATTTGGTTAAGGTAGTTTTTCTTCAAGTACAAATACGTAAGTATTGACGAGTTATAATATATTCAAGATCTAGCATTGAGCGAGTGTATACCTACTTGTCTTTAACAACTTGATAGTAGGTATATTTTACGGTCGTAATTAATAAATTAATAGCCTACCAGCAGGGCGATTCAGAACGTTCGATAAGCCATTCGACTTGGGTTTCGTCTAAATGCTTTATTCATTTTTAAATGAATGTCGCAGTTTGATCATATGTTGATATGTCAGTTCAGTAAAAACTATAATAAATAAAAATAATAATTATAGTATATATTGGACACCAATCGCATACATTGCTCTGATCCCAAAGTAAGTAGCTATTGCACTTGTGGTATGGAAATCAGACACAACGGTGGTACCACAACACCCAGACCCGAGACAATATAGAAAATTTTTATTTCCATATCGACTCGACCGGGAATCGAACCCGGGACCTCGAAGCGGCGACGCCTTGAAACCAGCGTGCTTAGCCACTACATCACGGAGGTCGTCAATAATAAAAGATCAAAACAAAAAGTTACATTGGATATATTCGCGTTTTTATAATCGTATTGATATGTGAAAAAACTTCTCGCAACCTGCGCTCTTCCCATTTTCTTACTCTTCACACTCCTCTTTACAAGTCCGGCTTTATGTCGGACTCTTTCACCATCTCTGCGATTCGCCTTTGGAATTCTCTTCCCATGGAAATCAGAATGTCCTCAAACAAACTTTCTTTTAAGAAGTCTCTCCGCACCCACTACCTTGGCTCACTTCAGAATTAACCACTATTTCGTTCACTGCTGTCGGTAATATTTTAATAGATGTCATCAATATCTTCACTTCCCTATCTGTAGTTTATTTTTTATTAAATATATGTATTCTATGTAAGTTTATTAATCCAATGCTTATATATTCACAAATATTTTTGTTTATCTATGTAATTTTTGTATGTATGTTTATGTTAATGCATTTTAAATTTTTGTCCCTCTCAGTACTTTTAAATATTCCGCCACTGATATAACTCTCTGCATTTCCCAAGCGGTTGACTGGTAGAGAATGCCATAAGGCATTAAGTCCGCCAATTGTACCATTAACAGTGCAATAAAGTTTAAATAAATAAATAAATAAAGTTATCGAATTGTAACCGAATTCTGAATCGGGGGGCTGGTATAGTTATTTTTATAGTAGATTGTTATACAAGGGGAGAAAGTGACCCAATTCACTAGAGATGTTTCTGGCGCTCAAACGGAGTGAGAGCGCCAATATTTCGAGAGGATAATAAGTGCTTTCACCTGAGTTATGTATATAATTATTACTATTTTATACTATTTTTATTACAACTGTGAGGAAAAATATAATTTAGCTGTGTGATTCGTCTGTGTGATCAAGTTTTTGCATAACATAACATAAATCACATATATCATATACATAAAACACACCATAAGAAGAACTATGACGGCACGGAAGAAGACAGAATACATAAAAGCGGACGATATCAAATATTTCAAATCCTTGTTAAAAATATCAATCGATCTAAAAATATCGATCGATCGAAAAATATCGAACAGATTTTTCTCACGAACAATAATAATGGTAGAAGAACGCAACCTTCATCTGGTCACCAAAACTATCACAGGTTATGTCAAATTCCAGATTCAAATTTATATTGTGATAATTTTTAATGAACAACAAATTCCTGGCGAGCGCTTCCGCCTGCTTACTAATCTGTACAATAATAAACCAAACTTAAAAAATATTGTGTAATTTGTAATAAGACAAAGAGGAAATGTCACATTTTGAAATGAAAATAAAAGTGTCACTTTGTATGGCGGGCAACCGAATAATTTAAATGTCCAATTTTTTTAATCAACAATCATAATAAACACGTTTTTCAACGTATAGCTAAGCAAAAAACTAATCGTATGGCAAGCTCTTTTGATGATGTGACTCTATTATCTATGACTTGATGTCTGATTGTAGCAATTAAATAAATTACTTTTCACCCTAGGGATGGAAAAGCTATTTTCCATCCGGCTATCTACACAGGAAAGTTCAATTTTCCGAATAGGAGATATGAAAAAGCTATGCTTATAACACAATCCGTGCTTTGAGATGTGCATTAATAACGTCTACAAGTATGAACGTCAAGTCAACGTTGATCCGGGTAAGTTTTAATAAAATTCAAAATGGCGCACTATCGCGGAATGAAGGCTGAGGAGTGTTTACGCTCCCGGCATATTTATGATTTAATCAAGCACCAGATGGCGCCATGTCTGCTGAAGCCTAAATACCCATATTTGGCACCTACAAGCGTTAAGTGTCGATACAAGCTTAGTTAAGAAGCATTAAGATTTCTCATTTAGATTTTGCCTGAGCCTTATAACAATTTTGTCTTGCTTTTTTTGTTTTTGAGTCAACTTTGAATTAAAAAATTCCATAAATATGAATATGCTCAATTTCCTATACGGGAACACTGGAGAGCTTGTGCGTTCATTAAATTATTCGTGATAATTCGTACTAGTCATACTGAATTATAGAGATAGATTATAAAGACTTCATGATCATGATGCTTCAAATAGTCGTCACATTGTAAGACGTAATGTACAGTTACCTCTAATGTACAGATTTGACCATCTTAACTACATTGAAATAAATCGATACTAATATTATAAATCTGAAGAGTTTCTCTGTTTGTTTGAACGCGCTAATCGCAGGAACCGGACCGGACCGATATGAAAAATATTTTAGTGTTGGATGGCGTATTTATTGATGTAAGCTTTAAGGCTATAAAACATCACACCGCTACGGAAGGGGAGGGAACAAACTCAAAACGCGCAGACGCAGTCGCGGAGGACCACTAGTAACGATATATTTCGTGGGTTTGAGTGGGTGCTAAATATGTCTTTTCTTCTTTTTAATTGCTTTGTATATGTTGGCGTCGATTTGTAAGAATTTCTCTTAATATTTTGTGAGGGTCAAAAACATCGCTTTTCATATTTTGAGAGAAAGTGCCTAAAAAGAATTTATACACTCGGGTTTGGTTAAGTTAAAAGAAGCCTACATACGATACGAAATCTGTCTAGAAACGACTTAAAGAATCTTTCACTTTCTTTATTTGGTTCTGAGGTTTCCGCAAATAGTCGCATTCAGTAAAACCCTTCATTTTTTTAATAAAATGCCTAGACGATTCGAATGCTTTACCGCATCCGTGGTCACAGGCAGACAGTGGTGTTCTTTATCTAGTTATGAAAAATTTTAACTACTATCACTCGTTTATATAAAAATTTAATTGATAAATGTGCGAGAAATTATATCCGTAAAGTGTTTTAAATGTATCGTCGGCGACTGCCTAGGCTTGTGTGGTACATGTACTATGTACTATTAGGAACTAGATCATGCTTGTGAACGAGTACCAACTATTCACTTCTGGTCGTTCAAATCGGTCTTTAGTTCATTTCATTTATGCAAATCTCTTAAAACGCGTTTTTTAATCGTGGAGAGAGCTCAAAGAGCATTACTTAAAATAATGTACTTCAAGAAAAGAACATTCTCAACCCAAAGTATCTACCAATTGAGTAAACTGTTATCCGTACGAAAACTTTATATTTTAGATTTAATATTAAAAAAACATAAAGCATTGTCTTACGACCCCCACGTTGAAGGTAAAAGAAGGGCTCGTAGGTTCAAAGTAGCAACCATTCCAAAGGTAAGAACAGAGTTTGCTAGAGCACAACTAGAATTCCGGTCTTCCCACCTGTATAATAAAATAAATAAAAAACTCGACATATATAAAATGTCTACCTCCGAGTGTAGATCTACAGTAAGGAACTGGTTGCAAGAATTGGACTACGCTGAAACTGAGGCTTTGTTCAATTTCCCCACTTAACTGTTAACAAATCTAAAATAGCAGATTGCTTTTTTGCAGGATAAAATATTACCGACATATACAAGTATAACAGACATCCTCACATCAAATACGTATACTTACATACACACTTCACAATATATATTCTTACCACATGCACTCTACACAACACATCCTCACCTTACACATACACACGCCAGCACAAAACTAGACTAGTAGAAATAGAAATCAAAATTAGAGTTAAGTTGAATTGTTAAAAACGATAATATGATGTTGTTAAATTTTATTAGTAAAATATAATTAAGGTTTTAGTTATGCAGAGCGTTGTCTCCTGGCACAGGCAATTTAAACGCCTAAAAGGAGGCTTCGTCATCCAGTTAAAATATGTAAATCTTTGTTAAGAAATAAAGAATTTTGAATTTTGAATTTTTTGAATTTTGAATCTCCTATGTCTATAGTTCAGTTTAGCTCGCGCGAGCCGAGTAAGAACGAATAATTCCAAGTGACAGAGTGAGTTGGACGATTACAATCGCGCGGGCGTGAACGTGATGGAAGATGTACTAGATTGAGCGAGAACGAGACAGACGCGTGAGCGTGAGTGTGACGGAAAATGAACTAATAAAGCGAGAACGAAACAGACGCGTTTGCCAGAGCGTGATAGAAGATGTATTAAATTGAACGACTTGGACGTACGAGCATGTTCGCTGTGTACGACGGGCGACTGATGTCAGAGTAATCGGTGAACTATTGAACTAATAGTACTAAAAGACCGAACTAGTTCCTTTGATCGATTGTACTAGTTCGGAGCGCTCTGATCAGTGTCCGAGTAAGAACAAGACTACGACTGCCGCCGCCAATCCGACGGCTGGCATCGACTTGTTAGCGGATGGCTGTCAACACGTAAAAAGTAAAAAATAATAATAATAGTCCCCCTAGCCGATTTCGACTACGGTGGCCAGTCACAACGACTAACTGACTGCGCGGGACATATTATAGTGCACAAGTGTGTGCGCAAACACAGGTGCACTCTCTATTCCTTTCACTCTCATAGCCCGATGGGACATCAATCTGACACGACCGGAGAGAGTTCAGGCGCAGGACCAACGGCTTTACGTGCTTTTCCGAGGCACGGGGGTGAAACACCGCCAACTTCCAAACTCCGGGCTACTCTAAGAATTTCTGAACAGAAAAACTCAGGTATATATTTTTGGCCCGACGCAGGGATCGAACCCGGGACCTCTGGCGCAGCCGTCGCTTTAAAGTGCGACCCTCCTACCGCTGCGCCACAGAGGCAGTCAACACGTAATAGACAGTACAAAGAACACACAGTCGATGACCGTCGAAATGCCGTCATTGTAAAGTGCCGCTCGTGAGACTACGGCTCAGAGCATTTACTTCGTCTGTGAATATGACATTATTTAAGTTCTTTTGTCATAAAAGCTAATCATTTTTATGGTACGACGAAAAAGAGAGTTTAACTCAATTTAAATGAAAATATCCTCTCTATTAGCACGGTCTAGAGGTGATTACGCCCAGTGGTTCAAGCAGACAGCTAATGGTCGGGGCATAAAATTAAAATGAAATCTACATTTAGAAATATTTTTACGTGGAGGTGCCCACCGAAAAGGTTTTGTTCTGAGTGCAGACAATTCTACTGGCATTGTTTGTTTCTGCACCCCTTTTTTTCGCCAGCCACTGCTTTTTCTGGAAATGTCAAATTCATAATGCAGTATCCGGTGAGTACCTATCTACATTTTTAAACAACACTTAGTGCAGAGTACGAGTGTGTGAATGTTTTGTTATACTGACAGAGTGCATAAGAGAAAATAACGAGCTAGGTATTGTAACTTAAATCAAAAATATGGATAGTATTTGTGCTAAAATGCTTGTAGGTAACTCTGTTAAGTATCAAAGTTTCATAGAATTGATACATTTGACACTTGATATCAATTTTAATGACGCGGAGAGTATTTTATATCATCATTTTATTCAAGCTGGACAAAAGCTGTCCTTTAAAACATTCATCTTTTTTGTTAATTATTTTGGTATATATACAAACAACACTAGACGAACGGACTGATTGATATCTAGATGGAAACTTGTAAGGATGCCTGTCTACGGGAGAATTCAATAAAACAGTTTGTACACAAAACGACTTGCTTTATTGTCCTTGCACACATTAAGTACATGCGATATTATTACGATCTAAGTTACGCGTGTCCGTCTAGGTTCCCGGCGATCGACTGGCGATCGGACGCGGTCGCCCGTGACTTATCGCTGCGTATGCACAACGTGACCCCTACACTCATCCCCCCCTTTTTAAAAAAATGGAAAAGGGTAAAATTCTCACACAAAAATAAACTATTTCCCAATACGACATTATTCATAAGCTGCGCGATACGGTTACATTGTGGAGCAGCTCGCGTTTGCTGCTGAGCGCGCACATTCCGCACGGCGCGTCGTCGCGCCGAGACTATGACCTCATTGTTATCGGATTCGCGGTACACCGTATCGCGCTGCCTGTACAGGGGTTACAGAATTTAAACAATTAACAATAATTCGATCTATAAGTATTACTTATTACTAACACGACAGGAGTTGAGAGTATAACACAAGTCTTATAACTTACAAAATAGGATGTACACAGTTACTTAATTCAGTATCTACTACGCGCACATTTAGTATCATCACAAATTATTGTATACGCTTAAAACACACTATGTACTGTTCCCGTGGTAACGGTTGTGCCTGCGGGGGGTCCGACTGCACCTTTATTACGGGCGTCGCCGAGGTTACATGTGTAACTTCCCTCCGAAGCCACGATCTTACTTTCCTTTTGCACTGTAGTCTCAACCCATAACATAATATTAGTCCCATGATTATTGCTATGCTCATTAACACAATTCCCAAGTAATTCAACTTTGTTTCGACAATTCCTGTGGTCACACTGGCCTGAACCAAGCTTACATTTTCCTTACTATGGTTAACACCCATTATTACTTTGTTAAAATTTTCACGACAATATCTTATAAGATTCAGATACACAATAAAACATAATAGTCTATTTTCACGAATTAATATTTCTAAGGTTGCTTACTTAGCTATAGTGGACCTAGTTATAACTTGCATCCATGTTCTAGATAAACTGACCGAATCATCATTCGACGCCACAATGTAGTACTTAAGCGGTAACTACTTATGTGGTCCTTGAGTATAACTAACTATATGTGCGAAATAAAATTACCTAAGTTATCCTTATCTATCCCTTAACTACGTCTGCGGCCACCTTTCTAGAGGCGCCGACTTGAAAATGTCCCCTAATGGTCATAGTCCTAACCGAAACGGGTAGCTGCTGAGGTGCAACTCTGCAATAAAAAAATAACAACACACTGGCCCTGCAGCATCCACCTCAACAGCGCCCAACATCAGTGTCCAATTTGGCCAACTTACTCTAATCATTTAATCTATCCTAAAACGTACGGGTAACTTAACTGCCCGTCCACTACGTGTTACTGACTTCGTACCTATTGTGGTCGACGCTTTGCTCGTTACGTTGCTTGGCAATTTTTCTGTTGCTACCGGCGTATTATTGCTCGTGTTTTCGTGTTCTTTTAATAAGTACGCTGGTTTAAGCCTGTCAATAGAAATTTGTGCATCTCTATTAGGTAGTCGAACAGTATAATATTTACTTTCTCTTTTCACAACTTCATACGGACCGTCGTACGGTGGCTGTAAAGGCTTCCGTACCGCGTCGTTTCTAATAAACACATGACTAACTTTTTCTAAATTAGGATGAATAAATATCTTTCTCGAATTAGAATGTATCTCTGTAGTTGGATGTAAATCTTTAAGTGTGCGCCGCAACTGCTCTAGGTATACGTGTTCACTCGGTGCTCCTTCCGACTTTTGTTCGTAAAAATCGCCTGGCAACCTGATACCCTGTCCGTAAACTAACTGTGCTGCACTTAAACCCGAATCACTACGCATTGCAGCCCTTACTCCTAGTAGTACCGTATGCAGTTCCTCACTCCACGAATTATGCCCTAATCTAGCCATTAGCGCCGCTTTCATACTGCGGTGCCAACGCTCAACCATCCCATTACTCTGTGGATGATATGGGGTAGTTCTAGTTTTCCTTACTCCTAGTATTTTCATTAAACTATTGAAAAGATCGCTTTCAAACTGACGGCCTTGATCGCTTGTAATGATTTTGGGACTACCGAAACGACAAATCCATCCTTCAAAGATTACTTTGGCCACCACGTCAGCTGTGATCGTGTGAACAGGAAAAGCCTCTGGCCATCTACTGAATCTATCAATTACTGTCACTAAATACTTGAATCCCTCCTGAGTGGTCGGGAGTGGCCCTACTATGTCAACATGTATGTGTTCGAATTTTTCACGCGGTTCAAACTGTCCCACATCAGACACCGTGTGACGCGATACTTTTGCGCGTTGGCACGCTATACAGGTTTTGGCACAAGTCCCTACATCTTTATTTAGTCCAGGCCAAAAGTACCTTTGTGACACAAGTTTTCTAGTAGTCCGGACCCCGGGATGACTGATTCCATGGACTGTTTCAAACGCTTTCTTTCTGAAATCATTAGGAATGTAAGGTCTCACTTTGTCAGTAGAGACTTCACAGTAGATCGTTTTATTCGAACCTGGCACTAAGCATTCTTTTAATTGTATTCGTGAGGTATCGCTTGGTTCGTTTCGCAACATTGTAAGTTGATCGTCAACTTCCTGTTCGTCGGCTATTTCTGCGAAGTCTAGCGTTGTTGGGCAAGCGATCGCCTCGACGCGCGATAGCGCGTCTGCTACAATGTTTTCGCTACCTACTACATGGCGTATTTCTGTCGTGTATTCACTAATATAGGCTAACTGTCGTATCCGCCTAGGTATGTCCCTGTCTGAATTTACTTTACTAAATGCGAATGTTAGCGGCTTATGGTCTGTATAAATTACTAATTCGCGACCTTCGATCATGTTCCTGAAATAGTGCACTGACATATACATGGCTAAAAGTTCCCTATCGTAGGTACTATATTTAGTTTGTGTATCCGAGAGTTTCTTTGAGAAAAAACCTAAGGGTGTCCAAGTTTTACCGTTCCATTGCTGTAATACTGCACCAATACATGTATCTGACGCATCTGTCATAAGCGAAAGCGGGGTTCTTTCTAACGGGTGAGCTAAAGTAACGGCGCTTTTTAGGCTTACCTTACATTGCTCGAACGCACTCACCGCAGCTTCCGTCCACTCGATCTTAGTTTTGTCGTTCTTTTTTGAGTTGTGCAGGTACTTGTTGAGCTCGCTCTGCTGCTCCGCAGCCTTCGGCAGGTGCAACCTGTCAAAGTTAATCATACCGAGGAAGCGTCTCAGTTGCTCGACATTTTCTGGTCGTTTGTAATCTAGCACGGCCTTAACTTTTTCGTCTAACGTCCCAATTCTTTGTGATGACACATGATACCCTAAAAATTCAGCGCTACTTTGCAGGAAGTCACATTTTGACATATATTTATTGTTAGTCCGTAGTCCTCAAATCGTTGAAAAACCAATTTCAGGTGTTTTAATTGCAGTTCTTGTGATGTGCTTGCACAGACTACGTCATCAATGTAATAGAATATGTGTGAACTCTCGCCTTCTCCTTCTTCTCCAGTTATGTGTTCGATACCTTTTAAAACTACATTATCCATAAACCGTTGAAACGTTTGAGCTGCGTTACAGAGGCCAAACGTCATTCGGGGAAATTCGAACAGCCCAAACGGTGTTATTATCGCTGTTTTCTCTATATCGTCTGGATGGACTGGTATATTATGAAATGCTCTTTTTACATCAATTCTTGAAAATATTTGCTTACCCGCTAGTCCATACGTGAATCTTGCATTCGGGGAATGGGGTACCGATCCGGCTTTGTAATTGCATTGAGCCGTCTGAAGTCACCGCAGGCACGTAGTGTCCCGTCCTTCTTAGGCACCACGTTTCATGCATTTCTTGAAATTCTTTCTTGAAAAGGTTATACCTATCTGGCGGCAACGGCCTTGCCTTTGAAAATACCGGTTTACCAAATGTTTCTATGTAGTGGAACACGTTATGTTTCTGTTTGGTTTTGAAATTCATCGGTTTCGTAATATTTGGAAACTCCTTAAGGAGGTCTAGACACACGTGGTCCTTCCCGTACGTATACACGGATGGTTCTAAACAATTCGACAATGACCCCACGGTTGACAAGTTAGTAACTTTGTCCACTAATTTCTTTGCGCTTAGGTCTACTACTAACCCAAAATGTTTTAAAAAATCAGCCCCTATTATCGGTTGACTGACCTTGGCTATTACAAAGTTCCATTTAAAAGCCCTTCTTAACCTTAAATTTAATTCTAAACTTACAGTCCCAAACGTCCTTATTTCTGAGCCGTTAGCCGCGTATAACTTGTACGTTTCACTTTCACTTGCAAGCCTTTTGTCCACTTGACTTAACGGTATCACTGATATATTCGCGCCTGTATCAACTAAAAAGTTTATCCTATTTTTTACGCACAACACACAGAGACGATTGTTCTCGATGGCGGCTACGTTACCTCCCGTCTACTGAGAGCCCGCCGCGTTTAGTTTCCCGACGTAGGTTTCCAATTACACGGCTGCTCACATTTGATCGCCTGTGGGCCGTATCTGTAATGAAATCGGCACAACCAATCCGGGCTCGTTGGTGTTCTGCTCGGCGATCTGGCTCTGAACTGCCTGCCCCGGTTCTGAGGTCTGCTGTTTCTGTGGTTTGGTTGTCCTCCGCTGCTAACATGCTGCCTCAATGATGCAACCTCCAGGCCCAGCTTGTTCACCTGCGACAGCAACTCCGTCATTGTGTCGTTTACTGTGGTGCTGGTTTTCTGATTACCTGCAGCCACAATTTCTGCCGTGCTTTGATTGTTATTTAAGCTCTCCAAAACCTTGTCTGCTATTCCCGCTAGATTCTCCAATTTTTGATCTTGGCTGGCTGCAAGCACTGCCCTGACGGCGTTAGGTAGACGTGCTATCCATAGGTTCTGCACCGTGTCTTCGCTAGCATTACAGTTACGCGCTAGATCACGCATTCGCCGCAGTAACTGTGATGGCTTCTGAGTTCCCAGGTCTAATTCTCCCACTAACCTTTGAAATTGACGCTCCGGCGATTCTTCATAAATTTGTATCAGCTTCTCCTTCAATTTAGTGTAGCTGTTTTCTTCTGGCGGGTTATAAACCATATCCGCCACCTGCTGCATGACGTCACGGCCTAATTTCGCTATGACGAGTTGGAACTTCGCTTCCTCACTTTGTTTCTGTTGTTTCACCGCCGCTTCGAATTGGGCAAACCAGAGTCTGGGTAGCTCTACCCAAAATTCCGATATACGCGCCGCGACTGAAATCACTGCTAAATTCGCTTGTTCCGCCATCTTTAACCTGTTGCGTACAGAGAGCCGCCGCCGGTCCGTTCACCTTTGCACTTTCTCAACCGTGACAGGACCTCAACGTGGAAATTAGCGCGGGTCACCACTGTAAGGATGCCTGTCTACGGGAGAACTCAATAAAACAGTTTGTACACCAAACGACTTGCTTTATTGTCCTTGCACACATTAAGTACATGCGATATTATTACGATCTAAGTTACGCGTGTCCGTCTAGGTTCCCGGCGATCGACTGGCGATCGGACGCGGTCGCCCGTGACTTATCGCTGCGTATGCACAACGTGACCCCTACAAACTTTTTAAGAATAACTTTGATTTGTAGTATGATTTTATTTTCAGTAAAATTGCTTGTAAGCATTATAAGTGGCCGTATCTAAAGAAAGGCCGTTATTAAAACAAGCCGGGCCGATTTATTTTAATTAAGAAAGTAAACACAATGCTCGAAGCAAAACTCAGTTCACTCATTTCGAATTCAATGTGACTTTGGTATCTAATTTATCTCTATTGTTACGTTTTAATTCGCTGTTAGCATCGAAACATTTAGAACTTAGAAAATCTTGCAGAAAGTAACTATTGTATGAAATACGAATTACTTATCTCATGAGTTTGTCTTTATTTACTCGGCTTAAATGAAAGTGATTTAAAAGCCGCTCTACTAAAAATGCCTTGTGTAATGAGCACCGTTTGATGTTGCTTCTACAAAAGACTTAAATGATTTATTGATTGTGAAATTTCCTTTTCAGCTAATGGGTTTTAAGAATCTTTATTTCAATTAAGATATTACATGTCACTTACATGGAAACTTAAAACTAAGAGTCGCTGCTACGATAAATTGGTAGGAATCCGTTAGTTTGAGCCATTGCAATAAATGTATACAATTTAAGTAGGTTATGTTATTAGTCATAGTTATTGCAAAAAAAGTAGGTATATTATTGAGTATCTCTCACTAAGTTATAATAAAAATGTTCTTTAACAAAATGTGCCAATTTTTTTAAAGGTTTCGAGCGATTCACATTTTTTTATATTGGTGGGTAGACGGTTGTAAAATTGATGGCTGTTATGTTTGGTTCATAATTAGTGTAGTTAGTTTATTTGCCCCATTTCTGTAAAAAGCAGGCTTTCTGAAAAAAACAAACCCTTGAAATAGAAGGTGCAAGCGTTGACACAAATGATTTAGGTTGCGTTTTCTATATTCCTATTGTGGTTGGATAACCAATAAAAATATTTTTTCGTTTTCATAATTAAATAGGAAAGGATTGACCAAAAAACCAATGCAATGGTTATTTATCGTGGTCTTTAATTGCTTTTAAAACAATTGAGGATCGAATTTTCCTTATTTCAGCTTCTAACATGGAGTTTTCTTTCCCTCCTTTAGTTTTTAGGATTTAGAAAAAATATTTTATTCTTGGTAAAAATACTAAGAAAGACAAAAAATACAATTTCGACAAAACTTGGTACTTGCGAAACTACTTTACCTACATCCAGAATGTTCTCCGAACATCACAACCGTCGCTATCGAGGTATCGCGTTTGCTTGGCATAATAAAGGAATACCCTAGAAATTAGTTTAGACGTGGTAGTATGCCTCAATCCCCCAACATGATCGTTAACTTAATATCATACAATTCCTCCTAATGAGCACGTATGCTTAGCCCACTAAACTACAGAAATAACAAAACAGTTATAGCAAACGCTTCAGAAAGGTAATTCGGCAGACGACATATAAACAATTACGAGTTTACTAGTGTATTAAGATGTTCACAAGTTGTTGAATTGGAAACTATGTAATTATACATCATCATTATCAGCTAAAGGACGTCCACTGCTGAACATAGGCCTCCCCCACGGCTTTCCATAGCGACCGATCACTAGCGGTCTGCATCCAGTTTGATCCTGCGATCTTTTTAAGGTTGTCTGTCCATCTTGTTGGTGGACGTCCTACGCTGCGTCTTTGGTCGAAGGGTCTCCAATCTAGAACTTTCCTGCTCCAACGGCCATCAGTTCTTCGCGCTATTTGCCCTGCCCACTGCCACTTAAGCGTACTGATTCTCAAGGCTATGTCCGTTACCTTGGTTCTTCTACGTATCTCCTCGTTTCTGATTCGATCTCGTAGAAAATCACCGAGTATAGCCTGCTCCATCGGTCGTTGTGTAATTTTGAGCTTCTTTATGAGGCCCATAGTTAAAGACCACGTTTCGAATCCGTATATCATCACTGGTAACACACACTGGTTGAAGACTTTCGTCTTTAGACATTGAGGTAATTGAGACGAGAAGACGCTCTTATGCAGTTTCCCAAACGCTGCCCAGCCGAGTTGGATTCGTCGATTGACCTCTTTCTCAAAGTTGGACCTACCCAATTGGATCACTTGTCCCAGGTAGACGTACTCGTCGACAACTTCGTGAGTTTAGTTCCCAACAGATACTGAAGTGGGTACAACAAGGGAGCTCGACATAATTTTCGTCTTTTCCATGTTCATTTCTTAAAATGTCAAAAAAGATCCACTTGTTGGGATACTCAATCGAGGTCTTCAAGCATTGTGCCAAGATCGTCCAGCGTCTTTGCCACAACGACTATATCATCGACAAACCGAAGGTGTGTTATGTATTCGCCATTGACGGAGATGCCGAATCCTTCCCATTCCAGGAGCTTGAAGGCGTCTTCCAATACCGCTGTAAGCAGTTTCGGAGATATCACATCTCCCTGTCTCACACCTCTCCGCAGTGGAATCGCCCTCGTGTTCTGCTTCTGTACTCGGACCGACATGGTGGCGTTGTTATAAAGACACTTTAACACCTCTATATACCTATAGTCTATGTGACACCGCTGAAGAGACCGAAGCACCGCCCAAGTTTCTATCGAATCAAAGGCCTTCTCATAGTCCACAAAAGCTAAACATAGAGACATATTATACTCCTCGGACTTCTACGAGGGTCAAACTGAAAGTTCTTAGAAAATCAAAAACTGATTACATTAGCCAGTTATTAGTTTTATTATATCTTTTCAAAATATTGTCCATTGACGTCAATACACCGCTGCATGCGATGGAACCACTGGGAAAAGCACTTTACCCACTCGTCCTTAGGGGTCTCTTCAATGGCATCGCGATACGCAGCCACCGCTTCTTCAGCATTCATAAACCGCTTTCCTTTAAGTTTTTCTTTAATTTTTGGAAATAAATAAAAATCACAAGGCGCGAGGTCGGGGCTATACGGCGGGTGACCCAGTAATTCAACGTTTGATGTCGCCAAATAGTCGATCGTTCGCTTGGCGGTGTGCAACGAGGCGTTGTCGTGGTGAAGGAGGAACCTACTGCGAGGTCGTTTCTCTCGAACTTTTTCCAAGACAAGTGGCAAACAATTGGTAGTGTACCATTCTGCAGAAAGTGTTTTTTGATCCTCTAACACAATTGTTGCGAAATGACCTATCCTTCCAAAGAACGAGGCCACCATTTTTTTTCCCGCACTTCGATCTCTCTTCACTTTAGTTGGCAACTCCTCGAAAGGAAAAACCCACTGAGCAGATTGTATTTTGGTTTCAGGATCATAACAGTAAATCCAGCTTTCGTCACCTGTTAGTATGTCGAACACAGCATTTGAGTCACCTCCGTTAAATCTTTCAATCATTTTACGGCACCAATCCACACGATGGAGTTTTTGAGCCTTAGTCAAATTATGAGGTATCCACCGGGCGCAAAGCTTCCTGACCGCTAAATGTTCGTGGAGGATTTTGTGCACTTGACTCATACCGATGCCTAAGCTTGTCCGAATCTGCTGATAGGTCACTCTTTTGTCAGTCTCTATCATACGCCGCACAACACAGATGTTATTTTCAGTCGTCGCCGTAGAAGGCCGTCCCTCACGTACATCATCATCGAGATTAGTGCGACCACGTTTAAACTCATTAAACCAGTTGTAAACAGTCGCACAACAACGTCAAACAGTTTCATCGTGAAAGGCCAATCGTAGTCTATCATAACTTTCTTGTTGACTTAAATGACATCGAAAGTCATAAAAAATCATTGCACGAAAATTTTCTCGTGTTAAATTCATGTTGACGTGACACAGACAATTTTCAATTTTCCGCCAAATCGTAAAACAAATGACAAATGAATGAAATATATACTCAGTAATATTGGCAAAGAGTTCTATTTTCAAATTTTAGAATATTTTTTTTATTATATTGTTTATAAGTGGCCAGTTCTAAGAACTTTCAGTTTGACCCTCATATATAATTTGCCTTAGCGTATGAATGTGGTCTATGGTACTGTAGCCTTTTCGGAATCCGGCTTGTTCGGGAGGCTGGAAGTCATCAAACCTACGTGCGAGACGATTCGTGATGACCCTTGAGAACAGTTTGTAGACATGGCTCAGGAGTGAGATGGGTCTATAGTTCTTCAATAAGGTTTTGTCTCCTTTTTTGAAGAACAACACCACCAAACTCCTGATCCATGCCTCAGGCGTGACGCCCTCTAGCAGCACGCCGGAATTAAGGAGTCTCTGAAGGACTTTAAGTACCGGTGTTCCACCCGCTTTCTGAAGCTCTGCAGTGATTCCGTCTTCGCCAGGTGCCTTATTGTTTTTAAGTTGTTTCAGGGCCATCCTAATCTCGTAGAGGCTGATGTCCGTGATGTGTAGTGTCAGGTCTTCAGTGTAGTGTCAGGTCAAAACAGCTCTTGGGTCTCGGACCGAGCTTTTAACGGGTTCGGCAACTGAGGTGTACAACTGCTCATAAAACTTCTCAATCTCCCTCAAAACCTCTGATTTCATCGACGCTTCACTGCCGTCCTCCGTCTTAAGCTTCGTCAAAAGGCTTTGCCCAATAGACATGTCCCTTGCAAACACTTTAGAGCCTTCGTCCCGCTCTATCGTTTCTTTAACACTATTCGTGTTAAAGGAACGAATGTCACGTCGCAGAGACTTCAATATTCGTCAATTAAGCTGCCTGTAGGTTTGAACATTAACGGAGGTTTGCAGTGCCATAGATCGACGTTCTGCCATAAGGTCGAGAGTGTGGACTGAGAGTTTTTGAGGTCTATATTTACGGCCAGGCCTAAGAAACTTAGATTCGACCGCTTGGACAGTTTCCACAAACTCGTTGTTTATTTCGTCCACTGATACGCAATTCTCTAGGCAATCAAAGCGGTTTGACAACTCGAGTTGAAAGCTCTCGGGATTTTGGATATTGGCTGGCACGAGTAGGTCGGAGCGTGGACTTCATCAAGCGGGACCTTTCCAATTTGACATTTATATTCAATGTGCCTCGAACCATACGGTGATCACTGCCGGTTTTTACCTTGTTGATCACGGAGACATTATTGAACAACCGTCTCTTGGTGGTCATGATGAAATCTCATTTCACGCCTTGCCATCCGGACTCAACCAAGTCCATTTCCTTTGAGGCGGCTTCTGGAAGAAAGAGTTCATCGCAAAGAGTCCCTCCTTCTCCAGAAAGTCGGCCAGCTTATTTCCCTTGGTGTTCCTTTGCCCATATCCAAAAGGTCTTACTTTCAACTCATCCTCGCCTCGCTTGTCGAGTTTTGCGTTGAAGTTCCCCATAACAACAGCGAAATAGGTTTTGGAAGTGTGTATGGCTCTACTTACGTCCTCATACATTTCCTCCGCCTCTTCATCCGGGTGGTTTGAGGTCGGTGCATATACCTGTATGACCTTCAGCGAATACCTTTCGGTTATTCTGACTTTAAGGTAGTTGCCCTCTCTGCGGACTTCTGATAAACCCACTATGTGCTAGTGTAACCTGCTCAATTCTTCCTCCAGCTCGAGCAACTTCTCGTCTGTTCTCAGTGTGCACGCGTCATAAGTTACCAGGGCCAGTTGTCGTTGGGGGTGGTAGCACGATCGCCTCCGGGGATTTTTAGCATCCCCTGCCCCGCCGTTACCGTGACCGCTACCGGAATCAGGAATAGCGGGGCTGCCGGAGATTGGGGGCCTGGATTTTTTGTGTCCTACCATTTAGGGGGGTATTGCCAGTACTCGCCACGCTTGGCAGGTGGGTTGGCGAGCGCAGAGGCGCAGTCTCTTTTAGGTGTGACGCTGCTGCCCATCACAGCTCAACATTTTACTGCGCCTATTGTTGGATGGTTATCCCGCCATCGGTCGGTCGCCAGAGCCTCGTCTGTTGAAACAGGACGCACCGCGTGAAGGTGAGGTTGGCTTGGAGCTTTGGGTCTTGGTAAAGCTCCCTTACGTCTCTCTGTAATTATACAAGTATTATGTAATTCATAGTAAAAACTGGCTATTTAGCTCACCTTTAAAGGGTCACTAACTAGTCCTGAGTATATAATTTATACTTACGTCGTCATTATTTTTATTTTTAAGAAAAAGAGATTATAGAACACAATTCAAAATGTTCACAATAAACAATGCACAATGTGATTGTATCCCGTTTCACAATATCTTAATAAATGCTTTTTAGACTGATCTGTTCTATACTTCATACGAGTACGATAGGTCGATCAATACATATTTGAATTATTTTGTCGTTAAGTGCTTGCTTTAAGTGTCGTTAAGAAGTTGATTGTGAAACAGGACTTTAATCTATAAACTCAGAAACTCAGTAAAAACAGGTTGTTAAATAAATAAAGAAAACTGTGCTGTATCTGTGCGAATAAATCCACAGGGGACCACAGTAGGATATTAACGAATATTATACTAAAGGTACAGCAGGCGTAACATTCGAATGAGGGAAATGTCTGCCCATAAAACTTTATTAGATTATATTTTTACAAAGTTGGCTATGTTTGTCATTCTTGAGACGAATATTGAAAGAACTGTCATTTTAAGTAATAAATTATGTATGTTGTGATACAGTTTTGTTTGGATTAAACACAATACACACTAGTCGACTGACGGGTAGAGTCTACCCGTGACCTGGGACGTTGTTAAGTGTTCGAAACGTGGGGAATAAATTTTATAAATATTCGCAAAAAGTATCCGTAAAATAGTGTTTTATTCCATGAGTAATATTCGTGTAAACTTCAGAAACTAATATTTTTTTAGTGGGTGTTATTCACAACGTACATGTAAGCACATAAAGACGCCTACATTACACCGTCTAAAATAAATGTTTATTTTCGTAAAATTGTATTAAGCTTATCGCATAACACATACAGTTTGCAAGTATATAAAAAAATAAAAATAATTTGAACGTAGGTAGTAGCTAAATGAAAATTTCAAACGGTATTTAAGTACTAAACAGATCGGATTAAATCGAACCATTTCCGAATAATCTCCCATTTTGCGGAATATTTGAATATTCAAATGGCCGACATTATTAAATTCCGCGGAGCCCATTTACTTATCGTTTTCGCAATCCTTTTTTATTATTTTTCTCCCTCCGCCATGACAAAAACAATTAGGGACTGCCAATCTAAATATTAATAAACGATTGATACATTGGTCGGCTACGTTATCGCGCTTTTACTCGTCCACCGATCATATTGACCTGCTTAATCAACCCTTTTGATCCTAGTTATCATCATCATTATCACCCAAAGGACGTCCACTGCTGCACATAGGCCTTCACCACGGCTTTCGACAGCGACCGATCACAAGCGGTATGCATCCAGTGTATTCCTGCGATCTTTACAAGGTCGTCTGTCCATCTTGTCAGTGGACGTCCTACACTACGTCTTTGATAACTTTTCTGCCCCAACGGCCATAAGTTCGTCGCGCTATGAGCCCTGTCCATTGCCACTTGAACAACAAATCATTTTATATATCAAGCAGCAGACACTTTTGTAGCTAGGAAAGGAACTTTATCTTAATAGTTAAAGTATCATAAAATTAAAAATCCGGCTAATTGCGAGTCCGACTCGCCCACTGAGGGTTTCATGTTTCATTTACACTCGCTTAGTTTAGAAGTCATTTTAAAAGATCTAACTTTAGATACTCCACACGCATAGGTTTGACTAAAAAATATTTTTTTGGGTTTAGTTTCATGTATGGAAGCCCCCTTAAATATCATTATATTTTTATTTTTTGTATTAGAATCGTAAAGTGGTTAACACGATACATCTTCTTACCAAATTTCAACAGTGTATTGCTTATAGTTATAGAATAAAATGGCTGTGACATACGGACGGACAAACAGACTTGACGAAACTATAAGGGTTCCGTTTTTTGCCATTCGGCTACGGAACTCTAAAAATCTGGTTGGTTCCTAGCTCAAAAGCATAGCTAACATAAGCATTAGCAATTGCTATCCAAAGCGGCAACGCAGCCAATATCATCGTCTTCTGCCACATGGAAACCATAACCTGCCTGGGTAAATTTTTTTGGTCATGTTTGTATAAGTTTTACTTAGATTTCGTTCTAATTAAAATTACCTAAATGAACATTTGCACAATACATTTCAAATTCGTCACCTACTGCATAGTCCCTCACTTAACTTTTTTTCCTGTGCCATTGATATTTAGTGCGCCTTCACATTAGATTCACGACAACAACGCGACAGCAGCACTGTCGATCTAATGTGAAGACTTAATGTCTGCTGTCATTTATGTATGAAATTATCAGCAGCGCGGCAGTCGCGCGACCGTCGCACAGTGGATCGACGCCATACTAGCAAAGGGACATAGGCAACTTAAATATACATGTGTCAGTTTTTGACAAACAAATCATTCCATCATATACGCCTAATTATAAGCTGTAAAAAACTTATGAAGAATTTTCTTATAGGAATCTTATATTGAGAGCTATGGCACCAAACGTGATTTTTAGTATGGGAAATGGCATAAAAAATAGTGTATCTTCGGATTTTCTTCGTGTTTCGACTTGATTTTTTTATATGGTATTAAAATATATATTTGCTACATTTTCTCCAAACAAACATGGTGCGCCACACGCACCCCTTGCGAGGTACATGCGTTGGCCTATTTTTTACTTCTTATGGACAAATTGATTCATAAGTTATTACTTCGACATATTTTATCTCCGAATTTCACTTCAATGGTGACTTACTAATAAATGGTCAGGCCATAAATCATCGGTACACTGATAACAGATTACCATTTTTTTTTTATTGTATTCAATCTCTGGAAAAGATTGTTTTTATTAACGATTCGTAATATATATTAGCCGTTAAGCTAATTAGCTTAGTTTTCGTTACACACGTATGGTGCTTTGTTTCTTTAATGACTTAGCTATTACTTAAAAAAAGGCTTATTTGATCAAGTACGTAAATATGTTGTATTGTAATGGTTTAAAGAAAAGTAGATTATGCTTTTGCTAAAACTTGTCACTGTAATGAATTAAATTGAAATCCTTAAAAGATATCATAAAAACTAACTATATACTTAACTTGCTATCAACTAACCATACACAAATGGCAATAAACATAAATCAATTAAACAGTTTTAAAACACAATATTAAAACACAATACAACAAAATAACAAAAAGCAGCTATATAATAAATTATAAATAAATAAATAAATTAACCAATCAGATCAACTAAAAAAAAGACAATTCTTAATCACAGAAAATATCATCTTCAGATTCTATTTCAGACTCTTCGGAATCACTATCAGGAATTAAATTTGTAACATCACAAAATTCTACCACGTTTTCTTCCAAACTAACATTTCATAAACTTCTTTGAACATTTTTTTCTTTTCTTTTTTTTTTCTTTGGGAGTCACTTTGTGTTTGGTATGAATGAACGGCGAATTTATCATTATTTTTACTAATAACAATCGATTAACAGAACTTAACAAGAATCGATAGGTGGTTAACGTTAACGTCTTCTGGTAATCTGTTATTAGTGTACCGATGATTTATGGCCTGACCATTTATTAGTAAGTCACCATTGAAGTGAAATTCGGAGATGAAATATGACGAAGTAATAACTTATGAATCAATTTGTCCATAAGAAGTAAAAAATAGGCCAACTCATGTACCTCGCAAGGGGTGCGTGTGGCGCACCATGTTTGTTTGGAGAAAATGTAGCAAATATATATTTTAATACCATATAAAAAAATCAAGTCGAAACACGAAGAAAATCCGAAGATACGCTATTTTTTATGCCATTTCCCATACTAAGAAATCACGTTTGGTGCCATAGCTCTCAATATAAGATTCCAATAAGAAAATGCTTCATAAGTTTTTTACAGCTTATAATTAGGCGTATACGATGGAATGATTTGTTTGTCAAAAACTGACACATGTATATTTAAGTTGCCTATGTCCCTTTGCTAGTATGGCGTCGATCCACTGTGCGTCGCTGCTAAAGTCGCAAGTGTGAAAGCGCTCTTAAAGAGTATACTCGCATGTCAAAAGCATTTCATGCCTTAACCTCCAAGGGATACAAAACTTTTGCTGTTCTGAATTTTTAGTCTGCCCACGCCAACATGATACAAATTTAATAAATTATCATGTGTACAATACTCTACAAAGTCACGTTCAGCGTAAGCCTTTGAGATTTCAAAGTTATTGTTTAAATAAGCCAGACTCGTTCACAACTATCCTGTTAAATTATCTTGCGGGTTTAAATATAAAGCCGCTTTATAATAAATATTTATTTTACTTTGTTATTTTTCTGCCGATACTCTGTATTACTGGAAGATAATGCGGAGATTAATCGAATGCGTTGGTGGAATTATTTACTAAAGTGATGCCAATTGGTAAGATTCAATGCCAGATTTCTATTTTTATTAATGCTTCAACACCCGAGTGGTTGCAGGCAACCGCATAACAATAGAATTTGCATTGTGTCTCGTTCACATACGCTTGAGGGATTAAATAACCCAAAATAACAAATTAAAAAAAAACCGCAAGAGGCCGATTCTTTTCCTGTGGTAATTAGATTGTTATTTAAACCGATTTACCTAAAAAATAAAATCTTAATGCATATAAATCGTGACCCTGAGAAATCCGAAACTATTTTTTCTTCGACAAAGAAAATTCGATCGGTGAACGTTTTTGGTATACGCACATGCACGAGAATGGCCCCCAATCCATCATAATTAAAGTCATGGTTACCTTACCATGTTATTTCAATGCCACTGAAGTAGAATGGTACCAACTTTCGGATCGATAGGACATATGAACGACAGTCAGATACCCTCATAAATTCAATAAAGAGCTGATGATCCTTAAACTGACGATTAAGTCATAGACCCCTTACACACTGCGACTTTTAGCATCGATGCAGTCGCGCATTTTGAAAACGCGCTTCAGCATCGTGACTCACGCAATGAACAGATTTAATTTAGCATCGATGCATGCGAACGCGTGTTAGCATCGATGGTAAAAGTAGCGCAGTGTGTGAAGGTTGGCATTTTGCGACTGCATCGATGCTAATGCGCGTTGGCATCGCGACTGCATCGCTGCTTAATTGGTTCATCCGTTTAGGCGCTAAGATACCACAGACAGACACGTCAAACATATAACACTCTGCTCTTTATTCATCGGGGATTAAAAATAGTCAATATCTTTTGTCTTCAAGATTGAGCTGGATAAAATAGGAATAACCAACTTAAATTTAATAAATTTGCAAAGTTTTTTCGTTTCGATAAATAATGAATTCAGATTGGGTTAATCATAAATTTATCTATTGCTAAACAGTGAGTATACCACGATCATGTAGCAAAGTGCTACGCCGTAGCAGCGAAACTACGATTATTTGTAGTATGAACCTACAAGTAATTTGTTTCTTAAATGTTTATTAGTTTACTGAGAAATACTGGCATTTGTAACCATTTCAATGTTTCAAAAAAAAAAACTCGTTTTTTTTTGCACACAGGGTGTCTTGTGATAGATTTGAATTTATTATTATCGAAAAATATATTTTTGGTTATTTTCTTACAAAATAAATCGAACCAGCAATGTATAGCAAACAAATCTGTCGAGTACTAGAACTTGACACTGTCATTACTACAACGAGTTAGCCATTTTCATATTCATTGATTAGGGATTTTAACTTTGGACTCAGTCAAAGCATTTTAGAGCACTATGAACAGGTCAAAGTAATTATGTATACTCTGTAAAATCATCGTTTTTAGGGTTCCGTACCTCAAAAGGAAAAAACGGAACCCTTATAGGATCACTTTGTTGTCCGTCTGTCCGTCCGTCTGTCAAGACCCTTTTTCTCAGGAACGCGTGGAGGTATGAAGCTGAAATTTATATTAATTACTCAAGTCTACTGTCCCTTGAAGCTGTGAAAAAATCAAACTTCTAAGCCAACGCAATCAAAAGATACAGCCGTTTATGCCGCAAATTTTCGACACTTGCAAGGGAATCAAAACCTACAGGGTGCTTCCCGTGAACTCAGAATCTTGAAATTTGGTACGAAGCAACGTCTTATAGCATAGATAAAGAAAAAATTACGAAAACCATAAATTTTTAGTTACATCACATAATATATATTTTTTAAATAATTTTAAACTTACTACCCATTTCCTCATAAACGCGTAGAGGTATTAAATTGAAATTCATACCAAATACTCAGGTCTATAATACCTTCAAGCTATAACAAAATCAAACTTCTATGTCAACGCAATCAAAAGAAACAGCAATTTAAGCTGCATATTTTGAAACTCGCAAGTACTCGCAAGGGAATCAAAACCTAAAGGGTACTTCCAGTCGACCTAGAATCTTGAAATTTGGCATGAAGCAACGTTTTATAGCACACATAAAGGAAAAATTCCGAAAACCTTAAATTTTTAGTTACATTACAAAATATATATTTTTTAATAAATATAAACTTATTACTTTTTTCCTCATGAACGCGTAGAGCTATCAAGTTGAAATTCATATCAAATACTTAGATCTAATTGCCTTTAACCCGTGAAAAAAAATATATTCTAAGTCAACGCAAAAACGCAAAACGCAAAAGTACAACCATTGATACCGACTGTCGTAATGAACGAACTTTGTAAACCTTGCAGGTTTGTACGGAACCCTCGGTGCGCGAGTCCGACTCGCACTTGGCCGTTTTTTTTTTCTCTAATTACAGGCCACACACTGTAAAATTATGCTTGATTCCTTTTCTAGACATGGCAGATTGTAATTAATATTGATTCAGCGAAAATGAGTGTTTGTTTTGCCCTAATAGATATTTGCAACCAAAGGGAATGCCTAATAAGTTTGTTTGCATTAAACTTAGTTCATTTTGTCGGTACTATTTAACGAGAACATAAATCTAATTGATAATTATACGAATTGCTTTACCTCTGCAATAAGTTTTGTTTCACAGAAAACAGTCGGAGTCTCTGAGGCGTGTGATGATGGAGTGAAACAAACCTAGATTAAATGCTGAATCACCCAAGTTTCTGTGAGCTAGATAGAAATGTCTTGAAACAAACTCCATCAATGCGGTGAAAATCACATTTTAATTACTTTTTATCATTAATTTCTCGAAATTAACAGTGCTTATCAAGTAAAAGTTATATGATTAAAAACGTACAGTCAAGGTCGCTGGCACCTGACACCTTACCACTTTTCATTGAATTTGACAAAAAGACACTTTCACTAACGTCACAAAAACGGCCGTGGCTGCGTGACAAAAAATGACGATAGGGTTCAAGCGATTTGGGTCTTATGGTGGTCAGGCACTAGAGTCCCGACTGTACGTATTGTGAGCAAGAAAAGTATAGATTTATTTCCTGGAATAGAACCATTGTCTTGTGATATCAAAGTGATTTATAGAAAACTAGCGGTCCCCCGCGACTTCGTCCGCGCGTTTTGAGTATGCCCCCTCCCCTTCCGTCGCAGCGTGATGTTTTATACCCTAAAGCCTTTCTCGATAAATAAGCTATCCAAAACAGAAATATTTTTTCAAATCGGTCCAGCAGTTCCTGAGAGAAGCGCGTTCAAACAAACAAACTCTTCAGCTTTATAATATTATTAGCGTACGCGCACGTCGTACTTTAGCTGCGAACATTATTTTGGTGCGGAGTTATGTTAAAACTGTGACGTAAAACTGTTAAAAGGGTAACTTTGTTCTGAATTAAATGCTCGTGATGATGAATGTATTTATTTTGATAAGAATAAATACGTGTGTGTATAATACACCTCTAAAAATAATGCATTATTTTTTTACAAATATATTAACATAAAATAGGTTGTAGTAAGTCAACCATAAAAGATAGACATATTCTGTGCCGAACTTTATAATAGAACTCTTAATGCTGAACAATCCTGTCATACATGATTTTTGTGTAACTTAAGCGGTTTTCGCAGCGTACGCAGCGGAAGCTCTCAAAAGGAATATCTTTCTCCCGTTTTCGCAACATTTTTCATTGCTGCTGTGGTCTTATGCGTTGTATCTTTATATTATATAGCCTAAAGCCTTCCTCGATAAATGTACTATCCAACGTAAAAATATGTTTTCAAATCGGGCCCGTAGTTTCTGAGATAAGCGCGTTCAAACAAACAAACAAACAAACAAACAAACTCTTCAGCTTTATAATATTAGTATAGATTAGTATAGATTTGGTAACCATCGTGGACGTTTGAAAGCAATTTTTCTACATAATTGCAAAGTTCACTCGACAAAAACGAAATGCGAAAATTTCAAACCGCACAGCCACTTTGATGTTAGTGTGAGAATTAGTGGAGTTTCTATGTATTTTGCAAAACCGCTATTCCGTAGTCTAGACAGCAGTTGGCAACATTTAGCATAAACAGTTTCATGTAATTATTTGCGCTGCATAGTGCACAAGATTAGATTAAAGAGAACATGTATTTGTGCAAACCACTTGCAAGATTTAACTAGTTAGGATTTGTAAGCTTAGGTGTAATTAGACGCATCGAAATAAAGTGAGGATTGCAATCTAACTGATTTTATTGGTATAGAAATGGGTAGGAAATTAAAAAAAAACAACAAATTTTGATTTTCTATGTACCTATACGTCATAATCGTTGTCTTGTACTTCGTAACGCAAGGAAGAAAATTCCTTACTTCCAAACCAGATAGTTGGTATGTTATCTGGCGTATGTATTGTTTACCTTTTTACGAAGGGATATTTATATGAACGAAAAATATGTTCCTTACATACAAGGCATAAACTTTTGTATTCCATGCAAAAAAAAAATATTTACATAGTGCAAGTGCGAGCTAAATATTGAACAATTATTTTATAAAAATCACGGGTACCTATCAATTAAATATTTTTTTAAATTATTATTAGAGACTGTTAGGGCTTTTAAGGGTGGAGTTTATCTATGTCAGATAAGACTTATCCGTCTGAATAAGCATAAAACTACCGATTTTAAAATGCCATTTAGATAACTGATTCATAACAAATAGGTGACTAAGGAATATTCGTCGAGTATAATTAACATCGCGTTTGAAAACGTCACGTAATTGTCAGCAATCATTCATGTAAATGTCATTTTAAAATCGGTAGTTTTATACTTATTCAATTGGATAAGTCTTATTCGACGTTGGTTAAATTGACCTTTAGGCGTATTGTATTTTACTCGACGAAGATTCCTTATCTGACGTTAGTAAAATAAGGGCTAAATAAAATTGAGTAAAATTGAGTGTAGCTAAGTATAACTACTTAATGCCAAAATTTAAAGTGCCTGTATTATTCATTCAAATCGATAATAGGAAGGAAACAGCACTGTATCTATTGTTGTGCCTATTAAATATTTATGCTACGGGAGAGAAATAATGTTGCTGCTTGAAATATCTTTGTGCTTGATAGAGTCGATATCAGAATACGAAAACATTTCCTTGTCAATGTCTATTGTATCATTAATGAAAATTGATGTCAGTTTCTTATTTCATCTCTCAGTGTCGCTTATTCCTACCTGAGGTTAATATAATAAACGTATTTTTTTATAATTTAAATATTATTATTTAAATCAGTAATGGGCTCTTAACGTAATTTATGATTAAGGTTAAACAAAATAAATAAGAGTCCATCAAAGATATTATGAATCATAATGCCATATTCATAGAAGTAATTTTGTTTTGCTTAATTATTTGAAAATGTGTATTTATTACTAATTATGGTATTTTTATATAACTACTAGCGGACCCAGCGAACTTTGCTTCGCCCCTAGCACCGTCCCGCCCTGGCCCCGTCTTGCCCAGCCTCGTAATTTTAAAAGTTAAAAGAAAAACACCTTAATTGATCAGTTATCAAGCGGGATAAAAATGATCAAATTACTTAAATGGCAATAAAAATTTAGGTTTGTATGTATATTTTAATACCACATTATATTAAAATAAAATCAAAAAAATTCTTTTTAAGGGTGAACAACCCTTAAATATCACTTAGGGGTATGAAAAATAAATAGTAGCCGATTCTCAGACCTACTGAATACGCATATAAAATTTGGTAAGAATCGGTAAAGCCGTTTCGGACGAGTACGGGAACAAACATTGTAACACGAGAATTTTATAAATAAGATGGTCGGAAAGATATATCCACATAAAGGTAGACCAATTAAGTGAAAAACTTTGCGTGGGTGCTTAATGAGAAAAATTCCGGTCTCCTCGGATTGTTGTCAAAGTATTCCAAGTCGTTATCTAGGTGCTCCTTGATAACTTATCCCGCTTAGTTTTTAAGACTGACACTGAAAGTATTATGAGAATACCAGCGGTCTCGAGCAGCCTAGGATTAGCTATTTCATTTTTATTTAAGATTGATTCATTCAAACGTTTTATTTTCGTACTCCATTAACGTAGTTTGTAACGTGATGTTTAAAAAACACATAAACAAACAATTTTACATTAATTACGTGACGATTTACAAACGTGTGAAAAACGGTCCTCAAATTGACACTGGTGAAGGAAGAATAGGTTCAGAAGCATATTTACAAGGTCTGAGACTAGTTTTTAAGATATTTTGAATGTCATTGGTTTTATGGTTGTTGCTGCGACTAATACAGCAAGTGATGTATAATAGAAGCAAAAACATTAATCAATTATTCTACATAATAAACGTAGTTACTTTAATCGGTCATAGTGCTCTAAAATACTTTAAATCAGAGACATAACTATCCCAAGTTATCCCTAATCAATGTGTATTAAAATCGCTAACTCGTTGTAGTTAATGACAATATCAAGTAAATCAGTTTATGTCTGGACACATTTGTTTGCAATACATTGTTGGTTTTATTTATTTTGTTAGAAATGAGTACTATTTTTTTTTTTTAATTAGCTAAAACCTACTTACTTAAAGGGCCTATGTTTCAATTTTTTGCTCCAATTAGAGGCCACACCCTGTAAAAGTAGCAAAAAAAAACTTACATTGAATTGATATTCATTTATGTGCTCTCGCCAAGTTATTCATAACTTAGATGCCCGAGGTATTTTCGATATTGATGCTAAATACAAAACAAACAATGTAGCGATAGGCATAATCACTTTCAATGAAAACCTATTATTGTTAGCTATTCAAGTGTGAGATTACAAATTATTTCAAAGGGTGATTGTGAACTGGGATCTGTTGAAGATAAACGTTGTAAGGTAAGTACTAAAACAGTCTTCATTTATTTTATTACTACTAGTTAAACCACACAATGCTATGAGAAAACACTATGATTAAGTTACGCAAAAAAAAATACTTTTTAATTTGATTGTACGTTAGAGAAAATATTTCTAATTGACTCGTGTAATTATTGACTGAATTTGTACTCGAGATGTGGCAAGAAAATAGTCTCGTATTATATCGTATAAGATTTCATGAGATATGGTACAACACGTCCTTTCTTGACCAACATAATTATCTTCGTTCTTTGTAACTTCTGTGAATTTTGTTAACTTGAACAATGTGCTAATTTGTCAGAAGTTTATTAAACTGCTGACTATCCCTCGGATGTATAACATTTTTAGTTGGTGTCGCACTAACAAATCACTACAGATTCCTGGTAACAATTCACGTTTCATGTACACGTACAATTTACTGGCGAAACTTATTTATCACGACCATAAATATTTTGAATAGGTACTGTGATACGCGAACTGGAGAATTATGTCTTATTAAGTGAGAAGATAATTATCTGATTGCCTAAGTTACATTTGCCCCACTCGATAAACTTCATTATAACAGAGGAGAGAGTTCCGAACTCACGCCACGTAAAATTTTACTTACTACAGAGCTTTCATACATTTAAGTTTCTCAATCTGTGTTCAGACTCAAATTATCTTTCTAATGGTAAATTCTAAAAAATCAATATCTTCATATTATTTGAGTATATCATTTGAGAGCCGTTGGTTAGCATTGGTTTGGAATTTGATGGTTTTAGACTGTCTCCGTGTTTTAAAAATATTTATCGACTAACAATGATGGAAACCCTCAAGTCAAGTCAAGATCACTTTCGACTTTATAATTTTCTCTTTACCAAAACATAGAAGTTGTTTAATGCTAAAAGGATTTTTCTACCTAAAGAGGAGAACCAATGTAATTATTGTTTTTTGATGTCATGTAACATGCGGACTTTATACGCACAAAAATCATATTTGAAAAAGAATATTTAGCAAGTCTTTAGAAACACATTTTCGTCGTACGTTTACGCTAAATTGAATTGTGAGAGTCTGTAAGAGCCTATGAGGAGAAACGTTGAGTTAATGCTAATGTAACGAGATATCAGAGATCGTTGACGTGTCATGTTTGTCTCTGGACTATGTGTATGATCTATAATTATCTGTGGAACTATTGTCTTCACACTATTTTTGATTGATATAACGCAACGAAATTTAATAACAAAACAAAATTAAACAAAAAACTCTAACACATTTTCTTGCCGAATAAATAAGTGTGTATGTTATGAACTAAACAATATATTCTACTCTTAAAACAAAAACTTACCTGTATGAAATTCAATAAAGACAGAACGTAATAAAATATTATGAACTCTCATAAATAAATTGATTTTGTCTTTTGTCAATAAGATAATAGTGGCTCATCGTATGATAAATTTGTGATTTGGCAGACGATTAAGTTACTGCTTTCATTTATGTATGATATGATCAGCAGTGCGGTTGTCGCGCTGCTAAAGTCGCCTAAAGGTTGAAGCAAAAATATCCACTCGGCACGGGAACAGCACCAACCAGGCGTCTATCATACAAGTACGAGATGTAAAGTGAACAGCAAAGCCTCGGATGGGATCGGCACCGGATAGCGAACGCCTCGCCTCGGATCGTGTTTGCTACAACTTATGACTAGCGTTGGGTTTGTGACCGGTAATTTACTCAATTTCGAGTAAATTACCAAAAACATGTAATTTACTCGGTAAAATTACCGATGACTGGGAAAATATTCAAATGATTTTAATTAACAAAACTTAATGTATAAATATACATAAATCCTTTACCAAATTACCATGAATAACATTTCACTCATTTTTACTGTCTTAGCATGATGATACTTCTTTACATGCCAATACGAACACGAACTTTTGAGCTGGATTCACATCACACAAAAATATATTTATAAGGTTTATTTTTGTTTTGTACTTTGTAATTTATGAGTGATATTGTGTTTGTAATATAAACATATTAATGTTTATTCAAAAAAAAAAGAGGTTTTCAATTCGACCTATAAGGTATGTGATATTGTTAGAATTTTATATTGTTCGAGTGGGGTAATCAATTAAGGCTTCCAAAGTTCCAAACACGTGTTCAAAATTTCGTAAGTGTATGAGTGTTTTGAATTTTTTTTTCACCACGGATTTCTTGAAAACGAGAAGTCATAGCGAGATGATTATTTTTGACGTGACAACGTCTTAAATTAGGTTGCGGCTGGGAGTCACTTATGAAAAAGTGTAACGCTCGGTAACGTTACGATGAGTCACCGAACGAGAGAGAGGCCCGCCGAATGCCTTGCGGCTCTCTCCCACTCAACTATGATCGGTCTGCCGCGCGCGCAGCACTGAGAGCGAGTGAGAGGCACGCGTAAGAACGAGAGAGACAGACATAAAAAGTCGTTGTCACGTAAAACTTTCGCCCGTATACCGACTTTACAGGCAACCAATTTTTTGTTCAATCAGATATATTGCTACTTAGGGTACCTACAGTGTAAGTTCCATCAAAACCAGTAGTTTTCGTTTTATAGGTTATTAATTTAATAACTGAAAATCACGAAAAAGGGTATAATTTTTGAAAAAAAAATGCTTCCTTATCATACTGACCTATAAGCTACTTACTCGAGATATTCAAGTATTTAAACAAACTAACGAGTTGCAGAGCGCAAGCCACAACTAATTCAACCTTCGGCATCTTCATGTACAACAAATGCTATGATTAATCTCGCGCATGTGTGAATCACGAAGCGTCTCGCACGTAGGTTTGATGACTTCCAGCCTCCCGAACAAGCCGAATTCTGAAAAGGCTACAGTACCATCGACCACATCTATTAACGCAAATTATACAGAAGTCTGAGAAGTACGAGTATAATATGCCTCTATGTTTAGCGTTTGTGGACTATGAGAAGGCTTTTGATTCGATCAAAACTTGGGCGGTGCTTAGGCCTCTTCAGTGGTGTCACATAGACGATAGGTGTTAAAGTGTCTGTATAACAACGCCACCATGGTCGGTTCGAGTACAGGAACAAAATACGAGGGCGATTCCATTGCGGAGAGGTGTAAGACAGGGAGACGTTATATCTCCGAAACTGTTTACAGCGGCATTGGAAGACGCCTTTGAGCTCCTGGAATGAGAAGGATTTGGCATCTGCGTCAATAGCGAATACATAACACGCCTCCGGTTTGCCGATGATATAGTCGTTGTGGTAAAGACGCTGAATGATCTTGGCACTATGCTCGACCAAGTATCCCAACAGGTGTGTCTTTAAAAAAAAATTTGGAAGAGACGAAAATTACGTCAAGTTCCCGTGTTATACCTACTCCAGTATCCGTTGGAAACTCAACTCTTGAAGTTGTCGACGAGTACGTCTACCTTAGATGAAAGATCCAATTAGATAGGTCCAACTTGGGAAAGAGGTCAATTGACGAATCCAACTCGGCTAGGCAGCGGTTCGGGAAACTGCATAAGAGCGTCCTCTCGTGTCAATTACCTCAGTGTCTGAAGACGAAAGTTTTCAACCAGTGTATGTCACCAGTGAAGACATACGAATCCGTTACGTGGTCTCTAACTATGGGCCTCATAAAGAAGCTTAAAATCACACAACGAGCAATGGAGTGGGCTATGCTCGGTGATCGAATCAGAAGCGAGGAGATACGTAGAAGAACTAAGGTAACGGACATATCCCTACGAATCAGTAAGCTCTAGTGGCAGTGGGCACTTTGGCAGGGCACATAGCAGGGAACTGATGGCCGCTGGGGCAGAAAAGTTCTAGATTGGAAACCCTTCGACCAAAAGCGCAGCGTGGGATGTCCACCGACAAGATGGACAGACGACCTTGTAAAGATCTCAGGATCAAACTGGATGCAGACCGCTCACAACCGGTCGCTGTGGAAAGCCGTGGGGGTGGCATATGTTCAGCAGTGGACGTCTTTTGGCTGATAATGATGATGATGATGTGTGAACATCAATGTGAACAGCAAGCTCGCTTCAGCTCTCGTGCACGAATATTTCCTCGAACGTTTCGTCAATAACCAGACGAGAATTGAGCGCGAATTTTAAATGCCATTTAATAATTTACGCAACGCGCACGAATATTTGTTTTCTGTTTTATATGGTGACCCAAGTAACGTAAAAAATAATCAATTTTTGAAGTGTTTTCTACCATTAACACCGCCAACAACCGTTAGGATTAAAGCTTTAATCATGCACAAATTATAAAATAAATAAATATAGCAACTGAATATTTTACGGTCTATTTGGTAAATTACGAGTATTTTACCATTTTTACCATAAATTACCGTATTTTTCATTACTTACCATTTTGTTTTTTTACCTGCCCAACTCTACTTATGACTGTTCTTCTTGCCCGTTTGTCAGGGTGGACGGATAGTCGTCAACCAGCGGGCTACGCGCCGTAAGCGCGTTATAACGCTTGAGCCGCTCGCTGGTCGAGAGTGGGTCCCGAGTTGGTCTCGATCCGAGGTGGTGACGTTACGAAGTTGATAGATGTGCGTTATATGGAGTATTCATGGAATACTCCATATATGGAGTTTCATACAAATAATACTGTACGCCTCGAGTTGATACGTTGCTGTCACCGTGAAGGGTGTATAGACGTGCTACAACCTTAAATGTAAAAGCGCTCTAATATTTGTTTTAACGCTTTGGCTACATCATCCAACACAACAAATTGTTATACTTTGGAATAAATTATTTGGGTAATTTTTGTGTTCAAGAAATGCTTCTATAGAGTGCGGTCACTGGTGTGTATAATCTGCTTATTGTTTGCCACAATATTACCTCTGATTATATTAGTGGCGACTGGCGGCTATTGCACAGTTCCTAACAGCATATCAATTTACTTGTAATTACTTAATTTCCACAAACGGTTTTCACCTTAAAGCCAAATGTAATAGAGGTCAAGTTCTTTTGACATAATTTGTCGTTTTGTGGTAAGTTGTTGTGCTACTACGTGTACTAACAGTGCAAAGTGCGTAGGGTTGACATTACCTCCGATGCGAGTCCTCGATGATAAGGATGTCTGCTTGAATACAATTTATGAAAAAAGTTAAGTAAAGTTAGCCTGTAATGTTCCACTGCTAGGCAAAGGCCTTACCGAAGCTATGGGGTAGTTTGAGCCATTTAAGCCACGCAGGCTCAGTGCGGATTGGCGGAGGGATGTTATATAAGACAAGCGACAAAACTGCTAAAAGATTTTATCAAGCCTACCATAAGGTGCTCGCAGCGCAGTGGAAGCAGTTTGCTTTGGTAGTGATACCGATGTTAAGCAACATACGGCGCGGTTGTGTTTGAATGGGTGACCATTCCAGCCATATTAGTGGCATATATAGCAATATCCGTGCTTCTGAAGGCACTTTAAGCCGTTGGTCCCGGCTAATGTCGGTCGATATTATTCATTCATTCCTTCTTCCCTACAAAGAAACAGTAAGTACGGCTCAAACGTCGAAGGTAGCTTAAAGAAATAGAACCCTTTTAATAGGCACTTACTTTTTGTATAATTTATTTGTTGGAGCCATCTGCGTTTGTATGTGCGACGTAAATAATGGCAGGTGTATGTTCCTCTTTATTGAACTGTGTAGGCATAACTTGACTCTTAATTATTACATGACAAAGCAATACAATGTTAAAAACAACAAAAATATCGAGCACTAGTAAGACAAAAAATATTCAGTGTCTTCGCCGTAGAATAAAAACAGTGCGAGTCGGACTCGCGCACTGAGGGTTCCGTGCCAACTTTTACTGAATTCGGGGAATCCACTTACTGCTACTTAGTAAAATACCACAATATTTTGTTGACTGCAAATATAACTTTGATTTTCATAGTGTTTGTATGAAGTACAAAGTTATGTTTGCGGTTGTTGAAAACATGCTATATCTCAAAAACTACTCGTTCGATCTTGTCTAAACCAATTTTCATTGAAAGTATTTGTTACGATCTATATTACATATATTTTTTTTTGTTTTCGAACTTAGATGGGGCCCATTTTTCCACTTTGGAAGCGTATAGCTATGAAACGTTAGACTTTAAAAGAAAATGGTTTTAGAAACCTCAATATCATTTTAAAAGACCTATCCATAAACACCCCACACGTATAGGCTTGTTTTGTCTGACTCCTTATTTGTCTGCGCTGAACCCAATTGAATCACCAGTAAAATTGTTGGCCGCCTCTGACATCCGTAACAATTTGTGCATGTAACAGACACGCTTATCATTTTAATTCGCTGAAAATTCAACTTTTGAAATCTCAGCGTGACGTTTAAAAACTCAACTTGTTATTGAAAATTTGAACGAGCGCATTTAATGAAGAGTCGCCGTCATTTCAGCTGGAAAAGCCTGAAAATGTAATATCGTGTCCGCGATCAACTATCGTTAACTTCATTTTGCTGTGGAGTTGAGATTTTTGTCTTTTATTCTCGCATTTTGTAAATAAAAATGGTATGTGTACAGTTTCTGTACCGAAAGAGGCTGGTTAAAAAGAGGTTTTTCACTTTATGACTGACTTTTTCTCTGCACCAGCTCACATTGCTCAAAGCAGTGGTAGCATCTTTATTGGGATATGTATAGTGACGCCAGTGGGTCTAGTAGATAGCAATAATAATATGTATGACATACGATCCACTTATGAATTGCTAGTAACTCTTATTTTCATAGCTCTTAAACGATAATCGATATGACGCTAATTATGAAGAAAAGATGCATGAATTAACAGAAAGAAATAAGCTTAAAACAGCTTTTGTCACTTAAATAGTAATAAGTTTATGTGCTTTTAAAACATACTAATATGTGCTCTTGGTAGTATCTGGTATCTAGTAAAGTTCGTTTATCTTTGTTAGTCGAATATTGTTAACAATCATTTTAATACTTATAAAATAATATCAGTGAATTAAATTCCTTACCAATTTGGTTTAAAAAGACGTTAGGGTTTGACAAATTATCTTTGTAAGTTTTGAACTTTATGTTTATGTTATTTTAAAATTAAGCATTTCGTTAAATAGGAATGTAAAGATTGTTTACAATATTCGACAAGCAAAGGAAAACAGACTTTATTTAAAATAGGCATTATGTTATAATTCAGCTAACAATTAATGATGTTCACGTATTTAGTGCAATAATCATGCAGGGCATTTGCAGGTACTACATCAATACCGCATGACTAAAATGGACTTGCATGAAAATGATCTGTTTGTTACTGATAAATATCCAAATTAATTCAGTTTTGCGGTGTAGAGATTCATTAATCAGTATAATTAACATTGATGTGGCTAATTTAAGAGTAAAATCAATACCTAACAAAGTATGTACGTGCTATAATTTTACAGCAAATTCAGGGCCATTGCGTGCCTTGGTATAGGAAAATTGTACACCAAAAATTTTGAAGCATTACCAAATCTACATCAAAGGGTGCAATACGATCTAGAACACAATTCGCATAAGATAGTACCTACCTTCTGTTTGATGGAGTCAGTTCTATTATTGGTTTTCTTTCAGTCAGTTTGGCGATCACCGTATAAATTTTTAATAACCCTATAGCAAATCCTTATGTTATAATATCGATAATTACAATTTCTATTCGTAGGTACTCAGAGATTGCAGTAATTGGAATTTGAATTAGTAGTTGGACTGCTGTATCTATAAACGCAGCAATACGTAGAAATACGGTACCTGGGCCCCTATTTTTGAATCACTCGCTTGGATATGGTGTGTGATTTTCAAAAATCACACGAAATATATCCCTTCTGTGTGGATTTTAACTGATTGTAGGTTCGAATCATCATCTAAAAATGTGTACTTTGAAGAGTGAAGTTAAAGGTATGCAATAAAGTGTTTAATACGAAGTTCGAAAATTTATATCTTCGATCTGCGGTGAATTGGATTGAAAAGGTCGTAATCCGATTGAGTCGTAGTTCTATGATTCCAGATTTATAATATTACATCCATGTTCCATTAAACGTATGTCAGGTACTTTCTTATTTTTAATCTCGGCTCTCGTAGCAAATATTTGGCGAGATGTACAATCAGGTGACATGGGTAAAAGATGTGAGTTAATGGATCCCTACGTCGTGAGCTCAAAGCGGCAAATCGTAAAGTAAAACAATTTCATATCCAGCGTATCGCGTCGCAGATTTACAGACTACTCATAGATATAGATACTGCACAAATTGCAATTATATGAATTTTGATAGGTTGAGTAAAAAGAGTGGTTCTCGTTGTCTTGCCGAAACATTATCACCATACCAGATATGACTTAATATGTCATTTTCTTTTATTGCATACCTTTACTATTATTACTCCACGCGAGACTTGCACCTTTACTACAAATATAGGACCTTTTATTTTTGGTTATTTATTATATATTATTTATTATTTGGTTATTTATTATATTGATTTAAACTGGTCATGTTCATTATCATCAGAAATAAAAAAAGAAATAATGTTCAGCTGGAAAAAGTTTGGTAGAGATATAAAATGTTTTTTTATGTAGCTGTATGCAGTCTACTCCCATAAGTTTTCTGTGCTGTCAGCATAAGCATATACTTGTAATGTCCTCGTGCCACGTCACGTCAACACTTTTCTCCGTCGTTCCCCTATTTCGCCTGTCATGTATTTTAAAACAGCTGATTTATGGTAAACGTATTCAAGGCAATTAACTGGAAGCTAATTTCCATTAGTCGTCTCTGTTGTTCTTAGTGCGCCCCACTCAATTAGTCGCAACACGTACTATTATTTCTGTAATCAAAATGAGGAAACAGCGCCAATATGGGAAAACAATTACTTAACGTTGGGAATAATTACTTAACTTTCTGCGGGCATTCCTTTATTTGTCCGACAAGAAAAGGACGGTAAAAATGTTACGGTTTAGGAGTTATTCTGCGCGGGACGATTGTATGGCACCAAGACAAGTGATGCGAAGCCATTATTGCAGTAACTTCACTTTTCACGCCAAGTCTTTTGACAAGAGTTCAGATTATGGTGGAAATGTAAAGGTTGTAACTTATTGACATTTGGACTTATCGGTCTTTGATTTTCCGGGTACTGAATAGAATATGACAGAAATCCAAGACTATTTACTGTATCAATTCATATGTTCGCTACAAAAAAACAATTCGGGAATTGTATAAAATGTGTAATGTTAAAAGCTCAAAACCTCAGACAACCCAAATGATTTCTTATGCTATTGACCTAATTCTGAAAGAAAAGAAAAAAAGGTTTTATGGGGTGTTTTAGTTTTACTGGCAATTCTGAGTATTTCTTGCTCTGCAAACCACGCTCTGTCGGGAGAGGAGTTGGTAGGTATATGGCCGGGTCGCTGCGTCGCGCTGGAATTATAATTATTACTATTTACGCTCTTAAAAAAATCCACTGCTTGTTTAATAGGTTATTCGCCGGGTTTGCGCATATAATGGTCTGTCTTATTAATAAATAGACAGGACAACATTAAATGTAAATTTAATAAAAAATGTAACTTATATTAAAAGTGGCTACATTGATTCTGCTCGTTATTCCAATCAAACTATTTTCGAGGTTTGCGCTTTTAATGTTAAACGATATATAATACGGATGATAATGGCCTTATATATCTTCACGTTAAAATTCAACACTCTCAATAGTGATAAATATAAGACCCCATTTAGAAACTTCGGACTTATCTCACGAAACATTACAGAGGGTAGCGTAATCCTCGCATTAACTTGTTGACTAATACGGTAAAATAATTTATTTTGCATATGAGCGATGTAATCCTTAGGCGTAAGGCGCCGAGAACGTGCGGCGTATCTCTTGGGGTCTATTCTGATAGATAGTCTGTAAATCTAGTCTCTATTTTACCTACGGCACGGCAAACACAAAAGGAAGGGATACGACTTTTATTAATTTATGTGGGTTCTTCATTTAAGACTTTACTGCGCCGATTTTAGTTTTTTATCAATCGATTTCTAAACGCTTCTACGCACTCGTCAGTGACATTGATCACTGAACGTTACTGTCACTGACGAGAGCGGGTAGCGTCGTAAAAATGATGTAGGCTACAATTTTTTTTTTTACTGACACAATAATAAATACGTTACTGATCGGCACGTGTTAGCACTCTGCCGGTACTTCTGTGTGCGGATCGGATTGTGTCCGGGTATCAAACGACCTTTTGTTAAATAAAAAGCAACATGGCTTAAGTAATATATTTATATTGATATGAATATTGATACATATTGGGATATTAAAAAACTTTTTAAGTGTTGTATTCACTCGTGTTGCTTCACTAGTAGAGCGGGATGAGAATAGTTGATATAACGAGTGTTGCATTTAAGGTTAGGCACTAGTCAGATCCTAGCTTTTACGCCCGAAGAAAGTTGTTCTCCTAAATTAAGTGAGAGTAAGTTACGCCGTAAATCTAGCCCCGCCCGCTGTCTCGGTGACAAACCGATGAGTAAGGAGGCCGCGTTTGTATTAATGGTGATGTTGATAATGGAACTGAGGTAATGTCGTCACTAGGGCCAAAAAAGAGGCTTGAATTATGTGTCGTCCTTCAAGTGCCCTCGACTTAATGGCTAAGTGTCTCTTCTTCGTCCTTCCTGGTAATAAATATATTAATTAGTAATTACTACGAGGATAATGTATCGAAGGTTATTTGTCGGATGGTATGGATGTTATATTTGGAAACGATCAAATAAATTATCTATTTACTGATAATGACATAAGGAAATGACAATAAGGTCAGGTATTAGGAAAATAAATAACAGTTACGCAAAATACCTACTTGCGATTACATGTATACGTAATAGCTTGCGGTACGAACTCGTAAAATGTTTATGAAAACTGGTAATCCTAAACCACTTATTAATAGAGACTGATTAAGTTTAGCGGAGGCCTTGGCCCAGCAGTGGGACAACAATGGCCAGGAAAGAAAAAGGCTTGCTTTCCTATATTTTGTGAACTTTTGTAAATGTGTCGGTGTACTATTACTATAGTTTTACATTGCCCGCTTCGATACCAAGAGAGGACGGTAGGTTGTAAGGCTATTTAAGTTACCCCACCGTTATGAAGGATGGGGTTAAATTGTTCAATCTCCGTTCGGTAATCTGAAGTCCCAGCAATTGGGTAGATTTTACTCGAACGGCGGTAACGAAGCGCAAATCATTCGAACCCTCTCGATCGGAATGACATGTATTTTTTAGGTGTTGCCATGTCGTAATGTGGTTATGATAGGCAAGCGGTCCTTCGCGACTTTGTCCGTTCCTGTAAGTTGTTGCATGATGGTTTTATACCCTATAGCCTTTCTTAATAAATAAGTTTTTTAAATACCTAAAAACGGGCAAATAGTTACTGATACTGGCGCATTCTTATTAACTTTATCAATTTTAATGGGCCAGCAATATGTTTTGTAAGTTATTTTTCACTCGTTAATTAAGTCACCAAGCTATTAATAAGATCTCGACCTGGGACAAATACAGCTGGAAAAATTTGAGGCTGGCATTCGTCAACCTGTGAGAACAAATAATTAAAAAAAATAAACTGTCTGTTGTCAGAGCTTAAGTACCAGCAGACGACACTCGGCAACCATGCACCAACTCCAAAATAATTCCTAAATAGAAGACGAATGGATTATTTTAAGCTTATTAGCCAACTTTTTAAAGGCGGTTAAATTTTTAAAAATATTTTTCGTTTCATAACTTTTATTTATTATTCATACCCTGATTTTGATTAAACTACTGATTTTGATAAAACTTACACTATACCTTAAGCTGAACTATACTTGATTGAACAAATAAAATAACAATCTCGCTATGACTTCTCGTTTTGGAGATATCTTGAGACAAACATAGAAACACTTACGAAGTTTTGTACACGTGTTAGAAAGCCATAATCGATCAACATACTAAATTTTTAGTCAATTCTGATGATATTACATACATATAGGTCGAGTTGATTACCTGCTTTTTTGCAGTCGGTAAAAATAAATAATAATATACGAGTAAAGTTAATCGTTGAATATTTTGTGTAGGCAGACTAAATAGACATTTGGTCATGATCTCACAATATTTACAAGTCTGAATAGACTTTTTACAATAGTTGTTAAGTTGTTCAAGGCGTCAAATAAATTCTTTACTGAGCGCGATATGTAAATTTATGCAAAAATGCATATGTGCATATATAGCAAAGCCTTTGTAGAGCTTATCGTAGCCTCGTAGATACTAAAGGGTTTATCGCTACAAAAAAACTGGTGTACGCTTTGCCCCTTCATATCAAAAACCGGCCAAGTGCGAGTCGGACTCACGCACTGAGGGTTCCGTGCCAACTTTATCTGAATTAGGAAATCCACTTACTCCACTTAGTAAAATACCACAATATTTTGTTGACAGCAAATATAACTTTGTTTTTCATAGTGTTTGTATGAAGTACAAAGTTATGTTTGCGGTTGTTAAAAATGTGCTACATCTCAAAAACTTCTTGTTTGATCTCGTCCAAACCAATTTTCGTAGAAAGTATTTGTTAAGATCTACAAAATATTTTTTTTTCAAAATTTACACTCGCTTAGTTTAGAAGTTAGGTAGGGGGGACGCCCATTTTACCACTTTGGAAGCGTCAAGCTATGAAACGTTAGACTTTAAAAGAAAACAGTTTGACCTCTAATGTCATTTTGAGAGACCTATCCATAGACACCCCACACGCATGGGTTTGACTAAAAAAAATCGGTTTTAATTTCATATATGGGATCCCCCCTTAAATATCATTATTTTTTATTTTTAGCGGTTAACATATCCTGTTAACCGCTTTACGATTCTCTTATCTTCCTACCAATTTTCAACATTGTGATGCTTATAGTTACTGAATAAAGTGGCTGTGACATACGGACGGTACATGACGATACATGACGGACAGACAGACAGACAGACTTGACGGAACTATAAGGGTTCCGTTTTTTGCCGTTCGGCTGCGGAACCCTAAAAACTGTGGTGAGTCCCAGGTTTAAGTCAAGATTGAATATTAGTTGACCAATTAGGAAAAGAAAATCCATTGACAAATTGGCCAATCGAAAAATAGTTCTGGTTTCCAAGTTCGTGCATCATTTTTATAACGAGAATTATGACCATCAAAAACACCTACCCGATCCTGTGTTTTGTACTTATTACGAAATACACGATAACATTATGAAATTGTCTTTCAAGAACAAACTGTGTAAGACTCTGGCTGCATAATTGTGAAACTTAAAAAAATATAAAAGTATGCATATTTTTAAGTTATTCAAGTTTGTTTGTTATGGATACAATATATATTATACTTATGTTTATTTAGTTTTAAATCCCTAATTTTAAAATAATGGTATTTATATAATATTATTATATGACATCATATTATATTGTTGCGTTTTTATTTTTTTAAGTTCTATCTTTCTACGTTCTCCTGCACCCTCTAAAATCTTTCTGCATCACCTAAAGATACGACGGGGAGAGAATACTTTTAGCATTAAGGCCACCTTTAGAACACTGTTATTTGTGCAGTAAAGTTTTAAATAAATACACGAAATGGGCTTAAGTTAGACCGCAGAATATTCCTCCTTTGCACTTCACTTCATCTCACTAACTCTATCCCTTTGAGTAGATTAAGTTTCCATTTTGCATATTAAATTGAGGCGTAATATACGGTGTACGAAAACACATTATTTGACGTAACACCAACAAAACACAACCTCCTTGGAAATACATCATTAGCTTCTAGTAATAATAGCTTTGTTGATATAGAAAGTAATTATACCAAATAGTAATAATTGCCTGTACTGTTATACTGTTGGTATTATTAGGTAAACTTATACAGTGTATTGTCAATAGCCGGCGATTAGGGGCTGAATTATTGAATCAGATTATTATCACTCGCTTAGAAACGGCGTGTGATTTTCTTTCGAAAACGAATTATATGTAAATGGAAATCACGCAAAATATACATATACTCGTATGTTAGTACTAACGAAATTCTGTTATGTTTTTTTAATCACTCGTGTGGAATTATACAAATTTTCCTTGGGGAATTGGACATTAATCAATAAATATCACACGCCATCTTGACGCGAGTAATTCAAAAATAGGAATACTGTAGAAGGTGGTTATTACCATCTATTTATGGATTTTTGCTGAATCTTCTACTTAGATAGTATGTTTCAGAAAATGAATGATATCAATCATTGTATACAATTCATACGAATTGTATTTAATTCCTAAAACCACTAAGAAATGTGTGACACTCCTATTAGTCTCAATAAGAGCCTTAAATATTGTAATTTACAAATCATGTGATTGTTCCAATGAGAGCTAAAATCTCTGATACTTGAAATTAGTAAGAATTGAAGATATCATTAATACTCAAATTATTTGTCTCAGTAAACCCCTTATTAAAAACTGTGATGCTCCATTGAAAACGTGTTTTATTTATATTATTCACACATAGCATACGTTTATTTAATTTCCTGATACAATATTGGAATTTAAACCTCCTATGTATGTGAATCTATACTAATATTATAAAGCTGGGGAGTTTGTTTGTTTGAAGTGTTTGAATGCACTTATTTCATGAACTGCTTGACCCATTAAAAAAAATATTTTTGTGTTGGTATGGTATGGTATTGGTAGCTTATTATCGAGGAAGAAAAAACTGCAACTGGGAGGGGAGGAAGAAAACTCAAAACGCGTGGACGAAGTCGCGGGGGACCGCTATTGTTAAATAATCTCTGAACTAATATACTAAACATTTCTTAAATAGCTTCGGAATTATATACATTTCCAAGAAGTTGTATACAATTCCTAGAATTCATACATTTCCTGTAATGGAAACATATCTGTGCAACTTCTTTCTGAAGACCGAAATCAATTTATTAACAGTCAGACTCAGGCGCGGTGGAGGTGTCACTTCAGCTGTGAAGTAACTTGACTGGATAATACAGTCTAGTAGACAGGCATTGGCTTTCTTAGAAATATATAAAACAATCACTATTAGAACAGCAAAGGCTTGACCTCGTTGAGTTATAATTATTAGGGATATTGGTTTCGCTGTCATAAAGTCCTAATAGTACTTAGAAATCATATCTATTTTCATTCTTGTCTTCTTGTCTTTAACAACATGATAGTAGGTACATTTTACCGTCGTAATTAATAAATTAATAGCCTACCAGCAAGGCGATTCAGAACGTTCGATAAGCCATTCGACTTGGGTTTCGTCCAGATGCTTTATTCATTTTTAAATGAATGTCGCAGTTTGATCATATGTTGATATGTCAGTTCGGTAAAAACTATAATAAATAAAAATAATAATTATAGTAAATATTGGACACCAATCGCATACATTGCTCTGATCCCAAAGTAAGTAGCTATTGCACTTGTGGTATGGAAATCAGACACAACGGTGGTACCACAACACCCAGACCCGAGACAATATAGAAAATTTTGATTTCCATATCCACTCGACCGGGAATCGAACCCGGGACCTCGGAGCGGCGACGCCTTGAAACCAGCGTGCTTAGCCACTACATCACGGAGGTCGTCAATAATAAAGGATCAAAATAAAAAGTTGCATTGGATATATTCGCGTTTTTATAATCGTATTGATATGTAAAAGTTATCGAATCGTAACCGAATTCTGAATCGGGGGGCTGGTATAGTTATTTTTATAGTAGATTGTTATACAAGGGGAGAAAGTGACCCAATTCACTAGAGATATTTCTGGCGCTCAAACGGAGTGAGAGCGCCAATATTTCGAAAGGATAATAAGTGCTTTCACCTGAGTTATGTATATTATTATTACTATTTTTATTACAACTGTGAGGAAAAATAAATGAATTAAATAACAATAATTCTGTGTGATCAAGTTTTTGCATAACATAACATAAATCACATCTCGTATCTATACTGATATTATAAAGCTGAAGAGTTTGTTTGTTTGTTTGTTTGAACCTGCTAATCTCAGAAACTACTGGCCCGATTTGAAAAAATATTTCTGTGTTGGATAGCTTATTTATCGAGAAAGGCTTTAGGATATAAAACATGACGCTGCGACGGGAGGGGAGGGAGCAAACTCAAAACGCGCGGACGAAGTCGCGGGGGACCGCTAGTATATTATAAAGCTGAAGAGTTTGTTTGTTTGAAAGCGCTTATCTCAGGAACTGCTGGACCGATTTGAGGATATAAAACATCACGCTGCGACGGGAGGGGAGGGAGCAAACTCAAAACGCGCGGACGAAGTCGCGGGGGACCGCTAGTCATATACATAAAACACACCATGAGAAGAACAATGACGGCACGGAAGAACACAGAATACATAAAAGCGGACGATATCAAATATTTCAAATCCTTGTTAAAAATATCAATCGATCGAAAAATATCGAACAGATAATTTTCTCACGAACAATAATAATGGTACAAGAACGCAACCTTCATCTGGTCACCAAAACTATCACAGGTTATGTCAAATTCCAGATTCAAATTTACTTCATGATAGACCGGGCTCTGGGGGGGAGTGATAAGGTGGGAGTGAGTTAGAAGATTTTTTAATGAACAACAAAATCCTGACGAGCTCTTCCGCCTGCTTACTAATCTGTGCAATAACAAACCAAACTTAAAAAAATATTGTGTAATGTGTGATAATACAAAGAGGAAATGTCACAATTTGTAAAGAAAATAAAAGTGTCACTTTGTATGGCGGGCAACCGAATAATTTAAATGTCCAATTTTTTTAATCAACTATCATAATAAACACGTTTTTCAACGTGTAGCTAAGCAAAAAACTAATTATATGGAAAGCTCTTTTGATGATGTGACTCTATTATCTATGACTTGATGTCTGATTGTAGCAATAAAATAAATTACTTTCCACCCTAGGGATGGAAAAGCTATTTTCCATCCGGTTATCTACACAGGAAATTTCAATTTTCCGAATAGGAGATATGAAAAAGCTATACTTATAACACAATCCGTGCTTTGAGATGTGCATTAATAACGTCTACAAGTATGAACGTCAAGTCAACGTTGATCCGGGTAAGTTTTAATAAAATTCAAAATGGCGCACTATCGCGGAATGAAGACTGAGGAGTGTTTACGCTCCCGGCATATTTATGATTTAATCAAGCACCAGATGGCGCCGTGTCTGCTGAAGCCTAAATACCCATATTTGGCACCTACAAGCGTTAAGTGTCGATATAAGCTTAGTTAAGACATATTAAGATTTCTCATTAAGATTTTGAGTGAGATTTTTAATAAATTTGTCTTGCTTTTCTGCTAAACACAGCCGCTCGGTCCGTCCGGCTGCCGTCGACTTATTAGCGGCTAGCTGTCAACGTGTAATAGATAATACAATGACACACCGTCGATAACCATTGACATTTGGACAATGTCAAGTGCCGCTTGTGTGACAACGGCTCAGAGCATTTACTTCGTGTGTAAATGTGACATTACTTAAGGTTTTATGCCTTAGAAGCAAATCATTTTTATTATGGTCCGACGAAAAAGAAAGTTTAACTCAATTTAAATGAAAATATCCTCTCTATTAGCACGGTCTAGAGGTGATTACGCCCAGTGGTTCAAGCAGACAGCTAATGGTCGGGGCATAAAATTAAAATGCCATCTACATTTAGAAATATTTTTACGTGGAGGTGCCCACCGAAAAGGTTTTGTTCTGAGTGCAGACAATTCTACTGGCATTGTTTGTTCTTGCACCACTTTTTCGCCAGCCACTGCTTTTTCTGGAAATGTCAAATTCATAATGCAGTATCCGGTGAATACCTATCTACATTTTTAAACAACACTTAGGTAGTACGAGTGTGTGAATGTTTTGTTATACTGACAAAGTGCGAGAAAATAACGAGCTATATCAAAAATATGGATAGTATTTGTGCTAAAATGCTTGTAACTCTGTTAAGTATCAAAGTTTCATCAAATTGATACATTTGACACTTGATATCAATTTCAATGACGCGGACAGAATTTTATATCATCATTTTATCAAAGCTGAATAAAAGTGGTCCGTTAAAACATTCATCTTTTTTGTCAATTATTTTGGAATATTTAAAAACAACACTAGTAGTTAGGGAGGCGAGTTAGCTAAATGGCGTAATTCAACGGCTCCGTCGAGACCTATCAAAATCGAAAGATAAAATAATTTCGAAAAGAAAAGCTCGTATGGTAAAAACCATTTTAGCGGTGGGTTTGGCGTGTACGGTTTTTCAAAAATGTAAAAAAAAAAACAGTTACTTGGGCATTCTCGAGCGCGTCAGATATTCATACTACGTATGCCCCAAGTGCCTCTGATAACAACGGTATACTAATCTGCCGGTTTGCGTAGTGGGGGTAGGCATATAAAGTAGTCAAAAATGCAAAAAAAAAAACTCGAGCGCGTCAGATTTTTGGAAGGGGTGTTAAGTAGGCCCCAAGGAAGCTCCCTTAAAAAAAACTGTCGATTTTGGCGTGACCATAAGTTACGATGAATTTTTGAAAATGCAAAAAAAAATAGTTTTTTTGAAATACTCGAGCGCGTCAGATTTTCATAGGGGAGGTTCATCTCGGTATCCTGAAAGCATATTTTCTTAATCTGACAAAAATGTTGGTGGGTTCTCTTAATCTGAACGGAAAGGTTTTTTGGTTTCTTGTTTTTTCCTTTCTTCTTTCTTTTTAATAATTCTTCACTTCGTTTTGCTGACGGTACGTCCAAAAAACAATTTGAGGATCAACAGGCTATTGAATAATATACATACATGAAACCGTACATGTTAATAATACTTTTGTATACAGATACGCGTAACCTTTTCCAAGTCCACGAAAATTGTCGAGAAGTTTTAGAAAAAAAAAATTGAGATTAAATTAACATAATTTAATCATCGTTATTTCATATCATTTTTTTTAACACCCTCAGTTTTCAAGATATACTCAAAAAACCGGGAGTTTGAGTTTTTATGAAGCTTCAAGTCAAAAAGTTTTAACTTTGGACAAAAATGTAAAGAGACCTTTTTTGTGTAAAATAAAATTACCTTTTTTGTTTATTTAAATTTTTTTTTTGTAAAATGTATCGTTCGCGACTTATATGCCGCAACGCGTTTTTCGGAAGACGAAATGGCTCCTCCACACTCCTGGTCATGCGGAAACCGGCAGATTTTGTATTTTTAGTACGTTTTAGATTATATTCTTCAAAATGAAAATAATAAAAAACGCGCTCGAGAATGCCGGATTAACGTTTTTTTTTACAAGTTCGCGACCCTATAACTCGGCGGCGTCAAGGACTTCTCGTCAGATTAGTTAAATTTAGTCTTAAAACACTAAAATCTACCCCCAATATCTTAATCTGACGCGCTCGAGTATTACAGACTATCGATTTTTTTTTACTAATCTGATCGTCTATCCTAGGCGTGCGTCACTACATATAGAGCTAAATACTTTACAAGGTTGTTCTATTAGGTCCAAGGTATCTCTCATATCTTAAACTGCCACGCTCGAGTATTACCGAAAATTCCCCTATTCGCCTCCCTAACTATAGACTACCGGACTGATTGATATCAAGATAGAAACTTTTTAAAGAAAAACTTTGATTCGTAGCATGACTTTATTTTCATTAAATTTGCTTTTTAGCATTATAAGTGGCCGTATCTAAAGAAAGGCCGTTATTAAAACAAGCCGGGCCGATTTATTTTAATTAAGAAAGTAAACACAATGCTCGAAGCAAAACTCAGTTCACTCATTGCGAATTCAATGTGACTTTGGTATCTAATTTATCTCTATTGTTACGTTTTAATTCGCTGTTAGCGTCGAAACATTTAGAACTTAGAAAATCTTGCAGAAAGTAACTATTGTATGAAATACGAATTACTTATCTCTTGAGTTTGTCTTTATTTACTTGGCTGAAATGAAAGTGATTTAAAAGCCGCTCTACTAAAAATTCCTTGTGTAGTGAGCACCGTTTGATGTTGCGTCTACGAAAGACTTAAATGATTTATTGATTGTGTAATTTCCTTTTCAGCTGACGGGTTTAAAGAATCTTTATTTCCATTAAGATATTACATGTCACTTACATGGAAACTTAAAACTAAGAGTCGCAGCTACCATAAATTGGTAGGAATCCGTTAGTTTGAGCCATTGCAATAAATGTATACAATTTAAGTAGGTAATGTTATTAGTCATAGTTATTGCAAAAAAAGTAGGTATATTATTGAGTATCTCTCAATAAGTTATAATAAAAAATGTTCTTTAACAAAATGTGCCAATTTTTTTCGAGCGATTCACATTTTTTTATATTGGTGGGTAGACGGTTGTAAAATTGATGGCTGTTATGTTTGATTCATAATTAGTGTAGGTAGTTTATTTGCCCCATTTTTCTGTAAAAAGCAGGCTTTCTGAGATTAGCAAATCCATGAAATAGAAGGTTCTGCAAGCGTTGACACACATGATTTTGGTTGCGTTTTCTATATTCCAACTATGGTTGGATGACCAATAAAAATATTTTTTGTTTTAATAATTAAATAGGAAAGGATTGATTAACCAAAGCAATGGTTCTTAATCGTGGTCTATAATTGCTTTTAAAACAACTGAGGGTCGAATTAACCTTATTTGAGCTTCTAACGTGGACTTTTCTTTCCCTTCTTTAGTGTTCAGGATTTAGAAAAAATATTTTATTCTTGGTAAAAATACTAAGAAAGACAAAAAATACAATTTCGACAAAACTTGATACCTGCGAAACTATGTTACCTTCATCCAGAATATTCTCCGAAAATCACAACCGTCGCTATCGAGGTATCGCGTTCGCTTGCCAAAATAAAGGAATACCCTAGAAATTCGCTTCATCATCATCATCATTATCAGCCAAAATACGTCCACTGCTGAACATAGGCCTCCCCCACGGATTTCCACAGCGACCGATTACTAGCGGTCTGCATCCAGTTTGATCCTGCAATCTTTATTAGGTCGTCTGTCCATCTTGTTGGTGGACGTCCTACGCTGCGTCTTTGGTCGAAGGGTCTCCAATCTAGAACTTTCCTGCCCCAACGGCCATCAGTTCTTCGCGCTATGTGCCCTGCCCATTGCCACTTGAGCTTACTGATTCTCAAGGCTATGTCCGTTACCTTAGTTCTTCTACGTATCTCCTCATTTCTGATTCGATCATGTATTATGTAATTCGTAATAAAAGCTGGCTTAAAGCTCACCTTTAAAGGGTCACTAACTAGTCCTGAGTATATAATTTATACTTACCTCGTCATTATTTTTATTTTTAACCGACTTCAAAAAAGGAGGAGGTTATCAATTCGACTGTATGTTTTTTTTTTTTGTATGTTTGTTACCTCATATCTCAGTCGTTTATCGACCGAATCGAAATTTTTTTTCGCCTACTTAGAGGGTGTACCTTCTAGTTGGTCCCATTTTTTCCATTTTGGGATCTGATGATGGGATCTTGGTGTAATCGAAGGAAACCCTCAAATTTAAAGGCACGTATAGTGTTTCTTTACTAGAATCTTAATGTTGACGTGTTGTTACGTCTGATAGTCAACATCTTGTGGGGCTGAGCTGATGGTGGAACTCCTTAACGCTTAGGAGTTCAGTAATTATAATGACGGAACTTATGATAGGTAATTTGTAGCTTCTAAAAAATAGAATCATAAGGTGCAACTCCCCCCTCTTATGTAATCACTAAAAATGAAGAAATAAAATAAACTTAAAAAAAAAGTAAAAACCGACTTCAAAACTAAAACACACTAAAAAGTCTTAAATAAACTCTTCACCATTGAAAGGAAAGGAATCCGTTTTAGGCAAACAATTGCTTTTTGGAGTCGGTGCCATCACTTTGACCATCAAGCATCAACTATCACAGCACCGACTCCAAAAAGAAATTGTTTGCCTAAAACTGATTCCTTTCCTTTCAATGGTGAAGAGTTTATTTAAGACTTTTTAGTGTGTTTTAGTTTTGAAGACGGTTTTTACTTTTTTTAAGAAAAAGAGACTATAGAACACAATTCAAAATGTTCACGATAAACAATTCAAAATGTGATTGTAGCCCGTTTCACAATATCTTAATGAGTTATACGAGTACGATATCGATCGAGTACGAGGTCGATCAATACATATTTGAATTATCTTGTCGTTAAGTGCTTCATTGTTGATTGTGAAACAGGCCCATAATCTATAAACTTAGTGAAAACAGGTTGTTAAAGAAATATAGAAAACTGTGCTGTATCTGGGCGAATAAATCCACAGGGGACCACAGTAGGATATTTACGAATATTATACTAAAGGTACAGCAGGCGTAACATTCGATTAAGGGAAATGTCTGCCCATAAAACTTTATTAGATTATATTTGTACAAAGTTGGCTATGTTTGCCATTCATGGGACGAATTTTGAAAGAACTGTCATTTTTAGTAATAAATTATGTATGTTGTGAAACAGTTTTTTTGGAATAAAACACTATACACACTGGTCGACTGACGGGTGGAGTCTACCCGTGACCAGGAACGCTGTTAAGTGTTCGAAACGTGGGGATTAAATTATATAAATATTCGCAAAAAGTATCCGTAAAATAGTGTTATATTCCATGAGTAATATTCGTGTTAAGTAATAAAGTTTTTAGTGAGTGTTATGTGAGATACTTTTTATGATTTTATAACTTTCTTCTTCAAAACCTACATGTAAGCACATAAAGACGCCTTTTGACGCCGAAAATTGTATTAAGCTCATCGCATAACACATACAGTCTGCAAGTACAGTAGAATCCCGATTATCCGGACATCGATTATCCGAACATCCGATTATCCGGACTCATTCGTCTCGGCTCTAATTATTAATTTAAAAATGTTTTGACGGCGGCGCAACGAGCATGTTACGACAAGTTTACTCCCGCCGTAACTTTAAAATGTTTATACAGAAAGCAGCTACTGCGTCGTCTTTTATCAGGAGACGACAGTGAAATAGAAACGTTGTTAAAGTTTTTTAAAGAAATTACATAATTTAAAAGATTGTGGTTATATGCTGGTAGAAGCGTGGAATTCTGTGGAATTGCAAACATTAAAAAGGGCATGCAATAAATTATCAAAATGAACTCTGTGTGATTCTTCAATTAAACCGCACGAGGATTTTAAAGATATAACCGAAGCAATGAAAATTCTTAGCATTGGTGAAGGGTGCGATGAAGAGAATATTATGGAGTGGCTGAACTGCGATAGTGAAGATCCTGGTTTCCAAATATTTAACTGATGCAGAAATCGTTGAGGATTTAAACAGTAACGTGAGAGAAGATGAAGAAGAGATCTCACGCAGAAGCTTTTGAAGCTCTAGATGTTGCTTTTAAGTGGTTTAAAATACAGGACGAATTGGATTCCATACAGTTGTTACAACTGAAGCAAAACTGAAAAGATGTGATTTATTACGTCAAAATTCTATAACAAGTTATTTCCAACCAAAATTTTAAATTATTATGTAATACATTATCTATTGTGATAGCTCGTGTTTAGTATAGCGTATTATCTAAGTTAAACCCATTACGTAATAAAAAAATATTAAAACTTAAATATTATTTGATTTGCTTTGAAATCGGTTATCCGGATTTTTGATTATACGGAATACCCCTGGTTTTAATTGATCCGGATAATCAGGATTCTACTGTATATAAAAAAATGACAATAATTTGAACGTAGGTAGAAGCTAAAGGAAATTTTCAAACGGTATTTAAGTACTAAACAGATCGGATTAAATCGAACCATTTCCGAATAATCTCCCATTTTGCGGAATATTTGAATATTCAAATGGCCGACATTATTAAATTCCGCGGATCCCATTTACTTATCGTTTTCGCAATCCTTTTTTATTATTTTTGTCCCTCCGCCATGACAAAAACAATTAGGGAATGCCAATCTAAATATTAATAAACGATTGATTCATTGGTCGGCTACGTTTTCGCGCTTTTACTCATCTACCGATCACATTGACCTGCTTTATCAACGCTTTTGATCTTAGTTATCATCATCATTATCAGCCAAGGACGTCCACTGCTGAACATAGGCATCCACCACGGCTTTTGTCAGCGACCGATCACAAGCAGTATGCATCCAGTGTATTCCTGCGATCTTTACAAGGTCGTCTGTCCATCTTGTCGGTGGACGTCCTACACTGCGTCTTTGATAACTTTTCTGCCCCAACGGCCATAAGTTCGTCGCGCTATGAGCCCTGTCCATTGCCACTTGAACAACAAATCATTTTATATATCAAGCAGCAGACACTTTTGTAGCTAGGAAAGGAACTTTATCTTAATAGTCAAAGTATCAAAAAATTAAAAATCCGGCTAATTGCTAGTCCGACTCGCCCACTGAGGGTTTCGTGCCAATTTTAACTGAATTAGGGATCCTCTTACTTCCGCGAAGCTAAAATACCACAATATTTTGTTGACAGCAAATATAACATTGTTTTTCATAGTGTTTGTATGAAAAACAAAGTTATGTTTGCGGTTTTGAAAATGTGCTATATCTCAAAAACTACTAGTTCGATCCCTTCCGAACCAATTTTCTTTGTAAGTATTTGTTAAGATCTACATTGTATATTTTTTCAAAATTAACACTCGCTTAGTTTAGAAGTCATTTTAAAAGATCTAACTTTAGACTTTCCACACGAATAGGTTTAACTAAAAAATATTTTTTTGGCTTTAGTTTCATGTATGGAAGCCCCCTTAAATATCATTATATTTTTATTTTTTGTATTAGAATCGTAAAGTGGTTAACAGGATACATCTTCTTACCAAATTTCAACAGTGTATTGCTTATAGTTATAGAATAAAATGGCTGTGACATACGGACGGACAGACAGCTTGACAAAACTATAAGGGTTCCGTTTTTTGCCATTCGGCTACGGAACCCTAAAAATCTGGTTGGTTCCTAGCTCTAAGGCATAGCTAGCATAAGCATTAGCAATTGCTATCCAAAGCGGCAACGCAGCCAATATCATCGTCTCCTGCCACATGGAAACCATAACCTATCTAGGTATTTTTTTTTGGTCATGTTTGTATAAGTTTTTCTTAGATTTCGTTCTAATTAAAATTACTTAAATGAACATTTGCACAATACATTTCAAATTCGTCACCTTCTGAATAGTCCCTCACTTAACTTTTTTTCCTCCACCATTGATATTTAGTGCGCCTTCACATTAGATTCACGACAGCAACGCGACAGCAGCACTGTCGATCTAATGTGAACATTTATGTATGAAATTATCAGCAGCGCGGCAGTCGCGCGACCGTCGCTGCTAAAGTCGCAAGTGTGAAGGCGCTCTTAAAGAGTATACTCGCATGTCAAAAGCATTTCATGCCTTAACCTCTAAGGGATACAAAACTTTTGCTGTTCTGAATTTTTAGTCTGCCCACGCCAACATGATACAAATTTAATAAAGTATCATGTGTACAATACTCTGCAAAGTCACGTTCAGCGTAAGCCTTTGAGATTTCAAAGTTATTGTTTAAATAAGCCAGACTCGTTCACAACTATCATGCTAAATTATCTTGCAGGTTTAAGTATAAAGCCGCAAAATAACAGAGTAAAATAAATATTTATTACAATAAATATTTATTTATCTCTGTTATATTTCTGGCGATACTCTGTATTACTGGAAGATAATGCGGAGATTAATCGAATGCGTTGGTAGAATTATTTATTAAAGTGATGCCAATTGGTAAGGTTCAATGTCAGATTTCTATTTTTATTAAATAATCCAAAATTAGAAATTAATACAAACCGCAGGAGGCCGATTCTTTTCGTGTGGTAATTTGATTGTGATTTAACCGTTTTTACCTAAAAATCCAGTAAAATATCTACACGTAAAAAAAAAATCGCACAAACAAAATCTAAACACATAGAAATCGAGACCCTGAAATTAAAAACTATTTTTTCTTCGACAAATAAAATTCGATCTGTGAACTTTTTTGGTACACGCACGAGAATTTACCCCCAATCCGTCATAATTAAAGTCATGGTTACTTTACCATGTTATTTCAATGCCATTGAAGTAGAATGGTACCAACTTTCGAATCGATATTTCGAATCGCGACTGCATCGCTGCTTAATTGGTTCATCCGTTTAGGGGCTAAGATACCACAGACAGACACGTCAAACAAATAACACCCTGCTCTTTTAAATTCATCGGGGATTAAAAATAGTCAAAATCTTTTGTCTTCAAGATTGAGCTGGATAAAATAGGAATGACAAACTTAAATTTAATAAATTTGCAAAGTTTTTCGTTTCGATAAATAATGAATTCAGATAGGGTTAATCATCAATTTATCTATTGCTTAACAGTGAGTATGCCACGATCATGTAGCAAAGTGCTACGCCGTAGCAGCGAAACTACGATTATTCGTTGTGTACCTACATGTAATTTGTTTCTTAAACGTTTATTAGTTTACTGAGAAATACTGGCATTTGTAACGATTTCGAGTATTTTTCGAGCGCCACCTGGTGTTTTACAGGGAACTATGTCGAGACTTCCAACACAGGTCAAAGTAATTACGTATACTCTGTAAAATCATCGATTATAATTTTTGCTCTAATTACAGACCACACGCTGTAAAATATGCTTGATTCGTTTTCTAGACATGGTAGATTGTAATTAATATTGATTCAGCGAAAATAAGTGTTTGTTGTGAGCAAATCCAATAGATATTTGCAACCAAAGGGAATGCCTAATAAGTTTGTTTGCATTAAACTCAGTTCATTTTCTCGGTACTATTTAACGAGAACATAAATCTAATTGATAATTAAACGAATTGCTTTACCTCTGCAACAAGTTTTGTTTCACAGAAAACAGTCGGAGTCTCTGAGGCGTGTGATGATGGAGTGAAACAAACCTAGATTAAATGCTGAATCACCCAAGTTTCTGTGAGATAGATAGAATTGTCTTGAATCAAACTCCATCAATGAGGTGAAAATCACATTTTAATTACTTTTTATCATTAATTTCTCGAGATTAACAGTGCTAATCAAGTAAAAGTTATATCATTAGAAACGTACAGTCAAGGTCGCTGGCCCCTGGCACCCTACCACTTTTTATCGAATTTGACAAAAAAACACTTTGACTAACGTCACAAAAACGGCCGTGGCTGCGTGACAAAAGATGACGATAGGGTTCAAGCGATTTGAGCTTAATGTGGTCAGGCACTAGAGACTCCGACTGTACGTATTGTGAGCAAAAAAAGTATAGATTTATATCCTGGAATAGAACCATTGTCTTGTGATATCAAAGTGATTTATAGAAAACTAGCGGTCCCCCGCGACTTCGTCCGCGCGTTTTGAGTATGCCCCCTCCCCTTCCGTCGCAGCGTGATGTTTTATACCCTAAAGCCTTTCTCGATAAATAAGCTATCCAAAACAGAAATATTTTTTCAAATCGGTCCAGCAGTTCCTGAGAGAAGCGCGTTCAAACAAACAAACTCTTCAGCTTTATAATATTATTAGCGTACGCGCACGTCGTACTTTAGCTGCGAACATTATTTTGGTGCGGAGTTATGTTAAAACTGTGACGTAAAACTGTTAAAAGGGTAACTTTGTTCTGAATTAAATGCTCGTGATGATGAATGTATTTATTTTGATAAGAATAAATACGTGTGTGTATAATACACCTCTAAAAATAATGCATTATTTTTTTACAAATTTATTAACATAAAATAGGTTGTAGTAAGTCAACCATAAAAGATAGACATATTCTGTGCCGAACTTTATAATAGAACTCTTAATGCTGAACAATCCTGTCATACATGATTTTTGTGTAACTTAAGCGGTTTTCGCAGCGTACGCAGCGGAAGCTCTCAAAAGGAATATCTTTCTCCCGTTTTCGCAACATTTTTCATTGCTGCTGTGGTCTTATGCGTTGTATCTTTATATTATATAGCCTAAAGCCTTCCTCGATAAATGTACTATCCAACGTAAAAATATGTTTTCAAATCGGGCCCGTAGTTTCTGAGATAAGCGCGTTCAAACAAACAAACAAACAAACAAACAAACTCTTCAGCTTTATAATATTAGTATAGATTAGTATAGATTTGGTAACCATCGTGGACGTTTGAAAGCAATTTTTCTACATAATTGCAAAGTTCACTCGACAAAAACGAAATGCGAAAATTTCAAACCGCACAGCCACTTTGATGTTAGTGTGAGAATTAGTGGAGTTTCTATGTATTTTGCAAAACCGCTATTCCGTAGTCTAGACAGCAGTTGGCAACATTTAGCATAAACAGTTTCATGTAATTATTTGCGCTGCATAGTGCACAAGATTAGATTAAAGAGAACATGTATTTGTGCAAACCACTTGCAAGATTTAACTAGTTAGGATTTGTAAGCTTAGGTGTAATTAGACGCATCGAAATAAAGTGAGGATTGCAATCTAACTGATTTTATTGGTATAGAAATGGGTAGGAAATTAAAAAAAAACAACAAATTTTGATTTTCTATGTACCTATACGTCATAATCGTTGTCTTGTACTTCGTAACGCAAGGAAGAAAATTCCTTACTTCCAAACCAGATAGTTGGTATGTTATCTGGCGTATGTATTGTTTACCTTTTTACGAAGGGATATTTATATGAACGAAAAATATGTTCCTTACATACAAGGCATAAACTTTTGTATTCCATGCAAAAAAAAAATATTTACATAGTGCAAGTGCGAGCTAAATATTGAACAATTATTTTATAAAAATCACGGGTACCTATCAATTAAATATTTTTTTAAATTATTATTAGAGACTGTTAGGGCTTTTAAGGGTGGAGTTTATCTATGTCAGATAAGACTTATCCGTCTGAATAAGCATAAAACTACCGATTTTAAAATGCCATTTAGATAACTGATTCATAACAAATAGGTGACTAAGGAATATTCGTCGAGTATAATTAACATCGCGTTTGAAAACGTCACGTAATTGTCAGCAATCATTCATGTAAATGTCATTTTAAAATCGGTAGTTTTATACTTATTCAATTGGATAAGTCTTATTCGACGTTGGTTAAACTGACCTTTAGGCGTATTGTATTTTACTCGACGAAGATTCCTTATCTGACGTTAGTAAAATAAGGGCTAAATAAAATTGAGTAAAATTGAGTGTAGCTAAGTATAACTACTTAATGCCAAAATTTAAAGTGCCTGTATTATTCATTCAAATCGATAATAGGAAGGAAACAGCACTGTATCTATTGTTGTGCCTATTAAATATTTATGCTACGGGAGAGAAATAATGTTGCTGCTTGAAATATCTTTGTGTTTGATAGAGTCGATATCAGAATACGAAAACATTTCCTTGTCAATGTCTATTGTATCATTAATGAAAATTGATGTCAGTTTCTTATTTCATCTCTCAGTGTCGCTTATTCCTACCTGAGGTTAATATAATAAACGTATTTTTTTATAATTTAAATATTATTATTTAAATCAGTAATGGGCTCTTAACGTAATTTATGATTAAGGTTAAACAAAATAAATAAGAGTCCATCAAAGATATTATGAATCATAATGCCATATTCATAGAAGTAATTTTGTTTTGCTTAATTATTTGAAAATGTGTATTTATTACTAATTATGGTATTTTTATATAACTACTAGCGGACCCAGCGAACTTTGCTTCGCCCCTAGCACCGTCCCGCCCTGGCCCCGTCTTGCCCAGCCTCGTAATTTTAAAAGTTAAAAGAAAAACACCTTAATTGATCAGTTATCAAGCGGGATAAAAATGATCAAATTACTTAAATGGCAATAAAAATTTAGGTTTGTATGTATATTTTAATACCACATTATATTAAAATAAAATCAAAAAAATTCTTTTTAAGGGTGAACAACCCTTAAATATCACTTAGGGGTATGAAAAATAAATAGTAGCCGATTCTCAGACCTACTGAATACGCATATAAAATTTGGTAAGAATCGGTAAAGCCGTTTCGGACGAGTACGGGAACAAACATTGTAACACGAGAATTTTATAAATAAGATGGTCGGAAAGATATATCCACATAAAGGTAGACCAATTAAGTGAAAAACTTTGCGTGGGTGCTTAATGAGAAAAATTCCGGTCTCCTCGGATTGTTGTCAAAGTATTCCAAGTCGTTATCTAGGTGCTCCTTGATAACTTATCCCGCTTAGTTTTTAAGACTGACACTGAAAGTATTATGAGAATACCAGCGGTCTCGAGCAGCCTAGGATTAGCTATTTCATTTTTATTTAAGATTGATTCATTCAAACGTTTTATTTTCGTACTCCATTAACATAGTTTGTAACGTGATGTTTAAAAAACACATAAACAAACAATTTTACATTAATTACGTGACGATTTACAAACGTGTGAAAAACGGTCCTCAAATTGACACTGGTGAAGGAAGAATAGGTTCAGAAGCGTATTTACAAGGTCTGAGACTAGTTTTTAAGATATTTTGAATGTCATTGGTTTTATGGTTGTTGCTGCGACTAATACAGCAAGTGATGTATAATAGAAGCAAAAACATTAATCAATTATTCTACATAATAAACGTAGTTACTTTAATCGGTCATAGTGCTCTAAAATACTTTAAATCAGAGACATAACTATCCCAAGTTATCCCTAATCAATGTGTATTAAAATCGCTAACTCGTTGTAGTTAATGACAATATCAAGTAAATCAGTTTATGTCTGGACACATTTGTTTGCAATACATTGTTGGTTTTATTTATTTTGTTAGAAATGAGTACTATTTTTTTTTTTTAATTAGCTAAAACCTACTTACTTAAAGGGCCTATGTTTCAATTTTTTGCTCCAATTAGAGGCCACACCCTGTAAAAGTAGCAAAAAAAAACTTACATTGAATTGATATTCATTTATGTGCTCTCGCCAAGTTATTCATAACTTAGATGCCCGAGGTATTTTCGATATTGATGCTAAATACAAAACAAACAATGTAGCGATAGGCATAATCACTTTCAATGAAAACCTATTATTGTTAGCTATTCAAGTGTGAGATTACAAATTATTTCAAAGGGTGATTGTGAACTGGGATCTGTTGAAGATAAACGTTGTAAGGTAAGTACTAAAACAGTCTTCATTTATTTTATTACTACTAGTTAAACCACACAATGCTATGAGAAAACACTATGATTAAGTTACGCAAAAAAAAATACTTTTTAATTTGATTGTACGTTAGAGAAAATATTTCTAATTGACTCGTGTAATTATTGACTGAATTTGTACTCGAGATGTGGCAAGAAAATAGTCTCGTATTATATCGTATAAGATTTCATGAGATATGGTACAACACGTCCTTTCTTGACCAACATAATTATCTTCGTTCTTTGTAACTTCTGTGAATTTTGTTAACTTGAACAATGTGCTAATTTGTCAGAAGTTTATTAAACTGCTGACTATCCCTCGGATGTATAACATTTTTAGTTGGTGTCGCACTAACAAATCACTACAGATTCCTGGTAACAATTCACGTTTCATGTACACGTACAATTTACTGGCGAAACTTATTTATCACGACCATAAATATTTTGAATAGGTACTGTGATACGCGAACTGGAGAATTATGTCTTATTAAGTGAGAAGATAATTATCTGATTGCCTAAGTTACATTTGCCCCACTCGATAAACTTCATTATAACAGAGGAGAGAGTTCCGAACTCACGCCACGTAAAATTTTACTTACTACAGAGCTTTCATACATTTAAGTTTCTCAATCTGTGTTCAGACTCAAATTATCTTTCTAATGGTAAATTCTAAAAAATCAATATCTTCATATTATTTGAGTATATCATTTGAGAGCCGTTGGTTAGCATTGGTTTGGAATTTGATGGTTTTAGACTGTCTCCGTGTTTTAAAAATATTTATCGACTAACAATGATGGAAACCCTCAAGTCAAGTCAAGATCACTTTCGACTTTATAATTTTCTCTTTACCAAAACATAGAAGTTGTTTAATGCTAAAAGGATTTTTCTACCTAAAGAGGAGAACCAATGTAATTATTGTTTTTTGATGTCATGTAACATGCGGACTTTATACGCACAAAAATCATGTTTGAAAAAGAATATTTAGCAAGTCTTTAGAAACACATTTTCGTCGTACGTTTACGCTAAATTGAATTGTGAGAGTCTGTAAGAGCCTATGAGGAGAAACGTTGAGTTAATGCTAATGTAACGAGATATCAGAGATCGTTGACGTGTCATGTTTGTCTCTGGACTATGTGTATGATCTATCATTATCTGTGGAACTATTGTCTTCACACTATTTTTGATTGATATAACGCAACGAAATTTAATAACAAAACAAAATTAAACAAAAAACTCTAACACATTTTCTTGCCGAATAAATAAGTGTGTATGTTATGAACTAAACAATATATTCTACTCTTAAAACAAAAACTTACCTGTATGAAATTCAATAAAGACAGAACGTAATAAAATATTATGAACTCTCATAAATAAATTGTTTTTGTCTTTTGTCAATAAGATAATAGTGGCTCATCGTATGATAAATTTGTGATTTGGCAGACGATTAAGTTACTGCTTTCATTTATGTATGATATGATCAGCAGTGCGGTTGTCGCGCTGCTAAAGTCGCCTAAAGGTTGAAGCAAAAATACCCACTCGGCACGGGAACAGCACCAACCAGGCGTCTATCATACAAGTACGAGATGTAAAGTGAACAGCAAAGCCTCGGATGGGATCGGCACCGGATAGCGAACGCCTCGCCTCGGATCGTGTTTGCTACAACTTATGACTGTTCTTCTTGCCCGTTTGTCAGGGTGGACGGATAGTCGTCAACCAGCGGGCTACGCGCCGTAAGCGCGTTATAACGCTTGAGCCGCTCGCTGGTCGAGAGTGGGTCCCGAGTTGGTCTCGATCCGAGGTGGTGACGTTACGAAGTTGATAGATGTGCGTTATATGGAGTATTCATGGAATACTCCATATATGGAGTTTCATACAAATAATACTGTACGCCTCGAGTTGATACGTTGCTGTCACCGTGAAGGGTGTATAGACGTGCTACAACCTTAAATGTAAAAGCGCTCTAATATTTGTTTTAACGCTTTGGCTACATCATCCAACACAACAAATTGTTATACTTTGGAATAAATTATTTGGGTAATTTTTGTGTTCAAGAAATGCTTCTATAGAGTGCGGTCACTGGTGTGTATAATCTGCTTATTGTTTGCCACAATATTACCTCTGATTATATTAGTGGCGACTGGCGGCTATTGCACAGTTCCTAACAGCATATCAATTTACTTGTAATTACTTAATTTCCACAAACGGTTTTCACCTTAAAGCCAAATGTAATAGAGGTCAAGTTCTTTTGACATAATTTGTCGTTTTGTGGTAAGTTGTTGTGCTACTACGTGTACTAACAGTGCAAAGTGCGTAGGGTTGACATTACCTCCGATGCGAGTCCTCGATGATAAGGATGTCTGCTTGAATACAATTTATGAAAAAAGTTAAGTAAAGTTAGCCTGTAATGTTCCACTGCTAGGCAAAGGCCTTACCGAAGCTATGGGGTAGTTTGAGCCATTTAAGCCACGCAGGCTCAGTGCGGATTGGCGGAGGGATGTTATATAAGACAAGCGACAAAACTGCTAAAAGATTTTATCAAGCCTACCATAAGGTGCTCGCAGCGCAGTGGAAGCAGTTTGCTTTGGTAGTGATACCGATGTTAAGCAACATACGGCGCGGTTGTGTTTGAATGGGTGACCATTCCAGCCATATTAGTGGCATATATAGCAATATCCGTGCTTCTGAAGGCACTTTAAGCCGTTGGTCCCGGCTAATGTCGGTCGATATTATTCATTAAGCCTAGTCGGAGGCCTTATGGGCTTGGATTTATGAAAACTTGTATAAAGCATTAGGAAATAAGGACCCGAAAACTCATTAGGTACTATCAAGGGCACCACCGCCTTGACCAGTTAAGGAGCCAAAGTAGCTTGCACTTTGTATTTTGTTTGAAGTGACGCCCACTTTTGTGTCTTACCTATAAAAGCGATTATTCTTTTCTAAATGTAGTAAGGTGGCGGAGTGCCTTCGACCGTAACGACATCAAAAGATACCAAATCCGTCATGTGCACACGAGCATGATACGTTTATCTGCTTATGTATTTAATGCAAGCTTAAATTCCTTCTTCCCTACAAAGAAACAGTAAGTACGGCTCAAACGTGGAAAGTAGCTTAAAGAAATAGAACCCTTTTAATAGGCACTTACTTTTTGTATAATTTATTTGTTGGAGCCATCTGCGTTTGTATGTGCGACGTAAATAATGGCAGGTGTATGTTCCTCTTTATTGAACTGTGTAGGCATAACTTGACTCTTAATTATTACATGACAAAGCAATACAATGTTAAAAACAACAAAAATATCGAGCACTAGTAAGACAAAAAATATTCAGTGTCTTCGCCGTAGAATAAAAACAGTGCGAGTCGGACTCGCGCACTGAGGGTTCCGTGCCAACTTTTACTGAATTCGGGGAATCCACTTACTGCTACTTAGTAAAATACCACAATATTTTGTTGACTGCAAATATAACTTTGATTTTCATAGTGTTTGTATGAAGTACAAAGTTATGTTTGCGGTTGTTGAAAACATGCTATATCTCAAAAACTACTCGTTCGATCTTGTCTAAACCAATTTTCATTGAAAGTATTTGTTACGATCTATATTACATATATTTTTTTTTGTTTTCGAACTTAGATGGGGCCCATTTTTCCACTTTGGAAGCGTATAGCTATGAAACGTTAGACTTTAAAAGAAAATGGTTTTAGAAACCTCAATATCATTTTAAAAGACCTATCCATAAACACCCCACACGTATAGGCTTGTTTTGTCTGACTCCTTATTTGTCTGCGCTGAACCCAATTGAATCACCAGTAAAATTGTTGGCCGCCTCTGACATCCGTAACAATTTGTGCATGTAACAGACACGCTTATCATTTTAATTCGCTGAAAATTCAACTTTTGAAATCTCAGCGTGACGTTTAAAAACTCAACTTGTTATTGAAAATTTGAACGAGCGCATTTAATGAAGAGTCGCCGTCATTTCAGCTGGAAAAGCCTGAAAATGTAATATCGTGTCCGCGATCAACTATCGTTAACTTCATTTTGCTGTGGAGTTGAGATTTTTGTCTTTTATTCTCGCATTTTGTAAATAAAAATGGTATGTGTACAGTTTCTGTACCGAAAGAGGCTGGTTAAAAAGAGGTTTTTCACTTTATGACTGACTTTTTCTCTGCACCAGCTCACATTGCTCAAAGCAGTGGTAGCATCTTTATTGGGATATGTATAGTGACGCCAGTGGGTCTAGTAGATAGCAATAATAATATGTATGACATACGATCCACTTATGAATTGCTAGTAACTCTTATTTTCATAGCTCTTAAACGATAATCGATATGACGCTAATTATGAAGAAAAGATGCATGAATTAACAGAAAGAAATAAGCTTAAAACAGCTTTTGTCACTTAAATAGTAATAAGTTTATGTGCTTTTAAAACATACTAATATGTGCTCTTGGTAGTATCTGGTATCTAGTAAAGTTCGTTTATCTTTGTTAGTCGAATATTGTTAACAATCATTTTAATACTTATAAAATAATATCAGTGAATTAAATTCCTTACCAATTTGGTTTAAAAAGACGTTAGGGTTTGACAAATTATCTTTGTAAGTTTTGAACTTTATGTTTATGTTATTTTAAAATTAAGCATTTCGTTAAATAGGAATGTAAAGATTGTTTACAATTTTCGACAAGCAAAGGAAAACAGACTTTATTTAAAATAGGCATTATGTTATAATTCAGCTAACAATTAATGATGTTCACGTATTTAGTGCAATAATTTTGCAGGTAATACAATACCGCATGACTAAAATGGACTTGCATGAAAATGATCTGTTTGTTACTGATAAATATCCAAATTAATTCAGTTTTGCGGTGTAGAGATTCATTAATCAGTATAATTAACATTGATGTGGCTAATTTAAGAGTAAAATCAATACCTAACAAAGTATGTACATGCTATAATTTAACAGGAAATGCAGGGCCATTGCGTACCTTGGTATAGGAAAATTGTACACCAAAAATTTTGAAATGCAATACGATCTAGAACACGATTCGCATAAGATAGTACCTACCTTTTGTTTGGTGGAGTTAGTTCTATTATTGTTTTTCTTTCAGACAGTACGCGATACGATTTTAGCAATTTTGGCGATCACCGTATAAATTTTTAATAACCCTATAGCAAATCCTTTTGTTATAATATCGATAATAACAATTTCTATTCGTAGGTACTCAGAGATTGCAGTAATTGGAATTTGAATTAGTAGTTGTACTGCTGTATCTATAAACGCAGCAATACGTAGAAATACGGTATCTGGGCCCCTATTTTTGAATCACTCGCTGTGATATGGTGTGTGATTTTCAAAAATCCACAAAAATCACGCGAAATATATCCCTTCTGTGTGGATTTTAACTGATTGTAGGTTCGAATCATCATCTAAAAATGTGTACTTTGAAGAGTGAAGTTAAAGGTATGCAATAAAGTGTTTAATACGAAGTTCGAAAATTTATATCTTCGATCTGCGGTGAATTGGATTGAAAAGGTCGTAATCCGATTGAGTCGTAGTTCTATGATTCCAGATTTATAAAATTACATCCATGTTCCATTATACGTATATCAGGTACTTTCTTATTTTTAATCTCGGCTCTCGTAGCAAATATTTGGCGAGATGTACAATCAGGTGACATGGGTAAAAGATGTGAGTTAATGGATCCCTACGTCGTGAGCTCAAAGCGGCAAATCGTAAAGTAAAACAATTTCATATCCAGCGTATCGCGTCGCAGATTTACAGACTACTCATAGATATAGATACTGCACAAATTGCAATTAATTGAATTTTGATAGGTTGAGTAAAAAAAAGTGTTTCTCGTTGTCTCGCCGAAAGATCATCACCATAACAGATATGACTTAATATGTCATTTCCTTATATTGCCTTTCCACGCGAGACTTGCACCATTACTACTAATAAAGGACCTTTTATTTTTGGTTATATATTATATATTATTTATTATAACGAGTCTTAAAAGGAACTTGTACTATGATTTAAACTGTTCATGTTCATTATCATCAAAAATAAAAAAATAAACAATGTTCAGCTGGAAAAAGTTTGGTAGTGATATAAAATGTTTTTTTTACCTAGCTGTATGCACAGTCTACTATATATTTTCTATGCTGTCAGCATAAGCATATACCTGTAATGTCCTCGAGCCATGTCACGTCAACACATGTCTCCGTCGTTCCCCTATTTCGCCCGTCATGTATTTTAAAACAGCTGATTTATGGTAAACGTATTCAAGGCAATTAACTGGAAGCTAATTTCCATTAGTCGTCTCTGTTGTTCTTAGTGCGGCCCACTCAATTAGTCGCAACACGTACTATTACTTCTGTAATTAAAATGAGGAAACAGCGCCAATATGGGAAAACAATTACTTAACGTTGGGAATAATTACTTAACTTTCTGCGGGCATTCCTTTATTTGTCCGACAAGAAAAAGACGGTAATAATGTTACGGTTCAGGAGTTATTCTGCGCGGGACGATTGTATGGCACCAAGACAAGTGATGCGAAGCCATTATTGGAGTAACTTCACTTTTCACGCCAAGTCTTTTGACAAGAGTTCAGATTATGGTGGAAATGTAAAGGTTGTAACTTATTGATATTTGCACTTATCGGTCTTTGATTTTCCGGGTACTGAATAGAATATGACAGAAATCCAAGACTATTTACTGTATCAATTCATATGTTTGCTACAAAAAAACAATTCAGGACTAAATTGTATACCATGTGTAATGTTAAAAGCTCAAAACCTCAGAGAACCCAAATGATTTCTAATGCTATTGACCTAATTCTGAAAGAAAAGAAAAAAAGGTTTTATGGGGTGTTTTAGTTTTACTGGCACTTCTGAGTATTTCTTGCTCTGCGAACCACGCTCTTAATAAAATCCACTGCTTGTTTATTAGGTTATTCGGCGGGTTTGCGCATATAATGGTCTGTCTTATTAATGAATATACAGGACAACATTTCATTGATAAAAAAAAAAAAACTATATTAAAAGTGGCTACATTGATTCTGCTCGTTATTCCAATCAAACTATTTTCGAGGTTTGCGCTTTTAATGTTACACGATATATAATACAGATAATAATGGCCTTATATATCTTCACGTTAAAATTCAACACTCTCAATAGTGATAAATATAAATAAGACCCCATTTAGAAACTTCGGACTTATCTCACGTAACATTACAGAGAGTAGCGTAATCCTCGCATTAACTTGTTGACTAATACGGTAAAATAATTTATTTTGCATATGAGCGATGTAATCCTTAGGCGTAAGGCGCCGAGAACGTGCGGCGTATCTCTTGGGGTCTATTCTGATAGATAGTCTGTAAATCTAGTCTCTATTTTACTTACGGCACGGCAAACACAAAAGGAAGGGGTATGATTTTTAAGGCCGCGTTTGTATTAATGGTGATGTTGATAATGGAACTGAGGTAATGTCGTCACTAGGGCCAAAAAGAGGCTTGAATTATGTGTCGTCCTTCAAGTGCCCTCGACTTAATGGCTAAGTGGCTCTTCTTCGTCCTTCCTGGTAATAAATATATTAATTAGTAATTACTACGAGGATAATGTATCGAAGGTTATTTGTCGGATGGTACGGATGGTATATTTGGAAACGATCAAATAAATTATCTATTTACTGATAATGACATAAGGAAATGACAATAAGGTCAGGTTTTAGGAAAATAAATAACAGTTATGCAAAATACCTGCTTGCGATTACATGTATTACGTATAGCTTGCGGTACGAACTCGTAAAATTTTATGAAAACTGGTAATCTTAAACCACTTATTAATAGAGACCGATTAAGTTTAGCGGAGGCCTTGGCCCAGCAGTGGGACAACAATGGCCAGGAAAGAAAAAGGCTTGCTTTCCTATATTTGTGAACTTTTGTTAATGTGTCGGTGTACTATTCCTATAGTTTTACATTGCCCGCTTCGATACCAAGAGAGGACGGTAGGTTGTAAGGCTATTTAAGTTACCCCACCGCTATGAAGGATGGGGTTAAATTGTTCAATCTCCGTTCGGTAATCTGAAGTCCCAGCAATTGGGTAGATTTTACTCGAACGGCGGTAACGAAGCGCAAATCATTCGAACCCTCTCGATTGGAATGGCATGTATTTTTTAGGTGTTGCCATGTCGTAATGTGGTTATGATAGGCAAGCGGTCCTTCGCGACTTTGTCCGTTCCTGTAAGTTGTTGAATGATGGTTTTATACCCTATAGCCTTTCTTAATAAATAAGTTTTTTAAATACCTGTCTAGTAACATCATAATTTTAGTCTGACAACACTGCGCCCCCTATCTGCAAAATTTGAAAATCATCGTGTGTCCGCCATCTTACAACTACTTCTATTGAACACGAAACCACTGTATCCAACTTTATTTATTATACGCAAGATTTTCTCAAGACTCAAGACTTTTAATAATATTAACACTCCTCGGACCTCACATCTACTACGCGTGTACATTTGCTGCTCCTTCTTCACCATATACAACGCAAAACGGACTGGACGACCTTTGGACTCCACGTCAACGGCCCCGATCTCAAGGGAAATTCTACACCAAACCGAGCAAAGAGGACGAAGACAGAGGAAAGGTGCATGGTTAAGACGATTGGAAAGAAAACTGCAGCCTATCCATCATCATCAAAGCGCATCTTGGTACGGCCAGCCATTCTTTCCCTAACCACCCTTCCCGGCTTCACTGTGTTAATATTGTGTCTTGTTTCGCTATTACAGTGCTTGTGCTCAGCTTGCTTATCATCTCGTGTCGCTTCTAGCATCACCAGTTAATCCTCACAAGGACAAAACCGTAAGTGTTCCCATAAATCTCCATAATGACTGGCAGTGAAAAATCACCTTTTAAACTGGCTTTAACTGGCTCAAATGACGAAGAATCCCTTAAGGAACTAGTTAAGACTAGGGGTATATTGAAAGGCAGGCTTACTAAGCTTTCTAATTATGTCAATAACTTAGTAAATCAGGATTTACCAACTCAAAAACGCATCGATTTGAAGTTGCGCATGAAGGGCACAGAGACCTTGCTCACTGAATTTAACAGTGTTCAAACTGAAATAGAAAAAGCTGTACCAGATGCAGAGTTAGATCAACAGTTAAATCAAAGAGAACAGTTTGAAGATTGTTACTACAGTGTGCTGGCTCGAGCTGAATGCATTTAAAACTCATATGCAGGGGTCATTGAGGCTTCTAGTGCACCTAATAACCATTTACAATCTATTAAGCTGCCTACAATTAATATGCCTACCTTTGACGGTGTGTATGAGCATTGGCTCGAGTTTCGAGACACTTTTCTTTCCTTAGTTCACAATTCCAACGAGATTTCTAGCATCCAGAAGTTCCACTACCTGAAGTCTTCATTAAAAGGTAGTGCAGAACTAGTAATAGATTCTTTGGAGTTCTCTGCAGCCAATTATTCTGTGGCATGGGAACTATTGCTAAACAGGTACAATAACAATCGTTTGCTCGTGCACAATCATGTAAAATCGTTATTTTCTGTAGCCAAAATATCTAAAGAATCACCACACACACTTAGACGTCTTATAGACACCATTTCATTTCATTTCATTTCATTTCATTTATTCATATAACAATAATACATTGTGTTTGAATTCATAGGAAAAATAATAATAAAATAACAATAAAATAATAATAATTACAATACAAATGTCAAAGCACACCAATATTCGAAAGTTTATTTGTCAATATTCAATTAATCAATGTCAACCGCAGGATAATGTTATTAAATTGTACCCACTTTAAAATAAAATGTCTATGCTTTAAAAATGTCAAATCATATAAATCAATTAATATTAGCAAAGTAGATTATGTCAAAATTCAAATACATTACCCAAGTTATCATTTAAATAAATAATGTCAACTACCGGATGGTGTTATAAAATTGTACTTAAAGATGTCAAAAATTATAAAAAGTAATACTTATTTTCTTTTAGGTATTTATAAATTCCTCTACAGAATAAAAACATCCTTCCAACAAAATACTCTTCAACTTTGATTTAAAGCTACTTGTGTAAACTAAGTTTTTTAATTCTACTGACAGCGTATTAAATATTGCAACTGACTGATAGTACGAACTCTGCTTGACTATATTCAGTTGGGGTACACATTTGTAATTAAAATCTTTCCTCCTTGTGCTCTCTCTATTTTTTTTTTCTTCTGGGGTCTCATAGTCACTGATATGCTTTGCAAAATTCGTCAGTAAAACCAGAATGTATAAACATGGAACAGTCAAAATGCCAAGTCTTTTAAAGTGCTCGCGACACGACTCCTGTTGTTTAATACGGACAATGGTTCGAATGGCTCGTTTTTGTTGAACAAAAGCCTTATGTATATTATATTGATAACTTCTTCCCCAGCACAATATACTATAGCGCAGTCTCGATTCTACCAAGGCGTAGTATACCAGCTTTAGATGTTTTTCATCTGCTTCATCGCGTAGGCTCCTTAACACGTAGCAGGCAGAGCTTATTTTATTCTCAATGTCATCTAATTCATGTTTCCACTTTAAAGTATAGTCAATATTTACCCCTAAAAATCTAGTCACCTGTACTAACTGCACATTTTTACCATTTAACTTGCACTCTAAGTTATCCCTATTCCTTATGTTATTTCGGAACAACATTGCGTTAGTTTTGCCGGTATTAACCAAAAGACCATTTACAGTAAACCAGTTTTCCATAGTTTCCAACGCTTCATTTACACTTGATTCCAGAGTTTCAAGATTGTTGGCAGAAATTACAGCGTTTGTGTCGTCAGCAAATAATACTACCTTAATAAAGTCATTGGCGTTCGTGACATGATGAATAAAATCATTTATATAAATATTAAACAGAATTAGACCCAAAATAGAGCCTTGAAGAACTCCTACTTTAATGTCTACCATTTTGGATTTAGTTGCGACTTCGGACATACCGTCTTCATCAACTGATTTGATTTCAACAAACATTTTCCGGTTTTGCAAGTAGGATTTGAATAGTTTTAAGACATTTCCCCGGATACCATAATGATACAATTTTTCCAAGAGCAGCTCATGGCTGATAGTGTCAAATGCAGAACTCAAATCAAGAAAAAGTGCCGCCACCTTCAATTTATCGTTAATCCTAGAAACCACATCATTGATTAGCGCGCTTATTGCATCCTGGGTTCCTAGCATGTTCCGATAGCCAAATTGTCCCCTATCAATTACTTTATTTATACTAAGATGAGAGACAAGTCTTGATTTTAAAATTTTCTCGAACACCTTTGATAAAGTTGGCAGTAGAGAAACAGGCCTATACATTTTAGGATCCAACGTGGAACCTTTTTTATGTACTGGTACTACCTTGGCAATTTTAAAGTTGGCATTCTCAAAAACCTACGCGCATTAAAAATCCTAGGTGAACCTACGGAACACTGGGATACCTTGGTGATCTACATTATCACTACTAAACTAGACGAAACCACCGAGCGTGAGTGGGAATCATATAAAGTCACTTGTTTAAATCAGTCAGATTTGAAGAAAAGCATAAAGGTAAGTGATTTAATTAAATTCTTAAAGGATCGTGCTGACATCCTGGAAACATTGTTAGTATCAGACAGTCCTAGTAATAGATAATAGAAAACAAAGCTACGCGTCACAAAACAATAAAGTTCACTGCAATGTTTCCACGAATAAGCCGCAACAGCGTAATAACAAGTGTCCTATGTGCACTGGTGATCACCCACTGTACTCGTGTGAAAGGTTTCTAGGTTCTGATTTAGACACTAAACTAAAACTAATCTCTAAACATAAGCTATGTGAAAACTGTTTACGCTCAAGGCATACGCTAGGTACATGTCGGTTTGGCCCGTGTCGCAAGTGCAATAAGAAACATAACACATTAATACATGACGACTCAACGGGCACTGTTCAAGCAGTGTCTCTTCACGCAAATAGTGCTGAAAGCTCGCCCCCCGCGTCCCTGACGCCGCCTGCGGGCGCCATACCCATGCAAATTCCTTTCTCACAGGTAAACAGCGCACACATAGATAACGCATTATGTGATTCTAATCAATCTGCAAGTATGGATACGGTTATTTTATCGACAGCGCTAGTCGAAATAGCTGATGCACACAACCACTATCATCTAGCTCGCGCGCTCCTTGATAGTGGCAGTCAACATTGTTTTATAACACAACAATTACCTATGTAACAAACTAAACGCAAATATAATACAGTCCACGTACGAAATTCGAGGGATAGGCAACTCGGTCACACAATCTTCGCAAATATGTGAGGTCGAGATTAAGTCGCGCATTAGAGACTTTTCGAAACAAATACGTTGTTTTGTTTTGCCTAATATTACTTCTACGTTAACAGCTGCATGTGAACATAACGCACACAAGTTCAGGATCCCTAACAACATACAGCTGGCTGATCCGCAATATTTTAAATCTCAAAGTATAGACCTGCTCCTAGGAGCAGACATATTCTGGGAATTATTATGCGACGGTAAAATGAGGCTGCCTAACGGCCCCTTCTTACATAACACAATGTTAGGTTGGATTGTGTCAGGCCCAATTAGTACGCGCAATAACAATAGGTCTGTTCTCTGCAATTTCAGCCAGTCGATTGACAGTATTGACGCGCAACTTCGTCAGTTTTGGGAGCTGGAGGAGCTGCCCAAGGCTGGTAAGGTGCTCTCCGATGAGGAGCACGCGTGCGAGGAGCATTTCGTGACAACAACTACGCGTGATAGTGACGGAAGATTCTGCGTACGTATTCCTTTCAAAGAATCTCCCGATACGCTAGGTGACTCATTTTCTCAAGCTAAACGTCGGTTCATAGCCTTAGAAAAACGATTAGCTCGCAACCCTAGCTATAAACAATTATACGCAGATTTTATTCATGAGTACATAAACCTAGGTCATATGACACGCGTAGATTCATACAAAACACCTCACTACTTTATGCCTCATCACGGCGTATTTCGTGAACACAGCACCACCACCAAGCTGCGTGCTGTATTCGATGCCAGCGCAGCAACCACTAGTGGAAAGTCACTAAACGACCTTCAACTTGTAGGACCACCCATTCAAAGTGACCTTGTTTCCATACTCTTACGCTTTAGGCAGCATAGGTACACTGCATGCGCTGACATTGAAAAGATGTATCGGCAATGTTTAGTGCATGACTCACAGCGAGATCTACAGCTGATCTTGTGGCGCGACGATCCGTCCGAGGAGTTAGGTATTTATCGATTGAACACAGTGACGGGACGGCGTCCGCGCCCTTTCTTAGTGTTAGATGTCTAATGCAGCTCGCGCATGATTGTGTGGACCCTGATGTAAAACGAATAATTAGTGACCATTTTTACGTTGATGATATGATTTTGAGCCTAGAAAATAAATGCGAGTTATTACATTTATGCGAAAAATCTAAAAATGTTTTAAAATCAGGGTGTTTTCCACTACGAAAGTGGGTTTTTAACTTTGAATATGACTATTCCTCACAGTGTTTTAGCGAGTCTAAAAACTTATCGTTGGGTGAAAACGTACACAGCAAAACATTAGGTTTAGGTTTGTTTCACGATACTGACGAATTTCATTTCCAAACTCAGTTCAAATGTGACTCATCGTCAATTACTAAACGCACAATATTATCGCATGTGTCACAGATTTTTGACCCACTGGGCTTATTAAGCCCTTCTATAATAATTGCAAAGGTTTTATTGCAAAGACTTTGGCTTTTACATTTAGATTGGGATGATGAAGTCCCGAGCGACATCTCACGCGCATGGAGTCGTTTTGTTGGCAGTTTATCTGCGCTCACCACGATTCGTATTCCACGTCAGGCTATAGCTAGCGATGCTATACATACAGAACTACACATATTTACCGATGCGTCGCAAACTGCGTACGGCGCTTGTATTTACGTACGCACTGTTACGAATCACGGCGTTACGGTTAGGCTGTTATGTTCTAAGGGCAAAGTCGCACCTTTAAAGCCAGTTAGCATACCTAGGCTCGAGTTGTGTGGAGCATTACTTGGCGCAAGACTATAATATGACAAAGTAGTTAACTCTCTTCGGTGTAAATTCGATCATGTTTTGTTTTGGTCTGATTCGACAATAGTATTAGGCTGGCTGCATATGTCTCCTAACTTGCAGAAAACATTCGTACAAAACAGAACAGCTGAAATACACGAGTTGACGAAGGAACTCCCGTGGCGGCATGTCAGTGGAAAGGAGAATCCAGCTGATCTTGTTTCAGGTGACGTCAGCCTGGATGATCTTCACTCGACGGATTGCCAGAATTGAAGTCAAGTGCTACACATTCTTTTGTTTCCGAACAAGAAAGGCCTTCTTCTTTTTTCCCTTTTGTGAGATTCTCTCAGTTCGCTCGTATGAGACGTGCTATGGCGTATGTGCACCGCTTTATTTATAACACGCGTAATAAAGTTAGGCGCACTGACGACCTCACTGTTGACGAATTGAGGGAAGCTGACATGACTTTGGTTAGACTGGCTCAACTGGAATCGTTTCCAGATGAGTACACGTCGCTGTCAAAGAACCGGTCGCTAGTTAGTAAACACAGTTTAGCCAAATTAAATTTGTTTATTGACGACTGCAAAATTATTCGCGTTGGTGGCCGTATTGGAAACTCGCCTGACTTCAATTTTGACAAGAAGCATCCAATTTTACTCCCGCAGAAACATCATTTTACAGTTTTATTATTTCGTCATGAGCATAAACAATTACTTCACTCTGGGCCGCAAGCTCTTTTATTTCACATTCGAGAACTGTGGTGGCCTATAGCTGGCAGGAATCTTGCTAGAAAGGTTGTACATGATTGTGTCACGTGCAGACGTTTGAGAGGCAAGACCCTCACTCCACTCATGGGGAACTTACCTGAGGAGCGCATAACTCCTAGTTTTCCATTTATGCGCTGCGGAGTCGACTACGCGGGTCCAATGCTCATACTCAACCGAAAGGGTAGAGGTTCTAGGGCAATTAAATGTTACATCTGTTTATTTATCTGCTTTGTTACTCGTGCAATACACCTAGAAGCTGTCAGTGACCTCTCCACAGATGCATATTTGTTGGCATTAAAGCGGTTTATCTCCAGACGTGGTAAACCAGCACAAATATTCTCTGATAATGGGAGAAATTTCGTTGGGCTAGCTAATGAGTTCGCAAAATTTTTAAGTAACTGTTCGCCTGATATTGTACAATTTGCTACAAGCCAGAACATTAAATTTAGTTTTATCCCCCCTCTTTCTAGTCATTTTGGAGGTTTTTGGGAGGCTGGGGTTAAGTCCTGCAAGTACCACTTACGTCGCGTCATAGGAAACTCGCATTTGACGTTCGAGGAGTTTAGCACAGTGTTGGCACAGGTAGAAGCCATCCTCAACTCTCGTCCCTTGAGTCCTATGTCCTCAGATCCGAAAGACCTTAATCCTTTAAGTCCAGGTCACTTCTTGGTTGGTCTTCCACTCACTGCGCCTGTATTCGATGATATCGTGGACGAACCTGCACATCAGCTCAACCGCTACCAGCGAGTAGAACAAATTCGCCAACAATTCTGGACTCGATGGGCTAAAGAGTATATATCCGAGCTACAGACCAGGACCAAATGGAGAGACAACAACACGAGTCTACAACCTGATACACTCGTCGTCATCAAGGATGATAGTGCCCCCTCTCAAGTGGCAACTGGGACGCATCATCAAGACCATACCTGGAAAAGACGGCATTTGCAGTGTGGCTGATGTCCGGACAACTTCAGGCATCATACGTCGACCCTACGTCAAGATCTGTCCCTTGTTTGATTGTGTGTAATGTCCCTGTCCCTGGTTGTAGATTAGGTTGAAAGTGGGTACTTTCAAGGCCGGGGGTATGTCTAGTAACATCATAATTTTAGTCTGACAACACTGCGCCCCCTATCTGCAAAATTTGAAAATCATCGTGTGTCCGCCATCTTACAACTAATTCTATTGAACACGAAACCACTGTATCCAACTTTATTTATTATACGCAAGATTTTCTCAAGACTCAAGACTTTTAATAATATTAACACTCCTCGGACCTCACATCTACTACGCGTGTACAATACCTAAAAACGGGCAAATAGTTACTGATACTGGCGCATTCTTATTAACTTTATCAATTTTAATGGGCCAGCAATATGTTTTGTAAGTTATTTTTCACTCGTTAATTAAGTCACCAAGCTATTAATAAGATCTCGACCTGGGACAAATACAGCTGGAAAAATTTGAGGCTGGCATTCGTCAACCTGTGAGAACAAATAATTAAAAAAAATAAACTGTCTGTTGTCAGAGCTTACGTACCAGCAGACGACACTCGGCAATCATGCACCAACTCCAAAATAATTCCTAAATAGAAGACGAATGGATTATTTTAAGCTTATTAGCCAATTTTTTAAAGGCGGTTAAATTTTTAAAAATATTTTTCGTTTCATAACTTTTATTTATTATTCATACCCTGATTTTGATTAAACTACTGATTTTGATAAAACTTACACTATACCTTAAGCTGAACTATACTTGATTGAACAAATAAAATAACAATCTCGCTATGACTTCTCGTTTTGGAGATATCTTGAGACAAACATAGAAACACTTACGAAGTTTTGTACACGTGTTAGGAAGCCATAATCGATCAACATACTAAATTTTTAGTCAATTCTGATGATATTACATACATATAGGTCGAGTTGATTACCTGTTTTTTTGCAGTCGGTAAAAATAAATAATAATATACAAGTAAAGTTAATCGTTGAATATTTTGTGTAGGCAGACTAAATAGACATTTGGTCATGATCTCACAATATTTACAAGTCTGAATAGACTTTTTACAATAGTTGTTAAGTTGTTCAAGGCGTCAAAGAAATTCTTTACTGAGCGCGATATGTAAATTTATGCAAAAATGCATATGTGCAAATATAGCAAAGCCTTTGTAGAGCTTATCGTAACCTCGTAGATACTAAAGGGTTTATCGCTACAAAAAAACTGGTGTACGCTTTGCCCCTTCATATCAAAAACCGGCCAAGTGCGAGTAGGACTCGCGCACTGAGGGTTCCGTGCCAACTTTATCTGAATTAGGGAATCCACTTACTCCACTTAGTAAAATAACACAATATTTTTTTGACAGCAAATATAACTTTGATTTTCATAGTGTTTGTATGAAGTACAAAGTTATGTTTGCGGTTGTTAAAAATGTGCTACATCTCAAAAACTTCTTGTTTGATCTCGTCCAAACCAACTTGTATTTGTTAAGATCTACAAAATATTTTTTTTTCAAAATTTACACTCGCTTAGTTTAGAAGTTAGGTAGGAGGGACGCCCATTTTACCACTTTGGAAGCGTCAAGCTATGAAACGTTAAGACTTTAAAAGAAAACAGTTTGACCTCTAATGTCATTTTGAGAGACCTATCCATAGACACCCCACACGCATGGGTTTGACTAAAAAAAATCGGTTTTAATTTCATATATGGGATCCCCCCTTAAATATCATTATTTTATATTTTTAGCGGTTAACATATCCTGTTAACCGCTTTACGATTCTCTTATCTTCCTACCAATTTTCAACATTGTGATGCTTATAGTTACTGAATAAAGTGGCTGTGACATACGGACGGTACATGACGATACATGACGGACAGACAGACAGACAGACTTGACGGAACTATAAGGGTTCCGTTTTTTGCCGTTCGGCTGCGGAACCCTAAAAACTGTGGTGAGTCCCAGGTTTAAGTCAAGATTGAATATTAGTTGACCAATTAGGAAAAGAAAATCCATTGACAAATTGGCCAATCGAAAAATAGTTCTGGTTTCCAAGTTCGTGCATCATTTTTATAACGAGAATTATGACCATCAAAAACACCTACCCGATCCTGTGTTTTGTACTTATTACGAAATACACGATAACATTATGAAATTGTCTTTCAAGAACAAACTGTGTAAGACTCTGGCTGCATAATTGTGAAACTTAAAAAAATATAAAAGTATGCATATTTTTAAGTTATTCAAGTTGTTTGTTATGGATATAATATGTACTAGACGAAAACCCGGCTCCGCTCGGGTGAAATGTGACTTATAAAACACATCTAGGTACCTACACAATGTAGGTAAATATTTTTGTAGTCATCGGTTCTAAAGAAATATAAAAGGCAAGCCATAGATTCGTGTAGCTTCGTTCATTGTGTTTAATATTTATTAAACACAATGAACAATTGTTATAATATATTAAATAAAAACTGCAATAGTTTTTACACAAATAATTTTTATTTTAAATCAACATTCTAACTAAATTAACATAAATTAACAAAACATAACTTTTAAGGTTTGTTCTCTGTAAACCGCTTTGTTTTAAGCACTCAGTCTCTTTCTCTACTTTGGCGGGTAGATGAGTACTTACTAATTTTAAAAGTTAAAAATCATCTAATCAGCGCTGACAGCGGTGCATTAACAAATATATCCACGAACCATTAAAGCGCTAAATCGGCTCCGCTTTTTACAAAAATAAACACTTCTGGTTTTTTGATTATTCTCTGTGACTACATGATGAAAAATTTAAAAACGTATTTATTTAACTTTATTGCATAACATGAGGTGGAATTAATGCGGAATGGCATTCTCTACCAGTTATAAATACCCAAATACAAATTTATATCTAAGCCGGTTGTAAATGGGAATTAAAATATTATAACTTAATTAACGTCTGATGGTTTTATACCTTTGCCTGTATATCATCCGTATAAAAGAAAAATAAAACGACGCTAGCGACACCACAAGTTGCTTCCCCAAACTTTATAAGGGTTCTAAACGCTCCAAGAGCTTTCCAATCTATCTGTCATATCTATGCACTATACGCTTGCTTTGTCAACAACTTGTCAATGGCGACTGCGGTTTGTTTGTCAGTGCTATTAGAATATAACGAAATTCTCCATAATCCGAATTTTGCGGATATATGTTGTCGACTCGAAATCAATATATTTTTATGTTTTGTTATTCATATAAGGTTTCGATCGAGTCTACCGTAGCCCTTGACGAAATTATTAATATGTATTATACTTATGTTTATTTAGTTTTAAATCCCTAATTTTAAAATAATGGTATTTATATAATATTGTTATATGACATCATATTATATTGTTGCGTTTTTATTTTTTTAAGTTCTATCTTTCTACGTTCTCCTGCACCCTCTAAAATCTTTCTGCATCACCTAAAGATACGACGGGGAGAGAATACTTTTAGCATTAAGGCCACCTTTAGAACACTGTTATTTGTGCAGTAAAGTTTTAAATAAATACACGAAATGGGCTTAAGTTAGACCGCAGAATATTCCTCCTTTGCACTTCACTTCATCTCACTAACTCTATCCCTTTGAGTAGGTTAAGTTTCCATTTTGCATATTAAATTGAGGCGTAATATACGGTGTACGAAAACACATTATTTGACGTAACACCAACAAAACACAACCTCCTTGGAAATACATCATTAGCTTCTAGTAATAATAGCTTTGTTGATATAGAAAGTAATTATACCAAATAGTAATAATTGCCTGTACTGTTATACTGTTGATATTATTAGGTAAACTTATACAGTGTATTGTCAATAGCCGGCGATCAGGGGCTGAATTATTGAATCAGATTATTATCACTCCCTTAGAAACGGCGTGTGATTTTCTTTCGAAAACGAATTATATGTAAATGGAAATCACGCAAAATATACATATACTCGTATGTTAGTACTAACGAAATTCTGTTATGTTTTTTTAATCACTCTCGTGTGGAAGTATACAAATTTTCCTTGGGGAATTGGACATTAATCAATAAATATCACACGCCATCTTGACGCGAGTGTTGTGGGTATCCCTGAATACTCTCGTAACATGTACCTTCGGAAATAGAAATATAAATCAGTTGCTAACCAACTACGCGTGTTTCATTTGATATTACATGGTGGCAGCGGTTAAAGTGATTATTCGGTGCAAATATACAAAAATACTTGTAATAAACTATAAAAAAAAAGTAATAACAGTGCTGTACAAATATGGAACACGCAAGACCTCCGTCAGATTTAATTTTGGATGGCAGCTCCGTCAGCAGGGCTGACGCGTGGAAGCGTTGGAAGACGCAATTTAACCTGTTTTTAAAAGCATCTGGGGTGCATAAGGAAGATTCGAGTGTTCAAGCCAGTCTACTCATTAATTTGATTGGGTCGGAAGGCTTCGACGTTTATCAAACGTTTACATTTAAAGATGAAACCGAACGTGATGACGTCAAAGTGGTAATAAAGAAGTTCGATGAATACTTTGGAGTGAAACCAAATGTAACCTTAGCGAGGTATAATTTTTTCACTCGTCGTCAAGAAGCGGGTGAGTCGATAAATCAGTACGTGACAGCTCTGAAGTTGCTGAGTAAGAACTGTAATTTTCAAACAATTGAAGAGGACCTCATCAGAGATCGTATTGTTTGTGGCATACAAAATGCTGTTGTCAGGGATCGTCTACTAAGAAATGACGACTTAACACTCGAAAAAGCTATAAAAATATGTCAGGCAGACGAGGTATCAGCGGACAGTAATCGAGTACTGGAAGCGCGTGGTGGCGGTGCTACGAGCCAGGAGTACGCGAGCATCGACGCGGTAAGGGTGCAGGCGCGCGGCGGAGCCCGGGGCGGCCGCGGCGGCCGCGGCTGGTGGGCCGGCGCCGGTGCGCGCGGCCGCTCGCGACCTCGACCCGGCGCGGGCTCAGCGCCAAGGAATGCGGCTGATAAAGGCTCCGGCGGCCAATGCTACAGATGCGGTGGCCAGTGTGTAGATCCAGGGTCATGTCCTGCGGTTGCTGTTCAGTGTTATGTGTGTGAAAACCATGGTCATTTCGCTCGTATGTGTAAAATGAGAAAAAGTGTAAAAAATGTGTTTGAAATCGGCGTCGGACGAGAGGATTTATCGCAAGAGGATGATTGTGAGTCATTTTATATTTCTATGCTTTCGGAGGTTTCGAGTACCAGTACTTCAGCCGAGGAATGGTATGAAGTGTTGGAAGGAGAATGCGGTAGTGAAAAGTTTAAATTGGACACGGGGGCGGACATTAGTGTATTATCTTATGAACGTTTTTCCGAACTAGGTTATGATTCGAATCTTATAATCGGTAGAAATAACATCAAATTGCAATCATACAGTGGAAACATAATTCCCTTGAAGGGTATTTGTAGTTTAAAATGGTGGTATAAAAACAAAATGTTTACAATCAAGTTTGCTGTTGCTAATATAAGTTGTCAAAGTGTGTTGGGTCGACAGGCTTGTTTGGAATTAGGGTTGGTACAGCGCGTTCATGAAATAAGCACGACAAACAATATCTTAGCGGACAATGCAGACTTATTTGAGGGACTAGGTTGCCTTCCGGGCGAGTACCATATAGTTGTGGATAAATCTATTAAACCGGTCGTATGTGCAACGCGAAAAGTGCCGTTAGGGTTGAGAGATAAATTGGAGGATGAATTGAATAGGATGATAAAATTAGGAGTTATTAGAAAAGTGACACAACCTACACAGTGGGTAAATTCTTTAGTAATTGCATCAAAAAAGAATGGAACATTACGTATATGTTTGGATCCGAGACCATTAAATGTTGCTATACAGCGTGCTCACTTTCAGTTACCAACTATTAATGAATTAGCTATCAAGCTAAATGGAGCTAAATATTTTTCAGTTTTAGACGCCAATTCTGGGTTTTGGGCAGTAAAATTGGATAACGAGAGTGCAGATTTATGTACATTTGGTACGCCATTTGGACGATATCAATATTTGAGATTACCTTACGGTTTGAACTGTGCTTCAGAAGTATTTCATGGGAAAGTTAAGCAATTACTAGAAGGGCTGCAGGGAGTTGAATCATTCATTGACGATATAATCTGCTGGGGCCGCACAAAAGTTGAGCATGATAGTGGTTTAAAGGCATTATTGAATAGGGCGCGGGAAATAAATTTAAAATTCAACAAAGACAAATGCAGAATTTGTGTCGAGGAGGTTACATATCTAGGTCACATTTTTAACAAAGACGGCATGAAACCAGATGTAGAAAAAGTAAAAGCAATTAAAAATATGTCAGCCCCAACGGACCGCAAGTCTTTGCAACGGTTTCTGGGAGCCGTGAATTATCTATCCAAGTTCATACCGCAATATTCGGATAAAATTTATTTGTTAACTAGGCTTTTAAAAAAAGATAATGCTTGGACTTGGGACACCAATCATCAAGCGGCATTCGAAATTTTAAAAGATAGTATTTGTGACACCCCTGTACTAGCTTTGTATGACGTCACACGGCCCGTCGTGTTATCAGTTGACGCGAGCAGCGTGGCACTCGGCGCCGTGCTGCTGCAAGACGGCCGCCCGGTAGAATACGCGTCACGCACACTTACGGACACGCAACAACGATATGCTCAAATTGAGAAAGAAATGTTAGCGATCGTTTTTGCATGTGAAAAATGCCACCAATACATATATGGTAAGAAGGGAGTATTTATTGAAACGGATCACAAACCGCTTGAAAGCATTTTTAAAAAACCTCTGAATTCGATACCAGCACGCTTGCAACGAATGATTATGAGACTACAAAGTTTTGATCTAATAGTTCACTATAAGCCAGGTAAACTAATGTTTTTACCAGATACTTTATCACGTGCGCCGCTTCCGGACTTATATGATGATAGTATTAGTAGTCATATTCAGTGCCAAATAAATATGTTAATAAGTAACTTACCTGTGTCTAGCAATAAATTGAATCAAGTTTATATAGAAACTCAACAAGACGAAAATTTAAAAAAAATAATTTTGTATATTGAAAAAGGATGGCCTCAGTATCAGGTTGATGTGTGTAATAGTTTAAAATATTATTGGTCCATAAGACATGAACTGTACTGTGTTAATGAAATAATTTTTAAAAACAGGCAAATTTTGATACCGGCATCCATGAGAAATGAAATGTTAAAAATCATACATCAAGGTCATTTAGGAATGGATCGTTGTAAGAGGCGCGCACGTGAGGTTTTGTTTTGGCCAGGCATTACAAAAGATATAGATCGATTTGTAAAAAATTGTAAAACTTGCCAGGAGAATTTAAGAAGACCTAGTAAGGAGCCGATGATTTCTATCCCTATACCAGCATTGCCATGGAATAAGGTAGGAACAGATATATTTGAATACAGAAAAAAATCATACTTAATTATAGTAGACTATTTCTCAAATTTCATTGAGGTAGGGCTTTTAAGAGACACTTCTTCCAACAGTGTAATTCAAATTTTAAAAGAAAATTTTGCACGTTATGGGATTCCAGATTCACTGATAAGTGATAACGGCCCTCAATACTCATCTAACGAATTTAGACAGTTTTCTGAGAAATGGGGCTTTAATCACGTGACGTCGTCGCCGAATTATGCTCAGTCGAACGGCAAGAGTGAAAGGGCAGTGCAAACAATCAAGAATTGTCTTAAAAAATCTATTGATAGTGGAACTGACTTCTACCTCGGCTTGCTGAGTTATCGGAACACACCGCGCGATAATTTAAATTATCCAGCACAGTTATTAATGGGTCGACGTTTAAACTGTCAATTACCTGTTCACCCAGACTTGTTGGTTTTTCAAAATAATGAAAATCAACATGCAGTATTGTTAGAAAAACAAATTCAAAGTAAGCTTCACTATGATAAGTCCAGCAGGCCACTTTCAAAATTAAATGTAGGCGATGATGTTATTATGTTAGAAAGGAACAATATTAGAATGAGAGGTAAGGTTTTAGCAAAAGCCGCAACACCGAGATCTTATATTGTAAAAAATAAAAAAGGTCTCGTTTATCGTCGTAACCGCCGTCATTTAATTAAAACTAATGATTTAAATGAAACTAAAGTTTGTAATAGTTCTGATGAGGAGTATTTTCCAACAGAGTCTCTTTTCGATCAAACAGATGCAAGTTTATCGGAGGAATATACTCCACCAATAACTCGTAGTAAGGCTAAGAATTTAATATAAAATAATTTAAGTCTAGACTTAAGATTTTCTAAGTTTTTTTTTTATGGGGAAAGATGTTGTGGGTATCCCTGAATACTCTCGTAACATGTACCTTCGGAAATAGAAATATAAATCAGTCGCTAACCAACTACGCGTGTTTCATTTGATATTACAGCGAGTAATTCAAAAATAGGAATACTGTAGAAGGTGGTAATTACCATCTATTTATGGATTTTTGCTGAATCTTCTACTTAGATAGTATGTTTCAGAAAATGAATGATATCAATCATTGTATACAATTCATAAGAATAGTATTTAATTCCTAAAACCACTAAGAAATGTGTGACACTCCTATTAGTCTCAATAAGAGCCTTAAATATTGTAATTTACAAATCATGTGATTGTTCCAATGAGAGCTAAAATCTCTGATACTTGAAATTAGTAAGAATTGAAGATATCATTAATACTCAAATTATTTGTCTCAGTAAACCCCTTATTAAAAACTGTGATACTCCATTGAAAACGTGTTTTATTTATATTATTCACACATAGCCAACGTTTATTTAATTTCCTGATACAATATTGGAATTTAAACCTCCTATGTATGTGAATCTATACTAATATTATAAAGCTGGGGAGTTTGTTTGTTTGAAGTGTTTGAATGCACTTATTTCATGAACTGCTTGACCCATTTAAAAAAATATTTTTGTGTTGATATGGTATGGTATTGGTAGCTTATTATCGAGGAAGAAAAAACTGCAACGGGAGGGGAGGAAGAAAACTCAAAACGCGTGGACGAAGTCGCGGGGGACCGCTATTGTTAAATAATCTCTGAACTAATATACTAAACATTTCTTAAATAGCTTCGGAATTATATACTTTTCCAAGAAGTTGTATACAATTCCTAGAATTCATACATTTCCTGTAATGGAAACATATCTGTGCAACTTCCTTCTGAAGACCGAAATCAATTTATTAACAGTCAGACTCAGGCGCGGTGGAGGTGTCACTTCAGCTGTGAAGTAACTTGACTGGATAATATAGTCTAGTAGACAGGCATTGGCTTTCTTAGAAATATACAAACAATCACTATTAGAACAGCAAAGGCTTGACCTCGTTGAGTTATAATTATTAGGGATATCGGTTTCGCTGTCATAAAGTCCTAATAGTACTTAGAAATCATATCTATTTTCATTCCTTCACCCAAAAGCTTTGACATGTCTTTCAGCGTTTAAAAAGTTCAACAATCTAGTTATACTATGCCATCTTTCTGCATGACCTGCATGCTTTTAACATGAAGTCCACCTTTGTACACTAAATTTGTGCAATAAAGTCTTTAAAAAATAAACGAATGCTATTAAATCTGAAGCACCGTAACTTGATCGTTTCTTGTCACCAATCACATTTCCTTCACATTAAAATATTCAATATTCCATCTACAAATTGGACGCAAACACAAATGCTGAACGACCCAGTAAAGTTTACGAATACTCAATTCTCAGAGCCATTAAAGTTATTTTGATAATGCATATTAAACTGGGGTGAAATAAAAAGTGAGTTACGCCGTTATCATCGTCTCCCAGAGTCCGCTTGGTAATAAACAACAAATACTTTAAAAGGTCGTTTGCTGAGTGTTCGGTTTAAGATACGCTCTCAGTCATAGCCGTTATAACTCACTTTAAGGCTTAGGATTATTGAGGGAGGCGAATCCATTAGCCCAAGATGTCCTACAAGCGTAACACACTTGTGTCTTTTGAGACATTTTTCTAACGGATTGAGATTTAGAATACTACTTAGAAGACGAGATGCACACAAAACTTATTCATCATCATCAATATCAGCCAAATGACGTCCACTGCAGAACATAGACCTCCCCCTTGGTTTGCATCAGCGACCGGTTGTGAGCGGTCTGCATCCAGTGCGATTCTCCAATTTTTACAAGGTCGTCTATCCATCTAGTCGGTGGGCGTCTTATTTGGTTAAGGTAGTTTTTCTTCAAATACGAATACGTAAGTATTGACGAGTGATAATATATTCAAGATGTAGCATTGAGCGAGTATATACCTACTTGTCTTTAACAACATGATAGTAGGTACATTTTACGGTCGTAATTAATAAATTAATAGCCTACCAGCAGGGCGATTCAGAACGTTCGATAAGCCATTTGACTTGGGTTTCGTCTAGATGCTTTATTCATTTTTAAATGAATGTCGCAGTTTGATCATATGTTGATATGTCAGTTCGGTAAAAAAAGTAAATATTGGACACCAATCGCATACATTGCTCTGATCCCAAAGTAAGTAGCTATTGCACTTGTGGTATGGAAATCAGACACAACGGTGGTACCACAACACCCAGACCCGAGACAATATAGACAATTTTGATTTCCATATCGACTCGACCGGTAATCGAACCCGGGACCTCGAAGCGGCGACGCCTTGAAACCAGCGTGCTTGGCCACTACATCACGGAGGTCGTCAATAATAAAAGATCAAAATAAAAAGTTGCATTGTATATATTCGCGTTTTTATAATCGTATTGATATGTGAAAGTTATCGAATCGTAACCGAATTCTGAATCGGGGGGCTGGTATAGTTATTTTTATAGTAGACTGTTACACAAGGGGAGAAAGTAACCCAATTCACTAGAGATGTTTCTGGCGCTTAAACGGAGTGAGAGCGCCAATATTTCGAGAGGATAATAAGTGCTTTCACCTGAGTTATGTATATTATTATTACTATTTTTATTACAACTGTGAGGAAAAATAATTGAATTTAGCTGTGTGACTCGTCTGTGTAATCAAGTTTTTGCATAACATAACATAAATCACATATATTATATACATAAAACACACCATTAGAAGAACAATGACGGCACGGAAGAAGACAGAATACATAAAAGCGGACGATATCAAATATTTCAAATCCTTGTTAAAAATATCAATCGATCGAAAAATATCGAACAGATATTTTTCTTACGAACAATAATAATGGTAGAAGAACGCAACCTTCATCTGGTCACCAAAACTATCACAGGTTATGTCAAATTCCAGATTCAAATTTACTTCATGATAAGGCTCTGAGTGGGAGTGATTTAGAAGATTTTTTAATGAACAACAAATTCCTGGCGAGCGCTTCCGCCTGCTTACTAATCTGTACAATTATAAACCAAACTTAAAAAATATTGTGTAATTTGTAATAAGACAAAGAGAAAATGTCACAATTTGAAATGAAAATAAAAGTGTCACTTTGTATGGCGGGCAACCGAATATTTTAAAATATGTCCAAGTTTTTTAATCAACCATCATAATAAACACGTTTTTCAACGTGTAGCTAAGCGAAAAAATAATAATATGGAAAGCTCTTTTGATGATGTGACTCTATTATCTTTGACTTCATGTCTGATTGTAGCAATTAAATAAATTACTTTCACCCTAGGGATGGAAAAGCTATTTTCCACCCGACTATCTACACAGTAAATTAAAATTTTCCGAATAGGAGATATGAAAAATCTATGCTTAAAACACAATCCGTGCTTTGAGATGTGCATTAATAACGTCTACAAGTATGAACGTCAAGTCAACGTTGATCCAGGTAAGTTTTAATAAAATTCAAAATGGCGCACTATCGCGGAATGAAGGCTGAGGAGTGTTTACGCTCCCGGCATATTTATGATTTAATCAAGCACCAGATGGCGCCATGTCTGCTGAAGCTTAAATACCCATATTTGGCACCTACAAGCGTTAAGTGTCGATACAAGCTTAGTTAAGACGCATTAAGATTTCTCATTTAGATTTTGCCTGAGCCTTATAATAATTTTGTCTTGCTTTTTTTGTTTTTGAGTCAACTTTGAAATAAAAAAATCCATAAATCTGAATATGCTCAATTTCCTATACGGGAACACTGGAGAGCTAGTGCGTTTATTAAATTACTAGCGGTCCCCCGCGACTTCGTCCGCGCGTTTTCAGTTTGCTCACTCCCCTCCCGTCGCAGCGTCATGTTTTATATACTAAAGCCTTTCTCGATAAATAAGCTATCCAACATAGAAATATTTTTTCAAATCGGTCCAGCAGTTCCTGAAATAAGCGCGTTCAAACAAACAAACTCTTCAGCTTTATAATATATTAGCGCAAGCGCACGTTGTACTTAAGCTGCGAACATTATTTTGGTGCGGAGTTATGTTAAAACTGTGATAGCTCCTAAGATATTTATTGGAATCAAATGATATAAAGGGCAACTTGGTTCTAAATGAAATGCTCGTGATGATGAATATATTTATTTTGATAAGAATAAATACCTGCGTGTATATACACCTCTAAAAATAATGCATTATTTTTTTTACAAATTTATTTACATAAAAAAGGTTGTAGTAAGTCAACCATAAAAGATAGACATATGCTGTCGCGGACTTTATTATAGAACTCTTAATGCTGAACAATCCTGTCATACATGATTTTTGTGTATCTTAAGCGGTTTCCGCAGCGTATGCAGCGGAAGCTCTCAAAAGGAATATCTTTCTCCCGTTTTCGCAACATTTTTCATTTCTGCTGTGGTCTTATGAGTCGTATATTTATGTTAAATAGCCTAAAGCCTTCCTCGATAAATGGACTATCCAACGCAAAATTTTTTTTTCAAATCGGGCCAGTAGTTTTTGAGATTAGCGCGTTCAAACAAACAAACAAACAAACTCTTCAGCTCTATAATATTAGTATAGATTCGTGATAATTCGTACTAGTCATACTGAATTATAGAGATAGATTATAAAGACTTCATGATCATGATGCTTCAAATAGTCGTCACATTGTAAGACGCAATGAACAGTTACCTCTAATGTACAGATTTGACCATCTTAACTACATTGAAATAAATCTATACTAATATTATAAATCTGAAGAGTTTCTCTGTTTGTTTGAACGCGCTAATCGCAGGAGCCGGACCGGACCGATATGAAAAAATATTTTAGTGTTGGATGGCGTATTTATTGATGTAAGCCTTAAGGCTATAAAACATCACGCCGCGACGGAAGAGGAGGGAACAATTCAAAACGCGCAGACGCAGTCGGTTTGGTTAAGTTAAAAGAAGCCTACATACGATACGAAATCTGTCTAGAAACGACTTAAAGAATCTTTCACTTTCTTTATTTGGTTCTGAGGTTTTCGCAAATAGTCGCATTCAGTAAAACCCTTCATTTTTTTAATAAAATGCCTAGACGATTCGAATGCTTTACCGCATCCGTAGTCACAGGCAGACAGTGGTGTTCTTTATCTAGTTATGAAAAATTTCAACTACTATCACTCGTTTATATAAAAATTTAATTGATAAATGTGCGAGAAATTATATCCGTAAAGTGTTTTAAATGTATCGTCGGCGACTGCCTAGGCTTGTGTGGTACATGTACTATGTACTATTAGGAACTAGTTCATGCTTGTGAACGAGTACCAACTATTCACTTCTGGTCGTTCAAATCGGTCTTTAGTTTATTTCATTTATGCAAATCTCCTATGTCTATAGTTCAGTTTAGCTCGCGCGAGCCGAGTAAGAACGAACCAAGTGTCAGAGTGAGTTGGAAGATTACAATCGCGCGGGCGTGAACGTGATGGAAGATGTACTAGATTGAGCGAGAACGAGACAGACGCGTGTGCGTGAGTGTGACGGAAAATAAACTAATAAAGCGAGAACGAAACAGACGCGTTTGCCAGAGCGTGATAGAAGATGTATTAAATTGAACGACTTGGACGTACGAGCGTTGTTCGCTGTGTACGACGGGCGACTGATGTCAGAGTAATCGGTGAACTATTGAACTAATAGTACTAAAAGACCGAACTAGTTCCTTTGATCGATTGTACTAGTTCGGAGCGCTCTGATCAGTGTCCGAGTAAGAACAAGACTACGACTGCCGCCGCCAATCCGACGGCTGGCATCGACTTGTTAGCGGATGGCTGTCAACACGTAAAAAATAAAAAATAATAATAATAGTCCCCCTAGCCGATTTCGACTACGGTGGCCAGTCACAACGACTAACCGACTGCGCGGGACATATTATAGTGCACAAGTGTGTGCGCAAACACAGGTGCACTCTCTATTCCTTTCACTCTCACAGCCCGATGGGACAGCAATCTGACACGACCGGAGAGAGTTCAGGCGCAGGACCAACGGCTTCACGTGCTTTTCCGAGGCACGGGGGTGAAACACCGCCAAGTTCCAAACTCCGGGCTACCCTAAGAATTTCTGAACAGAAAAACTCAGGTATATATTTTTGGCCCGACGCAGGGATCGAACCCGGGACCTCTGGCGCAGCCGTCGCTTTAAAGTGCGACCCTCCTACCGCTGCGCCACAGAGGCAGTCAACACGTAATAGACAGTACAAAGAACACACAGTCGATGACCGTCGAAATGCCGTCATTGTAAAGTGCCGCTCGTGAGACTACGGCTCAGAGCATTTACTTCGTCTGTGAATATGACATTATTTAAGTTCTTTTGTCATAAAAGCTAATCATTTTTATGGTACGACGAAAAAGAGAGTTTAACTCAATTTAAATGAAAATATCCTCTCTATTAGCACGGTCTAGAGGTGATTACGCCCAGTGGTTCAAGCAGACAGCTAATGGTCGGGGCATAAAATTAAAATGCAATCTACATTTAGAAATATTTTTACGTGGAGGTGCCCACCGAAAAGGTTTTGTTCTGAGTGCAGACAATTCTACTGGCATTGTTTGTTTTTGCACCCCTTTTTTTCGCCAGCCACTGCTTTTTCTGGAAATGTCAAATTCATAATGCAGTATCCGGTGAGTACCTATCTACATTTTTAAACAACACTTAGTGCAGAGTACGAGTGTGTGAATGTTTTGAGCTATTGTAACTTAAATCAAAAATATGGATAGTATTCGTGCTAAAATGCTTGTAACTCTGTTAAGTATCAAAGTTTCATAGAATTGATACATTTGACACTTGATATCAATTTTAATGACGCGGAGAGTATTTTATATCATCATTTTATTCAAGCTGGACAAAAGCTGTCCTTTAAAACATTCATCTTTTTTGTTAATTATTTTGGTATATATACAAACAACACCAGACAACAGTAGATGGAACTTTTTAAGAATAACTTTGATTTGAAGTATGACTTTATTTTCAGTAAAATTGCTTGTAAGCATTATAAGTGGCCGTATCTAAAGAAAGGCCGTTATTAAAACAAGCCGGGCCGATTTATTTTAATTAAGAAAGTAAACACAATGCTCGAAGCAAAACTCAGTTCACTCATTTCGAATTCAATGTGACTTTGGTATCTAATTTATCTCTATTGTTACGTTTTAATTCGCTGTTAGCGTCGAAACATTTAGAACTTAGAAAATCTTGCAGAAAGTAACTATTGTATGAAATACGAATTACTTATCTCTAGAGTTTGTCTTTATTTACTTGGCTGAAATGAAAGTGATTTAAAAGCCCCTCTACTAAAAATGCCTTGTGTAATGAGCACCGTTTGATGTTGCTTCTACAAAAGACTTAAATGATTTATTGATTGTGTAATTTCCTTTTCAGCTAATGGGTTTTAAGAATCTTTATTTCAACTAAGATATTACATGTCAGTTACATGGAAACTTAAAACTAAGAGTCGCTGCTACGATAAATTGGTAGGAATCCGTTAGTTTGAGCCATTGCAATAAATGTATACAATTTAAGTAGGTTATGTTATTAGTCATAGTTATTGCAAAAAAAGTAGGTATATTTTTTAGTATCTCTGACTAAGTCATAATAAAAAATGTTCTTTAACAAAATGTGCCAATTTTTTTTAAAGGTTTCGAGCGATTCACTTTTTTTTATATTGGTGGGTAGACGGTTGTAAAATTGATGGCTGTTATGTTTGGTTCATAATTAGTGTAGGTAGTTTATTTGCCCCATTTTTCTGTAAAAAGCAGGCTTTCTGAGATGAGCAAACCCATGAAATAGAAGGTTCTGCAAGCGTTGACACAAATGATTTTGGTTGCGTTTTCTATATTCCAACTATGGTTGGATGACTAATAAAAATATTTTTTGTTTTAATAATTAAATAGGAAAGGATTGACCAAATATTAACCAAAGCAATGGTTCTTAATCGTGGTCTATAATTGCTTTTAAAACAATTGAGGGTCGAATTTACCTTATTTGAGCTTCTAACGTGGAGTTTTCTTTTCCTTCTTTAGTGTTCAGGATTTAGAAGAAATATTTTATTCTTGGTTAAAATACTAAGAAAGACAAAAAATATAATTTCGACAAAACTTGATACCTGCGAAACTATGTTACCTACATCCAGAATATTCTCCGAACATCAGAACCGTCGCTATCGAGGTATCGCGTTCGCTTGGCAAAATAAAGGAATACCCTAGAAATTCGTTTAGACAAATTGAATTGCACGAGTGGTAGGTAGTATGCCTTAATCCCCCAACATGATCGTTAACTTAATATCATACAATTCCTCCTAATGAGCACGTGTGCTTAGCCCACTAAATACCAGAAATAACAAAAACAGTTATAGCAAACGCTTCACAAAGGTAATTCGGCAGATGGCATATAAACAATTACGAGTTTACTAGTGTATTAAGATATTCACAAGTTGTTGAGTTGAAAACTATGTAATTATACGAGTATTATGTAATTTGTTATAAAAGCTGACTTAAAGCTCACCTTTAAAGGGTCACTAACTAGTCCTGAGTATATAATTTATACTTACGTCGTCATTACTTTTATAACACAATTCAAAATGCTCACGATAAATAATTCACAATGTGATTGTAGCCCGTTTCACAATATCTTAATAAGTGCTTTTTAGACTGATATGTTCAATACTTCATACGAGTACGATATCGATCGAGTACGAGGTCGATCAATACATATTTGAATTATCTTGTCGTTAAGTGCTTCATTGTTGATTGTGAAACAGGCCCATAATCTATAAACTTAGTGAAAACAGGTTGTAAAAGAAATATAGAAAACTGTGCTTTATCTGGGCGAATAAATCCACAGGGACCACAGTAGGATATTTACGAATATTATACTAAAGTTACAGCAGGCGTAACATTTGGATGAGGGAAATATCTGCCCATAAAACTTTATTAGATTATATTTGTACAAAGTTGGCTATGTTTGCCATTCATGGGAGGAATTTTGAAAGAACTGTAATTTTTAGTAATAAATTATGTATGTTGTGAAACAGTTTTTTTGGAAAAAAACACTATACACACTGGTCGACTGACGGGGTAGAGTCTACCCGTGACCAGGAACGCTGTTAAGTGTTCGAAACGTGGGGATTAAATTATATAAATATTCGCAAAAAGTATCCGTAAAATAGTGTTATATTCCATGAGTAATATTTGTGTAAAGTAATTAAGTTTTTAGTAAGTGTTATGTGAGATACTTTTTTATGATTTTATAACTTTCTTCTTCAAAACCTACATGTAAGCACATAAAGACGCCTTTTGACGCCGAAAATTGTATTAAGCTTATCGCATAACACATACAGTCTGCAAGTATATAAAAAAATAACAATAATTTGAACGTAGGTAGAAGCTAAAGGAAAATTTCAAACGGTATTTAAGTACTAAACAGATCGGATTAAATCGAACCATTTCCGAATAATCTCCCATTTTGCGGAATATTTGAATATTCAAATGGCCGACATTATTAAATTCCGCGGATTACATTTACTTATCCTTTTTTAAATCCTTTTTTATTATTTTTGTCTCTCCGCCATGACAAAAACAATTAGGGAATGCCAATCTAAATATTAATAAACGATTGATTCATTGGTCGGCTACGTTTTCGCGCTTTTACTCGTCAACCGGTCACATTGACCTGCTTTATCAACGCTTTTGATCTTAGTTATCATCATCATTATCAGCCAAGGACGTCCACTGCTGAACATAGGCGTCCACCACGGCTTTCGTCAGCGACCGATCACAAGCGGTATGCATCCAGTGTATTCCTGCGATCTTTACAAGGTCGTCTGTCCATCTTGTCGGTGGACGTCCTACACTGCGTCTTTGATAACATTTCTGCCCCAACGGCCATAAGTTCGTCGCGCTATGAGTCCTGTCCATTGCCACTTGAACAACAAATCATTTTATGTATCAAGCAGCAGACACTTTTGTAGCTAGGAAAGGAACTTTATCTTAATAGTCAAAGTACCCAAAAATTAAAAATCCGGCTAATTGCTAGTCCGACTCGTCCACTGAGGGTTTCGTGCCAATTTTAACTGAATTAGGGATCCTCTTACTTCCGCGAAGCTAAAATACCATAATATTTTGTTGACAGCAAATATAGCATTGTTTTTCATAGTGTTTGTATGAAAAACAAAGTTATGTTTGTGGTTTTGAAAATGTGCTATATCTCAAAAACTACTAGTTCGATCCCGTCCAAACCAATTTTCTTTGTAAGTATTTGTTAGGATCTACATTATATATTTTTTCAAAATGTACACTCGCTTAGTTTAGAAGTCATTTTAAAAGATCTAACTTTAGACTTTCCACACGCATAGGTTTAACTAAAAAAAATTTTTTTGGGTTTAGTTTCATGTATGGAAGCCCCCTTGAATATCATTATATTTTTATTTTTTGTATTAGAATCGTAAAGTGGTTAACAGGATACATCTTCTTACCAAATTTCAACAGTGCATTGCTTAAAGTTATAGAATAAAATGGCTGTGACATACGGACGGACAGACAGACTTGACAAAACTATAAGGGTTCCGTTTTTTGCCGTTCGGCTACGGAACCCTAAAAATCTGGTTGGTTCCTAGCTCAAAGGCATAGCTAGCATAAGCATAAGCAATTGCTATTTTAAGCGGCAACGCAGCCAATATCATCGTCTCCTGCCACATGGAAACCATAACCTATCTAGGTAATTTTTTTGGTTATGTTTGTATAAGTTTTTCTTAGATTTCGTTCTAATTAAAATTACGTAAATGAACATTTGCACAATACATTTCAAATTCGTCACCTTCTGCATAGTCCCTCACTTAACTTTTTTTCCTCTGCCATTGATATTTAGTGCGCCTTCACATTAGATTCACGACAGCAACGCGACAGCAGCACTGTCGATCTAATGTGAAGACTTAATGGCTGCTGTTATTTATGTATGAAATTATCAGCAGCGCGGCAGTCGCGCGACCGTCGCTGCTAAAGTCGCCTAAGTGTCAAAGCGCTCTTAAAGAGTATACTCGTATGTCAAAAGCATTTCATGCCTTAACCTCCAAGGGATACAAAACTTTTGCTGTTCTGAATTTTTAGTCTGCCCACGCCAACATGATACAAATTTAATAAAGTATCATGTGTACAATACTCTGCAAAGTCACGTTCAGCGTAAGCCTTTGAGATTTCAAAGTTATTGTTTAAATAAGTCAGACTCGTCGACAACTATCCTGTTAAATTATATTGTGGGTTGAAATATAAAGCCGCTTTGTAATAAATATTTATTTTACTCTGTAATTTTTCTGCAGATACTCTGTATTACTTGAAGATAATGCGGAGATTAATCGAATGCGTTGGTAAAATTATTTATTAAAGTGATGCCAATCGGTAATATTCAATGCCAGATTTCAATTTTTATTAAATAATCCAAAATTAAAAATTAATAAAAACCGCAGGAGGCCGATTCTTTTCGTGTGGTAATTCGATTGTGATTTAAACCGATTTACCTTAAAAATAAAATCTTAATGCATATAAATCGTGACCCTGAGAAATCCGAAACTATTTTTTCTTCGACAAAGAAAATTCGATCGGTGAACGTTTTTGGTAAACGCACTTGCACGAGAATTGGCCCCAATCCGTCATAATTAAAGTCATGGTTACCTTACCATGTTATTTCAATGCCACTGAAGTAGAATGGTACCAACTTTCGGATCGATAGGACATATGGACGACAGTCAGATACCCTCATAAATTCAATAAAGAGCTAATGATCCTTAAACTGCCGATTTACTCATAGACCCCTTACACACCGCGACTTTTAGCATCGATGCAGTCGCGCATTTTAAAAACGCGCTTCAGCATCGTGACTCACGCAATGAAAAGATTTAATTTAGCATCGATGCATGCGAACGCGTGTTAGCATCGATGGTAAAAATGGCGCAGTGTGTGAAGGTTGGCATTTTGCGATTGCATCGATGCTAACGCGCGTTGGCATCGCGACTGCATCGCTGTTTAATTGGTTCATCCGTTTAGGCGCTAAGATACCACAGACAGACTTGTCAAACATATTACATCCTGCTCTTTATCCATCGGGGATTAAAAATAGTCAATATCTTTTGTCTTCAAGATTGAGCTGGATAAAATAGGAATTACCAACTTAAATTTAATAAATTTGCAAAGTTTTTTCGTTTCGATAAATAATGAATTCAGATTGGGTTAATCATAAATGTATCTATTGCTAAACAGTGAGTATACCACGTTGTAGCAAAGTGCTACGCCGTAGCAGCGAAACTACGGCCATCGCACTAAATAATTGAATTAACATGTGTTTTCAGGCGATTGAATTTACACGTGTTTTCAGGCGATGGCCAAGTCTCAATATATTTATATAAAACATTAAAGAATTTTAATATTGATATGCGTCACTATAAGATGCTGTTAATTATTACGTAACAACTAAATGCTTCGAGTACGGAGATTCCAGACACAATTGATTTTCAATTGTTATGGACCACGATCGTGGTCTTAGAGACTGGACGTATTAAGACAGAAAGTCGCTTAAATAGAGACTGACTAAATTAATAACCGACTTGGTATTACATGGATCTCACAACTTTTTACCGCAGAACAGCTGAGTTGCGAGACTTGTTTTTAGGGTTTCGTACCTCAAAAGGAAAAAACGGAACCCTTATAGGATCACTTTGTTGTCCGTCTGTCCGTCCGTCTGCCAAGACCCTTTTTCTCAGGAACGCGTGGAGGTATGAAGCTGAAATTTATATCAATTACTCAGGTCTACTGTCCCTTGAAGCTGTGAAAAAATCAAACTTCTAAGCCAACGCAATCAAAAGATACAGCCGTTTATGCCGCAAATTTTCGACACTTGCAAGGGAATCAAAACCTACAGGGTGCTTCCCGTGAACTCAGAATCTTGAAATTTGGTACGAAGCAACGTCTTATAGCATAGATAAAGGAAAAATTACGAAAACCATAAATTTTTAGTTCCATCACATAATATATATTTTTTTAATAATTTTAAACTTACTACCCATTTCCTCATAAACGCGTAAAGGTATTAAATTGAAATTCATACCAAATACTCAGGTCTATAATACCTTTAAGCTGTAACAAAATCAAACTTCTATGTCAACGCAATCAAAAGAAACAGCAATTTAAGCTGCATATTTTGAAACTCGCAAGTACTCGCAAGGGAATCAAAACCTAAGGGGTACTTCCAGTTGACCTAGAATCTTGAAATTTGGCATGAAGCAACGTTTTATAGCACACATAAAGGAAAAATTCCGAAAACCTTAAATTTTTAGTTACATTACAAAATATATATTTTTTAATAAATATAAACTTATTACTTTTTTCCTCATGAACGCGTAGAGCTATCAAGTTGAAATTCATATCAAATACTTAGATCTAATTGCCTTTAAACCGTGAAAAAAAAAAACTAAGTCAACGCAAAAACGCAAAAGTACAACCATTGATACCGATTGTCGTAATGAACGAACTTTGTAAACCTTGCAGGTTTGTACGGAACCCTCGGTGCGCGAGTCCGACTCGCACTTGGCCGGTTTTTTTTGACAAGTATTGTTTTTGATGGGATTTAACTTAGGAACATTGTTATAAATCACCTGATCGAAAGGTTATCTCATTTAAAGCTACAAATGTTACTTAATTATGTTAGTTACTGACATCTTAAATCGGTTTCGTTTGACAGCTTTTACTTGTCCTTCTATTCCGATAGGAATATTAATTTTATGGTCCAGTCTTAGAACTTGACACTGTCATTACTACAGCGAGTTAGCCATTATGATATTCATTGATTAGGGATTATAACTTTGGACTCAGTCAAAGAATTTTAGAGCAAAATAAATAATAGAGTTTTTTTTCTCTAATTACAGGCCACACGCTGTAAAAATATGCTTGATTCCTTTTATAGTCATGGCAGATTGTAATTAATATTGATTCAGCGAAAATGAGTGTTTGTTGTGAGCAAATCCAATAGATAATTTCAACCAAAGGGAATGCCTAATAAGTTTGTTAGCATTAAACTTAGTTCATTTTCTCGGTACTATTTAACGAGAACATAAATCTAATTGATAATTATACGAATTGCTTTACCTCTGCAACAAGTTTTGTTTCACAGAAAACAGTCGGAGTCTCTGAGGCGTGTGATGATGGAGTGAAACAAACCTAGATTAAATGCTGAATCACCCAAGTTTCTGTAAGCTAGATAGAATTGTCTTGAAACAAACTCCATCAATGCGGTGAAAATCACATTTTAATTACTTTTTATCATTAATTTCTCGAAATTAACAGTGCTGATCAAGTAAAAGTTATATGATTAAAAACGTACAGTCAAGGTCGCTGGCACCTGACACCTTACCACTTTTCATCGAATTTGACAAAAAGACACTTTCACTAACGTCACAAAAACGGCCGTGGCTGCGTGACAAAAACTCACGATAGGGTTCAAGCGTTTTGGGTCTTATGGTGGTCAGGCACTAGAGTCCCGACTGTACGTATTGTGAGCAAGAAAAGTATAGATTTATTTCCTGGAATAGAACCATTGTCTTGTGAAATCAAAGTGATTTATAGAAAATTTGGTAACCATCGTGGACGTTTGAAAGCAATTTTTCTACATAATTGCAAAGTTCACACGACGAAAACGAAATTGCGAAAATTTCAAACCGCACAGCCACTTTGATGTTAGTGTGAGAATTAGTGGAGTTGCTATGTATTTTGCAAAACCGCTATTACGTAGTCTAGACAGCAGACGGCAACATTTATCATAAACAGTTTCATGTAATTATTTGCGCTGCATAGTGCACAAGATTAGATTAAAGGGAACATGTATTTGTGCAGACCACTTGCAAGATTTAACTAGTTTGGATTTGAAATCTTAGGAGTAATTAGACGCATTGATATATAGTGAGGATTGCAATCTAACTGCTTTTATAGGTATGCAAATGGGTAGGAAATTAAAAAACAAACAACACATTTTGATTTTCTATGTACCTATATGTCATAATCGTTGTATTCTACTTCGTAACGCAAGGAAGAAACTTCCAAACCAGACAGTTGGTATGTTATCTGGCGTATGTATTGTTTACCTTTTTTACGAAGGGATATTTATATGAACGAAAAATATGTTCCTTACATACATAACATAAACTTTTGTATTCCATGCGAAAAAACTTTTATTAATATTATTTACATAGTGCAAGTACCAGCTAAATATTTAACAATTATTTATAAAAATCACGGGTACCTATTAATTTATCATTTTTTAAAAATTATTTTAAGGGACTGTTAGGGCTTTTAAGGGCCGAGTTTATCTATGTCAGATAAGACTTATCCGTCTGAATAAGCATAAAACTACCGATTTTAAAATGCCATTTCGATAACTGATTCATAACAAATAGGTGACTAAGGAATATTCGTCGAGTATAATTAACATCGCCTTTGAAAACGTCACGTAATTGTCAGCAATCATTCATGTAAATGTCATTTTAAAATCGGTAGTTTTATACTTATTCAATTGGATAAGTCTTATTCGACGTTGGTTAAACTGACCTATAGGCGTATTGTATTTTACTCGACGAAGATTCCTTATCTGACGTTAGTAAAATAAGGGCTAAATAAAAATGATTAAAATTGTGTGTAGCTAAGTATAACTACTTAATGCCAAAATTTAAAGTGCCTGTATCATTTATTCAAATCGATAATAGGATAGAAACAGCAGTGTATCTATTTTTGTGCCTATTAAATATTTATGCTACGGGAGAGAAGTAATATTGCTATCGCTGCTTGAAATATCTTTGTGTTTGATCGAGTCGATATCAGAATACGAAAACATTTCCTTGTCAATGTCTATTGTATCATTAATGAAAATTGATGTCAGTTTCTTATTTCATCTAGCAGTGTCGCTTATTTTTACCTGAGGTTAATATAATAAACGTATTTTTTTATAATTTAAATATTATTATTTAAATCACTAATGCGCTCTTAACGTAAATCTTAAACAAAATAAATAAGAGCCCATTAAAGATATTATGATGAATCAAAAATGCCATTTTCATAGAAGTCATTTTGTTTTGCTCAATTATTTGAAAATGTATATTTATTACTCATTATGGTATTTTTTATAAAACTATGGTCAGAAAGATATATCCACACAAAGGTAGACCAATTAAGTAAAAAACTTTGCGTGGGTGCTTAATGAGAAAAATTCCGGTCTCCTCGGATTGTTGTCAAAGTATTCCAAGTTGTTATCTAGGTGCTCCTTGATAACTTATCCCGCTTAGTTTTTAAGACTGACACTGAAAGTATTATGAGAATACCAGCGGTCTCTAGCAGCCGAGGATTAGCTATTTCATTTCTATTTAAGATTGATTCATTCAAACGTTTTATTTTCGTACTCCATTAACGTAGTTTGTAACGTGATGTTTAAAAAACACATAAACAAACATTTTTACATTAATTACGTGACGATTTACAAACGTGTGAAAAACGGTCCTCAAATTGACCCTGGTGAAGGAAGAATAGGTTCAGAAGCGTATTTACAAGGTCTGAAACTAGTTTTTAAGATATTTTGAATGTCATTGGTTTGATGATAGTTGCTGCGAATAATACAGCGAGTGACCGATAATAGAAGCAAGAACATTAATCAATTATTCTATAGAATAAACGTAGTTACCTTAATCGGTCATAGTGCTCTAAAATGCTTTAAATCAGAGATCTCTAATCAATGTGTATTAAAATCGCTAACTCGTTGTAGTTAATGACATTGTCAAGTAAATCAGTGTATGACTGGAAACATTTGTTTGCAATACATTGCTGGTTTCATTTATTTTGCTAGAAATTAGTACTAATATTATTTTTCATATTAATTAATTTAAACCATAGACATAGTATCGATTTAAAACGCCTATGTTTATTTTTTTGCTCCTATAACAGGTCACATCCTGTATAAGTAGCAGAAAAAAACTTACATACAATTGATATTCATTTATGTGCGCTCGCCAAGTTATTCATTACTATTACTTAGATGCCCGAGGTATTTTCGATATTGATGCTAAATATAAAGCAAACAATGTAGCGATAGGCATAATCACTTTCAATGAAAACCTATTATTGTTAGCTATTCAAGTGTTAGTTTACAAATTATTTGAAAGGGAGATCGTGAACTGCGCTCTGTTTAAGATAAATGTTGTAAGGTAAGTATGAAAACAGTCTCACTTTATTTTTTATTACAAGTTAAACCACACAATGCTATGAGAGAACACTTTGATCAAGTTACGCAAAAAAAAAACTTTTTAATTTGATTGTATGTTAGAGAAAATATTTCTATTTGACTTGTGTAATTATTGACTGAATTTGTACTCGAGATGTGGCAAGAAAATAGTCTCGTATTATATCGTACTAGCGGTCCCCCGCGACTTCGTCCGCGCGTTTTGAGTTTGCTCCCTCCCCTCCCGTCGCAGCGTCATGTTTTATATTCTAAAGCCTTTCTCGATAAATGAGCTATCCATCCCAGAAATATTTTTTCAAATCGGTCCAGCAGTTCCTGAGATTAGCGCAAGCGCACGTTGTACTTAAGCTGCGAACATTATTTTGGTGCGGAGATATGTTAAAACTGTGATAGCTCCTAAGATATTTATTGGAATCAAATGATATAAAGGGCAACTTGGTTCTAAATGAAATGCTCGTGATGATGAATGTATTTATTTTGATAATAATTAATAACTGTGTGTATAATACACCTCTAAAAATAATGCATTATTTTTTTACAAATTTATTAACATAAAAAAGGTTGTAGGAAGTCAACCATAAAAGATATACATATGCTGTCGCGGACTTTATTATAGAACTCTTAATGCTGAACAATCCTGTCATACATGATTTTTGTGTAACTTAACCGGTTTCCGCAGCGTATGCAGCGGAAGCTCTCAAAAGGAATATCTTTCTCCCGTTTTCGCAACATTTTTCATTGCTGCTGTGGTCTTATGAGTTGTATCTTTATGTTATATAGCCTAAAGCCTTCCTCGATAAATGGACTATCCAACGTAAAAATAATTTTTCAAATCGGGCCAGTAGTTTTTGAGATTAGCGCGTTCAAACAAACAAACAAACAAACTCTTCAGCTTTATAATATTAGTATAGATAAGATTTCATGAGATATGGTACAACACGTCCTTTTTAGACCAACATAATTATCTTCGTTCTTTGTAACTTCTGTGAATTTGTTAACTTGAACAATGTGCTAATTTGTCATTAGTTTTTAAACTGCTGACTATCCCTCGGATATATAACATTTTTAGTTGGTGTCGCACTAATAAATCACTACAGATTCCTGGTAACAATTCACGTTTCATGTACACGTACAATTTACTGGCGAAACTTATTTATCACGACCATAAATACTGTGAATAGGTACTGTGGTACGCGAACTGGAGAATTATGTCTTATTAAGTAAGAAGATAATTATCTGATTGCCTAAGTTACATTTGCCTCACTCGATAAACTTCATCATAACAGAGGAGAGAGTTCCGAACTCAGGCCACGTAAAATTTAAATTACGAGTAGGTACTACAGAGCTTTCATACAGTAAAGTTTCTCAATCTGTGTTCAGATTCAAATTATCTTTCTAATGATAAATTCAAAAAAATCAATATCTTCATATTTTTTTAAGTAAATCATTTGAGAGACGTTGGTTAGCATTGGTTTGGAATTTGATGGTTTTAGACTTCCGTGATTTAAAAATATTTATCAACTAACAATGATGGAAACCCTCAAGTCAAGGCAAGATCACTTTCGACTTTATAATTTTCCCTTTACCAAAACATAGAAGTTGTTTAATGCTAAAAGGATTTTTCTACCTAAAGAGGAGAACCAATGTAATTATTGTTTTTTGATGTCGTGTAACATGCGGACTTTATACGCACAAAAATCTTGTTTGAAAAAGAATATTTAGCAAGTCTTTAGAAACACATTTTCGTCGTTCGTTTACGCTAAATTGAATTGTGAGAGTCTATAAGAGCCTATGAGGAGAAACGTTGAGTTAATGCTAATGTCACGAGATATCAGAGATCGTTGACATGTCATGTTTGTCTCTGGACTATGTGTATGATCTATAATTGTCTGTGGAACTATTGTTTTCACACTATTTTTGATTGATATTACGCAACAAAATTTAATAACAAAACAAAATTAAACAAAAAACTCTAACACATTTTCTTGCCGCATAAGTAAGTGTGTATGTTATGAATTAAGCAATATATTCTACTCTTAAAACACAAACTTACCTCTATGAAATTCAAAAAAGTCAGAACGTGATAAAATATTATGAACTTTCATAAATAAATTGATTTTGTCTTTTGTCAATAAGAGAATAGTGGCTCATCGTATGATAAATTTGTGATTTGGCGGACGATTAAGTTACTGCTTTCATTTATGTATGATATTATCAACAGCGCGGTTTTTGCGCTGCTAAAGTCGCGTTAAGGTTGAAGCAAAAATACCCACTCGGCACGGGAACAGCACCAACCATGCGTCTATCATACAAGTACGAGATGTAAAGTGACAGCAAAGCCTCGGATGGGATCGGCACCGGATAGCGAACGCTTCGCCTCTGTTCTTCTTGCCCGTTTGACAGGGTGGACGGATAGTCATCAACCAGCGGGCTACGCGCCGTTAGCGCGTTATAACGCATAAGCCGCTCGCTGGTCGAGGGTGGGTCCTGAGTTGGTCTCGATCCGAGGTGGTGACGTTACGAAGTTGATAGATGTGCGTTGCAGTATGGAATTTCATACAAATAATACTGCACGCCTCGAGTTGATACGGTGCTGTCACCGTGACGGGTGTATAGACGTGCTACAACCTTAAATGTAAAAGCGCTCTAATATTTGTTTTAACGCTTTGGCTACATCATCCAACACAATAAATTGTTATACTTTGGATAAATTATTTGGGTAATTTTTGTGTTCAAGAAATGCTTCTATAGAATGTGCGGTCACTGGTGTGTATAATCTGCTTATTGTTTGCCACAATATTACCTCTGATTATATTAGTGGCGACTGGCGGCTATTGTACAGTTCCTAACAGCATATCAATTTACTTGTAATTACTTAATTTCCACAAACGGTTTTCACCTTAAAGCCAAATGTAATAGAGGTCAAGTTCTTTTGACATAATTTGTCGTTTTGTGGTAAGTTGTTGTGCTACTACGTGTACTAACAGTGCAAAGTGCGTAGGGTTGACATTACCTCCGATGCGAGTCTTCGATGATAAGGATGTCTGCTTGAATACAATTTATGAAAAAAGTTAAGTAAAGTTAGCCTGTAATGTTCCACTGCTAGGCAAAGGCCTTACCGAAGCTATGGGGTAGTTTGAGCCATTTGAGCCACGCAGGCTCAGTGCGGATTGGCGGAGGGATGTTATATAGGTAAGACAAGCGACAAAACTGCTAAAAGATTTTATCAAGCCTACCATAAGGTGCTCGCAGCGCAGTGGAAGCAGTTTGCTTTGGTAGTGATACCGATGTTAAGCAACATACGGCGCGGTTGTGTTTGAATGGGTGACCATTCCAGCCATATTAGTGGCATATATAGCAATATCCGTGCTTCTGAAGGCACTTTAAGCCGTTGGTCCCGGCTAATGTCGGTCGATATTATTCATTAAGCCTAGTCGGAGGCCTTATGGGCTTGGATTTATGAAAACTTGTATAAAGCATTAGGAAATAAGGACCCGAAAACTCATTAGGTACTATCAAGGGCACCACCGCCTTGACCAGTTAAGGAGCCAAAGTAGCTTGCACTTTGTATTTTGTTTGAAGTGACGCCCACTTTTGTGTCTTACCTATAAAAGCGATTATTCTTTTCTAAATGTAGTAAGGTGGCGGAGTGCCTTCGACCGTAACGACATCAGAAGATACCAAATCCGTCATGTGCACACGAGCATGATACGTTTATCTGCTTATGTATTTAATGCAAGCTTAAATTCCTTCTTCCCTACAAAGAAACAGTAAGTACGGCTCAAACGTCGAAAGTAGCTTAAAGAAATAGAACCCTTTTGATAGGCACTTACTTTTTGTATAATTTATTTGTTGGAGCCATCTGCGTTTGTATGTGCGACGTAAATAATGGCAGGTGTATGTTCCTCTTTATTGAACTGTGTAGGCATAACTTGACTCTGAACTATTACTCTACCTGTTTACCGACATAAAACAGCAATATAATATTAAAACAATAAAAATATCGAGCTCTAGTAAGACAAAATTTATTTAGTGTCTTCGCCGTAGAATTATATTGAAATCAATATAAAAAATTCTCAGGCAAGAATAAAATATATTCAAATTAATCAGAATCAAGTCGTAAACGGTCGCTAGTGTAAAATAAAATATTCCACTTACCTTCCGTTCTCTCGTTCCGAGTAAAAATTCGAAGGGCGGGCGTTCAATAAGGCATTTTTATAGGGCCCTTCGGCAGGAGGCTGTAAACAATAAAACACATAAAAACATGCCGTTTTGTTCGTAAAATTTCGCACTAATTTTCATAAGCGACATGCGACGTTCGAATTATAAAAACAAAAACGAACTTTTGTAATCCTAAAGTTTTGTAGTTACTCAGCTTTCGAACGCGAACACAGTTTTAAACTTTTTAGGATAAACTCTATAGAGTTTGTTTTAAGAAATATTGGCGTTGTTCCTCGGATTCGGTAATTCAACTTCAGTATCTCTTAAGCTGGGCTAATTAAGGTTGGATTGGCTTACATCGTAATCAAAGTTTTGAACATGAATATTGTTGGTAAAAAAGATTTTTAGATCATGGTTTGGGCATTAAATAATAAACTATTTAAGTTGAGAGAGAGATTAATAAAGAGTTAGTGGGAGATATTGAATCTTAAAAATAATGGCGTCATGGCAAGTGTTATTATATTTTCACAAAGTAGTCACATGGGCATCTCAGCCTCATTGTCATTTCGTAATCAAAAAGAAAAAAATAACTTAAAAAAAGTGAAACCGACTTCAAAACCAAAATTCACTAATAAGTCCTAAACAACCTCTTGACTATTGAAAGGAAAGAAATCCATTTTAGGCAAAAAATTTCTTTTTGGAGTTGGTTCTCTGGATAGTTGATGCTTGATAGTCAAAGTGATAGCAAAAACATACAGTAGAATTGATAACGAAGGAGGAGGGTTTTGAAGTTGGTCAAAAAGATGATGCGGTTCTTTGATTAGCGCTGTTATTAGCTACAAATGCAGCGGACGGAAAACTTCTTCCTTCTAGGAATAGGAAAAATCGATTAGAGAGAGTTATTCTTAGCCAGCTAACACAAGCCAGTTTTTATACCTTACTGTGATTCTCGATAAATAAGGCTAGCTCGGCGGAGGAGTGTAAGCAAGTAGCTACTGAATGCTGAAGTGTAGTTCATTTTTTCTTTCACCAGCAAAGCGATAATAGGATTACTTGTATTTAAAAATTACACCATCCATAATGTAAGTGAGTTCTACTTAAGTCTGTATCAGCTTTGTTTACTTTGTTTCAAAACTGAAAAAAAAGGTTAAAGGTTGCACGATTTCACGGATGTTATTTTGTAAAATTATTTTTATCAATATCACATTTCTCGTTGTTCAATAATACTAAACAAAACAGTTTTATTTCAAAAAATAAACTCAGTTTACAGTTTTAAAACAGTATCTTACTGAGATAAATCTTTTGCTTTCTTAGCTTTGTCTTAAACCTTTTCTTTTTCTATACTCGTAAAATGAATAGTAGCTCCCACTTTTTCTTGGAGAAGATAAGTAATAATGAAAACCCACTTTAGATTATAACTTTCAAGAGTAATTTATGTTTACATGTAGTCCACGAGGGACACTTTCATACGTCTCAATACAGACCCCAGATAACTCAAATCATTGCGTCGTCTATTTCTTGATGACTGGTTGTATTTATAGAACACTTACAATGAAAATAGATCTCCCTGCACCTGATGTTGACCCGTTCTCATTTGCCCCTGTCACTGAAACTGACTTAAGCAAGGCCAGGCCATCTTCGCAATAAAGTAAAGAGGTTTTCTTAAATGAAACTTGCAAATAATTTAAAGAAAATATTTTTTTAGAATTAGCATAACTCATGATATCATCCCTGAGTTGGATGTCACTGATCAAAACAACATATTTGGAGAGACCTGGATGTAAGGCTTCCAAAAAACAATTTTGGACGTCACTGTTTGGGCCACCCTGTACACCAACCACCATTATTCTATATCTGCATGGTATAAATTAAGAACAGAAAATTCTTGTAATTAAGGTGTAGTTAATTTTTTAAAAAGGTTAAAGCTATTTTTGTATCAAAAGTACAATATTTACGTTTTTTGATAAAAAAAACTTTCGTTTGGAAGACTCCAACAATTTAATTTAGACGCACAACAATTTGGTGTTTATTGCACTTTGGTTTTGTCTGACTCCTTATTGATCTGCGCTGAACCCAATTGAATCACCAGTAAAATTGTTGGCCGCCTCTCACATCCGTAACAATTTGTGCATGTAACAGACACGCTTATCATTTTAATTCGCTGAAAATTCAACTTTTTAAATCTCAGACGTTTAAAAACTCAACTTGTAAATGAAAATTTGAACGAGCGCATTTAATAAAGAGTCGCCGTCATTTCAGCTGGAAAAGCCTGAAAATGTAATATCGTGTCCGCGATCAACTATCGTTAACTTCATTTTGCTGTGGAGTTGAGATTTATTTCTTTTATTCTTTTATTCTCGCATTTTGTAAATAAAAATGGTATGTGTACAGTTTCTGTACCGAAAGAGGCTGGTTAAAAAGAGGTTTTTTTCACCTTATGCTCAAAGCAGTGGTAGCATCTTTATTGGGATATGTATAGTGACGCCAGTGGGTCTGCTGTATCTATGAACGTAGTGATACGTAGAAATACGGTACCTGGGGGCCAATTCTCGTGAAGTAGTACTTTTTCCGTGTGGTAATTCGTATACGAAGTTCACAGTTCTATTGTAAAAGTTCGAGTGATACGTTAAACTGTTATTCTCATGCACCGATAGAACATTTCACGTTCGAATTTCATTACAACGTTCCATTGCAGAGATCGTACGGGCGTTTTTAAAAACGCCGAAATAAAGTCCATCTAAAAAAATATTTTTGGTGAAATTAAACAATAAATCTATTTGTTTGTTTAATTTGATGTACATATTCACGAAACTATACATATTGTTTAAAAATATAATAACGGTAGATCAATTATTCAAATTTCATTATTCATGCATAGCATGAAATGAAACGCAGCGACGCGCCATATTACCTTTCTCTATGGCCCTAAATGACAATGTGTGTGAGTGTGTGTCAAAATTGTTGCAAATATCGATTTTTCAGTGAGTGAAAATTTATTTTCTCAACTTTTGCATAAAAGAATACGATGTTAAATACAAACGAAAACTGAATATTTTCTAAGGTTGGTATGACGCTGTTTGTTAAATAACATGTTTTTCTATTTACTTAACTACAAGAAAGAGGCTTAGAATAATTCTTTAGAAGTAATAGGTGCAGTTAATTAACATCACAAATATTAGTGCACCTTCTTAATGTGGAGCCTAGATAAAGTTTTTAATAGCCTTTGTAGATAGTAGTGTTAAGTAGTGTTCTTACAAAACAGACTATTTTTATTTACAGATAGTCTGGATTATGTTGTAGCAGAGAGAATATTGCCAATCTAATGCGATAGAAGACTGATTAAAATACATGGGAATACTTGAATACCTTTATTCTCTGGTATCTAGGTAAGTACCTAATTAACTAGACACATAATGATAGGTTTATTTTCATCATTTATTAATAAAACCATCAGATTTTCCTTTTATAACCTTAATCTATGTGTGTTATAGTATTGCCTATAGTTACAAATAGTAAATTTTAGTAATCTGTTCTATGAGTGCTTGAATGTGTTCAAACATAGTTTATGGATTCCACCTACAAGTATCTACAATAATCATTATTATCCCAGAAAAGAGATACTGAGCAAAAAAAACAATGATTGTGTTCAAGTTTTGTTTTTATTTTGTGTGTAACTTTCTGTGGTATTTATGTTGGTTATTGTTTTTTACAGAAGTGAGCGGCAGAACAAATTATAATAATCAAAAAAGAAGGAGCACCAAATGAAGGGATTTTAAATACTCCTGGGAACACAACCGCTTTTCACAACAAAATAAATGATTAGTTAGAAATGTAAGTGCATTGGATTCAAGGATGGAAACTTTCCTGATTAATATAACCAATGGCTTTAAATTATTTTTTTTACAAACACATTATTGCTTCTTAAATGTTTTGTGTTTTAACTGATGTATTAAGAAAATAAAACCACTTGCTAAATTGGTATTTTTTATTTGTATGAAATTTATTTATTTATACTGTTTAATCTTCCTTAGTCGCTGATATTAGGAAATTTAAATTCAGGATTGATTTCAATACATAGGGGCAATCCATGATCATGACCTTGAAACAGAGTCAAAATATAAAACCAGGGTCTGCGAATGAAGCTGAAGGTGACCAAAGGTACTCCGTAATAAGACAACAAAACCCCAACGAGTTGGGCTTGTAAGATTTGATTTGTCAAGTACTTTGTCTCTAGATAGTATCCAGGATTGGACAGCTCTTAACATAATATTAAGTCCTATCGAGGTCACCGCTGCCTAACCACCTTAAGAGCTAAAATCGCTTGCACCTTGTGTCGACTTTTGTTTGAACTGACGCCTGTTTTGTGTCTTGTGTGCAAGCGATTTTCCTTTGAAAGTGGTAAGTCGGGAGTCACCACGAACTAGGCATGCCGGAGAAACGGAGATCCTCTTTTTTGTAAGTCAATTCATATACTCGAAACTTCTCTAAAACGCAGAAGTACTTTTCTTAAAACCGCATCAAAATCGGTGTAGCCATACAGGAAACCTTCCTTATTTCAAGCCGGATAAAAATCATTCAAAGTCGATAAACATTTTCTCAATTTTAGGTTAGGTTATCATTTTGCCCGATTAGAACCTCCATAGTTCGTATACGAATTTCGAAATCTATTGGTCTCCAGCAATCGAAATGTTCGTGTGACGTTCCATCGAATTAATTCGACTGTGAAGGTCTGAGAATACACAAGCCTTGTTTCCTTCGAAAAAAATTCGAGTGGTGAACTTTTTTACGTGTGTGAACTTTTTTCGATCATGCGAGAATCGGCCTCCAGGGCCCCTATTTTTGAATCACTCGCTTGGATATGGTGTGTGATTTTCGTTCGAAAACGAATAAAAAAATAAACAAAAATCACGCAAAATATAATCCCTTCTGTGTGGATTTTAACAGATTTTTATTCCCAAATTGGACTTTAAATCAATAAATATTACACGCCATCTTGACGCGAGTAATGCAAAAATAGGGTACCTGTAGGTTCGACTCATAATCCAAAAAATAATTCTTTAAAGAGTGAAGTTAAAAGTGTGCAATAAAGTGTTTTATACAAAGTTACAAAATTTGTATCTTCGTTGTGCTCTGAATTGGATTGAAAGAGTCGAAATCCGTTTGAGTCAAAGTTCTATGATTCCATATTTATAATATTACATCCATGTTCCATTGCATAATGGAAAGCTACGCATACGCATGTATGTCAGGTACTTTCTTATTTTGAATCTCGGCTCTCGTAGCAAATATTTGGCGAGATGTACAATCAGGTGACATGGGTAAAAGATGTGAGTTAATGGATCCCTACGTCGTGAGCTCAAAACGGCAAATCGTAAAGTAAAACAATTTCATATCCAGCGTATCGCGTCGCAGATTTACAGACAAATTAAAGATATAGATAAAACACAAATTGCTATTCATTAATATTAAGTAAAAAGAGTGGTTCTCGTTGTCTCGCTGAAACATCATCATCGTAACAGATATGACTTAATATGTCATTTTCTTTTATTGCATACTTTCACTATACTCCACGCGAGACTTGCACCTTTACTACAAATATAGGACCTTTTATTTTTTGTTTTTTAATAAATGTTATAAAAAGGTTATTTATTATATATTATTTACTAGCGGTCCCCCGCGACTTCGTCCGCGCGTTTTGAGTTTGCTCCCTCCCCTCCCGTCGCAGCGTGATGTTTTATATCCTAAAGTCTTTCTCAATAAATAAGCTATCTAACACAGAAATATTTTATCAAATCGGTTCAGCAGTTCCTGAGATAAGCGCGTTCAAACCAACAAACTCTTCAGCTTTATTTAATTACTAGCGGTCCCCCGCGACTTCGTCCGCGCGTTTTGGGTTTGCTCCCTCCCCTCCCGTCGCAGCGTCATGTTTTAGCCTAAAGCTAAAGCCTTTCTCGATAAGTAAGCTATCCAACACAGAAATATTTTTTCAAATCGGTCCAGCAGTTCCTGAGATAAGTGCGTTCAAACAAACAAACTCTTCAGCTTTATAATATATTAGCGCAAGCGCACGTTGTACTTAAGCTGCGAACATTATTTTGGTGCGGAGTTATGTTAAAATATTTATTGAAATCAAATGATATAGAGGGCAACATGGTTCTAAATGAAATGCTCGTGATGATGAATGTATTTATTTTGATAAGAATAAATACCTGTGTGTATAATACACCTCTAAAAATAATGCATTATTTTTTTACAAATTTATTAACATCAAAAAGGTTGTAGTAAGTCAACCATAAAAGATAGACATATGCTGTCGCGGACTTTATTATAGAACTCTTAATGCTGAACAATCCTCTCATACATGATTTTTGTGTAACTTAAGCGGTTTCCGCAGCGTATGCAGCGGAAGCTCTCAAAAGGAATATCTTTCTCCCGTTTTCGCAACATTTTTCATTTCTGCTGTGGCCTTATGAGTCGTATCTTTATGTTATATAGCCTAAAGCCTTCCTCGATAAATGGACTATCCAACGTGAAAATATTTTTTCAAATCGGGCCAGTAGTTTTTGAGATTAGCGCGTTCAAACAAACAAACATTCAAACAAACTCTTCAGCTTTATAATATTAGTATAGATTAGCGCAAGCGCACGTTGTACTTAAGCTGCGAACATCATTTTGGTGCGGAGTTATGTTAAAACTGTGATAGCTCCTAAGATATTTATTGAAATCAAATGATATAAAGGGCAACTTGGTTCTAAATGAAATGCTCGTGATGATGAATGTATTTATTTTGATAAGAATAAATACCTGTGTGTATAATACACCTCTAAAAATAATGCATTATTTTTTTACAAATTTATTAACATAAAAAAGGTTGTAGTAAGTCAACCATAAAAGATAGACATATGCTGTCGCGGACTTTATTATAGAACTCTTAATGCTGAACAATCCTGTCATACATGATTTTTGTGTAACTTAAGCGGTTTCCGCAGCGTATGCAGCGGAAGCTCTCAAAAGGAATATCTTTCTCCCGTTTTCGCAACATTTTTCATTTCTGCTGTGGTCTTATGAGTCGTATCTTTATGTTATATAGCCTAAAGCCGTCCTCGATAAATGGACTATCCAACGCAAAAAAAATTTTTCAAATCGGGCCAGTAGTTTTTGAGATTAGCGCGTTCAAACAAACAAACAAACAAACAAACAAACAAACAAACAAACTCTTCAGCTTTATAATATTAGTATAGATTATATAATTAGCGCAAGCGCACGTTGTACTTAAGCTGCGAACATTATTTTGGTGCGGAGTTATGTTAAAACTGTGATAGCTCCTAAGATATTTATTGGAATGAAATGATATAAAGGGCAACTTTGGTCTAAATGAAATGCTCGTGATGATGAATGTATTTATTTTGATAAGAATAAATACCTGTGTGTATAATACACCTCTAAAAATGATGCATTATTTTTTTACAAATTTATTAACATAAAAAAGGTTGTAGTAAGTCAACCATAAAAGATAGACTTAAGCTGTCGCGGACTTTATTATAGAACTCTTAATGCTGAACAATCTTGTCATACATGATTTTTGTGTAACTTAAGCGGTTTCCGCAGCGTACGCAGCGGAAGCTCTCAAAAGGAATATCTTTCTCCCGTTTTCGCAACATTTTTCATTGCTGCTGTGGTCTTGTGAGTCGTATCTTTATGTTATATAGCTTAAAGCCTTCCTCAATAAATGGACTATCCAACATAAAAATATTTTTTCAAATCGGGCCAGTAGTTTCTGAGATTAGCGCGTTCAAACAAACAAACAAACTCTTCAGCTTTATAATATTAGTATAGATTCCATTAGTCTTTATAGGAACCATGATTTTAACTAGTCATGTTCATTATCATCAGAAATTTTAAAAAAATAAACAATGTTCAGCTGGAAAAAAATTGGTAGTGATATAAAATGTTTTTTTATGTAGCTGTATGGAGTCTACTCCCATAAGTTTTCTGTGCTGGCAGCATAAGCATATATGTACTTGTAATGTCCTCGTGCCACGTCATGTCAACACTTTTCTCCGTCGTTCCCCTATTTCGCCTGTCATGTTTTTTAAAACAGCTGATTTATGGTAAACGTATTCAACGCAATTAACTGGAAGCTAATTTCCATTAGTCGTCTCTGTTGTTCTTAGTGCGCCCCACTCAATTAGTTGCAACACGTACTATTACTTCTGTAATTAAAATGAGGAAACAGCGCCAATATAGGAAAACAATTACGCAACGTAGGGAATAATTACTTAACTTTCTGCGGGCATTCCTTTATTTGTCCGACAAGAAAAGAACGGTAATAATGTTACGGTTCAGGAGTTATTCTGTGCGGGACGATTGTATGACACCAAGACAAGTGATACAAAACCATTATTGGAGTAACTTCTCTTTTCACGCCATGTCTTTTTGACAAGAGTTAAGATTATAGTGGATATGTAAAGGTTGTAACTTATTGACATTTGGACTTATCGGTCTTTGATTTTCCGGGTACTGAATAGAATATTACAGAAATCCAAGACTATTTACTGTATCAATTCATATGTTTGCTACAAAAAAACAATTCGGGACTAAATTGTGTACAATGTGTAATGTTAAAAGCTCAAAACCTCAGGCAACCCAAATGATTTCTAATGCTATTGACCTAATTCTGAAAGAAAAGAAAAAAAGGTTTTATGGGGTGTTTTAGTTTTACTGGCACTTCTGAGTATTTCTTGCTCTGCGAACCACGCTCTGTCGGGAGAGAAGTTGGTAGGTATATGGCCGGGTCGCTGCGTCGCGCTGGCATTATTATTATTACTATTTACGCTCTAAATCTAAATCTATATCTTATGCTTAAAAAAAACTTGTTTAATAGGTTATTCGGCGGGTTTACGCATATAATGGTCAGTCTTATTAATAAATGGACAAGACAACATTTCATTGATTTAAAAAAAAAAAACTATATTAAAAGTGGCTACATTGATTCTGCCTCTTATTCCAATCAAACTATTTTCGAGGTTTGCGCTTTTAATGTTACACGATATATAATACAGATAATAATGGCCTTATATATCTTCACGTCAAAATTCAACACTCTAAATAGTGATAAATATAAATAAGACCCCATTTAGAAACTTCGGACTTATCTCACGAAACATTACAGAGGGTAGCGTAATCCTCGCATTAACTTGTTGACTAATACGGTAAAATAATTTATTTTGCATATGAGCGATGTAATCCTTAGGCGTAAGGCGCCGAGAACGTGCGGCGTATCTCTTGGGGTCAATTCTGATAGATAGTCTGTAAATCTAGTCTATTTTACCTACGGCACGGCAAACACAAAGGAAGGGGTATGATTTTTAATTATTTATGTGGGTTATTCATTTACGAATAAATTACTGCGCCGATTTTAGTTTTGTTATCAAACGATTTCTAAACGCTTCTACGCACGTGAGTGACATTGATCACGTAACGTTTCTGTCACTGATGTCACAGTCACTCCCGGCTAGTGTGGACAAAGGGTGTTTAAAAGGTTCTCATATTCGAATGAAATAAAGAAATCCGGGTATAGCATTTGGCAACAAAAGTTTATTCAAATTTGCTATTACACATCTACCTTTATAGCTCAGAATTCAGTAGACACTAGGTTAGGTTCTAATTTAGTTATCTATATCTATACTATTACAAATCTTTATGTTCACAAATTACTAATTAAATAAAGATAAACCACCAATTTAAGTTTTTAATTTCCTAATTGATTCCAAAATTTATCCTCAAAGGGATTCCTTAGTTATGCTTAAATTAATAGCTAAATTATCCCACTTTTCACTAAAGTTAAAGTAAATACAAGAAAAACCAACCTTGGATTTCAACGGAGGTTACTATTTCAAATCTTTGTTGCATCAAACTACAGACAACTCTGCAACGTTACCCCAAAATTTCACCAATACCGATCCATCCTCAAAGCAGCAGACAAGAAGCAAATCAATCCATCAGGAAAATCTGACTTTCAAAACAGCAGACAAGAAGCAAATCAATCCATCAGGAAAATCTGACTTCAAAAATAATCCACATGAGGTCTGAGTAAAGTCACTGAAAAGAATTTACAAAATGTTAGTTCAACGCACAAACCAAAGTAAAAGTTAAAAAAAACACTAACTTTTCATAATAAATATTTACCTGAGTGAGGTTACAACATGTTCACCAAATTGTGACTGTACAACTTACAGACACCTATCAAAAGAGAAACCTAGAAATAAAAGAAAGTTCTAGTTAACCACATTTTTTTTTCTAAGTGAGGGTGGGTATACTTTTCATCACCCTATTTATTAAATCTTTAATAAACCAATTTTATACCTGCAACAGCTGGCTCGCCATATAAATTTTGAATAAATTACTAAACATTTATGCTAATTATTCTATTTGAGACCTGAAATGATAAAAATTACAACTCTCAATACAATATGCCCAGATGTAGGTAGGCTACATTTTCTTTACAAGGATTTCCAAAGGAGTTTCCCAAAGTACTTACATTGTCCAGTCATTTATATCAATTCATTTTCGAAATTAATTCATCCAAATTGACATGTTGGCGGCGTCTGAAACGATAAAAAGAACCATGTGCTCAGACTCTAAGAAATGTCTCGCAACAAAGAAAAATCAACGCCAACCTTTCTGCAGATACGTACCAGGAATAACTATCAAACTACAAAATAAATGGAGCGTGCCCCGTAATCAAAATTTTTACTTTTTTACATTTTAACACACGTTACACTCCGACGCACGACCAACAGTGGCGGAACCGAAAAAAAAACAGCAGCTGTCACACTTGACAAATGTCAGTGTCAGCATCCATCATATCTATGATGGATGCTGACACTGACATTTGTCAAGCATCAAAATTTCACGACTATGGACTGGAGTCCTACATCCATTTAGCTTTTCGTTTCACGCGAACTTAGACAAAAATATACAACGTTACACTGACGAGAGCGGGTAGCGTTGTAAAAATGATGTAGGCTACAAAATAATTTTTCACTGACACTAATAAATAAGTTACTGATCGGCACGTGTTAGCACTGTAACGGTACTTCTGTGTGCGGATCGGATTTTGTCCGGGTATCAAACGACCTTTTGTTAAATAAAAAGCAATAGGGCTTAAGTAATATATTTATATTGATATGAATATTGATACATATTGGGATATTAAAAAACTTTTTTAAGTGTTGTATTCACTCGTGTTGCTTCACTAGTAGAGCGGGATGAGAATAGTTTATATAACGAGTGTTACCTTTAAGGTTAGGCTCTAGTCAAATCCTAGCTTTTACGCCCGAAGAAAGTTGTTCTCCTAAATTAAGTGCGAGTAAGTTACGCCGTAAATCTAGCCCCGCCCGCTGTCTCGGTGACAAACCGATGAGTAAGGTGGCCGCGTTTGTATTAATGGTGATGTTGATAATAGAACTGAGGTAATGTCGTCACTAGGGCCAAAAAAGAGGCTTGAATTATGTGTCGTCCTTCAAGTGCCCTCGACTTAATGGCTAAGTGGCTCTTCTTCGTCCTTCCTGGTAATAAATATATTAATTAGTAATTACTACGAGGATAATGTATCGAAGGTTATTTGTTGGATGGTACGGATGGTATATTTGGAAACGATCAAATAAATTATTTATTTACTGGTAATGACATAAAGAAATGACAATAAGGTCAGGTTTTAGGAAAATAAATAACAGTTATGCAAAATACCTGCTTGCGATTACATGTACACGTAATAGCTTGCGGTACGAACTCGTAAAATGTTTATGAAAACTGGTGATCCTAAACCACTTATTAATAGAGACTGATTAAGTTTAGCGGAGGCCTTGGCCCAGCAGTGGGTCAACAATGGCCAAGAAAGAAAAAGGCTTGCTTTCCTATATTTTGTGAACTTTTGTAAATGTGTCGGTGTACTATTCCTATAGTTTTACATTGCCCGCTTCGATACCAAGAGAGGACGGTAGGTTGTAAGGCTATTTAAGTTACCCCACCGTTATGAAGGATGGGGTTAAATTGTTCAATCTCCGTTCGGTAATCTGAAGTCCAAGCAATTGGGTAGATTTTACTTGAACGGCGGTAACGAAGCGCAAATCATTCGAACCCTCTCGATTGGAATGGCATGTATTTTTTAGGTGTTGCCCTGTCGTAATGTGGTTATGATAGGCAAGCGGTCCTTCTCGACTTTGTCCGTTCCTGTAAGTTGTTGCATGATGGTTTTATATCCTTTCCCTTTCCTTTCCTAATAAATAAGTTTTTAAATTCCTAAAAACGGGCAAATAGTTACTGATACTAGCGCATTCTTATTAACACACTCTCCGGCTTTGGCCTTTTATCAATTTTAATGGGCCAGTAATATGTTTTGTAAGTTATTTTTCACTCGTTAATTAAGTCACCAAGCTATTAATAAGATCTCGACCTGGGACAAATACAGCTGGAAAAATTTGAGGCTGGCATTCGTCAACCTGTGAGAACAAATAATTAAAAAAAATAAACTGTCTGTTGTCAGAGCTTACGTACCAGCAGACGACACTCGGCAATCATGCACCAGCTCCTAAATAATTCCTAAATAGAAGACGAATGGATTATTTTAAGCTTATTAGCCAATTTTTAAAAGGCGGTTAAATTTTTAAAAATATTTTCGTTTCATAACTTTTATTTATTACTCGTACCCTGATTGTGATTAAACTACTGATTTTGATAAAACTTACACTATACCTTAAGCTGAACTATACTTGATTGAACAAATAAAATAACAATCTCGCTATGACTTCTCGTTTTGGAGAAATCTTGAGACAAACATAGAAACACTTACGAAGTTTTGTACACGTGTTAGGAAGCCATAATAGATCAACATACTAAAATTTTAGTCAATTCTGATGATATTACATACATATAGGTCGAATTGATTACCTCCTTTTTTTGCAATGGGTAAAAACAAATAATATACGAGTAAAGTTAATCGTTGAATAAAAAACAAAATCTTTTATTAACACTTTTGTGTAGGCAGACTAAATAGACATTTGGTCATGATCTAACAATATTTGCGAGTCTGAATAGACTTTTTACAATAGTTGTTAAGTTGTTCAAGGCGTCAAAGAAATTCTTTACTGAGCGCGATGTGCACATATGCAAAAATGCATATGTGCATATATAGCAAAGCCTTTGTAGAGCTTATCGTAGCCTCGTAGGTACTAAAGGGTTTATCGCTACAAAAAAACTGGTGTACGCTTTGCCCCTTCATATCAAAAACCGGCCAAGTGCGAGTCGGACTCGCGCACTGAGGTTTCCGTGCCAACTTTATCTGAATTAGGGAATCCACTTACTCCACTTAGTAAAATACCACAATATTTTGTTGACAGCAAATATAACTTTGTTTTTCATAGTGTTTGTACGAAGAACAAAGTTATGTTTGCGGTTGTTGAAAATATGCTATATCTCAAAAACTTCTCGTTTGAGCTCCTCCAAACCAATTTTCGTTGAAAGTATTTGTTAAGATCTACAAAATGTTTTTTGTTTCAAAATTTACACTCGCTTAGTTTAGAAGTTATATAAGAGGGACGCCCATTTTACCACTTTGGAAGCGTCTAGCTATGAAACGTTAGACTTTAAAAGAAAATAGTTCTAGGAACCTCTATGTCATTTTGAGAGACCTATCCATAGACACCCATAGGTTTTTAGGATAATTATGACCATCAAAAACACCTACCCCATCCTGTTTTGTACTTATTACGAAATACACGATAACATTATGAAATTGTCTTTCAAGAACAAACTGCGTAAGACTCTGGCTGCATAAATAAATTTTTGATCGTTGGAGATTTCAACTTAAGTGGCATTGTCTGGCTGTCTAACAGTGATGGCACATTTTGCCCTTCAAATCACCACACATCCGATGAGGTGCTGCTCATTGATGAGCTTAGTTTTTTGAACCTTAAGCAGTATAACTGTGTGTTGAATGAGTACGGCAAGCAGTTAGACTTGGTGCTGTCAACGGATCACGTCTCTGTAACCGTATGTCATGACCCTTTGGTACCTGCTGACCCTAATCATAACCCAATAATATTTTCTTTATCACTTTTACAGTTTATCTCGCTCACACCACCTCCGTCAGTTCGGTATTGTTATGGCAAAGGCAACTATGCAGAAATTAATTTAGGTATTGCTAGCATTAACTGGTCAGATGAATTTAGTAGTAGATCGCTAGAAGATTGCGTCACGTTCTTTTACTCAAAACTTGACGAACTAAGGGGCAAGTATATTCCTACTAGATTAGTTAAACATACCAATCATCCTATCTGGTACTCACCGTCTTTAATAAAAATGATAAAAGAGAAACGCAAATTTTATAAAAAATATAAAACTTATAAAAACCGCTGCGATCTCGAGTCCTACACTATATTATGTAAGCGTGTTAAAGATCTGGAGTTGTCATGTTACATAAAATATATTTCGTCAGTTGAAGATTCTATTCAACATAGTCCTAAATATTTTTGGTCGTACATTAAAACTCGCCGTAATTCTAACGCCATTCCACGTAGCGTGAATTATGACGGAAGCACTGCTAGCTGTGGTGATAGTATATGTAATGCATTCTCTGCTTACTTTCAATCAAATTTCTTAACCCCCAACTCTGACGGCCAGACTAACTTTGCCTCACTACCACCACCGCTGCTAGTGGACTGTGTGTCTGACATCTCCTCTATTGAGGTTGACCAATCGGCTATTTGCAATTTGTTATCCAAATTAGACTCAACTAAATCAGCTGGCCCTGACCACTTGCCAGCCCGTTTTCTCATCAGCTGTGCTAATAGTTTGGCGTTACCAATTTCACTGTTATTCGAACGATCGCTTCAGGAGTTTACTGTGCCGAAGCTGTGGAAGTCTGCTTTTATTACTCCGGTTCATAAAAATGGTTCAAAAATCGACGTTAAGAATTACAGACCTATTTCTAAATTATGTATTATATCTAAAGTCTTTGAAAAAATTATTTATGATCAACTCTATAATGCAATTAAAAGCTCATTTAGTGAATACCAGCACGGGTTTCTGAAGGGGCGGTCAACCACGTCTAATCTTGCCTTGTTGAATGATTTCATTACCGATAGCATGGATGATTATAAGCAGGTGGATGTCATCTATACCGATTATAGTAAAGCGTTTGATCGTATCGACCATGCTCTTCTCATGACGAAGTTGCAGTACATCGGGATTAGGGGCGATCTTCTGCGCTGGTTTTCGTCATACATCTCAAATCGCTCTCAAGCTGTGGTAATCGATAACTATATATCGAGCTGGGTTCCTATCCCCAGTGGCGTTCCACAGGGATCTTTGCTCGGTCCCTTGCTTTTTGTCATATTTATTAATGACATTGCTTCCTGTTTACGCTCCTCCCATCTCCTCTGTTTTGCAGATGATATGAAGATTTATGCCTCTATTAAATCTTCACATGATTCTGAAGCTCTACAGGCTGATCTGACGCGACTATGTGACTATTAAGTTCAACAATCTAGTTATACTATGCCATCTTTCTGCATGACCTAAAGGTTTGACTGACAGAGAATGCTTTTAGCATTAAATCCACCTTGGTACACTTAATTTGTGCAATAAAGTCTTTAAAAAATAAACGAATGCTATTAAATCTGAAGCACCGAAACTTGATCGTTTCTTGTCACCAATCACATTTCCTTCACATTAAAATATTCAATATTCCATCTACAAATTGGACGCAAACACAAATGCTGAACGACCCAGTAAAGTTTACGAATACTCAATTCTCAGAGCCATTAAAGTTATTTTGATAATGCATATTAAACTGGGGTGAAATAAAAAGTGAGTTACGCCGTTATCATCGTCTTCCAGAGTCCGCTTGGTAATAAACAACAAATACTTTAAAAGGTCGTTTGCTGAGTGTTCGGTTTAAGATACGCTTTCAGTCATAGCCGTTATAACTCACTTTAAGACTGAGGATTATTGAGGGAGGCGAATCCATTTAGCCCAAGATGTCCTACAAGCGTAACAAACTTGTTTTTTTTTAAATCATTTTTCTAACGGACGAACGAAAAATAATAATTATAGTAAATATTGGACACCAATCGCATACATTGCTCTGATCCCAAAGTAAGTAGCTATTGCACTTGTGGTATGGAAATCAGACACAACGGTGGTACCACAACACCCAGACCCGAGACAATATAGAAAATTTTTATTTCCATATCGACTCGACCGGGAATCGAACCCGGGACCTCGGAGCGGCGACGCCTTGAAACCAGCGTGCTTAGCCACTACATCACGGAGGTCGTCAATAATAAAAGATCAAAATAAAAAGTTACATTAAATATATATGCGTTTTTATAATCGCATTGATATGTGAAAGTAATCGAATTGTACCCGAATTCTGAATCGGGGGGCTGGTATAGTTATTTTTATAGTAGATTGTTAAACAAGGGGAGAAAGTAACCCAATTCACTAGAGATGTTTCTGGCGCTCAAACGCAGTGAGAGCGCCAATATTGCGAGAGGATAATAAGTGCTTTCACCTGAGTTATGTATATTATTATTTCTATTTTTATTGTAATTCTATTACAACTGTGAGGAAAAATAAATGAATTTAGCTGTGTGATTCGTCTGTGTGATCAAGTTTTTGCATAACATAACATAAATCACATATATCATATACATAAAACACACCATTAGAAGAACAATGACGGCACGGAAGAAGACAGAATACATAAAAGCGGACGATATCAAACATTTCAAATCCTTGTTAAAAATATCAATCGACCGAAAAATATCGAACAGATATTTTTCTCACGAACAATAATAATGGTACAAGAACGCAACCTACATCTGGTCACCAAAACTATCACAGGTTATGTCAAATTCCAGATTCAAATTTACTTCATGATAAGGCTCTGAGTGGGAGTGATAAGGTGGGAGTGAGTTAGAAGATTTCTTAATGAACAACAAATTCCTGGCGAGCGCTTCCGGCTGCTTACTAATCTGTACAATAATAAACCAAACTTACAACACAATTTGAAATGAAAATAAAAGTGTCACTTTGTATGGCGGGCAACCGAATATTTTAAAATATGTCCAATTTTTTTTTTATCAACCATCATAATAAACACGTTTTTCAACGTGTAGCTAAGAAAAAAATAATAATATGGAACGCTCTTTTGATGATGTGACTCTATTATTTTTGACTTCATGTCTGATCGTAGCAATTAAATAAATTACTTTCCACCCTAGGGATGGAAAATCTATTTTCCACCCGGCTATCTACACAGGAAATTTCAATTTTCCGAATAGGAGATATGAAAAATCTATGCTTAAAACACAATCCGTTCTTTGAGATGTGCATTAATAACGTCTACAAGTATGAACGTCAAGTCAACGTTGATCCGGGTAAGTTTTAATAAAATTCAAAATGGCGCACTATCGCGGAATGAAGGCTGAGGAGTGTTTACGCTCCCGGCATATTTATGATTTAATCAAGCACCAGATGGCGCCATGTCTGCTGAAGCCTAAATACCCATATTTGGCACCTACAAGCGTTAAGTGTCGATACAAGCTTAGTTAAGACGCATTAAGATTTCTCATTTAGATTTTGCCTGAGCCTTATAATAATTTTGTCTTGCTTTTTTTGTTTTTGAGTCAACTTTGAATTAAAAAAATCCATAAATCTGAATGTGCTCAATTTCCTATACGGGAACACTGGAGAGCTTGTGCGTTCATTAAATTATTCGTGATAATTCGTACTAGTCATACTGAATTATAGAGATAGATTATAAAGACTTCATGATCATGATGCTTCAAATAGTCGTCACATTGTAAGACGTAATGTACAGTTACCTCTCATGTACAGATTTGACCATCTTAACTACATTGAAATAAATCTATACTAATATTATAAATCTGAAGAGTTTCTCTGTTTGTTTGAACGCGCTAATCGCAGGAGCCGGATCGGACCGATATGAAAAAATATTTTAGTGTTGGATGGCGTATTTATTGATGTAAGCCTTAAGGCTATAAAACATCACGCCGCGACGGAAGGGGAGGGAACAATTCAAAACGCGCAGACGCAGTCGCGGGGGACCACTAGTAACGATATATTTCGTGGGTTTGAGTGTGCTAAATATGTCTTTTCTTCTTTTTAATTGCTTTGTATATGTTGGCGTCGATTTGTAAGAATTTCTCTTAATATTTTGTGAGGGCCAAAAACATCGCTTTTCATATTTTGAGAGAAAGTGCCTAAAAAGAATTTATACACTCGGGTTTGGTTAAGTTAAAAGAAACCTACATACGATACGAAATCTGTCTAGGAACGTCTTAAAGAATCTTTCACACCTATTTGGTTCTGAGGTTTACGCGAATAGTCGCATTCAGTATTTTTTTTTAATAAAATGCCTAGACGATTCGAATGCTTCTCAGCATCCGTGGTCACAGGCAGACTGTGGTGTAATTTATCTAGTTATGAAAAATTTCAACTACTATCACTCGTTAATATAATAACCTAATTAATAAATGTGCGAGAAATTATATCCGTAAAGTGTTTTAAATGTATCGTCGGCGACTGCTGCCGCCGATCCGACGGCTGCCATAGACTTGTTAGCGGATGGCTGTCAACACGTAATAGACAGTACAAAGAACACACAGTCGATGACCGTCGAGATGCCGTCATTGTAAAGTGCCGCTTGTGAGACAACGGCTCAGAGCATTTACTTCGTCTGTGAATGTGACATTATTTAAGTTCTTTTGTCATAAAAGCTAATTATTTTTATGGTACGACGAAAAAGAGAGTTTAACTTAATTTAAATGAACATATCTTCTCTATTAGCACGGTCTAAAGGTGATTGCGCCCAGTGGTTCAAGCAGACAGCTAATGGTCGGGGCATAAAATTAAAATGCAATCTACATTTAGAATTATTTTTACGTGGAGGTGCCCACCGAAAAGGTTTTGTTCTGAGTGCAGACAATTCTACTGGCATTGTTTGTTTTTGCACCCCTTTTTTTCACCAGCCACTGCTTTTTCTGGAAATGTCAAATTCATAATGCAGTATCCGGTGAGTACCTATCTACATTTTTAAACAACACTTAGTGCAGAGTACGAGTGTGTGAATGTTTTGTTATACTGACAGAGTGAGATTTGTAACTAAATCAATAATATGGATAGTATTTGTGTTGAAATGCTTGTAACTCTGTTACGAGTAAGTTTCATCAAATTGATACATTTGACACTTGATATCAATTTCAATGACGCGGAGAGAATTTAATATTATCATTTTATTCAAGCTGGATAAAAGCAGTCCTTTAAAACATTTATCTTTTTTGTCAATTATTTTGGAATAAATAAAAATAACACTAGACGAACGGACTGATTGTTATCAAGATAGAAACTTTTTTAAGAAAAACTTTGATTCGTAGTATGACTTTATTTTCAGTAAAATTGCTTTTTAGCATTATAAGTGGCCGTATCTAAAGAAAGGCCGTTATTAAAACAAGCCGGGCCGATTTATTTAATTAAGAAAGTAAACACATTGCTCGAAGCAAAACTCAGTTATTCATTTCGAATTCAATGTGACTTTGGTATCTAATTTATCTCTATTGTTACGTTTTAATTCGCAGTTTTAGCGTCGAAACATTTAGAACTTAGAAAGTCTTGTAGTAAGTAACTATTGTATGAAATCCGAATTGATTATCTCTTAAGTTTGTTTTTATTTACTTGGCTGAAATGAAAGTGATTTAAAAGTCGCTCTACTAAAAATGCCTCGTGTTATGAGAACCGTTTGATGTTGCTTCTACGAAAGTCCTAAATGATTTATTGATTGTGTAATTTCCTTTTAAGCTGATGGCTGTTAAGTTTGATGTTTAATAATGAGTGTAGGTAGTTTATTTGCCACATTTTCTGTAAAAAGCAGGCTTCCTGAAATAAGCAAACCCATGAAATAGAAGGTGCTGCAAGCTTTGACACAAATGGTTTTGGTTGGGATTTTTATATTCTTTCTTCCTACTATGGTTGGATGACCAATAAAAATATTTTTCGTTTTAATAATTACATAGGAAAGGATTGACCAAATATTAACCAAAGCAATGGTTCTTTATCGTGGTCTATAATTGCTTTTAAAACAATTGAGGATCGAATTTACCTTATTTCAGCTTCTAACGTGGAGTTTTCTTTCCCTTCTTTAGTTTTTAGGATAAAGAAAAAATATTGTATTCTATGTTAAAATCCTAAGACACACAAAAATTACAGTTTCGACAAAACTTGGTACTTGCGAAACTACGTTACCTACATCCAGAATGTCTCCGAACATCACAACCGTCGTCGCTTTCGAGGTATCGCGTTCGCTTGGCAAAATAAAGGAATGCCCTAGAAATTCGTTTAGACAAATTGAATTGCACGAGTGGTAGGTAGTATGCCTTAATCCCCCAACATGATCGTTAACTTAATATCATACAATTCCTCCTAATGAGCACGTGTGCTTAGCCCACTAAACACCAGAAATAACAAAACAGTTATAGCAAACGCTTCATTAAGGTAATTCGGCAGATGGCATATAAACAATAATGAGTTTAGTAGTGTATTAAGACATTCACAAGTTGTTGAATTGAAAACTATGTAATTATACGAGTATTATGTAATTCGTAATAAAAGCTGGCTTAAAGCTCACCTTCAAAGGGTCACTTACTAGTTTACCTCGTGATTACTTTTATAATACAATTCAAAATGTTTACGATAAACAATTCACAATGTGACTGTAGCCCGTTTCACAATATCTTAATAAGTGATTTTTAGAGTGATCTGTTCAATACTTCATACGAGTACGATATCGATCGAATGCGAGGTCGATCAATACATATTTGAATTATCTTGTCGTTAAGTGCTTCATTGTTGATTGTGAAACAGGCCCATAATCTATAAACTTAGTGAAAACAGGTTGTAAAAGAAATATAGAAAACTGTGCTGTATCTGGGCGAATAAATCCACAGGGGACCACAGTAGGATATTTACGAATATTATACTAAAGTTACAGCAGGCGTAACATTCGAATGAGGGAAATATCTACCCATAAAACTTTATTAGATTATATTTGTACAAAGTTGGCTATGTTTGCCATTCATTAGACGAATTTTGAAAGAACTGTCATTTTTAGCAATAAATTATGTGTGTTGTGAAACAGTTTTTTGGAATAAAACACTATACACACTGGTCGACTGACGGGTAGAGTCTACCCGTGACCAGGAACGCTGTTAAGTGTTCGAAACGTGGGGATTAAATTATATAAATGTTCGAAAAAGTATCCGTAAAATAGTGTTTTATTCCATGAGTAATATTCGTGTAAACTTCAGAAACTAATATATTTTTTAGTGGGTGTTATTCACAACGTACATGTAAGCACATAAAGACGCCTACATTACACCGTCTAAAATAAATGTTTATTTTCGTAAAATTGTATTAAGCTTATCGCATAACACATACAGTTTGCAAGTATATAAAAAAATAAAAATAATTTGAACGTAGGTAGTAGCTAAATGAAAATTTCAAACGGTATTTAAGTACTAAACAGATCGGATTAAATCGAACCATTTCCGAATAATCTCCCATTTTGCGGAATATTTGAATATTGAAATGGCCGACATTATTAAATTCCGCTGATCCCATTTACTTATCGTTTTCGCAATCCTTTTTTATTATTTTTGTCCCTCCGCCATGTCAAAAACAATTAGGGAATGCCAATCTAAATATTAATAAACGATTGATTCATTGGTCGGCTACGTTTTCGCGCTTTTACTCGTCTACCGATCACATTGACCTGCTTTATCAACGCTTTTGATCTTAGTTATCATCATCATTATCAGCCAAGGACGTCCACTGCTGAACATAGGCGACCACCACGGCTTTCGTCAGCGACCGATCACAAGCGGTATGCATCCAGTGTATTCCTGCGATCTTTACAAGGTCGTCTGTCTATCTTGTATCTACAAGACAAGGACGTCCTACACTGCGTCTTTGATAACATTTCTGCCCCAACGGCCATAAGTTCGTCGCGCTATGAGCCCTGTCCATTGCCACTTGAACAACAAATCATTTTATATATCAAGCAGCAGACACTTTTGTAGCTAGGAAAGGAACTTTATCTTAATAGTCAAAGTATCAAAAAATTAAAAATCCGGCTAATTGCTAGTCCGACTCGCCCACTGAGGGTTTCGTGCCAATTTTAACTGAATTAGGGATCCTCTTACTTCCGCGAAGCTAAAATACCACAATATTTTGTTGACAGCAAATATAACATTGTTTTTCATAGTGTTTGTATGAAAAACAAAGTTATGTTTGCGGTTTTGAAAATGTGCTATATCTCAAAAACTACTAGTTCGATCCCTTCCGAACCAATTTTCTTTGTAAGTATTTGTTAAGATCTACATTGTATATTTTTTCAAAATTTACACTCGCTTAGTTTAGAAGTCATTTTAAAAGATCTAACTTAAGACTTTCCACACGAATAGGTTTAACTAAAAAATATTTTTTTGGCTTTAGTTTCATGTATAAAATAAAAAATAAAATTTAATATCATTATATTTTTATTTTTTGTATTAGAATCGTAAAGTGGTTAACAGGATACATCTTCTTACCAAATTTCAACAGTGTATTGCTTATAGTTATAGAATAAAATGGCTGTGACATACGGACGGACAGACAGCTTGACAAAACTATAAGGGTTCCGTTTTTTGCCATTCGGCTACGGAACCCTAAAAATCTGGTTGGTTCCTAGCTCTAAGGCATAGCTAGCATAAGCATTAGCAATTGCTATCCAAAGCGGCAACGCAGCCAATATCATCGTCTCCTGCCACATGGAAACCATAACCTATCTAGGTATTTTTTTTTGGTCATGTTTGTATAAGTTTTTGTTAGATTTCGTTCTAATTAAAATTACTTAAATGAACATTTGCACAATACATTTCAAATTCGTCACCTTCTGCATAGTCCCTCACTTAACTTTTTTTCCTCTGCCATTGATATTTAGTGCGCCTTCACATAGGATTCACGACAGCAACGCGACAGCAGCACTGTCGATCTAATGTGAAGACTTAATGTCTGCTGTCATTTATGTATGAAATTATCAGCAGCGCGACCGTCGCTGCTTAAGTCGCAAGTGTGAAAGCGCTCTTAAAGATTATACTCGCATGTCAAAAGCATTTCATGCCTTAACCTCTAAGGGATACAAAACTTTTGCTGTTCTGAATTTTTAGTTTGCCCACGCCAACATGATACAAATTTGATAAAGTATCATGTGTACAATACTCTGCAAAGTCACGTTCAGCGTAAGCCTTTGAGATTTCAAAGTTATTGTTTTAATAAGCCAGACTCGTTCACAACTATCCTGTTAAATTATCTTGCGGGTTTAAATATAAAGCCGCTTTGTAATAAATATTTATTTTACTCTGTTATTTTTCTGCCGATACTCTGTATTACTGGAAGATAATGCGAAGATTATTCGAATGCGTTGGTAGAATTATTTATTAAAGTGATGCCAATTGGTAAGATTCAATGTCAGATTTCTATTTTTATTAAATAATCCAAAATTACAAATTAATACAAACCGCAGGAGGCCGATTCTTTTCGTGTGGTAATTCGATTGTGATTTAAACCGATTTACCTAAAAAACAAAATCTGAATGCATATAAATCGTGACTGAGAAATCCAAAACTATTTTTTCTTCGACAAAGCAAATTCGATCAGTGAACTTTTTTGGTATACGAATTGCACGAGAATTGCCCCCAATCCGTCATAATTAAAGTCATGGTTACCTTACCATGTTATTTCAATGCCACTGAAGTAGAATTGTACCAACTTTCGAATCGATAATATATATGGACGACAGTCAGATTCATCAATTAATTAAAGAGGTTATGATCCTTAAACTGCCGATTGAGTCATAGACACCTTACACACTGTGACTTTTAGCATCGATGCTGCTTCAGCATCGCAACTCACGCAATGAACAGATTTAATTTAGCATCGATGCATGCGAACGCGCGTCAGCATCGATGGTAAAAGTAGCGCAGTGTGTAAAGGTTGACATTTTGCGACTGCATCGATGCTTAATTAGTTCATCCGTTTAGGTGCTAAGATACCACAGACAGACATGCGAATAACGCACGTTGGTATCGCGACTGCATCGCTGCTTAATTGGTTCATCCGTTTAGGCGCTAAGATACCACAGACAGACATGCGAATAACGCACGTTGGTATCGCGACTGCATCGCTGCTTAATTGGTTCATCCGTTTAGGCGCTAAGATACCACAGACAGACATGCGAATAACGCACGTTGGTATCGCGACTGCATCGCTGCTTAATTGGTTCATCCGTTTAGGCGCTAAGATACCACAGACAGACATGTCAAACATATTACACCCTGCTCTTTATTCATCGGGGATTAAAAATAGTCAAAATCTTTTGTCTTCAAGATTGAGCTGGATTAAATAGGAATAACCAACTTAAATTTAATAAATTTGCAAAGTTTTTTCGTTTCGATAAATAATGAATTCAGATAGGGTTAATCATAAATTTATCTTTTGCTAAACAGTGAGTATACCATGATCATGTAGCAAAGTGCTACGCCGTAGCAGCGAAATTACGATTATTCGTAGTTTGAACCTACATGTAATTTGTTTCTTAAATGTTTATTAGTTTACTGAGAAATACTGGCATTTGTAACGATTTCAATGTTTGAAAGAAAAAAAAATACTCGGTTTTTTTGCACACAGGGTGTGTCTTGTGATAGGAGCAAAAATTTAAAATACAGGCCTTTATATTAACCAGTAATCAATTCAAAATGGTTTTATTTTTTTTATTATCAAAAATATATTTTTTGATATTTTCTTACAAAATAAATCGAACCAGCAATGTATAGCAAACAAATCTGTCGAGTCCTAGAACTTGACACTGTCATTACTACAGTGAGTTAGCCATTTTTATATTCATTGATTAGGGATTATAACTTTGGATAACTATATATCTGAGACAAAGTATTATAGAGCACTGTGACCAGGTCAAAGTAATTACGTATACTCTGTATAATCATCGATTATAATTTTTGCTCTAATTACATACCACACGCTGTAAAATTATGCTTGATTCGTATTCTAGACATGGCAGATTGTAATTAATATTTATTCAGCGAAAATGGGTGTTTGTTGTGGGCAAATCCAATAGATATTTGCAACCAAAGGGAATGCCTAATAAGTTTGTTTGCATTAAACTCAGTTCATTTTCTCGGTACTATTTAACAAGAACATAAATCTAATTGATAATTATACGAATTGCTTTACCTCTGCAACAAGTTTTGTTTCACAGAAAACGTCGGAGTCTTTGAGGCGTGTGATGATGGAGTGAAACAAACCTAGATTAAATGCTGAATCACCCAAGTTTCTGTGAGATAGATAGAATTGTCTTGAATCAAACTCCATCAATGAGGTGAAAATCACATTTTAATTACTTTTTATCATTAATTTCTCGAGATTAACAGTGCTAATCAAGTAAAAGTTATATCATTAGAAACGTACAGTCAAGGTCGCTGGCCCCTGGCACCCTACCACTTTTTATCGAATTTGACAAAAAAACACTTTGACTAACGTCACAAAAACGGCCGTGGCTGCGTGACAAAAGATGACGATAGGGTTCAAGCGATTTGAGCTTAATGTGGTCAGGCACTAGAGACTCCGACTGTACGTATTGTGAGCAAAAAAAGTATAGATTTATATCCTGGAATAGAACCATTGTCTTGTGACATCAATGTGATTAATAGATAAACTTTTAAAAAAAAGGAAAAACCGACTTCAAAACCAAAATGCACTAAAAACTGCCATCACTTTGACCATCAAGCATCAACTATCACAGCACCGACTCCAAAAAGAAATTGTTTGCCTAAAACGGATTCCTTTCCCCTCAATGGTGAAGAGTTTATTTAAGACTTTTTAGTGCATTTTGGTTTTGAAGTCGGTTTTTACTTTTTTTTAAAGTTTATTTCATTTCTTCATTTTTAGTGATTACATAAGAGGGAGGGGGGAGGGAGTTGCACCTTATGATTCTATTTTTTAAGAAGCTACAAATTACCTATCATAAGTTCCGTAATTATAATAACTGAATTCTTAAGCGTTAAGGAGTTCCACCATCAGCTCAGCCCCACAAGATGTTGACTATCAGACGTAACAACACGTCAACATTAAGATTCTAGTAAAGAAACACTATACGAGCCTTTAAAATTTGAGGGTTTCCCTCGATTACGCCAAGATCCCATCATCAGATCCCAAAATGGAAAAAAATGGGACAAACGACTGAGATATGAGGTAACATACATACAAAAAAATTATAATAAAAAAAAACATACAGTCGAATTGATAACCTCCTCCTTTTTTGAAGTCGGTTAAAAATTTGGTAACCATCGTGGACGTTTGAAAGCATTTTTTCTGCATAATTGCAAAATTCACACGACAAAAACGAAATTGCGAAAATTCCAAACCGCACAGCCACTTTGATGTTAGTGTGAGAATTAGTGGAGTTGATATGTATTTTGCAAAACCGCTATTACGTAGTCTAGACAGCAGTCGACAACATTTAGCATAAACAGTTTCATGTAATTATTTGCGCTGCATAGTGCACAAGATTAGATTAAAGAGAACATGTATTTGTGCAAACCACTTGCAAGATTTAACTAGTTTGGATTTGAAATCTTAGGAGTAATTAGACGCATTGAAATATAGTGAGGATTGCAATCTGACTGCTTTTTTGGTATAAAAATGGGTAGGAAATTAAAAAAAAACAAACAACAAATTTTGATTTTCTATGTACCTATATGTCATAATCGTTGTATTCTACTTCGTAACGCAAGGAAGAAACTTCCTTACTTCCAAACCAGACAGTTGGTATGTTATCTGGCGAATGTATTGTTAAATTTTTATCGAAGGGATATTTATATGAACGAAAAATATGTTCCTTACTTACATTGCATTAACTTTTATATTCCATGCAAAAAAACTTTGCTTTGCATGATATTATTTACATAGTGCAAATGCGACAGTAATATTTAAAATTTATTTTATAAAAATCAGGGGTACATGCTAATTTAATGGAAAAAAATGTTATTATTATTAAAGACATTACATTTTGTTAAAGGTCCGAGTTTACCAATGTCAGATAAGACTTATTCGTCTTAATAGGCATAAAATACCGATTTTAAAATTACATTTAGATGCCTGATTGCTAACAAATAAACTTATAAACAAAGATAAACCCGAAGAATATTCCTTAGTATCTTAAGGAATATTCTTCGATTATAATTTCAAAACGCCTTTGCGAACGTCACCTATTTGTCAGCAATAATTTAAGTAAATATCGTATTAAAATCGGTCGTTTTATACTTATTTAATTGGATAAGTCTTATCCGACATTGGCAAAATAGACCCTTTCCTAAGGTCGAATAAAATAGAGTATTCCTATATTCTATTTTATTCGACGAATATTCCTTATCTGACTTTGGTAAAATAAGGCCTAAGTACAAGTACCTGGACATTATGTTGCATAATTCTGCGGTTTTCGAAGAAAACAACACCGAATCGCTGCCGCCTGGATAAAGTGGCGAGAAGTTACGGGGGTGACCTGTGATCCGAAAATGCCAGTTAAGCTCAAGGGACTTATGTATGAGGCTATAATAAGACCTGTCCTTATGTACGGCAGCGAAACCTGGACCCTCACTCAGCGGCAACTACAAACCATCCAAGTGGCCGAAATGAAGATGTTGCGGTGGATGTGCGGAGTGACGAGGCTCGACATGATACGCAACGAATACGTTTGCGGTAGCCTTGGTTTTGTCAGCCATGGCTGACAAGCTGCAAGAAAGCCGATTACGGTGGTTTGGCCACATCTCGAGACGGCCTTCTGACTGCACAGCCAACAAGGCCTTAAATTTCAACATCCCCGGCCCCCAGGTACGTACGTAGAGGTAGACCAAAAACAAGGTGGTCCGACGTAATAAAGCGTCACTGGGAGTGACACATCCGACGGGGGGGTGGAGAAGGAAGACAAGATAGGCAGACCCCAGAAATAGGTCGAGCAAACAGTTTTTATGCAGTTTTGAACCTGGCACATGCACAATTTCATTCAATAGTCTTTTTTTGAATTTCGAACACAGAATTTAAAGAAACAAAAGACAATTTGGAGCCTGTTTGTTGATATCAAACAATCGAATTCTAAGAAAACTTGGTTTTATTGGTTTACTTGGATTTAATTCTTGAAAAAGTGATTGATATCTTTGGTTTTGTAACAAACATTACTTATTCTTAACATTAAGGTGAGGTTCTATCGATTATCTATGGATACTTCACCTGAAGTCGCCGCCCAAGCTGTGGCACTTATTCAGGCCGGACACAGCTAAAGAAACGTGAGTGCTCAACTTAATTTAAGTCGATCTGCGGTCGAAATGTTTATCGGAGGTACCTAGAGACTGGCGACTTTGTTCGTCGCCAAGGAAGGCCACGATCTTGGGTCACAACTGAAAGGCAGGATCGATTCATCGTGACGACCAGCTTGAGAAATCGTCACCTTACCTCCATTGAGATACAAAACCAACTTCGCGACTTCCACGGAGTATCTGTGAGCGCTCGAACTGTTCGGAGAAGGTTAAAAGAACGCGATATGGTACCACACAAGCCAGCTAATGGGCCCAAACTAACGCGAGCCCACCGAACAGCGCGCCTTCATTTTGCACGCAGTCATTTAAATTGGACACAGCAAGATTGGAGCCGTGTACTCTTTTCTGATGAGTCTAAAATTGTGTTACATGGCAATGATGTAAGGAAGGAGGTCTACCAACGTAAGGGAGAGCGTTTCGCACAATGCTGCTTTGAAGAGAGGGTTGCTTATGGCAGTGGCTCGTGGACTGTCTGTGGCGGTATATCCGCGAGCGGCAAAACTCAACTTGAGGTTGTTACAGGACCACGGCTGCCAACATTAAATGCTGAAAGGTACATTCGTGAGTGCTTAGAACCTCACGTGATACCATACGCGGACTATTTTGGCCCAAATTTCCTTTTTATGCATGACAATGCAAGAGCCCATGCGGCCGGCATCGTCAGGGAATATCTTCGGAATGTGAACATCACAGTTATGGACTGGCCAGCCAGAAGCCCAGACATGAACCCCATTGAGCACATGTGAGACGAGATAAAAAGACGTGTTAGGGCTCGTCAGCCAGTTGCCCAGACGATGCAGGAGTTGAAAACTGCCATAGAAGAGGAGTGGGAGATGATCCCTCAAAATTTCATAGAGCGGTTGATAAACTCTATCGTATGAGAGCTGTGGTAGATGCCCATGGAGGCAACACGCGTTATTAAATTTAGGGTGTAGTAGAGGTTTTGGTCTGTCTGTCGGTCAGCGCTGCTTTGCTGGGCGCGACAGTCTGATTCGACAAGTCTCTACAACTCTCTGCTAGTGGCTCCAAGAAGCTGTGAAGTGTACACAGCGGCCACACCCTGGCAAACCACGTTGACCCGTGGGCTAAACCTAGCAGAGGGGGCTGTGACTCTGTTGCAGTTACAACCGGCTGATTCCCCGGCAAAACACTAAAGTCTGCGCCGGCACGGGAGGCAGGCACCGTCGATAGGCAAACGCTACCGGCAACCGTGGCGGCGTAGCACGGCTTTGCAATACGTCGAAAGGGCACATGTTGGAATCTTGTAAAGACGTGTGGCCAATTGCTGCATCCCTTATTTCCCGTCAGTCGTATTGGCCATCCGATCCACTGGCACCAGGAGACGAGGGACGAGAGAGTGGATCTGTACCAGCGCAACTACTTGTCCACTAAAGTAATCTCACGCGCAGATGACCCTTGCTATCACTATGGATTACGAGCTTCCAAAAGCCCTACGGCGATGGAGAGATGGTGGTGGGGTCTCGGTCTTCGATGTGTCCGGGCCTTAGCTGTCTCTCTGCACGTAGGCGGTCAGACGAGAGTGGTCGCTCTGGGACTCGACAGAGGCGGGAGGACTGGTTCGGCAGCACGTCTGATGACAATGCAGCCCTATTTAGGATCGCTCTGCATTCCCCAATCCGGGGAGGGGCCTAGAAAAGGTGGCCTAAACATAGTCCGTCTCAACCATAACGCTAAGGGGCAAACCGCGGTCACTTAGTCATCGACTTCTCGCGGTCGAAAGAACACAAATAAAATTAAACAAAACCTTATTATAGCAACCTGGAACGTCCGAACCTTAAGAGACGACGAACGTAACTTATGCCCAGAGCGTAAAACTGCTCTTATAGCCCGTGAACTGTCACGCTACAACATCGATGTCGCAGCAATAAGTGAAACACACCTTCATGAAAGCGGAGAGCTCTGTGAACAACTAGGCGGCTATACGTATTACTGGAGCGGAAAACCTGCTTCTGAAAAGGCGACAAGTGGAGTGGGATTTGCTATCAAAAACAACATTGCGAATAAACTTCAAGAATTTCCCATAGGAATAAATGATCGCATTATAACATTACGGCTTCCATTACCAACTGGAAAGCATGTCCACCTAATAAGTGTATACGCACCCACCATGACGTCTTCTGACGACGTAAAAGCCCGTTTCTACCAGGAGCTGCGCCATGTCCTCGAAAGAGTTCCCCAAAGTGATAAAATTGTCTTGCTAGGTGATTTTAACGCTCGTGTTGGCATGGAGTACTGCGCTTGGGAGGGAGTACTTGGTCGCCATGGTGTTGGCAAGTGTAACACTAATGGCATAGACCTCTTAACAGTATGCTCCGAATTCGACCTATGCCTCACCAATACGTTCTTCCGTTTGCCACAAAAATATAAAACCTCGTGGATGCATCCCCGGTCGAAGCACTGGCATCTCCTAGACTACATAATCGTTCGCAAAAAAGACCTCAGCGACGTCCTGATCACCAGAGCTATGAGGGGTGCCCAAGGTTGGACTGACCATAGACTTATAAGAGCCAAGTTCCGCATTAAACTCAAATCTCCACGAAGAGCTGAACACAGCAGGCCAAAACTAGCATACACCAAACTGACCTACTCAAAAGATCTACGCACCACCCTTGATAATGAGTTTGGTGCTGTGCCCTTTGATATACCCAATGTCGCGATAAATGAAGCATGGCAACTGTACTCAGCGAGGCTTTCGCAATGCGCTAAACAAGTCTTAGGTAAACTGTCGAAGAAAAACCAGGATTGGTTCGACTGTTCAGAGGCAGAAATCCAAAAACTTGCAGATGAGCATAGGCGCGCTTTGCAACATCCCAAGGCTGACCATAAATTACTGCATCTACAATTCAAAACCAAAGTGCGTGAGCTAAAAGACCTTTGGTGGTCCAATAAAGCGGCGGAATTACAGCAACTTGCCGACTCTAGTCAAACTGGCAGATTCTTTGAAGGCATTCAGGCTGTCTTTGGACCACAAACTAGGAAAGTAGCTCCTATCTATTCGCGCAATCGAGATCATCGCCTCACGGAAGAGAGTGAAGTTCTTTCTCGCTGGGCGGAACACTTTAGTGAGGTTCTCAATCCCACTAACACACAAATTGATATCCCCTACATCCAGACTCTCGAAGATCGGCCCGTGGAAGAGAAACTTGCACATCCGCCCACCCATGAGGAGTTCATTAAGGCTATCAAAAAACTTAAAAATGCCAAAACACCAGGCACTGACGGCTTACCAGCGGAAATATACAAGTATAGTGGGCCAAACATTCGCAGCAGACTTTTCGATCTGATATTAAAGATCTGGGAAACAGAGATTGTGCCACAAGAATGGAAAGACGCCTCTATATGCAAATTATACAAAGGCAAAGGAGACGTAGCTGACTGCAGCTCGTACAGGGGGATCTCGCTTCTTTCCGTGGCTGGCAAAATACTGGCGCACATAATTAATACCCGTCTGAGCACCCTTGCCGAAGAAGTTCTGCCGGAGAGCCAATGTGGCTTCAGACCAAGCAGGGGAACCGTAGACGCTATATTCGTAGTCAAGCAGATACAGGAGAAGAGTCTCGAACAGAATCGCCCTCTTTTCATGTGTTTTGTAGATCTTGAAAAAGCGTTCGATCGTGTCCCTCGCTCTGCCCTCTGGTTGGTCTTAAAAAAAGCTGGTTGTCCCACAAAATTCGTAAACCTGATCAGACAGTTTCACGATGACATGTCAGCCAAGGTTCAGCATAACAACGAATTTTCGGACCCCTTTCCAGTAACGAGTGGCGTAAAGCAAGGCTGTGTCATGGCCCCAACCCTGTTTGCTCTGTATTTTTCTGCGGTAATGGCGGACGCACTAAAAAGCTGTAATGCAGGCATCAAGCTCAATGTACGGTCAGATAAAGGTGTATTTAATATCACTCGTTTCAGGGCAAAAAATAAAGTACTAAAGACCGCTGTACTTGAAATCCTCTATGCCGACGATGTCTGCATAATGGCAGACAGTCTCGAAAATCTTCAGAACTGTATGAACTCTCTGAGTAAATCGTGCTGTAGATTTGGCTTAGTAATAAGCGTAGCCAAAACCCAAGTCCTCAAGCAACCACCTAGAGGCTGCCATGCTGCTGAAACCCAAATCTATTTGGGAGACACAGCGCTGGAAGAAGTCAACAACTTCAAATACTTGGGAAGCCAAATCCGAAGCGACAACAGCCTCTCATCGGAGATTCCATCACGAATCGCCAGAGCCGCTGCTACCTTCGGCAAACTGAACCATCGAGTTTGGAAGTCGCATGATCTGAAGCTACAAACAAAGCTGTCTGTATACAAGGCGATAGTTCTCCCCATACTCACTTACGCCGCGGAGACCTGGTGTTTATACAAGGGAGACATCAAGAAACTTGATACGTTTCACATGCGATGTCTGCGCTGTATTCTACGCATAAGGTGGCAGGATCATGTGACCAATGCCGAGGTGCTGCGTCGCTCTGGTATGACCGGCATAGAGGCTCTTCTGATTAAGAGCCAACTAAGATGGAGTGGTCATGTAAGCCGCATGAATAACTGCAGACTCCCGAAATCTGTTTTCTATTCCGAGCTATCCCACGGGAAACGGAGTCACGGGGGACAGTACCTGCGGTACAAGGACGTTTTGAAACGCCACCTTAAGGCATGCGACATCTCACCGGGTCATTGGGAGGAGCTGGCAGGAATGAGACCGGAATGGCGCAATGCAGTCAAAAAAGGTGTAGCCTCTTTTGAAGAAGCTCGGCTTAACCACTTGGACCTAAAGCGCCATATACGGAAAACTCGGCCAAAGCCCTCCTATACCTACACGGTTAATGAACACGGACAGCTTCACTGCGCGCAATGCAACCGAACTTTCCAGTCCAAATTCGGTTTCGCAAGTCATCAGCGAGCCCATGACAGAAAAATACACCAATCTTAAATCACAAAATACGATTGCAAGGGTCGCCGTCGTCGGATACGACGAGGAGGACTATATTAAATTAAACCTTTATTTGATAAAACATGTTTTTTATTCAAAAATCAATTGCCTTTAACAAGGCGCATATCCGACTTGTTAGGCATATTTTTATGTCGTATGGTATTCCGAATTCAAATTTAAAACAATACGATCGAAAAAGATGATAAAATGTATCAGGTTTAAAACTGCATCAACAGTTTTTGTTCAATCTAGCAATCATATTTCGGTAGGGGCCATCGAAACCTAAACTCTAAGGTGGGCCAATAGATGTGTCCAAAAGTGTATATTAGGAGGTGCTCGTAGCGCAGCGGTAGCAGTGCTTTGGCAGTGCTACCGAAGTGAAGCAACCTACGGCGCGGTCGTGTTTGGATGGGTGACCATTACTACCATATAAGTGACATACATCACGAGCATCTCCGTGCTTCGGAAGGCACGTTAATCCGTTGGTCCCGGCTAATATCGGTTGATATTAGTCGTTAAGCCTAGTCAGAGGCCTTATGGGCGGCTTGATAAAATGACAGCAGGGTTAGTCGCTTGCCTTGCAAACACCCCTCCACCAACCCGGACTGAGCCCGCGTGGTGGAATATGGCTTAAACTACCTCATAGTTGAGGGAAGGCCTTTGCCCAGCATTGGGATGTTACAGGCTAACTTTACTTAATATAATGTTTTTTTTTAAATAAGTTTGATACTGATGATTACAAGTAAACAGAATTTAGACGATTATGTTATTTATTTTGTGTTTTTGTGAAGAAGTTTCATCATCATCATCATTATCAGCCAAAGGACGTCCACTGCTGAAAATAGGCCTCCCCCACGGCTTTCCACAGCGACCGATCACTAGCGGTCTGCATCCAGTTTGATCTTGCGAAAAAGTTTACAATTAGATATAGATAATAATTGAATGCTCAATAGCGCCTGCAGCTGGCGGCCCGGCTGGCAAATTTTTGACATTGTATTATGAACAGTGATCGGAACGACCGGAGTATATTTACCTAAACTTCGCGAGAGAACAGAGACAAGAATCGGAGACTTCCTTACGACGACATTTTTTTTCGGGACATCTTCCGGGACACTTCATTACATTAATATATAAATGAAACAGTAAAAGAATTGAATATAATCCCTGGTTTTGTTCAACACAATTTTTAGGTACAATTGAAACAACCAATATAAATTAAAAATCACTTTTTATTGTAACAATTTTTATAAAAATCAGTTTGATTTCCAACCCATATATAACAATTATAAAATTTAAAAAAGCCATGTCAAAGTAAGTAAGACATTCAACCAATCAGCGTTCGCCGGATCATTTTACCGCGAGACGCCGTAAATTGATCAATTACCAGAAATGTATACGTTAAATAATACATTTCTCCTGCCGCTTGTGATTTCGCGAATGTTTATAAACTAACTAGGAAATTGATCAACTTACGATTCTTGTTATTACAGGGTTATACAGTCATATATACAGGGTGTTTTTCTTAAACCCGGCAGGCCTTAACGGGGTGATAGAACCTATGAATGAATATGAGCAACTTTTTCTGTGGGACCAACCCTGAAATCGCAAAAAATCAGCTGTTTCATACATTTTGGTACGGTAGGTATTGAACTTTTATATGAAACAGCTGATATTTTTTCTCGCGATTTCAGAAGTTATCCTATAGAGAAAGTTGCTTATATTCATGGGTACTATCACCCTGTTAAGGCTTACCGGGTTTAAGAAAAACACCAGTATATATTGTTACTTCTAAAAAATAAATAATTTTTTGATGTGATTCACTAACAGCGTGGCATAATATAAAGGCGAGGAGAGGACATCAATTGCTGAGCCACTTTCCAATCCTCACAATTCCGTCGTATTATACTAATCGCATCTAAACTTAACTCCATTTACGAACATAATATCGATACCTCTGGGCTCAAAGGTCGTAAAGGACATTTTGGCCAAAATGAGTTATATACACAGTTTTTCTCAGAATTAAATTCTCTATCGATCAGTGTATTCCATTTAGCGAAATTCGCATTTTTTTGTCTTTTACGACCTATGAAATTATTCATATTCGACAGGATTTACTCATAAACTGTGGGGGTAAAAGACATGTAACTTTCTACACATGTTGACTTTAGTGGTAAAGACCAATTGAAATATATTTTTTAGGTTGTAAAGGTAATTGTGGTCAACACTCGTCCTTTACGCCCCTACAATATTATATGAAATTAGATCACTGTCCTTTACGTCCCTACAATTTTATATAAAATAAAATTACTCTTCTTTACCCATTAGTAAAAAGTCTAAGCTTCTAAAGCCCAAAGTGTGTAACGGATACTCGATGAAGAAGTTAGTTTTCATACAGTTTTAGTACCTACCAAAAAGTTCTATTGTTAGATCTATTTAACGAAATTATTAATAGTCTTTACAACTGACATACATCTTTGATTCCACTTGACCTTTTATTAACTTACCTCGGTTGGAAAGATCATTTAACGATATTTCGTAGCAGTAGTCTTATAACACTTCGTTGAATAATGTTCCATGTTAATGAATATCTTTTCGCTTATGATGGTTTTTTACCCTCACAAATAAAGCTAAATTGACCATTCAGACAAGAATATTTAGAAGATAACATTTATCCTTTAATTTCGATTCTACTTTCTATTTTTTAAATGTAACACATTTTAGTTACTTTGACATGAAAATTCTTTTCCATTGAAAAGTAATGGATTTAAATTAAACAAGATTTCACAATGAAGATCTTACTTATTAAATAATGATTACGACAATAGCTGTTTTATTAAATAATAAATACTTGATTTACACACACACACCCACATACACACGCAAATACACAGCACAGACATCTATAAGATATTTTTTTAAACTTTCGCGTTGCATTATAACTTAAAACTTATAACTGCGGGTCCATACGCGACGCATATTATGTATTAGTATACTTACACCCTCGATGGTTCAACCGTCGTGGTCACCAGGAGACTGGCGCTCGGCGTCTTCGTCTGCATCGGGCGACCGATTCTTCTCCTACCCTCCAACTATCCGATATATGTTGTGCACGTGAACTAGAGTCAGTAGGTTCAGTGAGACACACAACACTCACAGTATCAGGGTAAATGTTTATTGATAGAGGCGACACACACGGTTTGCACTTATTAATCACCGGATTTCAGGCCGATGACAATTTAAACCCGTCTTTCCGATTGAAATTATTATACTTCTTGATTTTAATCGCTTCACGTATTACCCTAGTATGGTAATGGCGATCCGTGGAAAGGATTTTCGGGTCATGTGACTCTATCCAGTGATTCCCCATATTAAGCAGATTTATTGCCACCGCGGATTTATTAGTCTGCCGATTTTGCACTGCAGTGATGTGTTCTTTGACTGATTCGGCTATAGTCCGTTTTGTCTGGCCAATGTACGAACTATCACAGCTGCAGTCTATTTTGTAAACCCCCGGAGTTTGAAAAGGCAATATGTCCTTAGGCGATCGTAGTATTTGTGATATTTTACGTAACGGAGTGTATACAGACATAAGACTACATAAGACTGTATATACTCCGTTATGTAAAATATCACAAACTGTTAGCAGACTGCAGCTATGGTAGTTCGTACATTGGCCAGACAAAACGGACTATAGCCGAAAGAGTCAAGGAACACATCGCTGCTGTGAAAAATCGGCAGACTAATCAATCCGCGGTGGCAGAACATCTGCTTAATATGGGGACTAATCACTGGATGGAGTTACATGACCCGAAAATCCTTTCCACGGATAGCCATTACCATAATATGGTAAAACGTGAAGCGATTGAAACCAAGAAGTATAATAATTTCAATCGGAAAGACGGGATTAAATTGTCATTGGCCTGGAATCCGGTGATTAATAAGTGCAATCCGTGTGTGTCGCCTCTATCAATAAACATTTACCCTGATACTGTGAGTGTTGTGTGTCGCACTGAACCTACTGACTCTAGTTCACGTGCACAACATATATCGGATAGTTGGAGGGTAGGAAAAGAACCGGCCGCCCGATGCAGACGAAGACGCCGAGCGCCAGTCTCCTGGTGACCACGACGGTTGAAACATCGAGGGTGTAAGTAGTATCAATACTACTACATAATATGCGTCGCGTATGGACCCGCAGTTATAAGTTTTAAGTTACAGACATCTATTTTCCATAATAATGACTATTTATTACTGCCTACTAGTTCAACTATCAACGTTCCACGTAAATTTGAACCTGCTTGTTATGTACGTATATTTTTTTACCTGTAATTTCTTGGAAGTAAAGTCAAAACACATTAATTTATAAAATATTATACAGATGTCACTAGTAAATCTGAATAATCCACAAAAAAGAACAAAATTAATTATCTATTCTATGTTATATTTATTCTTTACTACCTAAAATAATGTAAATTTTGTCCTTTAATGCCCTAATTTAATACAGATACGTATGTGAAAATAGACTTACACCTCAAGTTAAAAAAAACACGAAAATTCAAAGGGTGTAAAAGACATTTTATGTTAATTTCAAGGGGGTAAAGGAAATTTATCTCCTTAACTATAGCAGCAGTCCAATTGCGGTTCAAACTTTCGGAAAATACATGAAATTCTAAGAACTTTGTTCCTAGGTATCGAAAACATAGCACAAGAAACAAAAAAGTTATACTGGATATAAGTTTAAAAAAATGGTTTTTTGCTTCTCCTGAAAAGTAGCGTTTTGTCCTTTACGACATTTGAGCCCAGAGGTATCGATATGAGTTTTTGGAGTTTTGATGCATTCGGTAAAATCATTTTTTTAAAAACTGCCGTTGTTTTTATATCATTTTTCTACATGGTAGCATTACTATTACGCGCATCACGAAAAGTGACAGCAATTCAAATAATTATGGTTAATAATAACAATTGTGACTTAATGACATCCAATGTTGGACATCTATAGGTACGTTATTTTAAATAAAAATTAATCGCTTAAAGGTGCTATAAGAAAGAGACAAAAAAATTTGCACACAGCGCGAGCGGGACAGGATATTCTTTGTATTGTTGGAAACCGGTCAGCGCAAGCGCAGGTAGCGTTCCTTTTTCTGCATTGTGGCACTGATAAAAATGCAAATTACGCGTAAACACAGAAAAACCACTAGTAAATAGCAAAATTAGTGTGGTGGAGTCCATAATATTCGACCACAATGCTTTATGGCAATGAAAAAAGACATGACGCGTTTATGCAATCATGTCACGATAACATACTCATGTTTTAAAAGGAAACGACAACGCGTCATCGTATAAAATATTATATAAAATCAAGAAAAAGCTAAATTTGCAACCAAAACAAGTACATAAAGTGCAAAAATATTAAGAGTGCCTGCGATGTCCAGAGGCGCCCTTATCCAAAAAATTAATACATCTGCTTAAATACAAATTAAATCGAAAAACGACATCGTATGATTTTATTTAGATCTATCTATCAAAGTTATGTTGATATATTGCTTAATAATAACTTGTAAACTTTAGTAGTAAGTGTAAGATAATATCAAATAATTAATGGAATCAGGCGTTACTTTGCGGAAATCCATTATTAAGTTGAAATTTATAAAATTATTTTGCTTTAAATTTCCGCGAAGCTACGCCGGCGCAGGCAACTAACTACACGAACCGTCACCGCGTTTAGTATTAGTTCAGGCAAATGCAGGATGCACCACCCGCCCTCCCTCAATACGCATGCGGCACAGCTGATGCCACGTGTAGTGGCGAAACGCGTCGAGTTTTTTTTTTTTTTTTTGCACGTTGGTGTTGGGTACTATTGATTGCATCAGCTGTGCCGCATGCGTATTGAGGGAGGGCGGGTGGTGCATCCTGCATTTGCCTGAACTAATACTAAACGCGGTGACGGTTCGTGTAGTTAGTTGCCTGCGCCGGCGTAGCTTCGCGGAAATTTAAAGCAAAATAATTTTATAAATTTCAACTTAAGATAATATCGTTTCTCGATTTAATTTGTATTTGAGAAGACATATTAATTTTTGTGATGAGGGCGCCACTGAACTAAGCAGGGACTCCTAAGCAGTTAACGTGAATTCCGCTGAGTAATTCCAACAAACAAATCAAGCATTTTCTTGTATTGGTCATAAATACAAAACAATGTTAAAAATATATTTTATTTTAGCTGACCTTGATATTTGGCACACTTGCAGTATTCAGTAATCGTCCAGATCCAATCAAAACGAAGGCAGTATCCAGATTCAGGTCAGGTAAAATACATGACATTATGATAAACAAGACTAGGACAAAAATTACGGATCCACAGTAAAACACACATGCGCACTTGACAACGGATTGTATGAGACTGCTATTGCTACTTTTCTATGCATGAAAAGAATAGCAGCGACAGCTGCTTTCTCTTTTACACTTTTACAAAAAACGCAAACAAAAGAATAGATGCGCCGACTTCTGTCTCTATCTCTTTCAAACAAACAGACCAGGAAGTCGGGACTCGAGCCATGAGTATTTCGAATGTGAGAAAATTGGTTTTATGAAGGTATTTAGGTATAGATGACAGTTTAGATTTAAATATAAATCTTGGGGTTAATCGCAAAAATAAAGAAATTAGAAACAAAAGCCTAAGTCGAAATTTTTCTCCAATTTCATAGGTAAAAACCTATTAGATAAAGGCGTCACTAAAGTTACACAAAATAGTATCTTAGAACTGGAAACAAATATAGATACTGGTTTTGAAAAAAGCATTTGTTCACTTTGTAAGAGTTTTGCATTATTTTTTTAGACATAATTATTTGGGTAAACAAAAACAAATAAATACACATTTTGCAATTTAAACTGTTCTTAATAATAAGTGTTACAATAAAAAAATGCTTTTAAAATATATTGGTTGTTTTATTTGTACCTAAAAATCATTCTGAACAAAACCTGGGATTGTACTCAATTCTTTTACTGTATTAAATTATTTTTATGTAAGTACTAAAGTGATGTCCCGGAAGATGTCCCGAAAAAAATGTTGTCGTAAGGAAGTCTCCGATTCTTGTCTCTGTTCCGCGAAGTTTAGGTAAATATACTCCGGTCGTTCCGATCACTGATTATGAATGAGAGTGCTTCTAAATGCCTAGAAGAGTGTTCAAAGAGACTGAATGTCGCCTTTTAGGTCAGAAGAAGATTCCTAGGTAGAAAATCAAAAAATACAGTCAAGCCCCTGCTTTAAGCACTAGAATACCCAATTAAGCATTAGAATACCCAATGGTATCCGCGAGTCAACCGACAGCCAGCGCTATCTAGTGGTGAGTAGTGGCACTATACACGGTCTTAGGTCATACATGGAAAAAAACTAGTTAGTGTTAACAGATAGGCAGCGCCATCTAGCGGTAAGTAGTGGTATTAAATAATTGGACGTCTAACATAATTTCAATATTATTATTTAAATCAGTAATGCGCTATTAACTTAATTTATTTTAAATATTAAACAAAATAATAAGAGTAGCAAGATTGAATATTTTTTGTTAATTCAAAAATGCCATATTCATAGAAGTAATTTTCTCCATTATTTGTACATGTGTATTTATTTCTCATTATGGTCGTTTTAATATGGTCGGAAAGATATATCCGCACAAAGGTAGACGAATAAAGTGAAAAACTTTGCGTGGGTGCTTAATGAGAAAAATTCCGGTCTCCTCAGATTGTTGTCAAAGTATTCCAAGTCGTTATCTAGGTGCTCCTTGATAACTTATCCCACTTAGTTTTTAAGACTGACACTGAAAGTATTATGAGAATACTAGCGGTCTCCAGCGGCCTAGGATAAGCTATTTCGACCAAGTAAAGCAGAAAAGAATAGCGATTAATTCACGGACAAGAGCGCAGCTCTATAATTAAAGATTGATTCATTCAAACGTTTTATTTTTGTAGGTAGTTTGTAACGTAATATTTAAAAGCACATAAAAAACACATTGAATATGTGACGATTTAAAAACAGGTGACTAACAAAAAACGGCATTTAAATATTAGCCGTGGTGATTCAGAAGCGTATTTACAAGGTCCATCTTAGACTAGCTTTAACGATATTTTGTATGGTTTGATGATAGCTGCTGCAATTAATACAGCGTGTAGCCTGTATAGGAGAAAACATATTAATCAATTATTTGTTCTAAACACTGTTACCTTGACCTGGACAAAGTGCTCCAAAATGCTTTAAATCAGAGATTTTATAATACTGAAGCAAGTCAAAGTTATAATCCCTAATCAATGTATAAAAATCGGTAATTCATTGTGGTAAATGACAATGTCAAGTTCTATGACTGGACTCATTTGTTTGCAATACATTGCTGGTTTGATTTATTTTGTTAGAAATTAGTACTTCTTATATTATTTTTCATTTTAATTATCTAAAAACATAAGGATCGATTACTGATTACTTAAGGCGCTTTAAGTAACCAGTAATCGATCCTTATGTTATGTTTAATTTCTTGCCCCTATAACAGGCCTGTATAAGTAGCAGAAAATAAAACTTACATAGAATTGATTGATTTATGTGCGCTTACCAAGTTACTCATGACTTAGATGCCCGAGGTATTTTCGATATTGATGCTCAATATAAAGCAAACAATGTAGCGATAGGCATAATCACTTTCAATGAAAACCTATTATTGTTAGCTATTCAATTGTGAGATTACAAATTATTTCAAAGGGAGATCGTGAACTGTTGAAGATAAACGTTGTAAGGTAAGTACTAAAACAGTCTTAATTTATTTTATTACTACTAACTAGACCACACAATGCTATGAGATAACACTTCGATCAAGTTACGAAAAAGAAATGCGGACAGAATATCTGTTGATTTTGATTGTACGTTAGACGAAATATTTCTTTGAATTCAACTTCTTTTAATAAATAGATTTTTGCTATTCTGTAATAAATGACTGAATTTTTACTCGGATTTTGCTGAAAAATTATCTGGTATAGAAATTCATGACATATGGAACAGCATTTCCTTTCCAGACCAACATAATAATCATCGTTCCTTGTAACTTCTGTGAATTTTGTTAGCTAGAACAATGTGCTAATTTGTCATTAGTATTTAAACTGCTGACTATCCCTTGGATGTATAACATTTTTAGTTGGTGTCGCACTAACAAATCACTACAGATTCCTGGTAACAATTCACGTTTCATGTACACGTACAATTTACTGGCGAAACTTATTTATCACGACCATAAATATTTTGAATAGGTACTGTGGTACGCGAACTGGAGAATTATGTCTTATTAAGTAAGAAGATAATTATCTGATTGCCTAAGTTACATTTGCCTCACTCGATAAACTTCATCATAACAGAGGAGAGAGTTCGGAACTCACGCCACGTAAAATTTAAATTACGAGTACTACAGAGCTTTCATACAGTAAAGTTTCTCAATCTGTGTTCAGATTCAAATTATCTTTCTAATGATAAATTCTAAAAAATCAATATCTTCATATTTTTTTAGTAAATCATTTGAGAGACGTTGGTTAGCATTGGTTTGGAATTTGATGGTTTTAGACTTCCGTGATTTAAAAATATTTATCAACTAACAATGATGGAAACCCTCAAGTCAAGGCAAGATCACTTTCAACTTTATAATTTTCCCTTTACCAAAACATAGAAGTTGTTTAATGCTAAAAGGACTTTTCTGCCTAAAAAGGAGAACCAATGTAATTATTGTTTTTTGATGTCATGTAACATGCGGACTTTATACGCACAAAAATCTTGTTTGAAAAAGAATATTTAGCAAGTCTTTAGAAACACATTTTCGTTGTACGTTTACGCTAAATTGAATTGTGAGAGTCTGTAAGAGCCTATGAGGAGAAACGTTGAGTTAATGCTAATGTAACGAGATATCAGAGATCGTTGACGTGTCATGTTTGTCTCTGGACTATGTGTATGATCTATAATTATCTGTGGAACTATTGTCTTCACACTATGTTTGATTGATATAACGCAACGAAATTTAATAAGAAAACAAAATTAAACAAAAAAACTCTAACACATTTTCTTGGCGAATAAATAAGTCTGTATGTTATGAACTAAGCAATATATTCTACTCTTAAAACACAAACTTACCTCTATGAAATTCAATAAAGACAGAACGTAATAAAATATTATGAACTCTCATAAAGAAATTGATTTTGTCTTTTGTCAATAAGAGAATAGTGGCTCATCGTATGATAAATTTGTGATTTGGCGGACGATTAAGTTACTGCTTTCATTTATGTATGATATTATCAGCAGCGCGGTTGTTGCGCTGCTAAAGTCGCCTAAAGGTTGAAGCAAAAATACCCACTCGGCACGGGAACAGCACCAACCAGGCGTCTATCATACAAGTACGAGATGTAAAGTGAACAGCAAAGCCTCGGATGGGATCGGCACCGGATAGCGAACGCCTCGCCTCGGATCGTGTTTGCTACAACTTATGACTGTTCTTCTTGCCCGTTCGACAGGGTGGACGGATAGTCGTCTACCAGCGGGCTACGCGCCGTAAGGGCGTTATAACGCATGAGCCGCTCGCTGGTCGAGAGTGGGTCCCGAGTTGTCTCGATCCGAGGTGGTGACGTTACGAAGTTGATAGATGTGGTTGCAGTATGGAGTTTCATACAAATAATACTGTACGCCTCGAGTTGATACGGTGCTGTCACCGTGACGGGTGTATAGACGTGCTACAACCATAAATGTAAAAGCGCTTTAATATTTGTTTTTACGCTTTGCCTACATCATCCAGCACAATAAATTGTTATACTTTGGAATAAATTATTTGGGTAATTTTTGTGTTCAAGAAATGCTTCTATAGAATGTGTGTTCACTGGTGTGTATAATCTGCTTATTGTTTGCCACAATATTATCTCTGATTATATTAGTGGCGACTGGCGGCTATTGTACAGTACCTAACATCATATCAATTTACTCCAAAACACTTAATGTCCACAAACGGTTTTCACCTTATAGCCAAATGTAATAGAGGTCAAGTTCTTTTGACATAATTTGTCGTTTTGTGGTAAGTTGTTGTGCTACTACGTGTACTAACAGTGCAAAGTGCGATGAGTTGACATTACCTCTATTGCGAGTCCTCGATGATAAGGCATAATAATGATGTCTGATTAAATACAATTTATGAAAAAAGTTAAGTAAAGTTAGCCTGTAATTTTCCACTGCTAGGCAAAAGCCTTATCAAAGCTATTATTATATTGAGCCATTTATGCCACGCGGGCTCAGTGCGGATCGGCGGAGGGATGTTATACAAGACAAGCGACAAAACTGCTAACAGATTTTATCAAGTCTTCCATAACGTGCTCGTAGCGCAGTGGAAGCAGTTCTTTGGTAGTGATACCGATGTAAAGCAACATACGGCGCGGTTGTGTTTGGATGGTTGGCCATTCCAACAATATTAGTGGCCTATATAGCAATCTCCGTGCTTTGGAAGGCACTTTAAGCCGTTGGTCCCGGCTAATGTCGGTCGATATTATTCATTATGCCTAGTCGGAGGCCTTATGGGCTTGGATTTATGAAAACTTGTATAAAGCATTGGGAAAAAAGGACCCGAAAACTCATTAGGTGCTATCAAGGGCACCACCGCCTTGGCCAGTTAAGGAGCCAAAGTAGCTTGCGCTTTGTCTTTTGTTTGAAGTGATGCCCGCTTTTGTGTTGTACATATAAAAGTATTTTTCGTTTATAAATGTGGCAAGGTGTCTGAGTGCCTTCGACCGTAACGACATCAGAAGATACCAAATCTGTCGTGTGCACACGAGCATGATACGTTTATCTGCTTATGTATTTAATGCAAGCTTAAATTCCTTCTTCCCTACAAAGAAACAGTAAGTACGGCTCAAACGACGAAAGTAGCTTAAAGAAATAGAACCCTTTTGATAGGCACTTACTTTTTGTATAATTTATATGTTGGAGCCATCTGCGTTTGTATGTATGTGCGACGTAAATAATGGCAGGTGTATGTTCCTCGTTATTGAACTGTGTAGGCATAACTTGACTCTAATTATTACTCTACCTGTTTACCGACATAAAACAGCAATTTAATATTAAAAACAATAAAAATATCGAGCTCTAGTAAGACAAAATTTATTTAGTGTCTTAGCCGTAGAATTATAGTAAAACCAATATAAAAAAATCTCGGGCAAGAATAAAATATGTTAAAATTAATCAGAATCAAGTCGAAAACGGTAAGTATAAAATAAAATATTCCACTTACCTTCCGTTCTCTTGTTCCGAGTAAAAATTCGAAGGGCGGGCGTTCAATTAGGCATTTTTATAGGGCCCTTCGGCAGGAGGCTGTGAACAATAAAACACATAAAAACATGCCGTTTTGTTCGTAAAATTTCGCACTAATTTTTGTAAGCGACATGCGACGTTCGAATTATAAAAACAAAAACGAACTTTTGTAATCCTAAAGTTTCGTAGTTACTCAGCTTCCAAACGCGTACACAGTTTAAAACTTTTTAGGATAAACTCTATAGAGTTTGTTTTAAGAAATATAGGCGTTGTTCCTCGAATACGGTAATTCAACTTCAGTATCTCTTAAGCTGAGCTAATTAAGGTAGGATTGGCTTACATCGTATTCAAAGTTTTGAACATGAATATTGTTGGTAAAAAAGATTTTTCGATCGTGGTTTGGGCATTAAATAATAAACAATATTGAGTTCAGAGAGAGAGATTAATAAAGAGTTAGTGGGAGATATTAAATCCTATAAATAATGGCGTCATGGCAAGTGATACAATTATATTTCGACAAAGTAGTCACATGGGCACCTCAGCCTCATTGTCATTTCATAAGCAAAAAGAAAAAAAAAACTTAAAAAAGTAAATACCAACTTCAAAACCAAATTTCACTAAAAAGTCCTAAATAACCTCTCGACCATTGAAAGGAAAGGAATCCATTTTAGGCAAACAAATTATTTTTGTAGTCGGTGCTCTGATAGTTGATGCTTGATGATCACAGTGATAGCAGAAACATACATTCGCATTAACCAACGAGGAGAGTTTTGAGGTCGGTTAAAATGATGATTCCGTTCTTCGATTAGCGCTTTTATTAGCTACAAATACAGCGGATGGAAAACTTCTTCCTTCTAGGAAAAAATCGATTAGAGATGTTATTCTTGGTCGGCTAACACAAGCCACTTTTTTATGCCTTACTGTGATTCTCAATAAATAAGGCTAGCTCGGCGGAGGAGAGCAAGCAAGCACTGAAACTACTGAAAGTTGAAGTGTAGAACATTTTTTCTTTTACAAGCAAAGTGCTAGTAAGTTTACTTGTATTTAAAAATTACTCCATCCATAGTGTAAGTGTTTTTTTACTTCAGTCTATATCCAGCTTTGTTTACTTTGTTCCAAAACTGAAAAAAAAATTGGTTTAAGGTTGCACGATTACACGAATGTAATTTTGTAAAATCATTCTTATCAATATCGCATTTTTCGTTGTACAGCAATACTAAAGAAAACAGTTTTATTTCAAAAAATAAACTCAGTTTACAGTTTTAAAACAGTATCTTACTGAGATGAATCTTTTACTTTCTTAGCTTTGTCCTTTACCTTTTCTTTTTCTAGACCCGTGAAATGAATAGTAGCTCCCACTTTTTCTTGGAGCAGATAAGTAATACTGAAACCCCACTTTAGATTATAACTTTCAAGAGTAATTTATGTTTACATGTAGTCCCACGAGGGACACTTTCATACGTCCCAATACAGACCATTTCACAGATTCAGGACACTTTTTTAGCTCTGAGAAGAAGCATTGGAAGAAACTCAATCACTTTTGTGAAAACCTCTATCAAAAAAGTTGCTCATTGGCGATTATACGGCGGGTTCAGCCCTTGGTTCAGCCATAGATTTTGATGTCAAATCATTGCGTCGTCTACTCCTTGGTGACTGGTTGTATTTATAAAACACTTACAATGAGAATAGATGATGGTTGTTCTGAAAAAAAAAACACAGTCTCTCGCTAAATAGCTTTGTATCCAACTTTTTAGTTGCACATTTTGGCTCTAGCAGAACCGTTTGCGCGGGAACTTGCTCCTCGCTAGTGCAAACTTGCGATTTAATAAATACCATTTTAGTACACTTTCAGTTAATCTGAGCGTTTCAAAGGCGCGTTATGAAGACGTTAAGTTCCGGACTCCGAAATTGCTTTATCGATTTTAATAAAGACTTCTCCGCTTTGATAATATCAACTACGTGTAATATTAAGAAAGTTACGTAAATCGCTAACGACTCAGCTTGTTCTGTTTGATTTAGCTTCGCGTTTGCATATTCTTGGTTCATCGCAGATTAATGGAGAAATGATTAAGAGTTATTTTTGCAAAAATGAATTTACATGTTACTTTGTAATGTTTGAGTATTGTGATAATTCTGTTTCACGTAATTAAATGGCGTCAATGAAAATATTATAATCCAATTTGCTAATTTGCAACTATAACAATTGCAAATATTCAGTTCATGACCAAATTACCATTTGAAATGTCATACCAAAGTGGAATGACGGGCATTGCTTTAAAATATGCGTTAGATAAAACGACGGGGTATTACGTAACATAGTGGTTTTTGAGTTCAAATCGTGATCGCGTTTGAAAAGCACTATAGTTGATTTAGCCTTAGATTAACGCTGAGACTGCGTGAATGACTAAGTAGTCATTTCGACAATTTTAGTGGAAAATAATTTCACCGAACCATGTTTCTTGAACAAAGTAATCGATTTCGATTAGTATCTTATGTCTTTTTCGTGTATTGAAATCCTTTTCAGGCATATGACATTCATACCATCATATTTTTTTTGATATTTTTGATTGATCATTCTGTCGAAAGCAAGTACCTTGTAAAACATTCAGAAGTAAGCTACCATTACTTTGAACAAACATAGCCTATTAATGGATAGCCATCCTATTTATCATGCAGTTTTCATGAATAAATATTGAGATTGATCTTTACGGTCATACCGATATTCGTACGTACACGATTTTAGACCGAAGAAGGTTTCCAATTTACATTTATTTATTTATACAATATTTTACAACTTTTTTTTACAAAAGGTAGACTTAACTCTCTATGGCGTTTTCTACCAGTCACGACTAAATTGACGCTGTTAAATAAACACTGCCGATTACCGTAACTATTACATTTCTAACACCTATGGGTTGGCTGGAAGAGATCTCTTTTGGGGTAAGCCTTGGATAATTCATGTATTTTCTGTCAACTTATAAGTGCAATAAACTGTCAATTTTTTTTTTATATTTTGGCCACAATATCAAAATTTTATTATACTATCTTGTAAAACACTATTTTCGTTCTTAGTATGTACGGGAATGGAAGCATGTGTAATGTAAAAAACCGGTCAAGTGAGTCTCGCTCTCTAAGGGTTCCGTGTCAACTTTAACTTAATTATAGATCCACTTACTTCCACGTAGCCAAAATTACACAATATTTGTTGACAGCAAATATAACTTTGTTTTTCATAGTATTTGTATGAATAGCAAAATTATGTTTGCGGTTATTGAAAATGTGCTCTATCTCAAAAACTACACACATCAAAAGTGTCTAGGGATCAACATATATTTTTGCAATAACTTTTCTCCTGATTGATATTAATTAAAATTTTCTTTAAGGATTCATCGAATAAAGGGTTTTCGTTTGTCTACAGTAACGATAAATCAAGTCATCTTTGCATTAAAAAAGAAATTTGCGATTTTCCTAATAAAGGGATTTTTGTCATTTGAACCAATAACATCAAAGTTCGAAAAAAGACTGAAATAACAGTTTTTTTTTAAAATTTATTGGGTAACTTAAACAATTAATAATCCGTGTTTCTACCGCGAACACTAACAACACAAGAACATCGGTTTGGCATACTCAAAATGAGTTCATCCAAATCACGCTGTGGAATGGCCGCCCATGTTCGTTGCAAAAACAAAAAAACCGGCCAAGTGCGAGTCGGACTCGCGCACTGAGGGTTCCGTGCCAACTTTAACTGAATTAGGGAATCCATTTACTTCTACTTAGTAAAATACCACAATATTTTGTTGACTACAAATATAACTTTGTTTTTCATAGTGTTTGTATGAAGTACAAAGTTATGTTTGCGGTTGTTGAAAATACGCTATATCTCAAAAACTACTGGTTCGATCCCGTCCGAACCAATTTTCGTTGAAAGTATTTATTAAGATCTACATCATATTTTCTTTTCAAAATTAACACTTGCTTGGTTTAGGAATTAGATGGGGGGGACGCCCATTTTACCACTTTGGAAGCGTCTAGCGATGAAACGTTTGACTTTAAAAGAAAATGGTTTTAGGAACCTCTATGTCATTTTAAAAGACCTATCTATAGACAAACTATATTTTTTTGTCAAACCTATACGTGTGGGGACACGTATAGGTTTGACAAAAAAATATATTTTTGGTTTTAGTTTCATGTATGAGAGCCCCCCCTTAACTGTCATTATTTTTTTATTTTTTTATGAGAATCGGTAAGCGGTTAACAAGATACATCTTTCTACCAAATTTCAATTGTGTAATGGTTATAGTTACAGAATAAAATGGGTGTGACGGACGGACGGACGGACGGACGGACGGACAGACGGACAGACGGACAGACGGACAGACGGACAGACGGACAGACGGACAGACGGACAGACGGACAGACGGACAGACGGACAGACGGACAGACGGACAGACGGACAGACGGACAGACGGACAGACGGACAGACGGACAGACGGACAGACGGACAGACGGACAGACGGACAGACGGACAGACGGACAGACGGACAGACGGACAGACGGACAGACGGACTGACGGACAGACGGACAGACGGACAGACGGACAGACGGACAGACGGACAGACGGACAGACGGACAGACGGACAGACGGACAGACGGACAGACGGACAGACGGACAGACGGACAGACGGACAGACGGACAGACGGACAGACGGACAGACGGACAGACGGACAGACGGACAGACGGACAGACGGACAGACGGACAGACGGACAGACGGACAGACGGACAGACGGACAGACGGACAGACGGACAGACGGACAGACGGACAGACGGACAGACGGACAGACGGACAGACGGACAGACGGACAGACGGACAGACGGACAGACGGACAGACGGACAGACGGACAGACGGACAGACGGACAGACGGACAGACGGACAGACGGACAGACGGACAGACGGACAGACGGACAGACGGACAGACGGACAGACGGACAGACGGACAGGCGGACAGGCGGACAGGCGGGCAGGCGGGCAGACGGGCAGACGGACAGACGGACAGACGGACAGACGGACAGACGGACAGACGGACAGACGGACAGACGGACAGACGGACAGACGGACAGACGGACAGACGGACAGACGGACAGACGGACAGACGGACAGACGGACAGACGGACAGACGGACAGACGGACAGACGGACAGACGGACAGACGGACAGACGGACAGACGGACAGACGGACAGACGGACAGACGGACAGACGGACAGACGGACAGACGGACAGACGGACAGACGGACAGACGGACAGACGGACAGACGGACAGACGGACAGACGGACAGACGGACAGACGGACAGACGGACAGACGGACAGACGGACAGACGGACAGACGGACAGACGGACAGACGGACAGACGGACAGACGGACAGACGGACAGACGGACAGACGGACAGACGGACAGACGGACAGACGGACAGACGGACAGACGGACAGACGGACAGACGGACAGACGGACAGACGGACAGACGGACAGACGGACAGACGGACAGACGGACAGACGGACAGACGGACAGACGGACAGACGGACAGACGGACAGACGGACAGACGGACAGACGGACAGACGGACAGACGGACAGACGGACAGACGGACAGACGGACAGACGGACAGACGGACAGACGGACAGACGGACAGACGGACAGACGGACAGACGGACAGACGGACAGACGGACAGACGGACAGACGGACAGACGGACAGACGGACAGACGGACAGACGGACAGACGGACAGACGGACAGACGGACAGACGGACAGACGGACAGACGGACAGACGGACAGACGGACAGACGGACAGACGGACAGACGGACAGACGGACAGACGGACAGACGGACAGACGGACAGACGGACAGACGGACAGACGGACAGACGGACAGACGGACAGACGGACAGACGGACAGACGGACAGACGGACAGACGGACAGACGGACAGACGGACAGACGGACAGACGGACAGACGGACAGACGGACAGACGGACAGACGGACAGACGGACAGACGGACAGACGGACAGACGGACAGACGGACAGACGGACAGACGGACAGACGGACAGACGGACAGACGGACAGACGGACAGACGGACAGACGGACAGACGGACAGACGGACAGACGGACAGACGGACAGACGGACAGACGGACAGACGGACAGACGGACAGACGGACAGACGGACAGACGGACAGACGGACAGACGGACAGACGGACAGACGGACAGACGGACAGACGGACAGACGGACAGACGGACAGACGGACAGACGGACAGACGGACAGACGGACAGACGGACAGACGGACAGACGGACAGACGGACAGACGGACAGACGGACAGACGGACAGACGGACAGACGGACAGACGGACAGACGGACAGACGGACAGACGGACAGACGGACAGACGGACAGACGGACAGACGGACAGACGGACAGACGGACAGACGGACAGACGGACAGATGGACAGACGGACAGACGGACAGGCGGACAGACAGACAGACAGACAGACAGACAGACAGACAGACAGACAGACAGACAGACAGACAGACAGACAGACAGACAGACAGACAGACAGACAGACAGACAGACAGACAGACAGACAGACAGACAGACAGACAGACAGACAGACAGACAGACAGACAGACAGACAGACAGACAGACAGACAGACAGACAGACAGACAGACAGACAGACAGACAGACAGACAGACAGACAGACAGACAGACAGACAGACAGACAGACAGACAGACAGACAGACAGACAGACAGACAGACAGACAGACAGACAGACAGACAGACAGACAGACAGACAGACAGACAGACAGACAGACAGACAGACAGACAGACAGACAGACAGACAGACAGACAGACAGACAGACAGACAGACAGACAGACAGACAGACAGACTTGACGAAACTATAAGGGTTCCGTTTTTTGCCATTCGGCTACGGAACCCTAAAAAGGTCTTGCGACTGGATACCCTCCATATTCGGCAGAGCTCTTCTCTGTAGCATATCCCATGCATGCTCAGTCGGGTTCAAGTCTGGCGACTGAGCAGGCCAAGGCAGGACATTGATGTTAGCTGCGCCTAAAGTCTGTCTTACAACTCTTGCGGTGTGCGGTCGTGCATTATCATGCATTAACTGAAATAAGGGACCGATGTGCACTTACTTGTAGAGGAACGATGACGTCTGATACAATCGTCTCAGCATAAATTTGATGGGTTCCACCACTATAAGGATGGACTTCCTGGCAGGATTTTAATCGCTGTTGGCGTCCAGGGTTTCTCCAGTGTCATATACGTCTTGTATATATACACACGAAACGCCATTGTTCTTTTGTCCACTTTCCGTGTTAAAGAGCTCATTGATATCGAATCCTACGATTGTGCATTGCTACAGGTGGTACCCGTAGCGGTCTTCGGGAATGAAGGTTCACTTCATGCAAGCGATTTCTGACTGTTTGGTCGCTGATTAAGTTCCCTGAAGAGTGATGAAGCCTCTCGGCTAACATCATGGCGGTTATTGTTGGGGCTCTTCGAGCTGTGATTTGAATGTATCGGTCTTGTCTCCGTGTGGTCCAGCGATACCGTCCTCCATGGCGCTCAGCCACGGTACCAGTGCTTCGGTAACGTTTCCAAAGTCGACTGATAACACTCTGACTTGTATTCAGAGCTAAAGCCACAGTACGTTGCCGGGAACCGGCTTATATCATTCCCACGGCTCTGAGCATTTCTTCCCTGCTTAAATGACGTCGCCGCTCTATAATAACGTTGGTTTTAATCAGTAGTAGGGAAACAGTAGCACTAATAATGTCTTCAATGCGTTGTATGTTTTTATAGGGAAAATATTGACAGCTGATTTTCATCTTTTACTCGAATTTGATTGACAGTTCCTGTTTCAAATTATGAAATGCACCAGAAAGGATCCATATAAATTTATAAAATCATAAATTTATTACAAAGCCACATCTCAATCTCAAGAAGTTTTTTTAACAAAGTCGATATCTATCATAATTATATATGAAAAGCTAAATGCTTCAAATGGCATTGTTACTGTTGAATTCAATGACGAGAGTACATAATGACCATGACATTAAGTTGGTGGGCTGGCATTTGAAAAAACCTTAGGGAAGCCTCAAATGTGTCAACATAAGTTAGTGTAACTTGGCCCAAAGATATAGTTAGGATTAGATCACTCAACGAAAACAGAGTTGGAAGCACGAGAAGAATTTGATATATTTATTTATTTGTTTCAGGGCAAAAAGAAGTCTCTGGAAACTCCTCACGGCGTGCTAGTGATCCACAACGCTAAGTCTGAGGACAACGGCATGTATGGATGTTACGCCACCAACGAGCCATCGGGAAAAACCGTGGAACTGCCTGAAAAGATCCACCTTAAAATACAGCACGGGCATAACGAAGTCAAGTAAGTAGCGCCATAATATCGCTAGGTAACATGTATGTTTAAGTTTCGAAGAAATGTTCACATTAATCTTATCGTCCAGTACAATACAGAATTATAATGTTCCGTAAAATTTCATTTATCGTTTAATTTTTATTCATCAATAATAAAACGGTTGATATCAGAGATGAGTGTTATAATGGGACCACAAGTAGTGCGCATCTCGGATAGAGAGAGAGAGAGAGCCAGAGACATAGGATCTCGGATCTATTTCATTATTTAAATATACCACTACAATAATAGCCAGGATACAGTGCTTCAATGTTTATTTACCCAGCATACATGAATGCCGTTCTTCTGAATTCGAGTCTTGTACCAAGACACGTCTGCTGTTAAAAACCTTTGTGTACCTACTTTGGCGCGGATAATAGAGATATTAATGATGGTGATATGTTTTACAGGTTTGTTCTGACCGTGTCAGTCAAGCCGAGAGAAGCTCTTAGACTTTGGTGCGGGGCAGTAGGGTCTCCTCCGCCAAGAGTGACGTGGAGCCGTCAGAGGAACGGCAACAACACTACACGTGTTTGCAGCTACAATTCGTAGGTGCAAACACGTGTAGTGCAATGCCATTGATGGCTCATCCATACTGTGATAACCCAACGCTCTTCGTGAGCTATCTCGAGTATGAGTTACCTGTGAAAAGATTTTGGTCTCTCTTATATGTCAACCGTGCACAGTCTTCGGTCTCTTTTGAATACATCATTTAAAATGTCAACATAGAAATAGCATCTACCTTGACATCATGTATCACGAAACTACTTTGTCCCCAGGATGTATACTCCTGCTCAGCCAACGACATCCGTCGCTCATGGAAGGTCATAGCACTGCAAGATCCGTTCTGGGAGGGCAGTGCCAGGAATGTCAACGCTACGGAAGGAGGGGAGGCTCATATTGCCTGCGGGATACCCCATGGTCAACCACCGCCTACCATCACCTGGCTGCTGAATTCCAACCCTGTGCAGAGTTCAAAAGGCAACCGGACTATTGGTATGTTGGTGAAAAGAAGATACATGCAGCGCGACTCCAGATATGCGTGATAGGTGTTCTTTATGCCTGTAGCTGTGTCGCACTCGTTTTTAGTCGCTTACGAAAGTGTGTGGAAGTTTTAAACAAAAATTTGTATAGGTTTTTGTATTTATTTTTCATTCCTGCAGCAGACACAGAGCTTTACATTCGTCCGGTGGAGAAGCGTCACGCGGGGGTAGTCCAGTGTTTTGCGTGCAACCAGCTCGGCTGCGCGTACGAAGCTGCCATGCTCACCGTCGTACCGATACAGATATCTGAGGACATGGTACGTATTTAAAATACCTTACTAATAAAACGTGCTCAGAACAACACTGGATTCAGGCTTCTTGCTTGATTTTTTGATTGATTGATGATTGATTCTCATCATCTTCGATGACTAAATCTTTATCTACTATGATTTCAATTTATGATTCATTTTTATCGAGACCACGTATTTTGGTGCCTTATACATAGTTCATATTTTAAAAAAATCACATTACACTAGGCGAGTGGATTCAGAGATGCATTATCTGACTCAAATAAGGTACAGAATGTGGTAACGTTTGGTGGAGTTTGGTTTGAAGTCGCACTGTTGTCCCCAATTACGAGTACATAAGCATGTTTAAGTTTACACAAATCCATATGATTAGATAAGCTATTACTGAATGGAGTTCGGCTATAGAGAAAAGATAACATAATTTTGATTTCCTTATTGAATTTCGAATCAATCGCAAATTCAGGATTCTTTAACCAAGATGTCAGTCATACGTTTTTAATTCCTTTACCGAAATGTAGAATGTTAGGTATAATACTTTCGTTCCACTTTCGATCTCTTGTAATGTTTGCAATTTATAGGGCTTTTACTTTCTACAAGTAATTTATACGTAGGTCACCATGGGATCGAGACGTATCGAAATCGTTACTTAATTTTGAGTACCTTTGGCGAACGAATCAACGATTTGAAATCCAACTTACAATTTACTTTCTTTGTTGCAGGATTACTCAGCCGAAGCTCCTAAAACACTGCACAGTGCTTTGCAAGCGCCCAAAAGACATAGTAGGAAAAATCCGAGAAAACACAAAGGTTAGTGCGCTCTGAGATTTATAGACTATGAAATGAAATGGAATTTGAGTTGAGAACCTTATTTTACTAGGTTTAAAAAAAAAACATACATTCACGTTACTACTTCAACAGTGGTCAGAAAAATATTGTTATCATATCCCTTAATTTCTTGGGGTGCAAAATGAAAAGACGTATAGCCTCCTTAAATCAGCCTTGCTAGGTTGTTGTATTTGGTGTGATTTAAGCTTATGTTTTCCTTTGTCCCTTTAGAATAACCAGTAAAAAAAATACTATTTTAATCAAAGTAAAACTTGCGTCTTAAGAGTGTATTATTTGTGCAGTTGTGATGATGCCTCCATCTCGGCCCAACGTCACGCGGCTGTCTGACACAAGCGTTATGGTGTCGTGGACGCAACCCAACCATGGGTTGACCATTCTGTTTTATAAGGTAAGTTGACGTCATCATACATCCAAGATCGTACGGAGAACAGCACGTCAAGGTTAAACACTGCGGTGTCCTATGCCGTTGTAATAAGGGCTAGTTTGCAATAAAAGTAGGTAACCTGATGTGCATGCGACTGTACATAGTGTCTCTATGTCCTTTTCATATAATCTTCTAAGTGTCTATAAGGTCTATCAAATTTATTTGTATTCCTTCTAGAGGCTTATTCTGATGCTCAAATACAACAACTTTTTGTATGGGACAAACATAGTAATCCCAAAAAAATATTTAACTTTCCCATACTGAGTGAGTGCCGATCAGTTGATGCTAGTTTGCATGGACAAGTAAAAAAACGATATTGGTCCGATACAAAAACTTGTTGTGTTTAAGCTACAGAACCACCATCGAGAAAGAATGCAGTTAATTTTGTTAAATCCTGTATATGTCCACTTCAACTTAAATCAGTGACAGTGACGATGATCACACTATTGAATTATACCTTGAATCATAAATACCAGGGCTCAAAGTCTTTTATAAAGAATCAGCTCGTAGGAAACGTTTATTTGTAAATAGTAAATTGTGTTAAGGAATCGGGTCGTAGATTAAGATATTGAATTTTTTCTCGTAGGTCCAGTATAAAGAGGTGTCTAACATTAGCGACTCTTCGTGGCAGACAGGCAACTGGGACATCCAACCACACATACACGCGTGTGAAGTAGACACCTTGCATCCAAACATTTATTACAAGTAAGTACACCTGACATGTTAGTACTAATTTTGATCGGTCATTGTAAAAAAAAATAAATGGTGTTTTCAGAACTCTGAATCTCTTTACACTATATTTTTATTTCATCCCAGGTTCCGCATAGCAGCAGTGTATTCAAATCAAGACAACAAGCAAGGACGGAGTTCAGCTCGCTTCCTGCTTCAACGGGGAGTTTCGCAAATCCCCCGCGCACCCGAGTTGACCAGCGCCGTAGCACTATCACAGCACACCATACAGTTGAACTGGACGGTGAGTTGGCTTAACAACACAGTATAAAAACTTAAAATACTTTTTAGGTTTTCTTTTAAAAACATTTTTATCTTGTTCCTGGCGTATATTCCCGGGTAAACTATTCAATAGGTATGGTAACCGTTTCTTTAATGTTCTATCCCCAAAGTAGTTACATATACTTTAGGTTCTTCAGATTTGCCCGTAGACACTGACCGGGTACAATGACTATGGTTGACCAATGTTAGGCTATCCTTCTGACTGTCATGGTTATTTGTTACTAATAGGTATTTATGTTTTAATCTGACCGAGAGAATTTAACAAATCTTAAATAATGTATGATAATTACATTTGCAATTTGCTTTCGTTTTATTAATGCTGTTACTAGCTCATAGTTCATACTCTCGTACCCTGCTTCTATTACTTTATATATTAGACTAATTAAGGCTTGCTTTATTATGATTATATTTAGTTCTGATGTATTTTTTTATTGGATGTTACCTATATATAATATATATTGCAGTGGACAGGCGACCACATCCAAGCCGAAGGGTTCTACATCTACTTTCGAGCGCTTGCTTCGGCGGGTATCTACGACAAAGTGGCGATCCCCGGCGGGGGTGTGCGGGGATATGTTCTGACTCACCTGACACCAGACACTGCTTACGAGGCCAAGATCAGGTCTTACACCACGCAGGCTGCTTCGGAGTTTAGCCGGATTGTGGTAAGCATTGTCTATATTCCTTTTAACTTTACGTACAAACCTCGCTAGGTCTCGCTAAACCTCGCAAAATTTTACGAATCCGTTTAAAGTAAAAATAAACCGCGAAATTTAGACCTCGCCTGCGTAAGCGGCGCGGGTTATTGTATCGCGCCGCCCACATCCCTTGCGCTACCTTGTGCCCCCGCAGGCTTTAAGCGGTTTATCTATGGAATGCTACATTATACTTTCTTCCACAGGAGGCTAAAACACACAGATCGATCAACGCGTCCACCACGACCACGGAACCCCCCGTAGAAGATAGGAAAGGGTCGGCGCGCGCGCCGGACCCGCTAGTTACGGCCGGCGGCGCGCTCGGCGCTGTGGCGCTGCTCGTCATACTAGCTGTGACGCTGCTGCTGTGCAGACGTGCTAAGAGACCGCCTGCAGACAGTAAGTGTTCTTAGCTGTCTTCAGCATGCTTCAAAGAGTGCTCGCTGACACTACCACCGGGCAAGCCGTTCCACCAGTGGTTTTATCATACAGCCAAGGTTGTACCCGCAACCTCTGTACACCACCCTGAGGCTATCAAGATGTCTTCAGGGTTGTAAAACTCTCAGCTTTTCTTAAAGACGCTGATTATGCCACGTGAAATGCCGGCAGTATGTATTCTTAGCTATCTTAAACCTGCTAAACACAGAACCGCCGATAAGTAATACTAATGTGACAGGTAGCTCGTCACACTAGCTGTGATGCTGCTGCTGTGCAGAAGCGCGAAGAGGCTGCCTGCAGACAGTAGGTGTTCTTAACTGTCTTCAGCCTGCTTCATACAGTGCCAGTGGGACTACCACCGGGCAAGAGGTGCGCTCAGCGGTTTTAGCATACAGCCTTGATGTTCCCAGTGGCCTCAGTGCCGTAGAGCTCTCAGCGTCTCTCAAAGATGCTGTTTATCCCATAAGAGCTGTGAAAGGTAGCTTGTTACACTAGCTGTGACGCCACTGCTGTGCAGACGCGTGAAGAAACCGCGTGCGGAGAGAGTTACATTAACATATTTTAGAAGCTAAGGAAAACCATAGGGAAGAAAAGATAAGGCAGAAAATGATGTGGTACATGAATGTCTTGAGGTTCGTCAAAAAAATCTAGCCGATGATGATATTCATCTATGTGTGTATTTTGACCACTTACACACTGCGAATTTTAACATCGATACAGTCACGTGTTTTGAAAACGGGCTTCAGCATCGCGACTCACGCAATGTACAGATTTAATTTAGCATCGATGCAGTCACCAAAATTCAGTACATAATTTTTAAATGTCCAGCTTCTGCATCACGACTGCATAGATTCGAAAAATTACCGCAGTGTTTAAGGGGTCTAATAAATATTACTAACATGGAAGACAATTGGATCTCCCACATTTTCTCTTACCCTTCGAGTATCACACTTGGTCCTCAGCCCCCGTTGGCACCACTTTGAACATTCTAAATCATCTGAATAATTTCTAAAGTAGTCATTGTAGTACCTACAGCATACACTTTGCTTGGTCAAATTACAACATTATCAGTTTTAGATCGATATAGTGCGTACACCCTTCTTCTGCATTAGCTTAATATGATTACAAAATGAAATGATTAAATAGAATAAGATATAATAATTCAATTTGCAGAAGAAAAGGGGACGGTGCCTGAAAGCGGAGGAGCCAACGGCTACATACAAGCCAAGGTGCCAATCACAATCACTGCCAATCCTATGCACGCTGAGGTAAGTTCAAAATGAAGGGTACGATATTAAGATTTTCTAATACTGGCAACACCAATATCTCACTGTTAACAGAATTAGGAAGAAGTGACAGTTGTCATGGTCTTCGAGCTCCAATCCAGGTCCAAATTATGATCGTGTCGTGACAATTCGCAACGCCATGACAAATGAGTTAAATAAGTACACAAGACAAAAATTCACAAACTATGATAATTTTCACATTTGCGAAAAAAAACTTCCATTTGATACCCAACACGACGCCAGTAAATAAACTACCATGTAATATCACTTACTTTTTTTTTGATCTAGGGTGGTGATGGCGGAGTAGAAATGTCGTTTCTACACAACAACAATTGTGGCAACAATGGAAACAACGACGACACACTACCACACTCGAGGAAAAATGGTCCTAACACACGGCAGTACGTTTAAAAATAAGAATGCGAATATAAATATAAATCCAGTGTTGCCCTTTAGTGAAAAGATACCATTTTGGTAAAAAGAAACAATGCAATTGTATTTTTTTTGGAAATGTGATAAAAGAGAGCCATATTCGAGGTGTTTACGGACTTGTAACAGTACAAAATATTATTTATATTTACTTAGTAAAGTAAGTTTTGGAGCACGAAGAACAGGGTTACGCCATAAGTATTGTTAAACTTTCCCAAGTATTACACGAAATATTACTTAGGGCGTTCTTTTGGATATTGTATTAAGCGCTTTTCCATGATAGTAGCGAAATTAAGTGCCTATTTCTAAGCGTGACTGGGAAAATATGCCTAGGACGTGTGGCATGTCATGCCTTGTCATAGCGCTCATAATTATACTTTTCGCTCCGTTGTTACTAAGTAATTACTAACTAGTATATTTTGTCGACCGCCCTCGAAATGAACTGACTATACATTAGTATTAAGACTTGACGAATTATTTATTTTATATTTTATACATCCCCTAGATCTGAGACTCGTAATGATATTAAGTTAGCAGATTTAAACTTTCCTTCATCTTAAGATCTTTCATTAACGTAATGAATCTCTTTCAATCCGACAATTACTTAACTGTGTAATTTTAGCTTGGCAATGTACTTAATATGATTTGTTATTAATTTTGTTAGACGTTATTTAGTTATTATTTTACTGACGCGCGAAATTTATTTCATTTGTTTATTTGAACATTATTTATTTGACTGCTTTCTGACTTCTAAGGTTGTGATGGACCCAGGCATTTAAATGTAATAATGACATTAGGTAAATGTATACCTGCTGATTAACGACTGTATATTTTATTTTGTTATTTAGCAGGTATTTTAGTGTATCTGTTGGATAATTTAAGCTAAGTAATTTAATGTAGCTTCTACAACGAATGTGAATATTACGAACTATTTAGTATTATATTTTTTATCACAAGTAGACTGTTTAAGCACACGAAACACATACTATAGTAATAACATACAGTGTAATATAATCTGAAGTAAACTCTTCAAAGTCACCCGATATTACTCGATAATAATCGTTATGTCTAAGTAAATATTCGCCAAGGATAGGCATTGTAAGCTTCTACGTTCATATTTGCTCATTTTTTATGAACTCGTATTATTATGGCGAAAGATATTAAAATATCTATTCTGAGTGTTTGTAAGATCTTAAATCCGTTGCCACAGAAACATGTCGAGGATTAATATTAAAATGCCTTTTAATTTATAAATAAATGTATTTTATTTATGTGATAACAAGACTCATAATATTTATTTACCCTATGTCAAATAGCCTTCTCGTGGCAAGTCTTTAAAGGCATCAACATACAGCAACATAAAAGAAGGGTTTCATTCAAAACTAAGCCTGTAAGTTCCGTCTGCTGAGTGAAGGCCGTACCTCAACTAAGAGGTAGTTTGAGACAAACTCCACCACGCCGGCCCAGTGTGGATTGGCGAAGGGGTGTTGCCAGGCAAAAGCCTCTAACTAGGCTTAACGACTAATATCAACCGATATTAGCCGGGACCAATGGCTAAACGTGCCTTCCGAAGCACGGAGATGCTCGTGATATAAGTCACATATTACCATAGGAATGGTCACCCATCCAAACACAACCACGCCGTAGGTTGCTTGACTTTGGTATCTCTACAAAAGCGCTGTTTCCACTGCGCTACGAGCACCTATTTCGTCATTCTACTCGTTTCATCAAAACGAGTAAAAATACGACTTTATTTAGTTATTTATTATTTAGTTATTGCTATACGAACATACTATAAAAAGTTATTTCAGATGGTTTAGTAGTGAGATGGCTTTATAATGATTCTCCTTTTATTTAGTTAGGTAGCTCGTATCTGCAATACGTCATCCAAATCCTCTTATTCCTTTCGGACTCTAATATTTTGCCGTTGCGTTGAAATACTCTTTTGTTGGGGTTGAATGAGACAACTTTATTCGACACAAAGTACACACATATATATACAAATTATTATATAAGTGAAAATAAATAAAATAAAATTTGAACATGAAAAAAATGATTTAGGTACATTTGTATCGAAAATGTTCTCGCTCAGCATAATTCGAGACAGCGCGCGCGAGGCATGTCACGATACTGATGTTCTTCGGGAACCTTTTCGATCAGTGTACACATATATGTGTTAATTAATGACTATGCAACGTATTATATAAATTATTTAAAGAATACAGAACAATATCTAACACATTATTTAAAATCCATAAGGTTGATCTGTGGTACATCCTTAACTGGACTGATATCACAGCTTGTATACAGTATGTGCCCTGTAATAGGAGCAAACATTTTAAATAACAGCCCTTTTAGTAGTCAGTTATCAATTTTAAATGTTAATTAATTATTAATTATAACTTAAAACATTTTTTTTATATATTTTCTAATAAAATAAATTGAACCGACAACGTCTCTAGTCTTAGAACTTGACACTGTCAGCGACTTCAACGATTTAGCGAATTTCATTTACATTGATTAGGGATTATAACTTTAGATTACTTTATATCTGAGTTAAAGCATTTTTGAGCATTATGACCAGTACAGGCCAAGGTTACAACGTGTACTTTGTAGAATTTTTTCTTCTATCACATGCCACATGCTGTATAAATATAGAAGCATAATTGCTCTTTTATTCCAGCTGACTGACAGAAAATAATGGACATTTTCGTTTGCCTACTGCACTGCAGTTGCAGCCAGCTCCAAACGTCAAAAACAATCCGAAACTCTTCGACAATGTATTATGAGTAATGTTTTAATAAAAAGCCCGCATCGAATGACGCTACATTAATTGCAACTTTTGATTGTAAGCCAAGTTAGTTTTTAAAACATACTATACGCGTGGCGTTTAGTAGACCGTGCGATGGTAAAGTATGTGAATTAAAAATAAATATAGCTCCACTATACATATTTTTAATTCACATACTTTACCATAGCTTTTCTTTCTTATAGCATCTCTAAATGAAAAAAAAAGATTTGAATTAATATAACATTTGTTTCTTATAAGTACAAGTATGTAACTAAGACCAGATCCTCGATATTGATCGTGATTAACTTCTTAACTTCGTATCCGCAGGTTGAGAAGCTGTTACTCTGTTTTGCTGGTTGTGACATTAATGACGCTTTTTAAACGGAGTTCAGAAATTAAGTGAAATTGCGATCAGGATGAATGGTGTGACCAGAACTAAGTGATTCTGTTTTAAGATCTGGGAAAGAAAAATTTTCCGAACCTTTTGAAGGAAACTCAATAAAATATATTGTAGATTTGTTTTTGATCTTTGCTATTACGCTTAAGAAAGTTAACAAACTCCACGTGTGTAATAATGGTACCTGCACAGAACCACAAAATATTATTTGATTGTCGTCTTAAATCCGGTAAATTGCGATTCCAGAAACTCGCACAAATGATCTCGATTGTGTAGTATCTAGAGAATTTTCAGAAATTGTAGGTTCAATTGTAACAATAATTCGGTGGGCGGGCCCCGTTAGCGAAGAGATCGAAGATTCTACTCCGAATCACGTTTAAATATAAAATGGAAAATAATCTAGTAGCGAATCGATAGCACAAATTGGTTCCAAGGTTCTCATATACATCTTTAAACGATTGATCCCTTGCCTCTTGTCCTTTATGGGCTTATGAAACTATAAATATAAATATATGGCTTGGTCTATCAACTAAGAAGTACTTCCTATTCACGATTATGACGATTCACGAAATAAACAATAAGGTAACTCCAGCACCATACTGAACCTAAATATAAACGGCTCTCATGTTTTTTCCTATATACATTTTCTTAACAGATTGAAGTTCGTAATCCGTCAATATGAGGCACTTGGAGCCTGCTGATAGATACATTGTTAAAATAAGATAACGGAAATGGAAAAATGCATTTCACAGTAGGCCCCGTACTTTCTTCTGTTCATCTGTTGTGAAGAAAGACATAATTAGGATAAGACTGCGCGCTCGAGTAAATGAAACTTCGCGTAAGGCAGCGTTCAACGTTCAACCGACTTTCATTTACATTCACCAGGGGTACGCAATCGTGAATTAATTATTATTATCTTCCTTTCACTCACTAATTGTGATAGAATTTTATTCAATTATTAAAGCTTTGTGTTTGGAACGTGTCTCTTGTTGTGTGCCGAAGTTTATACAGTGTCCCAAACAGTGACGTCCAAATTGTTATTGGATTCTTTACAGCTAGGCCTGTCTAAATATACCATATTTATGATAGCCAAATTTTTGTTGTTTTCGAGTCTTGTTTTTTTAATTTTATCGAAACTTTTGTTAGTCTTAGTTATACCTATCTTATAATTTTATCTAAGTAAATTAATTAATAGGAATCAAACTTAAATAAAAAAAGACATAAAACCATAAAATTTAAGGGGAAATATTTGTATGAAAATTCTCAAAATTTGCAAACAAAGTATCTCGAAAACTACGGAATTTCGGCTAACCTATAAAGAGTATTCAGGGTGTTGTTCTTCACATATTGATTACCTTGTTGAAATCTGGGGAACGGCAGCTAAAAGTAATATTGAAATTGTCCAGGTAGCACAAAACAAACTGCTTAAAGCACTATTTCATTATGATTACTTAACTGCCACTGAAAAAGTGTTCAAGGAAACCAAACTTATGACAATTAAACAATCATATATTTACTACACTTGCATACTAGTTCGTAAAATCTTTAAAAAACATATTCATAGTAATATAACTTTCACTCAAAAAAAAACATATCCACTCAAAACTGACAAGACGAGCAAACGACTTAAACTTACGTCCCCCTAGAACGAAAAACTATGGGAAAAAAAGTATAGCTTACGAAGGTGCTAAACTTTATAACAATCTGCCCAAACATATTGAAAAGTCTAAATCAATGTTTTCCTTCAAAAAAACACTCAAGCACTATATCTATAATCGAAAGAATTATCTGTTCTAGTAAGGATTTTAAGCGCTTTTGGAAGGCTACGAATAAACTGAATCCAGCGGTGAGCCTGCCCGTGAGTGTCGCTGGCTTTCATGATCATCAGGAGATAGCTGGGGCCTTTCAGTCTCACTTCAGAGTGATCTCGCCTCTTGGGCCTGCGGCTGCGGTGTTCGTTGATGAGGCTCGTACAGGCAATCTGAATGTAAGATTTTCTGCGAAGGATGTAGACCGCGTCATTAAAGGCATGGTACGGGGTAAATCCCCTGGTCATGACCACCTCAGCATAGAACACCTGCAGTGTGCAGGTATCCATCTACCAAGGGTCCTATCTTTGTTGTACAACCTCTGTCTCAGCCACTCTTACCTGCCAGATGACTTTATGCGTACCATAGTTGTGCCAGTTATTAAGAACAGGTCGGGGGATCCATCGGACTTGTCAAATTACAGACCAATTTCGCTGGCCACTGTAGTGGCCAAGGTGCTGGATAGCTTGCTTGATCAACAATTAAGCAGGCACATAAAATTGAATGATGCTCAGTTTGGCTTTCAACCTGGCCTTTCGACGGAAAGTGCCATCTTGTGCCTCAAGCAGACTATCCAGTACTACACTAAAAGGAACACTCCGGTCTTTGCGTGTTTTCTTGACTTGTCCAAGGCCTTCGACTTGGTGTCGTATGACTTAATGTGGAAAAAACTTCAAAACGAGACTGATACGCCCTATGAGTTGGTTAAACTGCTACGGTCCTGGTACGAGCGGCAGACCAATTGTGTTAGATGGGCAAACACATACTCAGATGTTTATAGACTTGAATGCGGTGTGAGGCAAGGGGGTCTGACTTCTCCTAGGCTTTTTAATTTATATATTAATGGCCTGATAGAGGAGCTGAGCAGAACCAATGTTGGTTGTCATATTGACGGTGTATGCGTTAACAACATAAGTTACGCGGACGACATGGTTCTGCTCAGCCCGTCTATTGGTGCAATGATAAAATTATTGAATATTTGTGAAAAATATGCAGCGTCCCATGGACTCAGATACAATGTGCAAAAGAGTGAATTCATGGTTTTCAAGGCAGGAGCCAAAACTTGTCCTAGTGGGACTACCTTTACTCTCTATAATTCACCACTAAAACATGTATCACAATTTAAGTATCTGGGTCATTGGGTCACTGAGAATATGTGTGACAACGCGGATATTGAGCGGGAACGCAGGGCGCTGTCCATCCGATGTAATATGGTGGCCCGTAGATTTGCTCGTTGCAGTAGGCAGGTTAAGATAACCATTTTCAAAGCCTACTGCCAGTCTTTTTACACGAGCAACTTATGGGTTAACTATACGCAGCGGGTGTACAGCGCGTTGCGGGTCCAGTATAATAACGGGTTTAGGATGCTGATGGGGCTGCCTCGTTTTTGCAGCGCGTCAGGAATGTTTGCGGAAATGCAGACGGATGGTTTCCATGCCATCATTAGGAAGCGAGTGGCATCATTCCTGAAACGTTTGCGGGGCAGCTCTAACAGCATCCTAAGCACAATGGCAGATAGGTGGGACTCACCGCTACTTGGGCGCTGGATTCGGCTGCATGCCACGGCATAAAGCACTGGACTAAGCGTTCCCGAGTCTATCGCCATTTATATTATTATCATTATTTATATGTTTTTATAGCTACTTTAAATGAAACTAATACTTAATTATTTCATTAAATTTTATTGTATTTGATTCTATTTTCAATTTTTTTACTAACAATAATGTATGGGTCTTTCTGGTACCTGAATTAAATTGATTTTATTATTTATTTATTTTTATTTATTATATATTATCAACAAATATATCCGATAAAAGTAACCGTATTATTTAAAAAGCAAATTCAACCATGAATAAATAAATAATTGAAAATTAGACAAAATAATATTTCTTCTAAATTATATTTATTGTTATTTATTAAATAATGTCACTAAGCTTCCTTACTTAAATAAAAATGGTTAATAGCCAGTAATAAACCAACACTTAGTTACACGTCATTACCTGAACTGAGTTGGGCCACTTCTAGTTCGCGCGCAGCTTATTCCGTGTTTTGTATTATTTGTATTATTGTTTACCGGCCAGTGAGCGCTTAGTGCAGCCCGCTTATCGGTGACGCAGAGGTATACTTATATTGCGCTTACCCGCAATCATTGTTATTTCGTTTTCGATGTGTTGTTTTCTGTCTATTGTTCGGTGTTGTGTATAATTTAAAATTAGTACTTTGTGAAACCTAAACTGTTTATGCTTCTGTACGCAAATTACTTTGTTTTTATTTTATTTTATTTAGTCACATAAGTGAATTTTTGTAATTCTTGTGAAATAAATATCTTAAACCAGTAAACCAGTTCTGGTCAGCGATTAGCGACTCAGGGGTGGCTGTACAAACGATAGTGATGCCAAAAAAATAATAATTTAGAAATGGAATAACCCAAAAAAATAAATTTCTTGTTTCGTTATAGTGAGCGAGTCAAAACTGCCAACAACAGGTCGCCAAGCTACGAAGAGCTTACTAGCTAAGGCGTCATATTTTGTAGAAAGGCGCGAACTACGCGCGAGGGTGCGAGTTTCCTAAGTTGGATGTCACTGACCAAAACAACATATTTGGAGAGACCTGGATGTAAGGCTTCCAAAAAACAATTTTGGACGTCACTGTTTGGGCCACCCTGTTCACCGATCACCATTATCCTACGAGTAAATCTGACTGGTATAAATTAAGAACAGAAAATTCGAAGATTTAGGTTAACTTATTAAAAAGGCAAAAGCACGATTTTTACGTTTATTGTTTAAAAAAAAACTTTCGTTTAAAAGACTTTAACAATTTAATTTAACGTACAACGATTTGGCGTTTGTTGCACTTTGGTTTTGTCTGACCCCTTATTGGTCTGCGCTGAACCCAATTGAATCACCAGTAAAATTGTTGGCCGCTTCCGACGTCCGTAACAATTTGTGCATGTAACAGACACGCTTATGATTTTAATTCGCTGAAAATTCTGCTTTTGAAATCTCAGCGTGATGTTTAAAAACTCAACATGTAAATTAAAATTTGAACGAGCGCATTTAATAAAGAGCCGCCGTCATTTCAGCTGGAAAAGCCTGAAAATGTAATATCGTGTCCGCGATCAACTATCGTTAACTTCATTTTGCTGCGGAGTTGGGATTTTTTTCTTGTATTCTTTTATTCTCGCATTTTGTAAATACGAATGGTATGTGTAGAGTTTCAGTACCAAAAGAGGCTTGTTAAAAAGAGGTTTTTCACTTTTCTGACTGACTTTTTCTCTGCATCAGCCCACATTGCTCAAAGCAGTGGTAGAATCTTTATTGGGATATGTATAGTGCCCCCAGTGGGTCTAGTAGATAGCAATATGTACGAGTATGACATACGATCCACTTATGAATTGCTAGTAACTCTTATTTTAATAGCTCTTAAACGATAATCGCTGATCCTAAATATGAAGAAAATATGTATGAATTAACATAAAGAAATAAGAGGTGGACTTGTGTAAAGCAATCGTATTCATTTGACAGTTCAAAACGTACGGTATGTTCTGTCAAACGACAAAGAACAAAGCGTTTGACAGATCATATCGTACGTTATGAACTGTGAATTGAATACGATTGCTTTACACAATTCCACCTAAGCTTGAAACAGCTTTTGTCACTTAAATAGTTATAAGTCTATGTGCTTTTAAAAAGACGTTAGGGTTTGACAAATTATCTTTGTAAGTTTTGAACTTTATGTTTATGTTATTTTAAAATTAAGCATTTCGTTAAATATGAATGTCAAGATTGTTTACAATATTCGACAAGCAAAGGAAAACAGACTATATTTGAAATAGGCATTTTGTTATAATTCAGCTAACAATGAATGATGTTCACGTATTTAGTGCAATAATTTTGCAGAGCATTTGCAGGGACTACATCAATACCGCATGACTAAAATGGACTTGCATGAAAATGATCTGTTTGTTACTGATAAATATCCAAATTAATTCAGTTTTGCGGTGTAGAGATTCATTAATCAGTATAATTAACATTGATGTGGCTAATTTAAGAGTAAAATCAATACCTAACAAAGTATGTACGTGCTATAATTTTACAGCAAATGCAGGGCAACCATTGCGTACCTTGGTATAGGAAAATTGCACACCAAAAATTTTGAAGTTTTATCAAATCTACATCAAAGGGTGCAATACGATCTAGAACACAATTCGCATAAGATAGTACCTACCTTCTGTTTGGTGGAGTCAGTTCTATTATTGGTTTTCTTTCAGTCAGTACGCGATACGATTTTAGCAATTTTGGCGATCACCGTATAAATTTTTAATAACCCTATAGAGAATCCTTTTTTTATAATATCGATAATAACAATTTCTATTCGTAGGTACTCAGAGATTGCAGTAATTGGAATTTGAATTAGTAGTTGGACTGCTGTATCTATAAACGCAGCAATACGTAGAAATACGGTACCTGGGCCCCTATTTTTGAATCACTCGCTTGGATATGGTGTGTGATTTTCAAAAATCAAACGAAATATATCCCTTCTGTGTGGATTTTAACTGATTGTAGGTTCGAATCATCATCCAAAAATGTGTACTTTGAAGAGTGAAGTTAAAGGTATGCAATAAAGTGTTTAATACCTCAACACCCGAGCGGTCGCATGAGACCGCATAACAATAGAATATCTATTGTGTCTCGTTCACATACGCTTGAGGGATACGATGTTCGAAAATTTATATCTTCGATCTGCGGTGAATTGGATTGAAAAGGTCGTAATCCGATTGAGTCGTAGTTCTATGATTCCAGATTTATAATATTACATCCATGTTCCATTATACGTATGTCAGGTACTTTCTTATTTTTAATCTCGGCTCTCGTAGCAAATATTTGGCGAGATGTACAATCAGGTGACATGGGTAAAAGATGTGAGTTAATGGATCCCTACGTCGTGAGCTCAAAGCGGCAAATCGTAAAGTAAAACAAATTCATATCCAGCGTATCGCGTCGCAGATTTACAGACTTCTCATAGATATAGATACTGCACAAATTGCAATTAATTGAATTTTGATAGGTTAAGTAAAAAGAGTGGTTCTCGTTGTCTTGCCGAAACATTATCACCATACCAGATATGACTTAATATGTCATTGTCTTTTATTGCATACCTTTACTATTATTACTCCACGCGAGACTTGCACCTTTACTACAAATATAGGACCTTTTATTTTTGGTTATTTATTGTATATTATTTATTGTAACAAGCCTCAAAAGGAACTTGTACCATGATTTAAACTGGTCATGTTCATTATCATCAGAAATAAAAAAAGAAATAATGTTCAGCTGGAAAAAGTTTGGTAGAGATATAAAATGTTTTTTTATGTAGCTGTATGCAGTCTTCTCCCATAAGTTTTCTGTGCTGGCAGCATAAGCATATACTTGTAATGTCCTCGTGCCACGTCACGTCAACACTTTTCTCCGTCGTTCCCCTATTTCGCCTGTCATGTATTTTAAAACAGCTGATTTATGGTAAACGTATTCAAGGCAATTAACTGGAAGCTAATTTCCATTAGTCGTCTCTGTTGTTCTTAGTGCGCGCCACTCAATTAGTCGCAACACGTACTATTACTTCTGTAATTAAAATGAGGAAACAGCGCCAATATGGGAAAACAATTACTTAACGTTGGGAATAATTACTTAACTTTCTGCGGGCATTCCTTTATTTGTCCGACAAGAAAAGGACGGTAATAATGTTACGGTTCAGGAGTTATTCTGCGCGGGACGATTGTATGGCACCAAGACAAGTGATGCGAAGCTATTATTGGAGTAACTTCACTTTTCACGCCAAGTCTTCTGACAAGAGTTCAGATTATGGTGGAAATGTAGAGGTTGTAACTTATTGACATTTGGACTTATCGGTCTTTGATTTTCCGGGTACTGAATAGAATATGACAGAAATACAATACTATTTACTGTATCAATTCATATGTTTGCTACAAAAAAACAATTCGGGACTAAATTGTATACAATGTGTAATGTTAAAAGCTCAAAACCTCAGGCAACCCAAATGATTTCTAATGCTATTGACCTTATTCTGAAACAAAAGAAAAAACGTTTTTATGAGGTGTTTTAGTTTTACTGGCACTTCTGAGTATTTCTTGCTCTGCGAACCACGCTCTGTCGGGAGAGGAGTTGGTAGGTATATGGCCGGGTCGCTGCGTCGCGCTGGCATTATTATTATTACTATCTACTCCCTTCAAAAAATCCACTGCTTGTTTAGTAGGTTAATCGACGGGTTTGCGCATATAATGGTCATAACAAAATTTCATTGATTTTAAAAAAATGTAACCTATATTAAAAGTGGCTACATTGATTCTGCTCGTTATTCCAATCAAACTATTTTCGGGGCTTGCGCTTTTAATGTTACACGATATATAATACATATAATAATGGCCTTATATATCTTCACGTTAAAATTCAACACTCTCAATAGTGATAAATATAAATAAGACCCCATTTAGAAACTTCGGACTTATCTCACGAAACATTACAAAGGGTAGCGTAATCCTCGCATTAACTTGTTGACTAATACGGTAAAATAATTTATTTTGCATATGAGCGATGTAATCCTTAGGCGTAAGGCGCCGAGAACGTGCGACGTATCTCTTGGGGTCTATTCTGATAGATAGTCTGTAAATCTAGTCTCTATTTTACCTACGGCACGGCAAACACAAAAGGAAGGGATAAGACTTTTATTAATTTATGTGGGTTCTTCATTTACGACTTTACTGCGCCGATTTTAGTTTTCTTATCAATCGATTTCTAAACGCTTCTACGCACTCGTGAGTGATATTGATCACTGAACGTTACTGTCACTGACGAGAGCAAGTACCGTCGTAAAAATGATGTAGGCTACAAAATATTTTTTTACTGACACTAATAAATACGTTACTGATCGGCACGTGTTAGCACTGTGCCGGTACTTCTGTGTGCGGATCGGATTTTGTCCGGGTATCAAATGACCTTTTGTTAAATAAAAAGCAACAGGGCTTAAGTAATATATTTATATTGATATGAATATTGATACATATTGGGATATTAAAAAACTTTTTAAGTGTTGTATTCACTCGTGTTGCTTCACTAGTAGAGCGGGATGAGAAGAGTTGATATTACGAGTGTAGCCTTTAGGGTTAGGGTCTAGTCAGATACTAGCTTTTGCGCCCGAAGAAAGTTGTTCTCCTAAATTAAGTGAGAGTAAGTTACGCCGTAAATCTAGCCCCGCCCGCTGTCTCGGTGACAAACCAATGAGTAAGGTGGCCGCGTTTGTATTAATGGTGATGTTGATAATGGAACTGAGGCAATGTCGTCACTAGGGCCAAAAAAGAGGCTTGAATTATGTGTCGTCCTTCAAGTGCCCTCGACTTAATGGCTAAGTGTCTCTTCTTCGTCCTTCCTGGTAATAAATATATTAATTAGTAATTACTACGAGGATAATGTATCGAAGGTTATTTGTCGGATGGTATGGATGTTATATTTGGAAACGATCAAATAAATTATCTATTTACTGTTAATGACATAAAGAAATGACAATAAGGTCAGGTTTTAGGAAAATAAATAACAGTTATGCAAAATAGTTGCTTGCGATTACATGTATACGTAATAGCTTGCGGTACGAACTCGTAAAATTTTATGAAAACTGGTAATCCTAAACCACTTATTAATAGAGACTGATTAAGTTTAGCGGAGGCCTTGGCCCAGCAGTGGGACAACAATGGCCAGGAAAGAAAAAGGCTTGCTTTCCTATATTTTGTGAACTTTTGTAAATGTGTCGGTGTACTATTACTATAGTTTTACATTGCCCGCTACGATACCAAGAGAGGACGGTAGGTTGTAAGGCTATTTAAGTTACCCCACCGTTATGAAGGATGGGGTTAAATTGTTCAATCTCCGTTCGGTAATCTGAAGTCCCAGCAATTGGGTAGATTTTACTCGAACGGCGGTAACGAAGCGCAAATCATTCGAACCCTCTCGATTGGAATGGCATGTATTTTTTAGGTGTTGCCATGTCGTAATGTGGTTATGATAGGCTAGCGGTCCTTCGCGACTTTGTCCGTTCCTGTAAGTTGTTGCATGATGGTTTTATATCCTATAGCCTTTCTTAATAAATAAGTTTTGTAATTCCTAAAAACGGGCAAATAGTTACTGATACTAGCGCATTCTTATTAACACACTCTCCGGCTTTGGCCTTTTATCAATTTTAATGGGCCAGTAATATGTTTTGTAAGTTATTTTTCACTCGTTAATTAAGTAACCAAGCTATTAATAAGATCTTGACCTGGGACAAATACAGCTGGAAAAATTTGAGGCTAGCATTCGTCAACCTGTGAGAATAAATAATTAAAAAAAATAAACTGTCTGTTGTCAGAGATTACGTATCAGCAGACGACACTCGGTAATCATGCACCAACTCCAAAATAATTCCTAAATAGAAGACGAATGGATTATTTTAAGCTTATTAGCCAATGTTTTAAAGGCGGTTAAATTTTTAAAAATATTTTTCGTTTCATAACTTTTATTTATTACTCATACCCTGATTGTGATTAAACTACTGATTTTGATAAAACTTACACTATACCTTAAGCTGAACTATACTTGATTGAACAAATAAAATAACAATCCCGCTATGACTTCTGGTTTTGGAGAAATCTTGAGACAAACATAGAAACACTTGCGAAGTTTTGTACACGTGTTAGGAAGCCATAATAGATCAACATACTAAATTTTTTGTTAATTCTGACGATATAACATACATACAGGTTGATTACCTCCTTTTTTGTAGTCATTAATAATAAATAATATACGCGTAAAGTTAATCGTTGAATAAAAAAACAAATTCTTTTATTACCTCTTATATGTAGGCAGACTAGATAGACATTTGGTCATGATCTAACAATATATATACCAAGTCTGAATTGACTTTTTACAATAGTTGCTAAGTAGTTCAAGGCGTCAAAGAAATTCTTTACTGATCACGGATATGTAAATTTATGCAAAAATGCATATGTGCATATATAGCAAAGCCTTTGTAGAGCTTATCTCAGCCTCGTAGGTACTAAAGGGATTATCGCTACAAAGAAACTGGTGTACGCTTTGCCCCTTCATATCAAAAACCGGCCAAGTGCGAGTCGGACTCGCGAAAGGCTTCCGTGCCAACTTTATCTGAATTAGAGAATCCACTTACTCCACTCAGTAAAATACCACAATATTTTGTTGACAGCAAATATAACTTTGTTTTTCATAGTGTTTGTGTGAAGAAAAAAGTTATGTTTGCGGTTGATGACATGTGCTATATCTCAAAAACTTCTCGTTTGAGCTCGTCCAAACCAGTTTTCGTTGAAAGTATTTGTTACGACCTACAAAATATTGTTTTTTCAAAATTTACACGCTTAGTTTAGAAGTTAGATAGGGGGCGACGCCTATTTTACCACTTAAGAGCGTCTAGCTATGAAACATTAAACTTTAAAAGAAAATAGTTTTAGGAACCTGTATGTCATTTTTAGAGACCTATCCATAGACACCCCACACGCATAGGTCTGACTTTAAAAAAAATCGGTTTTAATTTCATATATGGGAGGCCCGTACTTAAATATCATTATTTTTTATTTTTTGTATAAGTTTACTTATCTTCCTTCCAATTTTCAACATTGTGATGCTTGTAGTTACAGGATTAAGTGGCAGTGACATACGGACGGTACATGACGATACATGACGGACAGACAGAATAAGGGTTCCGTTTTTTGCCGTTCGGCTGCGGAACCCTAAAAACTGTAGTGCAGATTAAATATTAGTGGACCAATTTGGAAAAAAATACTATTGACAAATTGGCCAATCGAAAATTAGTTCTGGTTTCCAAGTTCGTGCATCATTTTTATAACGAGAATTGACCATCAAAAACACCTACCCCATCCTGTGTTGTGTACTTATTACGAAATACACGATAATATTATGAAATTGTCTTTCAAGAACAAACTGTGTGAGACTCTGGCTGCATAATTGTGAAACTTGAAAAAAATATAAAAGTATGCATATTTTTAAGTTATTCAAGTTTTTTGTTATGGATATAATACATATTATACTTATGTTTATTTAGTTTTAAATCCCTAATTTTAAAATAATGGTATTTATATAATATTATTGTATGACATCATATTATATTGTTGCGTTTTTATTTTTTTAAGTTCTATCTTTCTACGTTCTCCTGCACCCTCTAAAATCTTTCTGCATCACCTAAAGGTACGACGGGGAGAGAATACTTTTAGCATTAAGGCCACCTTTAGAACACTGTTATTTGTGCAGCAAAGTTTTAAATAAATACGCGAAATGGGCTTAAGTTAGACCGCAGAATATTCCTCCTTTGCACTTCACTTCATCTCACTAACTCTATCCCTTTGAGTAGATTAAGTTTCTATTTTGCATATTAAATTGAGGCGTAATATACGGTGTACGAAAACACATTATTTGACGTAACACCGACAAAACACAACCTCCTTGGAAATACATCATTAGCTTCTAGTAATAATAGCTTTGTTGATATAGAAAGTAATTATACCAAATAGTAATGATTGCCTGTACTATTATACTGTTGGAATTATTAGGTAAACTTATACAGTGTATTGTCAATAGCCGGCGATTAGGGGCTGAATTATTGAATCAGATTATTATCACTCGCTTAGAAACAGCGTGTGATTTTCTTTCGAAAACGAATTATATATAAATGGAAATCACGCAAAATATACTACCTATACTACCTACCTACTACTATAACTACTCGTATGTTAGTACTAACGAAATTTTGTAATTTTTTTCAATCACTTTCGTGTGGAATTATACAAATTTTCCTTGGGGAATTGGACATTAATCAATAAATATCACACGCCATCTTGACGCGAGTACTTCAAAAATAGGAATCAAAGAATATTTATACTCAAAAAGAGAAGAAGCACCACTAGGAATACAAAAAAGTACCCCCCTGCGTTAACTGTCAATTTTAGTTTCTGCGAAGTAGGGACAGACGGCGCTACTGTCGCAATGTAATCCTTTGGCGGGAAATTTGAAAATCTACCGTTCTGTTTGTGGCGGGAAATTTAAAAATTTGAATCTTGGCCGCGGCGGGTTTTTGTTATTGAAAGTTTTTTTCATTCTTTCATTCATTTTATTTCGAGCAAGTTTAGATGCAATAAATTACGAAGTTTTGAAGAAACGTCTATTTATTAATTTATGATTGAAGCCAAACTACACAAACTTGCTTTAAACAAAACGAATAAACATTTGCCCGACTGTTTAAATAAAACAATGATTAAGAATTTTTTAATATTTTTTATTTTTTTTTGCCAGCCTTTTTTTGGCGGATTCAATGGAGAATCTTCTGTTCTGTAATATGCAAAATCGTTTAATTAATATTATTGCAACTGATTGCTCAATCATATTTCTATTGGCTAACCAATGCTCTGGGCATGCATTTAAAAAATCAAAATTGACTTGTTCTCTGATGAGCTTAACACAATTTTCTTTTATGTGATCTGAGTGCGAGTTTTCTTTTAAATGAATTTGAACAAGCTCAGCGGACTTTTCCACACATGCAATGAAACTGTGGTTCGCATAATGAAGGCTATTATTGCCCTCCACATATTCCTTAAATTGCGTAAATATGTGAATTTCTGTGGGCTTTTCGGCAAGCATAGCCTTCTTACAGTTTTCACAATCTTTTGCGTACTTTTTAAAAATGAAACCACAGACGTATGCACATGCCTGTGTTTCCGCTGAGCTCGCTATTTCCTCATCAGATACACAAATTATGTCATGCTCAGAGACATTGGGGCCAGGCTCGGGCATTGGATCATCAATTTTTTTATTTGATTTATTTTTGCAGAACAGATATTGAAAATTGTCCACTAATTCGCCATTATCGTCCTCACAATTTCTTTGGTTTTTTATATTTCTCATATTGGTAATAATGCCTGTCTTCAAGCCGGCAATGAACTGAGCGACTGTGGGATTGTCATTTGAACCACAATTTGCTCTTATGCACCCAAAGCAATTTTCTAAGGGATCCTGGTTAATTCTCCTTGTGGCGATGCTTTTGATTTTATGCTTTTTATGTAGATTATCCCACAGACGCTTATATCCGTTTAACAATTTCAGCCAACCCCCTTGTGATGGTGGTTTTCGTCTACACCCAATAAATTCCATTTCAGTGATGAGGTTTATAGATTTCTTAAAAAAAACTTTATGTGGACTCTTCGCCGTCAAATTTATTTTATAAGGCTTCCCTTCTTGCCTGTCTGGTGCATCTGCATTGAGCAAATCAAATAAATTGTTGAAATGCTCAAGAAAAGTGACTGTAGCAACAGCTTCTGCAGGCAGCTCATCTAAAAAAATCAAATATTACAAGTTTTAAGCAAGCAGATATTTTAACATGGCAACAGCATTTCTAAACATATGAGCTAGCGCAAATCTGGCGCAGTGCGGTGAAGAGACAGAAAAGATAACAATTGAACCTAAACCCTAATATTTTAACAAACATACATTTAGCATTACTCAAGTGATTGTGTGCTGGCTTAGATATTCTTTTTGGTTTACTTACTAGTAGATGCTTTTGAATAAATGCCCATTGCCACGGAGTGACTAAATATCTGGGCAGCCAACTTAACCCTCATTTTCTCCCTTCCGTTGCGTTGGATGTGATGTTGTGTAAGTTTTGGGGCGAAAACAAAGTGTGGGTTGCAATTGTCAAGTTCAAAGAACTGCTCGATGTGCTTCCAAGACGCGACACCTGAAATTATAAAAACAGAAGTTAAGCTATTTTTCTGTAAATTTGTATTAAGTAAGTCTTACTTAATACAAAATTACTAGGTGTTTAACAGTAGGTAAAACCTGTTCCTATTGTATTGCCCATAGTTGTAGATTGGACAGGGATGGGTAATTTCACATCATAAGCCATAAATAAGTTCCTAAAGCACTTAAGGAGATGCGGAGGGTCAGGTAAAGTAATTATTTCTTCTCCTTCAAATTCAAAGTATGGCTTATCTACAGTGGATCCCAAGTTTTCCAGTGCATTGACATTGACTCCATCCATGTCGCAAACTGTAGCACAAACATTTATTCCCGTTTTAAGACATGCGTGTAGAACCTGGAATTAGTTATAAACACATTGTATAGGTTGTCTGTAAGAAATCACTTTCACTTTTATGAAATAATAGTAATACAAATTCATGCGTGGAATAATATTACAAATTCATGTAATGTAACACACACCTCCTTAATGAGGACAGTTAATCTGTCTGCAGTGACATTATCGCCAGACAAATAAAAAGCAACAGGTTGCTTCCATCTTCGTCTCATCCATACCAGCATAAACACCAAAGCATGGGAGGCCAATACTTTAGATTTGCCTTGAAGTCCATGGTCCTGATACCCATCAATCTCATCCGATTTTGGATTGTAACATATTTTTTTTTATAATAGACATTTCATCAAATGTTAAAAAACACACATTACTTTCAGGGTTTTTCATTGCTAACTTTTTAATGTTCTCAAATATCATTTTATTAATTCCTGCTTTTATTTCAAACTGCCCCAAAAGCCTTCTTAACGTTGACGGACTTGGCAAGCAAATTTGTCTGCTTATAATTTTATACGTCCGTGGAGATTTTTTATAAAGCTCTAAAGCCAAAAATTTTTGACTTTGGTTCCACCGCCTTCCTTGGAGCTTTCTTTGGCCATTTTGCATTTCACCCTGGAGCATTAACGCCAATGATGGGCTGATTTTTTGTCTAAACAATCTTAAGACATTTTCATCACTATGCAGCACTTGCAGAACATCAAGCCCTTTCTTCTGTTTTAAAGCAGTTTTGAGCTTATTAACTTGCTTCATTAAGTATTTACATTTATTGTAAACTTTATTTTCAGAAGCTGTCAGATTTAACTTGACTTTCTTCTGTGAAGATTCTTTTTTCTGAAAGATTTTTTAATTTTAATATATTATTTAGTTATAAACATAAGATAAATAGGTACATTTATGGTCATTGTATCACATTTCACTTACCAAAAATGATACTGAAGGTACCGATTTGGTCTCTGCAGTTGGTTCCTCAGTAACAGTTTGGGATTGGGGCTGCAAAAGTAAAAAAAACAAATTTTTTTACAAAATTCACCAATTATTTGATTAAATTAGTTTTGGTAGGTTTTACAATCGGCCATAACATATGGTTGTTTCATCATTTATCACTTACCAAAAAAGAAGCTGAAGGTACTGATTGAGTTTTGATCTCTGCAGTTGGTTCCTCAGTAACCGTTTGGGATTGGACCTGCAGAAGCAAATAAGCATTTGTTTTGTTAGCATTTAAATAGTTATGTTATCTGTAATTGTTTATGAGTAAAGAGTCAGCCTTACCATATTTCAAACTTGGTGAACAAAGTTTACGAGTACTATAGAAAATCTATCTACTTACCCCTGAAACATCACGGATATTGTTATGAGACGGTCCAGCTCTTGGTGAATGAAGATTTTCTTCATTTTCATCCATACATGGTGTGGCAGATTTATGAAGGCGTATTTTCGCTGGTGTTGTATAAGCAGAATCTGCGAAATGCTTACTGCAAATAACCTTGCATGATTTTTGCAAACCGTCAAGTGCTTGCAAGTCAAACCAGTCTTTGTCTGGGTAACAAAACATTGCCCATGACATCAATCTGTGAAAAAAACGATTTTGCTTATTTCAAATATAGCAGTATTTTAAATTGTCTGTATCCAAAAGTATTAGATATTTAATTATTTGCATGTTTAAAAAAATGTGTAGTGAACTTACTGGTAAACATTTTCTTTATTTTTTCCAAGAGACGGAAACCTGTGCATTCTCAATTCAGGGTTTGATACCTGATTGGCACCACACTTGGAGCATCTGAAAAATATACCTAGCATGAACCTCCATTCACAGACCTAATGATACGTAGTTACGTAATAATGCGAACTTTTACTAACCTCCGGTACATATGAGACATTGTAAACGAAGTAAATAACACACAGATTAGGGTACTTAAAACTATTGGAGTCCTTTCTCATAAAGTGTCTCAGTAAAACTGGCACAAAAGTAGTCACTCACAAATTCACAACACAACACCGTATTGTAAGTACACTAGCCTTGAATCACCCAAAGAAGGAATACGGAGGAGACACAGGTCTTTAACTTTAGATGAATTGAAAAACTTTGAGGAAATTTGTGATGAAATTGAGAGAAAACCGAGCAAGCATGGAAACCGGCAAAACTTTCTCACAAGTCACAACTGTTTTTATTCATAACAAATGTCACATTTGAATACCTAAAGATGTTGCCAGTTACAACTAGGAAATTCTACTTGAACGTCTACCAAATATTTTATTGTACGAAAAGGAATAACGTAACTTGTTGTTTTTGCAAAATTAATGTGTGATCTTTATTAATCACTGTAAAGCTTAGGCAGTTCGTTGAAAATTTTTACAGACCTCATGATTTTTGAGTAATTTAAGTTTTTATGAATCTACCATGTATTTAATTCGTACAAATAGTGGCCACACTTAAACTACATCAACTACTATAATTTTGTCTATGTGTGCGTGAGCTCTCACCGACACGAAAGTGATCACCCCCTGATAGGAATACTGTAGGAGGTGATTATTACCATCTATTTATGGATTTTTGCTGCATCTTCTACTTAGATGTATGTTTCAGAAAATGAATGATATCAATCATTGTATATGTTACATTCAAAACTCATAGCCGGTCAAAACAATGTCGTTAGTCAAAATCAGTTTAGACTGACTTCGGCAGTCAAAAGTGGTTTTGACTAACTACATCAGTCAAAACCATTATTGACTGATTTTTGCAGTCAAAAGTGGTTTTGACCGGCTATGAGTTTAGGCTTTCGGTCAAAACTCATAAAAAGTCAATAACGGTAGCGAAAATTACTATGGAAAACATTCATAAAGTTTAAATTACACTATTTTCGAGGTGCATTATTGAAGTTTTTTTGTTTATTAAAAAAAATAACATTGTACGAAACCTGTGAACTGTAAACAGTTAGAAATAGAAGCATGTTTTCTTTTTTCATTGGTAGATTGTTACTTTATGGGGGATAGAGCTGTTCGCGTCCGTGGGTGTGATACCTACACGTGTCCCCTGGGTAATGCTAAATGAACAGCAACTGATGTGGAGCTAGGCGGAAAGATGGAGAAGTTGGCTTTTTATAAAATTTGTGAAACTTATGAAAATACTGCGCCATACCGCTAGGCCCACGCCAGGATCTTGACAAAGGCTACTTAAACGTGTTTCTCCTGACATCAAAAGAAATACGTTTAAGTAGCCTTAGCCATTATTATGGATACTGTATATGAATTTTGAACTACCCTTTATATTAAGCGGTGGTCCAAAATTCATTAACCAAACTTAAGGATCTGACTCTGTTCCTAAAATAAAATAAGTTTTTTTTGTAATGTACATTAAAATTAAACAAAGGTTTTTTTTTCGAGATTTTGATGTAGTTGTAATTAAAGTTTTTTATTTATTTTAGCATAAGAATCCGACTCTTAAGTTTGATCAGTGAATTTTAGAATTGTGATTTAAAGATATAAAAAATGAGTGGAAATGAAAAGAATGAACGTTTTTTTTTAAGACTTCAAACGATAGAAGATATGAAAAATAGTCATTACAATGTGATGATAAAAGAAGAATTTGAAAAGTTTCTAATTGAAGTGGAAGATGCTAAATTTGCGGCAAAGAAGACACCAGTCCAATATAATAGACTGAAACGATTTAATGTCATTGAAGTATGTGGTATTAAGAAATTAGTTACGAATACCGAGCCAATTAAGTATTACGTACCCGCTGAAGAAATCTACGATATTATTGATGCTGCTCATATTTCTATTGGGCATGGAGGCCGTGACAGACTCAAAAATGAAACATCAAAGAAATATGCCAACATCACAAAAGAAATGATAAATATTTATCTTTCCATGTGTGAAGTGTGTCAAAGAAATAAAAGCAAAAAAAGAGAGGATTGGTTTCAAAGCCAATCTTGCACACCGAAATGAATAGCCGATGCCAAGTCGACCTCATAGACATGCAGTCTCAAGAAGATCGAGGACACAAAATTATCATGGTGTATCAGGACCACCTCACCAAATTTGTGATTTTAAGAGCTCTTACCACAAAGAGGGCCACAGAAGTAGCATATCATTTGATGGATATTTTTTTAAATTTTGGAGCCCCATGTATTCTTCATTCCGATAATGGAAGGGAATTCGTGAATTCAATAATAAAAGAGTTAGCATCTTATTGGCCTGAACTGAAACTTGTAAATGGAAAGCCACGTCACAGCCAGAGCCAAGGTTCAGTGGAAAGAGCGAATCAAGACGTGGAAAAGATGCTGGCTTCCTGGATGCAGGACAACAAAACAACTAAGTGGTCCGATGGCTTAAGATTCGTACAATTTATGAAAAATAGAGCATTGCACTCAGGAATAAAGCAATCTCCGTACCAAGCAATGTTTGGTACTGAACCAAAAGTGGCGTTGACAACATCGAATCTGCCATTTGAATTACTAACAAAATTTAATGATGAGGAAGACTTGGAAAAAGCAATCAAAGAGATGCGTCAAAATTTTGAAGATAGAGAAAACCAAAGTGACTCAGAGCAAAATGAAAACGAAAACAACAATGAAGAACACGAACCAGAAAAAGATAAAAATGAAGAAAATCAAGCAGGAAAAAATGAAAATGAAAAGTTTGCAGAAGGAAAAGAAAGAAATGAAGGAAATAACAGCGTTGACCGAGAAAAAAATTTTGACGACAAGGAATCGTTGATACTGACCGCTGGACAAAATGCGCATTATAATTTGGCAAAACAGGCTAAACGAATGAAAGAGATAAGTGATCAGTCACATCCGCCATTAAAAGTTGGAGATAGTGTCATCGTGCCAATCCCAGATGTAGATAAAGGCAAAGCTGATTTACGTAATATTCTCGGAGTAGTAGTAGAAGTTACTTCTGATCAACTTTATAAAATTGGAACAAGGGACGGCAAACTGGATAAATTATACTGCAGGTAAATACCTTTTTTTCTATCAAGGTATACAGTAATATGTGTTTGTGACTGTAAGCGTGTGTGGGTGTGCAGTTGTGTGTGTGGATGTAAGTATGCGTGTGTGGATATGTGGGTAGGTGTGCGGGTGTGTGTGAGAGAGTGTGTGTGTGTTAGAAGTCACTTCTGAGCAACTATATAAAACAAAGTATAAAATATACTGCAAGTATTTACCTATTATTATTTCAAAGTGGATGATAGTACGTGTATGTGCATGTGATTGTGTGTGGGTGTGCAAGTGAGTGTGTGGGTGTGTGGATATGCAGGAAGGTGTGCGGGTGCTCGTCGCGGGTACATGAGAGAGAGAGAGAGAGAGAGACAGTATGTAGGTATTTGAGTGAGTTTAAGTGTAAGTAAATGTGTATAAGCACATTATTTTATATCTTATTACAGATCTGAATTTGACGGATGTATTGAAAAATTCATCTGCCTGGAAGAAGTGCCAAACGTCGTCATCACATTAAGAACTGCTGCAAGGAAATCTGCTACTGGAACCGGGCAAGGTTTTACACGATGTGTGTGTTCTAAGGGTTGTAAGAGTAGCAGATGTCTGTGCAAGAAAAAAGGATTTCTGTGCAATTCAAAGTGTCATAACAGTTCTGGATGTGCAAACAAATAGGATCCAAATACAGCAGTTATAAGTTTAAGTTTGTTATTTTTGTTATTTAAGTCTCCAATCATGTTGTAGTAGACAAATTAAACGTTGTCCAATTTGTTTTATTTCAAGATAATATTCTTAATAATAACTTAAAATGTTCATTACATTTTTTTAATAATAAACGATTTCGATTTTATTATCTGTAGTTTTTTTATTTACTATTATCAGTTACAAGTAGTTTTGACCTACATTTTTTGTTAAAACCACTTTTGACTGATACATCTTAGTCAAAATAACTATTACCCAATATTTTTCCAGTCATAAGTGGTTTTGACCAATGTCCTTGGTTAAAATCACTTTTGACTGCCAAAGTCAGTCAAAACTGTTTTTGACTAAAAAAATCGGTCAAAACCAATATTGACTGATATTTGCAGTCAAAAGTGGTTTTGACCGGCTATGAGTTTTGACTGTAACATATACAATTCATACGAATTGTATATAATTCCTAAAACCACCAAGAAATGTGTGATGTACATTTATTAGACACACTCCTATTAGTCTCAATAAGAGCCTTAAATATTGTAATTTACAAATCGTGTGATTGTTCCAATGAGAGCTAAAATCTCTGATACTTGAAATTAGTAAGAATTGAAGATATCATTAATACTCAAATTAATTGTCTCAATAAACCCCTTATTAAAAACTCTGATTCTCCATTTAAAACGTGTTTTATTTATTTTATTCACATATAGCAAACGTTTATTAGGTTTCCTAATACGATATTGGAAGTTTATAAACCACCTGGGTATGTGCATCTATACTAATATTATAAAGCTGAGGAGTTTGTTTGTTTGAAGTGTTTGAACGCGCTTATGTCAGGAACTACTTGACCGATTAAAAAATATATTTTTGTGTTGGTCAGCTTATTATCGAGGAAGAAAAAACTGCAACGGGAGGGGAGGAAGAAAACTCAAAACGCGTGGACGAAGTCGCGGGGGACCGCTTTTATTAAATAATCTCTGAATCAATATACTAAACATTTCTTAAATAGCTTCGGAATTATATACATTTCCAAGAAGTTGTATACAATTCCTAGAATTCATACATTTCCTGTAACGGAAACATATCTGTGCAACTTCCTTCTGAAGACCGAAATCAATTTATTAACAGTCAGACTCAGGCGCGGTGGAGGTGCCACTTCAGCTGTGAAGTAAATTGACTGGTTAATATAGTCTAGTAGACAGGCATTGGCTTTCTGAGAAATATACAAACAATCACTATTAGAACAGCAAAGGCTTGACCTCGTTGAGTTATAATTATTAGGGATATTGGTTTCGCTGTCATAAAGTGCTAATAGTACTTAGAAATCATATCTATTTTCATTCCTTCATCCAAAAGCTTTGACATGTCTTTCAGCGTTTATAAAGTTCAACAATCTAGTTATACTATGCCATCTTTCTGCATGACCTAAAGGTTTGACTGGCAGAGAATGCTTATAACATTACCTTTGTACACTAAATTTGTGCAATAAAGTCTTTAAAAAATAAACGAATGCTATTAAATCTGAAGCACCGTAACTCGATCGTTTCTTGTCACCAATCACATTTCCTTCACATTAAAATATTCAATATTCCATCTACAAATTGGACACAAACACAAAAGCTGAACGTCCCAGTAAAGTTTACGAACACTCAATTCTCAGAGAGCCATTAAAGTTACTTTGATAATGCATATTAAACCGGGGTGAAATAAAAAGTGAGTTACGCCGTTATCATCGTCTTCCAGAGTCCGCTTGGTAATAAACAACAAATACTTTAAAAGGTCGTTTGCTGAGTGTTCGGTTTAAGATACGCTTTCAGTCATAGCCGTTATAACTCACTTAAAGACTTAGGATTATTGAGGGAGGCGAATCCATTTAGCCCAATATGTCCTACAAGCGTAACAAACTTGTTTTTTTTAAAAAACATTTTTCTAACGGATTGAGATTTGGAATACTACTTAGAAGAAGATATGCATACAAAACTTATTCATCATCATCACTATCAGCCAAAGGACGTCCACTGCAGAACATAGACCTCCCCCACGGTTTTCACCAGCGACTGGTTCTGAGCGGTCTGTATACAGTGTGATTATGCAATCTTTACTAGGTCGTCCGTCCATCTAGTCAGTTGGCATCTTAAGGCTTTGGTCGAAGGGTCTCCAATCGCAAAATTTCCTGTCCCAGCGGCCATCAGTTTTTAACGCTGTGCGCCCTGTCCACTGCCACTTGAGCTTCCTTATTCGCTGGACTATGTCAGTTACCTTAGTTCCTCTATGTATCTTCTCATTTCTGATACTATCTCCTAAAGCAATACCAAACATAGCCCTCTCCATCGCTCGTTGTGTGATTTTGAGTTTTTTAACAGTCACATAGTTAGAGACCATGTTTCGGCTCCATATGTCATCCCTGGCAACATTCACTGGTTGAAGACTTTTGTCTTCAATCACTAAGTTATTTGAGACGAGAACAAAACTTAATAATAATTGGGAATATCGTTACAAGAAGTAATTCACTTAACTCTCTCTTGATAGTGGACGTTTTCACCGTTTAGGTCCAATTTCTTAATCGATAGTAATGGTGAAGTTATTTCCGGTGGATTATTTTCGATAACGTGTTTTAAAAGAAAAACTACCTTAACCAAATGCCAGAGTTACTATTTTAATGACTATTGGTTTAGGATTTTTTTCTCCAAAACATACACGATCGTAAATATTCATCCACTGGTAACGACATTATTAAAGGTAAAGATATTATTTTCCGATTGCATACTCGTAGATACTGATAATATTAAAGATATAGCATCGAGCGAGCATATACTCGTACCTCGAGCGTATACTCTACTTGCCTTTAACAACATGATAGCTGCATTTACGCTCGTTATTAATAAATTAATAGCCTATGTAGGATCCATTCTTTGACATGTGCATTAATAAGACCCCTTACGCAGTGCGACTTTTACGACTGCGACTCACGCAATGAACAGATTTGATTAAGTATCGATGCAGTCGCACGTTAGCATCGATGCAGAAGCGGGAGTGCATCGATGCTAACGCTCGTTAGAGTCGATGCTGTCGCCAAAATACAGTACATAATTTGACAATTTCCATTTTCTGCATCGCGACTGCTCCAATGCTATAAGTAGCGCAGTGTGTAAAGGTTGACATTTTGCACCTGCATCGAGACTGCACCGCGACTGCATCGCTGCTAAAAGTCGCAGCGTGTAAAGGGTCTAACGTCTACAAGTATGAACGTCAATGTTGATCCGGGTAAGTTTTAATAAAATTCAAAATGGCGCACTATCGCGGAATGAAGGCTGAAGAGTGTTTACGCTCCCGGCATATTTATGATTTAATCAAGCACCAGATGGCGCCGTGTCTGCTGAAACCTAAATACCCATATTTGGCACCTACAAGCGTCAAGTGTCGATACAAGCTTAGTTAAGACGCATTAAGATTTCTCATTTAGATTTTGCCTGAGCCTTATAATAATTTTGGTTTGGCTTTTTTTTGTTTTTGAGTCAACTTTGAATTAAAAAAATCCATAAATCTGAATGTGCTCAATTTCCTATACGGGAACACTGGAGAGCTTGTGCGTTCATTAAATTATTCGTGATAATTCGTACTTGTCATACTGAATTATAGAGATAGATTATAAAGACTTCATGATCATGATGCATCAAATAGTCGTCACATTGTAAATCGTAATGTACAGTTACCTCTAATGTACAGATTTGACCATCTTAACTACATTGAAATAAATCTATACTAATATTATAAATCTGAAGAGTTTCCCTGTTTGTTTGAACGCGCTAATCGCAGGAGCCGGACCGGACCGATATGAAAAAATATTTTAGTGTTGGATGGCGTATTTATTGATGTAAGCCTATAAGGCTATAAAACATCACGCCGCGACGGAAGGGAAGGGAACAATTCAAAACGCGCAGACGCAGTCGCGGGGGACCACTAGTAACGATATATTTCGTGGGTTTGAGTGTGCTAATATGTCTTTTTTTCTTTTTAATTGCTTTGTATATGTTGGCGTCGATTTCTAAGAATTTCTCTTAATATTTTGTGAGGGCCAAAAACATTGCTTTTGCATATTATGAGAGAAAATGCCTACAAAAAATTAAATCACTCGGGTTTGGTTAAGTTAAAAGAAGCCTACATACGATACGAAATCTGTCTAGAAACGACTTAAAGAATCTTTCACACCTATTTGGTTCTGAGGTTTACGCGCGAGGTTTAGTCGCATTCAGTAAAACACTTAACGGATTTATTCTAAAATGCCTAGACGATTCGAATGCTTTACAGCATCCGTGGTCACAGGCAGACTGTGGCGTTATTTACCTAGTTATGAAAAATTTCAACTACTATTACTCGTTAATATAATAACCTAATTAATAAATGTGCGAGAAATTATATCCGTAAAGTGTTGTAAATGTATCGTCGGCGACTGCCGCCGCCGATCCGACGGCTGGCATCGACTTGTTAGCGGATGGCCGTCAACACGTAATAGACAGTACAAAGAACACACAGTCGATGACCGTCGAGATGCCGTCATTGTAAAGTGCCGCTCGTGTGACAACGGCTCAGAGCATTTACTTCGTCTGTGAATGTGACATTATTTAAGTTCTTTTGTCATAAAAGCTAATCATTTTTATGGTACGACGAAAAAGAGAGTTTAACTTAATTTAAATGAAAATATCCTCTCTATTAGCACGGTCTAGAGGTGATTGCGCCCAGTGGTTCAAGCAGACAGCTAATGGTCGGGGCATAAAATTAAAATGCAATCTACATTTAGAAATATTTTTACGTGGAGGTGCCCACCGAAAAGGTTTTGTTCTGAGTGCAGACAATTCTACTGGCATTGTTTGTTTTTGCACCCCTTTTTTTCGCCAGCCACTGCTTTTTCTGGAAATGTCAAATTCATAATGCAGTATCCGGTGAGTACCCATCTACATTTTTAAACAACACTTAGTGCAAAGTACGAGTGTGTGAATGTTTTGTTATACTGACAGAGTGCATGAGAGAAAACATCGAGCATTTGTAACTAAATCAATAATATGGATAGTATTCATCAAATTGATACATTTGACACTTGATATCAATTTCAATGACGCGGAGAGAATTTTATATTATCATTTTATTCAAGCTGGATAAAAGCAGTCCTTTAAAACATTTATCTTTTTTGTCAATTATTTTGGAATAATTAAAAACAACACTAGACGAACGGACTGATTGATATCAAGATAGAAACTTTTTTAAGAAAAACTTTGATTCGTAGCATGACTTTATTTTCAGTAAAATTGCTTTTTAGCATTATAAGTGGCCGTATCTAAAGAAAGGCCGTTATTAAAACAAGCCGGGCCGATTTATTTTAATTAAGAAAGTAAACACAATGCTCGAAGCAAAACTCAGTTCACTCATTTCGAATTCAATGTGACTTTGGTATCTAATTTATCTCTATTGTTACGTTTTAATTCGCAGTTTTAGCGTCGAAACATTTAGAACTTAGAGAGTCTTGTAGTAAGTAACTATTGTATGAAATCCGAGTTGATTATCTCTTGAGTTTGTTTTTATTTACTTGGCTGAAATGAAAGTGATTTAAAAGTCGCTCTACTAAAAATGCCTCGTGTAATGAGAACCGTTTGATGTTGCTTCTACAAAAGACCTAAATGATTTATTGATTGTGTAATTTCCTTTTAAGCTGATGGCTGTTAAGTTTGATGTTTCATAATGAGTGTAGGTAGTTTATTTGCCACATTTTCTGTAAAAAGCAGGCTTCCTGAAATAAGAAAACCCATGAAATAGAAGGTGCTGCAAGCTTCGACACAAATGATTTTGGTTGGGATTTTTATATTCTTTCTTCCTACTATGGTTGGATGACCAATAAAAATATTTTTTCTCTTTAATAATTACATAGGAAAGGATTGACCAAATAGTCTATAATTGCTTTTAAATCAATTGAGGATCGAATTTACCTTATTTGAGCTTCTAACGTGGAGTTGTCTTTCCCTTCTTTAGTTTTTAGGATTAAGAAAAAATATTATATTCTATGTTAAAACCTAAGACACACAAAAATTACAGTTTTGACAAAACTTGGTACTTGCAAAACTACGTTACCTACATCCAGAACGTCTCCGAACATCACAACCGTCGTCGCTTTCGAGGTATCGCGTTCGCTTGGCAAAATAAAGGAATGCCCTAGAAATTCGTTTAGACAAATTGAATTGCACGAGTGGTAGGTAGTATGCCTTAATCCCCCAACATGATCGTTAACTTAATATCATACAATTCCTCCTAATGAGCACGTGTGCTTAGCCCACTAAACACCAGAAATAACAAAAACAGTTATAGCAAACGCTTCACAAAGGTAATTCGGCAGATGGCATATAAACAATTACGAGTTTACTAGTGTATTAAGATATTCACAAGTTGTTGAATTGAAAACTATGTAATTATACGAGTATTATGTAATTCGTAATAAAAGCTGACTTAAAGCTCACCTTTAAAGGGTCACTAACTAGTCCTGAGTATATAATTTATACTTACCTCGTCATTACTTTTATAACACAATTCCAAATGTTCACGATAAATAATTCACAATGTGATTGTAGCCCGTTTCACAATATCTCAATAAGTGCTTTTTAGAGTGATCTGTTCAATACTTCATACGAGTACGATATCGATCGAGTGCGAGGTCGATCAATACATATTTGAATTATCTTGTCGTTAAGTGCTTCATTGTTGATTGTGAAACAGGCCCATAATCTATAAACTTAGTGAAAACAGGTTGTAAAAGAAATATAGAAAACTATGCTGTATCTGGGCGAATAAATCCACAGGGGACCACAGTAGGATATTTACGAATATTATACTAAAGTTACAGCAGGCGTAACATTCGAATGAGGGAAATATCTGCCCATAAAACTTTATTAGATTATATTTGTACAAAGTTGGCTATGTTTGCCATTCATGGGAGGAATTTTGAAAGAACTGTAATTTTTAGTAATAAATTATGTATGTTGTGAAACAGTTTTTTTGGATTAAAACACTATACACACTGGTCGACTGACGCGTAGAGTCTACCCGTGACCAGGAACGCTGTTAAGTGTTCGAAACGTGGGGATTAAATTATATAAATATTCGCAAAAAGTATCCGTAAAATAGTGTTATATTCCATGAGTAATATTCGTGTAAAGTAATAAAGTTTTTAGTGAGTGTTATGTGAGATACTTTTTTATGATTTTATAACTTTCTTCTTCAAAACCTACATGTAAGCACATAAAGATGCCTTTTGACGCCGAAAATTGTATTAAGCTTATCGCATAACACATACAGTCTGCAAGTATATAAAAAAATATCAATAATTTGAACGTAGGTAGAAGCTAAAGGAAAATTTCAAACGGTATTTAAGTACTAAACAGATCGGATTAAATCGAACCATTTCCGAATAATCTCCCATTTTGCGGAATATTTGAATATTCAAATGGCCGACATTATTAAATTCCGCGGATCCCATTTACTTATCGTTTTCGCAATCCTTTTTTATTATTTTTGTCCCTCCGCCATGACAAAAACAATTAGGGAATGCCAATCTAGATATTAATAAACGATTGATTCATTGGTCGGCTACGTTTTCGCGCTTTTACTCGTCTACCGATCACATTGACCTGCTTTATCAACGCTTTTGATCTTAGTTATCATCATCATTATCAGCCAAGGACGTCCACTGCTGAACATCGGCGTCCACCACAGCTTTCGTCAGCGACCGATCACAAGCGGTATGCATCCAGTGTATTCCTGCGATCTTTACAAGGTCGTCTGTCCATCTTGTCGGTGGACGTCCTACACTGCGTCTTTGATAACATTTCTGCCCCAACGGCCATAAGTTCGTCGCGCTATGAGCCCTGTCCATTGCCACTTGAACAACAAATCATTTTATATATCAAGCAGCAGACACTTTTGTAGCTAGGAAAGGAACTTTATCTTAATAGTCAAAGTATCATAAAATTAAAAATCCGGCTAATTGCTAGTCCTACTCGCCCACTGAGGGTTTCGTGCCAATTTTAACTGAATTAGGGACTCCTCTTACTTCCGCCAAGCTAAAATACCACAATATTTTGTTGACAGCAAATATAACATTGTTTTTCATAGTGTTTGTATGAAAAACAAAGTTATGTTTGCGGTTTTGAAAATGTGCTATATCTCAAAAACTACTAGTTCGATCCCGTCCAAACCAATTTTCGTTGTAAGTATTTGTTAAGATCTACATTACGTATTTTTTCAAAATTTACACTCGCTTAGTTTAGAAGTCATTTTAAAAGATCTACCTTTAGACACTCCACACGCATAGGTTTGACTAAAAAATATTTTTTTGGGTTTAGTTTCATGTATGGAAGCCCCCTTAAATATCATTATATTTTTATTTTTTGTATTAGAATCGTAAAGTGGTTAACAGGATACATCTTCTTACCAAATTTCAACAGTGTATTGCTTATAGTTATAGAATAAAATGGCTGTGACATACGGACGGACAGACAGACAGACAGACTTGACGAAACTATAAGGGTTCCGTTTTTTGCCATTCGGCTACGGAACCCTAAAAATCTGGTTGGTTCCTAGCTGAAAGGCATAGCTAGCATAAGCATTAGCAATTGCTATCCAAAGCGGCAACGCAGCCAATATCATCGTCTCCAGCCACATGGAAACCATAACCTACCTAGGTAATATTTTTTGGTCATGTTTGTATGTCTTACTTAGATTTCGTTATAATTAAAATTACTAAAATGAACATTTGCACAATACATTTCAAATTCGTCACCTACTGCATAGTCCCTCACTTAACTTTTTTTCCTCTGCCATTGATATTTAGTGCGCCTTCACATTAGGATTCACGACAGCAACGCGACAGCAGCACTGTCGATCTAATGTGAATGCTGCTGCTGTCATTTATGTATGAAATTATCAGCAGCGCGGCTGACGCGCGACCGTCGCGCTGCTAAAGTCGCAAGTGTGAAAGCGCTCTTAAAGAGTATACTCGCATGTCAAAAGCATTTCATGCCTTAACCACTAAGGGACACAAAACTTTTGCTGTTCTGAATTTTTAGTCTGCCCACGCCAACATGATACAAATTTAATAAAGTATTATGTGTACAATACTCTGCAAAGTCACGTTCAGCGTAAGCCTTTGAGATTTCAAAGTTATTGTTTAAATAAGCCAGACTCGTTCACAACTATCCTGTTAAATTATCTTGCGGGTTTAAATATAAAGCCGCTTTGTAATAAATATTTATTTTACTCTGTAATTTTTCTGCCGATACTCTGTATTACTTGAAGATAATGCGGAGATTAATCGAATGCGTTGGTAGAATTATTTATTAAAGTGATGCCAATTGGTAAGGTTCAATGTCAGATTTCTATTTTTATTAAATAATCCAAAATTAAAAATTAATAAAAACCGCAGGAGGCCGATTCTTTTCGTGTGGTAATTCGATTGTGATTTAAACCGATTTACCTAAAAAATAAAATCTTAATGCATATAAATCGTGACCCTGAGAAATAAGAAACTATTTTTTCTTCGACAAAGAAAATTCGATCGGTGAACGTTTTTGGTATACGCACTTGCACGAGAATTGCCCCCAATCCGTCATAATTAAAGTCATGGTTACCTTACCATGTTATTTCAATGCCACTGAAGTACAATGGTACCAACTTCCGGATCGATAGGACATATGGACGACAGTCTGATACCCTCATAAATTCAATAAAGAGCTGATGATCCTTAAACTGCCGATTTACTCATAGACCCCTTACACACTGCGACTTTTAGCATCGATGCAGTCGCGCATTTTGAAAACGCGCTTCAGCATCGTGACTCACGCAATGAACAGATTTAATTTAGCATCGATGCATGCGAACGCGTGTTAGCATCGATGGTAAAAGTAGCGCAGTGTGTGAAGGTTGGCATTTTGCGACTGCATCGATGCTAACGCGCGTTGGCATCGCGACTGCATCGCTGCTTAATTGGTTCATCCGTTTAGGAGCTAAGATACCACAGACAGACACGTCAAACGTATAACACCCTGCTCTTTATTCATCGGGGATTAAAAATAGTCAATATCTTTTGTCTTCAAGATTGAGCTGGATAAAATAGGAATAACCATAACTTAAATTTAATAAATTTGCAAAGTTTTTTCGTTTCGATAAATAATGAATTCAGATTGGGTTAATCATAAATTTATCTATTGCTAAACAGTGAGTATACCACGTTGTAGCAAAGTGCTACGCCGTAGCAGCGAAACTACGATTATTCGTAGTATGAACCTACATGTAATTTGTTTCTTAAATGTTTATTAGTTTACTGAGAAATACTGGCATTTGTAACGATTTCAATGTTTCAAAGAAAAAAAAAAACGTTTTTTTGCACACAGGGTTTGTCTTGTGATAGGAGCAAAAATTTAAAATACAGGCCTTTAAATTAACCAGTAATCAATTCTAAATGGTTTGAATTTATTATTATCGAAAAATATATTTTTGGTTATTTTCTTACAAAATAAATCGAACCAGCAATGTATAGCAAACAAATCTGTCGAGTCCTAGAACTTGACACTGTCATTACTACAACGAGTTAGCCATTTTCATATTCATTGATTAGGGATTATAACTTTGGACTCAGTCAAAGCATTTTAGAGTACTATGAACAGGTCAAAGTAATTACGTATACTCTGTAAAATCATCGTTTTTTTTCTCTAATTACAGGCCACACGCTATAAAATTATGCTTGATTCCTTTTCTAGACATGGCAGATTGTAATTAATATTGATTCAGCGAAAATGAGTGTTTGCTTTGCCCAATATATATTTGCAACCAAAGGAAATGCCTAATAAGTTTGTTTGCATTAAACTTAGTTCATTTTCTCGGTACTATTTAACGAGAACATAAATCTAATTGATAATTATACGAATTGCTTTACCTCTGCAACAAGTTTTGTTTCACAGAAAACAGTCGGAGTCTCTGAGGCGTGTGATGATGGAGTGAAACAAACCTAGATTAAATGCTGAATCACCCAAGTTTCTGTAAGCTAGATAGAATTGTCTTGAAACAAACTCCATCAATGCGGTGAAAATCACATTTTAATTACTTTTTATCATTAATTTCTCGAAATTAACAGTGCTTATCAAGTAAAAGTTATATGATTAAAACGTACAGTAAAGGTCGCTGGCACCTGGCACCTTACCACTTTTCATCGAATTTGACAAAAAGACACTTTCACTAACGTCACAAAAACGGCCGTGGCTGCGAGACAAAAAATGACGATAGGGTTCAAGCGAATTGGGTCTTATGGTGGTCAGGCACTAGAGTCCCGACTGTACGTATTGTGAGCAAGAAAAGTATAGATTTATTTCCTGGAATAGAACCATTGTCTTGTGACATCAAATTGATTTATAGAAAATTTGGTAACCATCGTGGACGTTTGAAAGCAATTTTTCTACATAATTGCAAAGTTCACACGACAAAAACGAAATGCGAAAATTTCAAACCGCACAGCCACTTTGATGTTAGTGTGAGAATTAGTGGAGTTGCTATGTATTTTGCAAAACCACTATTACGTAGTCTAGACAGCAGTCGGCAACATTTAGCATAAACAGTTTCATGTAATTATTTGCGCTGCATAGTGCACAAGATTAGATTAAAGAGAACATGTATTTGTGCAAACCACTTGCAAGATTTAACTAGTTAGGATTTGTAAGCTTAGGAGTAATTAGACGCATCGAAATATAGTGAGGATTGCAATCTAACTCCTTTTATTGGTATAAAAATGGGTAGGAAATTAAAAAACAAACAACAAATTTTGATTTTCTATGTACTTATACGTCATAATTGTTGTCTTGTACTTTGTAACACAATGAAGAAAACTCCTTACTTTCAAACCAGATAGTTGGTATGTTATCTGGCGTATGTATTGTTTACCTTTTTACGAAGGGATATTTATACGAACGAAAAATATGTTTCTTACATACAAGGCTTAACATTTCTATTCCATGCAAAAAAAAATATTATTTACATAGTGCAAGTGCGAGCTAAATATTGAACAATTATTTTATAAAAATCACGGGTACCTATCAATTAAATATTTTTTTAAATTATTATTAGAGACTGTTAGGGCTTTTAAGGGTGGAGTTTATCTATGTCAGATAAGACTTATCCGTCTGAATAAGCATAAAACTACCGATTTTAAAATGCCATTTAGATAACTGATTCATAACAAATAGGTGACTAAGGAATATTCGTCGAGTATAATTAACATCGCCTTTGAAAACGTCACGTAATTGTCAGCAATCATTCATGTAAATGTCATTTTAAAATCGGTAGTTTTATACTTATTCAATTGGATAAGTCTTATTCGACGTTGGTTAAACTGACCTATAGGCGTATTGTATTTTACTCGACGAAGATTCCTTATCTGACGTTAGTAAAATAAGAGCTAAATAAAATTGAGTAAAATTGAGTGTAGCTAAGTATAACTACTTAATGCCAAAATTTAAAGTGCCTTTATCATTTATTCAAATCGATAATAGGAAGGAAACAGCACTGTATCTATTGTTGTGCCTATTAAATATTTATGCTACGGGAGAGAAATAATATTGCTCTTGCTGCTTGAAATATCTTTGTGTTTGATAGAGTCGATATCAGAATACGAAAACATTTCCTTGTCAATGTCTATCGTATCATTAATGAAAATTGATGTCAGTTTCTTATTTCATCTCGCAGTGTCGCTTATTTCTACCTGTGGTTAATAAAATAAACGTATTTTTTTATAATTTAAATATCATTATTTAAATCAGTAATGCGCTCTTGACGTAATTTATTGTTAAGGTTAAACAAAATAAATAAGAGTCCATTAAAGATATTATGATGAATCAAAAATGTCATATTCATAGAAGTCATTTTGTTTTGCTCAATTATTTGAAAATGTATATTTATTTCTCATTATGGTATTTTTTATATAACTATGGTCAGAAAGATATATCCACGCATGGTAGACCAATTAAGTGAAAAACTTTGCGTGGGTGCTTAATGAGAAAAATTCCGGTCTCCTCGGATTGTTGTCAAAGTATTCCAAGTTGTTATCTAGGTGCTCCTTGATAACTTATCCCGCTTAGTTTTTAAGACTGACACTGAAAGTATTATGAGAATACCAGCGGTCTCTAGCAGCCGAGGATTAGCTATTTCATTTCTATTTAAGATTGATTCATTCAAACGTTTTATTTTCGTACTCCATTAACGTAGTTTGTAACGTGATGTTTAAAAAACACATAAACAAACATTTTTACATTAATTACGTGACGATTTACAAACGTGTGAAAAACGGTCCTCAAATTGACACTGGTGAAGGAAGAATAGGTTCAGAAGCGTATTTACAAGGTCTGAAACTAGTTTTTAAGATATTTTGAATGTCATTGGTTTGATGATAGTTGCTGCGAATAATACAGCGAGTGACCGATAATAGAAGCAAGAACATTAATCAATTATTCTATAGAATAAACGTAGTTACCTTAATCGGTCATAGTGCTCTAAAATGCTTTAAATCAGAGATCTCTAATCAATGTGTATTAAAATCGCTAACTCGTTGTAGTTAATGACATTGTCAAGTAAATCAGTGTATGACTGGAAACATTTGTTTGCAATACATTGCTGGTTTCATTTATTTTGCTAGAAATTAGTACTAATATTATTTTTCATATAAATTAACTTAAACCATAGACATAGTATCGATTTAAAACGCCTATGTTTATTTTTTTTGCTCCTATAACAGGTCACATCCTGTATAAGTAGCAGAAAAAAACTTACATACAATTGATATTCATTTATGTGCGCTCGCCAAGTTATTCATTACTATTACTTAGATGCCCGAGGTATTTTCGATATTGATGCTAAATATAAAGCAAACAATGTAGCGATAGGCATAATCACTTTCAATGAAAACCTATTATTGTTAGCTATTCAAGTGTTAGTTTACAAATTATTTGAAAGGGAGATCGTGAACTGCGCTCTGTTTAAGATAAATGTTGTAAGGTAAGTATGAAAACAGTCTCACTTTATTTTTTATTACAAGTTAAACCACACAATGCTATGAGAGAACACTTTGATCAAGTTACGCAAAAAAAAAAACTTTTTAATTTGATTGTATGTTAGAGAAAATATTTCTATTTGACTTGTGTAATTATTGACTGAATTTGTACTCGAGATGTGGCAAGAAAATAGTCTCGTATTATATCGTACTAGCGGTCCCCCGCGACTTCGTCCGCGCGTTTTGAGTTTGCTCCCTCCCCTCCCGTCGCAGCGTCATGTTTTATATTCTAAAGCCTTTCTCGATAAATGAGCTATCCATCCCAGAAATATTTTTTCAAATCGGTCTAGCAGTTCCTGAGATTAGCGCAAGCGCACGTTGTACTTAAGCTGCGAACATTTTTTTGGTGCGGAGATATGTTAAAACTGTGATAGCTCCTAAGATATTTATTGGAATCAAATGATATAAAGGGCAACTTGGTTCTAAATGAAATGCTCGTGATGATGAATGTATTTATTTTGATAAGAATTAATAACTGTGTGTATAATACACCTCTAAAAATAATGCATTATTTTTTTACAAATTTATTAACATAAAAAAGGTTGTAGGAAGTCAACCATAAAAGATATACATATGCTGTCGCGGACTTTATTATAGAACTCTTAATGCTGAACAATCCTGTCATACATGATTTTTGTGTAACTTAACCGGTTTCCGCAGCGTATGCAGCGGAAGCTCTCAAAAGGAATATCTTTCTCCCGTTTTCGCAACATTTTTCATTGCTGCTGTGGTCTTATGAGTTGTATCTTTATGTTATATAGCCTAAAGCCTTCCTCGATAAATGGACTATCCAACGTAAAAATAATTTTTCAAATCGGGCCAGTAGTTTTTGAGATTAGCGCGTTCAAACAAACAAACAAACAAACAAACTCTTCAGCTTTATAATATTAGTATAGATAAGATTTCATGAGATATGGTACAACACGTCCTTTTTAGACCAACATAATTATCTTCGTTCTTTGTAACTTCTGTGAATTTGTTTACTTGAACAATGTGCTAATTTGTCATTAGTTTTTAAACTGCTGACTATCCCTCGGATATATAACATTTTTAGTTGGTGTCGCACTAATAAATCACTACAGATTCCTGGTAACAATTCACGTTTCATGTACACGTACAATTTACTGGCGAAACTTATTTATCACGACCATAAATACTGTGAATAGGTACTGTGGTACGCGAACTGGAGAATTATGTCTTATTAAGTAAGAAGATAATTATCTGATTGCCTAAGTTACATTTGCCTCACTCGATAAACTTCATCATAACAGAGGAGAGAGTTCCGAACTCAGGCCAAGTAAAATTTAACTTATTACAGAGCTTTCATACAGTTAAGTTTCTCAATCTGTGTTCAGACTTAAATTATCTTTCTAATGGTAAATTCTAAAAAATCAATATCTTCATGTTACTTGAGTATATCATTTGAGAGCCGTTGATTAGCATTGGTTTACAATTTGATGGTTTTAGACTAACTCCGTATTTTAAAAATATTTATCGACTAACAATGATGGAAACCCTCAAGTCAAGGCAAGATCACTTTCGACTTTATAATTTTCCCTTTACCAAAACAGAAGTTGTTTAATGCTAAAAGGATTTCTCTCCTACCTAAAGAGGAGAACCAATGTAATTATTGTTTTTTGATGTCATGTAACATGCGGACTTTATACGCACAAAAATCTTGTTTAAAAAAGGAATATTTAGCAAGTCTTTAAAAACACATTTTCGTTGTACGTTTACGCTAAATTGAATTGTGAGAGTCTGTAAGAGCCTATGAGGAGAAACGTTGAGTTAATGTTAATGTAACGAGATATAAGAGATCGTTGACGTGTCATGTTTGTATCTGGACTATGTGTATGATCTATAATTATCTCTGGGACTATTGTCTTTACACTATTTTTGATTGATATAACGCAACGAAATTTAATAAGAACACAAAATTAAACAAAAAACTCTAACACATTTTCTTGCCGAATAAATAAGTGTGTATGTTATGAACTAAGCAATATATTCTACTCTTAAAACACAAACTTAACTCTGAATTATTACTCTACCTGTTTACCGACATAAAACAGCAATATAATATTAAAAACCATAAAAATATCGAGCTCTAGTAAGACAAAATTTATTTAGTGTCTTAGCCGTAGAATTATAGTAAAATCAATATAAAAAAATCTCGAGCAAGAAAAAAATATGTTTAAATTAATCAGAATCAAGTCGAAAACGGTCGCTAGTGTAAAATAAAATAGTCCACTTACCTTCCGTTCTCTTGTTCCGAGTAAAAATTCGAAGGGCGGGCGTTCAATTAGGCATTTTTATAGGGCCCTTCGGCAGGAGGCTGTGAACAATAAAACACATAAAAACATGCCGTTTGTTCGTAAAATTTCGCACTAATTTTCGTCAGCGACATGCGAGGTTCGAATTATAAAAACAAAAACGAACTTTTGTTATCCTAAAGTTTCGTAGTTACTCAGCTTCCGAACGCGAACACAGTTTAAAACTTTTTAGGATAAACTCTATAGAGTTTGTTTTAAGAAATATTGGCGTTGTTCCTCGGATTCGGTAATTCAACTTCAGTATCTCTTAAGCTGGGCTAATTAAGGTTGGATTTGCTTACATCGTAATCAAAGTTTTGAACATGAATATTGTTGGTAAAAATATTTTTAGATCGTGGTTTGGGCATTAAATAATAACCAAGTTTGACTCTGAACTCAAACTTGGTTATTATTTAATTGAGATTAAGAAAGAGTTAGTGGGAGATATTGAATCTTAAAAATAATGGCGTCATGGCAAGTGTTATTATATTTCCACAAAGAAGTCACATGGGCATCTCAGCCTCATTGTCTTTTCGTAATGAAAAAAAAACTTAAAAGTAAAAACCGACTTCAAAACCAAAATTCACTAAAAAGTTTTAAATAACCTCTTGACAATTGAAAGGAAAGGAATCCATTTTAGGCAAACAAATTGTGTTTGGGGTCGGTGCTCTGATAGCTGATGCTTGATGATCAAAGTGATAGCAAAAACATACATACACATTGATAACCAAGGAGGAAAGTTTTGAAGTCGGATGCAGCGGATGGAAAACTTTTTCCTTATTAGAATAGGTAAAATCGATAAGAGAGGTTTATTCTTAGCTGGCTAACACAAGCCAGTTTTTTATGCCTTACTGTGATTCTCGATAAACAAGGCTAGCTCGGCGGAGGAGTGTAAGCAAGCAGCTACTGAAAGCTGAAGTGTAGAACATTTTTTCGAGCGAAGCGATTTTTTCAAAGCGCTAATAGGTTTACTTGTATTTAAAAATTACACCATCCATAATGTAAGTGTTTTTTACTTTAGTATGTATCAGCTTTGTTTACTTTGTTCCAATACTGAAAAATAAAAACGGTTAAAGTTTGCACGATTTTACGGATGTTATTTTGTAAAATCATTTTTATCACATTTCTCGTTGTACAATAATACTAAATAAAACAGTTTTGTTTCAAAAAATAAACTCAGTTTACAGTTTTAAAACAGTATCTTACTGAGATGAATCTTTTGCTTTCTTAGCTTTGTTTTAAACCTTTTCTTTTTCTAGACCCGTGAAATGAATAGTTGCTCCCACTTTTTCTTGGAGAAGATAAGTAATAATGAAAACCCACTTTAGATTATAACTTTCAAGAGTAATTCATGTTTACATGTAGTCCACGAGGGACACTTTCATACGTCCCAATACAGACCCCAGATAACTCAAATCATTGCGTCGTCTACTTCTTGATGACTGGTTGTATTTATAGAACACTTACAATGAACATAGATCTCCCTGCACCTGATGTTGACCCGTTCTCATTTTCCCCAGGCCATCTTCGTAATAAAGTAAAGAGGTTTTCTTAAATGAAACTTGCAAATTATTTAAAGGGAATATTTTTTTCGAATTAGCATAACTCATAATATCATCCCTGAGTTGAATGTCACTGATCAAAACAACATATTTGGAGAGACCTGGATGTAAGGCTTCCAAAAAACAATTTTGGACGTCACTGTTTGGGCCATCCTGTACACCAACTACCATTATCCTATATCTGCATGGTATAAATTAAGAACAGAAAATTCTTGTAATTAAGGTGTAGTTAATTTTTTTTAAAGGTTAAAACTATTTTTGTATCAAAAGTACAATATTTACGTTTTTTGATAAAAAAAACTTTCGTTTGGAAGACTCCAACAATTTAATTTGGACGTACAACGATTTGGTGTTTATTGCACTTTGGTTTTGTCTGACCCCTTATTGGTCTGCGCTGACCCCAATTGAATCACCAGGAAAATTGTTGGCCGCTTCTGACGTCCGTAACAATTTGTGCATGTAACAGACACGCTTATGATTTTAATTCGCTGAAAATTCTGCTTTTGAAATCTCAGCGTGACGTTTAAAAACTCAACTTGTAAATGAAAATTTGAACGAGCGCATTTAATAAAGAGCCGCCGTCATTTCAGCTGGAAAAGACTGAAAATGTAATATCGTGTCCGCGATCAACTATCGTTAACTTCATTTTGCTGTGGAGTTGGGATTTTTTTTCTTGTATTCTTTTATTCTCGCATTTAGTAAATACAAATGGAATGTGTAAAGTTTTTGCACCGAAAGAGGCTTGAAAAAGAGGTTTTACACTTTTCGGACTGACTTTTTCTCTGCATCAGCCCACATTGCTCAAAGCAGTGGTAGAATCTTTATTGGGATATGTATAGTGCCCCCAGTGGGTCTAGTAGATAGCAATATGTACGAGTATGACATACGATCCACTTATGAATTGCTAGTAACTCTTATTTTAATACCTCTTAAACGATAATCGCTATGATCCTAATTATGAAGAAAATATGTATGAATTAACATAAAGAAATAAGAGGTGGAATTGTGTAAAGCAATCGTATTCATTTGACAGTTCAAAACGTACGGTATGTTCTGTCAAACGGCAAAGAACATAAAGCGTTTGACAGTACGTTATGAACTGTGAATTGAATACGATTGCTTTACACAATTCCACCTAAGCTTGAAACACCTAAGCTTGTCACTTAAATAGTAATAAGTCTATGTGCTTTTAAAAAGACGTTAGGGTTTGACAAATTATCTTTGTAAGTTTTGAAATTTATGTTTATGTTATTTTAAAATTAAGCATTTCGTTAAATAGGAATGTCAAGATTATTTATAATATTCGACAAGCAAAGGAAAACAGACTTTATTTAAAATAGGCATTATGTTATAATTCAGCTAACAATTAATGATATTCACGTATTTAGTGCAATAATTTTGCAGAGCATTTACAGGTACTACATCAATACCGCATGACTAAAATAGACTTGCATGAAAATGATCTGTTTGTTACTGATAAATATTTAAATTAATTCAGTTTTGCGGTGTAGAGATTCATTAATCAGTATAATTAACATTGATGTGGCTAATTTAAGAGTGAAATCAATACCTAACAAAGTATGTCCGTGCTATAATTTTACAGCAAATGCAGGGCCATTGTGTACCTATCTTGGTATAGGAAAATTGTACAACAAAAAAGTTGAAGGCGTACCAAATCTACATCAAAGGGTGCAATACGATCTAGAACACAATTCGCATAAGATATTACCTACATACTGTTTGCTGGAGTCAGTTCTATTATTGGTTTTCTTTCAGGCAGTACGCTATACGATTTTAGCAATTTTTGCGATCACCGTAAAAATGATTAATAACCTATACATACCTACTACCTACAACCTAATAATTTTTAAATTTATATATCCTTTGGACATTCCATAATATCGATAATAACAATTACTATTCGTAGGTACTCAGAGATTGCAGTAATTGGAATTTGAATTATTAGTTGGACTGCTGTATCTATAAACGTAGCAATACGTAGAAATACGGTACCTGGGCCCCTATTTTTGAATCACTCGCTTGGATATGGTGTGTGATTTTCGTTCGAAAACGAATAAAAAAATAAACAAAAATCACGCAAAATATATCCCTTCTGTGTGGATTTTAACAGATTTTTATTCCCAAATTGGACTTTAAATCAATGAATATCACACGCCATCTTGACGCGAGTAATGCAAAAATAGGGTACCTGTAGGTTCGACTCATAATCCAAAAATTAATACTTTTAAAGAGTGAAGTTAAAAGTGTGCAATAAAGTGTTTTATACGAAGTTACAAACTTTGTATCTTCGTTGTGCTCTGAATTGGATTGAAAGGGTCGAAATCCGTTTGAGTCAAAGTTCTATGATTCCAGATTCATAAAATTACATCCATGTTCCATTATACGTATGTCAGGTACTTTCTTATTTTTAATCTCAGCTCTCGTAGCAAATATTTGGCGAGATGTACAATCAGGCGACATGGGTAAAAGATGTGAGTTAATGGATCCCTACGTCGTGAGCTCAAAGCGGCAAATCGTAAAGTAAAACAATTTCATATCCAGCGTATCGCGTCGCAGTTTTACAGACTTCTCATAGATATAGATACTGCACAAATTGCAATTAATTGAATTTTGATAGGTTGAGTAAAAAGAGTGGTTCTCGTTGTCTTGCCGAAACATTATCACCATACCAGATATGACTTAATATGTCATTTTCTTTTATTGCATACCTTTACTATTATTACTCCACGCGAGACTTGCACCTTTACTACAAATATAGGACCTTTTATTTTTGGTTATTTATTATATATTATTTATTATAACAAGCCTTAAAAGGAACTTGTACCATGATTTAAACTGGTCATGTTCATTATCATCAGAAATAAAAAAAGAAATATGTTCAGCTGGAAAAAGTTTAGTAGAGATATAAAATGTTTTTTTATGTAGCTGTATGCAGTCTACTCCCATAAGTTTTCTGTGCTGGCAGCATAAGCATATACTTGTAATGTCCTCGTGCCACGTCACGTCAACACTTTTCTCCGTCGTTCCCCTATTTTGGCTGTCATGTATTTTAAAACAGCTGATTTATGGTAAACGTATTCAGGGCAATTAACTGGAAGCTAATTTCCATTAGTCGTCTCTGTTGTTCTTAGTGTGCCCCACTCAATTAGTCGCAACACGTACTATTACTTCTGTAATTAAAATGAGGAGACAGTGCCAATATGGGAAAACAATTACTTAACGTTGGGAATAATTACTAAACTTTCTGCGGGCATTCCTTTATTTGTCCGACAAGAAAAGGACGGTAATAATGTTACGGTTCAGGAGTCATTCTGTGCGGGACGATTGTATGGCACCAAGACAAGTGATGCGAAGCCATTATTGGAGTAACTTCACTTTTCACGCCAAGTCTTTTGACAAGAGTTCAGATTATGGTGGAAATGTAAAGGTTGTAACTTATTGACATTTGGACTTATCGGTCTTTGATTTTCCGGGTACTGAATAGAATATGACAGAAATCCAAGACTATTTACTGTATCAATTCATATGTTTGCTACATAAAAACGATTCGGGACTAAATTGTATACAATGTGTAATGTTAAAAGCTCAAAACCTCAGACAACCCAAATGATTTCTAATGCTATTGACCTAATTCTGAAAGAAAAGAAAAAAAGAGTTTATGGGGTGATTTAGTTTTACTGGCACTTCTGAGTATTTCTTGCTCTTCGAACCACGCTCTGTCGGGAGAGAAGTTGGTAGGTATATGGCCGGGTCGCTGCGTCGCGCTGGCATTATTATTATTACTATTTACACTCTTAAAAAAATCCACTGCTTGTTTAATAGGTTATTCGGAAGGTTTGCGCATATAATGGTCTGTCTTAATAATAAATAGACAGGACAACATTAAATTGATTTAAAAAAAATGAAACCTATATTAAAAGGGGCTACATTGATTCTGCTCGTTATTCCAATCAGACTATTTTCGAGGTTTGCGCGTTTAATGTTACACGATATATAATACAGATAATAATGGCCTTATATATCTTCACGTTAAATTCAACACTCTGAATACTGATAAATATAAATAAGACCCCATTTAGAAACTTCGAACTTATCTCACGAAACATTACAGAGGGTAGCGTAATCCTCGCATTAACTTGTTGACTAATACGGTAAAATAATTTATTTTGCATATGAGCGATGTAATCCTTAGGCGTAAGGCGCCGAGAACGTGCGAAGTATCTCTTGGGGTCTATTCTGATAGATAGTCTGTAAATCTAGTCTATTTTAGCTACGATACGGCAAACACAAAAGGAAGGGGTACGATTTTTATTTATTTATGTGGGTTCTTCATTTACGACTAATTTACTGCGCCGATTTTACTTTTTTATCAATCGATTTCTAAACGCTTCTACGCACTCGTCAGTGACGTTGAACACTGAACGTTACTGTCACTGACGAGAGCAGGTAGCGTCGTAAAAATGATGTAGGCTACAAAATTACTTTTCACTGACACTAATAAATACGTTACTGATCGGCACGTGTTAGCACTGTGCCGGTACTTCTGTGTGCGGATCGTATTTTGTCCGGGTATCAAACGACCTGTTGTTAATTAAAAAGCAACATGGCTTAAGTACGAGTAATATATTGATATTGATATGTATATTGATACATATTGGGATATTTAAAAAAAACTTTTTTATGTGTTTTATTCATGTATTACCGTGTTGCTTCCCTAGTAGAGCGGGATGAGAATAGTTGATATAACGAGTGTTGCATTTAAGGTTAGGCACTAGTCAGATCCTAGCTTTTACGCCCGAAGAAAGTTGTTCTCCTAAATTAAGTGAGAGTAAGTTACGCCGTAAATCTAGCCCCGCCCGCTGTCTCGGTGACAAACCGATGAGTAAGGAGGCCGCGTTTGTATTAATGGTGATGTTGATAATGGAACTGAGGTAATGTCGTCACTAGGGCCAAAAAAGAGGCTTGAATTATGTGTCGTCCTTCAAGTGCTCTCGACTTAATGGCTAAGTGTCTCTTCTTCGTCCTTCCTGGTAATAAATATATTAATTAGTAATTACTACGAGGATAATGTATCGAAGGTTATTTGTCGGATGGTATGGATGTTATATTTGGAAACGATCAAATACATTATCTATTTACTGTTAATGACATAAAGAAATGACAATAAAGTCAGGTTTTAGGAAAATAAATAACAGTTATGCAAAATACCTGCTTGCGATTATATGTACACGTAATAGCTTGCGGTACGAACTCGTAAAATTTTATGAAAACTGGTAATCCTAAACCACTTATTAATAGAGACCGATTAAGTTTAGCGGAGGCCTTGGCCCAGCAGTGGGAGAACAATGGCCAGGAAAGAAAAAGGCTTGCTTTCCTATTTTTTGTGAACTTTGTAAATGTGTCGGTCGGTGTACTATTCCTATAGTTTTACATTGCCCGCTTCAAAACCAAGAGAGGACGGTAGGTTGTAACGCTATTTAAGTTACCCCACCGTTATGAAGGATGGGGTTAAATTGTTCAATCTCCGTTCGGTAATCTGAAGTCCCAGCAATTGGGTAGATTTTACTCGAACGGCGGTAACGAAGCGCAAATCATTCGAACCCTCTCGATTGGAATGGCATGTATTTTTTAGGTGTTGCCATGTCGTAATGTGGTTATGATAGGCAAGCGGTCCTTCGCGACTTTGTCCGTTCCTGTAAGTTGTTGCATGATGGTTTTATACCCTATAGCCTTTCTGAATAAATAAGTTTCTTAAATACCTAAAAAACGGGAAAATTGTTACTGATAGTAGCGCATTCTTATTGACACACTCTCCGGCTTTGGCCTTTTATCAATTTTAATGGACCAGTAATATGTTTTGTAAGTTATTTTTCATTCGTTAATTAAGTCACCAAGCCGTTAATTAGATCTGGGACAAATACAGCTGGAGAAATTTGAGACTGGCATTCGTCAACCTATGAGAATAAATAATTTAAAAAAATAAACTGCCTGTTGTCAGAGCTTACGTACCATCAGACGACATTCGGCAATCATGCACCAACTCAATTTTTTTAAGGCGGATAAATTTTTAAAAATATTTTTCGTTTCATAATTTTTATTTATTACTCATACCTCTTAATCTACTGATTTTGATAAACCTAACGCTAAACTATATTTGATTGATCAAATAAAATAAAAATCTCGCTATGACTTCTCATTTTGGAGAAATCTTGAGACAAACATAAAAACACCTACGAAATTTTGTACACGTGTTAGGAAGCCATAATAGATCAAAATACTAAAATTTTAGTCAATTCTGACGATACTACATACATACAGGTCGAGTTGATTACCTCCTTTATTGTAGTCGGTAAAAATAAATAATATACGAGTAAAGTTAATCGTTGAATAAAAAACATAAACTTTTATTACCTCTTTTATGTAGGCAGACTAGATAGACATTTGGTCATGATCTCACAATATATAGAAGTCTGAATAGACTTTTTACAATAGTTGCTAAGTTGTTCAAGGCGTCAAAGAAATTCTTTACTGAGCACGGATATGTAAATTTATGCAAAAATGCATATGTGCATATATAGCAAAGCCTTTGTAGAGCTTATCGTAGCCTCGTAGATACTAAAGGGTTTATCGCTACAAAAAAACTGGTGTACGCTTTGCCCCTTCATATCAAAAACTGGCCAAGTGCGAGTCGGACTCGCGCACTGAGGGTTCCGTGCCAACTTTATCTGAATTAGGGAATCCACTTACTCCACTTAGTAAAATACCACAATATTTTGTTGACAGCAAATATAACTTTGTTTTTCATAGTGTTTGTATGAAGAACAAAGTTATGTTTGCGGTTGTTAAAAATGTGCTACATCTCAAAAACTTCTCGTTTCATCTCGTCCAAACCAATTTTCGTAGAAAGTATTTGATTAGATCTACAAAATTTTTATTTTCAAAATTTACACTCGCTTAGTTTAGAAGTTAGGTAGGGGGGACGCCCATTTCACCACTTTGGAAGCGTCTAGCTATGAAACGTTAGACTTTAGAAGAAAATAGTTTGACCTCTAATGTAATTTTGAGAGACCTATCCATAGACATCCCACACGCATAGGTTTGACTAAAAAAACGGTTTTAATTTCATATATGGGATCTCCCTTAAATATCATTATTTTTTATTTTTTGTATAAGAATCGTAAAGTAGTTAACATATCCTGTTAACCGCTTTACGATTTTCTTATCTTCCTACCAATTTTCAACATTGTGATGCTTATAGTTACTGAATAAAGTGGCTGTGACATACGGACGGTACATGACGGACAGACAGACAGACAGACTTGACGGAACTATAAGGGTGCCGTTTTTTGCCGTTCGGCTGCGGAACCCTAAATACTGTAGTGAGTTCCAGGTTTAAGTCAAGATTGAATATTAGTTGACCAATTAGAAAAAAAAAATCATTGACAAATTGGCCAATCGAAAAATAGTTCTGGTTTCCAAGTTCGTGCATCATTTTTATAACGAGAATTATGACCATCAAAAACACCTACCCGATCCTGTGTTTTGTACTTATTACGAAATACACGATAACATTATGAAATTGTCTTTCAAGAACAAACTGTGTAAGACTCTGGCTGCATAATTGTGAAACTTCAAAAAAATATAAATGTATGCATATTTTTGAGTTATTCAAGTTGTTTGTTATGGATATAATGTATATTATACTTATGTATATTTAGTTTTAAATCCCTAATTTTAAAATAATGGTATTAACATAATATAATTGTATGACATCATATTATATTGTTGCGTTTTTATTTTTTTAAGTTCTATCTTTCTACGTTCTCCTGCACCCTCTCAAATCTTTCTGCATCACCTAAAGGTACGTCGGGGAGAGAATACTTTAAGCATTAAGGCCACCTTTAGAACACTGTTATTATGTGCAGTAAAGTTTTAAATAAATACACGAAATGGGCTTAAGTTAGACCGCAGAATATTCCTCCTTTGCACTTCACTTCATCTCACTAACTCTATCCCTTTGAGTAGATTAAGTTTCCATTTTGCATATTAAATTGAGGCGTAATATACGGTGTACGAAAACACATTATTTGACGTAACACCAACAAAACACAACCTCCTTGGAAATACATCATTAGCTTCTAGTAATAATAGCTTTGTTGATATAGAAAGTAATTATACCAAATAGTAATGATTGCCTGTACTATTATACTGTTGGTATTATTAGGTAAACTTATACAGTGTATTGTCAATAGCCAGCGATCAGGGGCTGAATTATTGAATCAGATTATTATCACTCGCTTAGAAACGGCGTGTGATATTCTTTCGAAAACGAATTATATATAAATGGAAATCACGCAAAATATACTACCTATACTACCTACCTACTACTATAACTAATCGTATGTTAGTACTAACGAAATTCTGTTATGTTTTTTTAATCACTTTCGTGTGGAATTATACAAATTTTCCTTGGGAAATCGGACATTAATCAATAAATATCACACGCCATCTTGGCGCGAGTAATTCAAAAATAGGAATACTGTAGGAGGTGATTATTACCATCTATTTATGGATTTTTGCTGCATCTTCTACTTAGATGTATGTTTCAGGAAATTAATGATATGCATCATTAAATACAATTCATATAAATTGTATATAATTTTTAAAATCACCCAGAAATGTGAGATGTTAAATATATTAGACGCACTCCTATACATAAATCGGAAATGTAATATATTAAATTAATTGTAACTTGTTAGTCTCAATGAGAGTCTTAATAAGTAATTATTGAGAAATCGCCTACTACGCAGCGGGTGCGGGTTCGATCCCCGCACAATACAAACATTTGTGTGCATGAACATGTCTGTTTGTATTGGTTTGGTCTGGGTGTTTTCTATGTATATCATGTATGTATTTACAAAAAAAAAGTATTTAAGTATTATATCCGTTGTCTAGCACCCATAACACAAGCTTTGAGTAGCTTACTTTGGGGCTAGATGGCGATGTGTGGGAATGTCCAAAGGATATTTATTTATTTATTTAAGTAGTCTTTTTCCTAAAATGTCAAGAAGTATGACAATTTTTTGTTATTTAAAAATCGAGTGATTGTCTCAATAAGTGCCTTAATAAAATCTCTGATTCTTGAAATAAGTAAGAATTGAAGATATCATTAATACTGTATGATTTTACATAATTGTCTCAATAAGCCCGTTATAAAAATCTCTGTTTCTTCATTTAAAACGCGTTTTATTTAGTTTATTCACATATAGCAAACGTTTATTAGGTTTCCTAATACGATATTGGAAGTTTATAAACCACCTGGGGATGTGCATCTATACTAATATTATAGAGCTAAGGAGTGTGTTTGTTTGAAGTGTTTGAACGCGCTAATCTCAGGAACTACTCGACCGATTTAAAAAAATATTTTTGTGTTGGTCAGCTTATTTATCGAGGAAGAATAAACTGCAACGGGAGGGGAGGGAGAAAACTCAAATCGCTCGGACGAAGTCGCGGAGGACTGCTATTATTAAATAATCTTTTAATCAATATTCTATACTAATAATTATATACATTTCCAAGGAGTTGTATACAATTCCTAGAATTCATACATTTCCTGTAACGGAAACATATCTGTGCAACTTCCTTCTGAAGACCAAAATCATTTAATTAACAGTCAGACTCAGGCACCGTGGACGTGTCACTTCAGCTGTGAAGTAAATTGACTGAATAATATAGTCTAGTAGACAGGCATTGGCTTTCTTGGAAACATACAAACAATCACTATCAGAACAGCAAAGGCTTGACCTCGTTGAGTTAAAATTATTAGGGATAATGGTTTCGCTGTCGTAAAGTGCTAATCATACTTAGAAATCATATCTATTTTCCTTCCTTTATCTAAAAGCTTTGTAAATATTTAAATAGTTAATCTTATTATAGAAGTTTATCTGAAGCATCGTAATTTGGTAATTTTGTGTCAACAATTACATTTATTTCACATTAAAATAGTCAATATTCTATCTACAAATTGGACACAAACACAAAAGCTGAACGTCCCAGTAAAGTTTACGAACACTCAATTCTCAGAGAGCCATTAAAGTTATTTTGATAATGCATATTAAACCGGGGTGAAATAAAAAGTGAGTTACGCCGTTATCATCGTCTTCCAGAGTCCGCTTGGTAATAAACAACAAATACTTTAAAAGGTCGTTTGCCGAGTGTTCGGTTTAAGATACGCTTTCAGTCATAGCCGTTATAACTCACATAAAGACTTAGGATTATTGAGGGATGCGAATCCATTAGCCCAAGATGTCCTACAAGCGTAATAAACTTGTTTTTTTTTTAAATCATTTTTCTAACGGATTGAGATTTGGAATACTACTTAGAAGAAGAGATGCATACAAAACTTATTCATCATCATCACTATCAGCCAAAGGACGTCCACTGCAGAACATAGACCTCCCCCACGGTTTTCACCAGACTGGTTCTGAGCGGTCTGTATACAGTGTGATTCTGCAATCTTTACTAGGTCGTCTGTCCATCTAGTCGGTTGGCGTCTTAAGGCTTTGGTTGAAGGGTCTCCAATCGCAAAATTTCCTGTCCCAGCGGCCATCAGTTTTTAACGCTATGCGCCCTGTCCACTGCCACTTGAGCTTTCTTATTCGCAGGACTATGTCAGTTACCTTAGTTCCTCTACGTATCTTCTCATTTCTGATACGATCTCCTAAAGCAATACCAAACATAGCCCTCTCCATCGCTCGTTGTGTGATTTAGTTTTTTAACAGTCACATAGTTAGAGACCATGTTTCGGCTCCATATGTCATCCCTGGCAACATTCACTGGTTGAAGACTTTTGTCTTCAATCACTAAGTTATTTGAGACGAGAACAAAACTTAATAATAATTGGGAATATCGTTACAAGAAGTAATTCACTTAACTCTCTCTTGATAGTGGACGTTTTCACCGTTTAGGTCCAATTTCTTAATCGATAGTAATGGTGAAGTTATTTCCGGTTGATTATTTTCGATAACGTGTTTTAAAAGAAAAACTACCTTAATCAAATGCCAGAGTTACTATTTTAATGACTATTGGTTTAGGATTTTTTTCTCCAAAACATACACGATCGTAAATATTCATCCACTGGTAACGACATTATTAAAGGTAAAGATATTATTTTCCGATTGCATACTCGTAGATACTGATAATATTAAAGATATAGCATCGAGCGAGCATATACTCGTACCTCGAGCGTATACTCTACTTGCCTTTAACAACATGATAGCTGCATTTACGCTCGTTATTAATAAATTAATAGCCTATGTTGAATCCATTCTTTGACATGTGCAATAAGACCCCTTACGCACTGCGACTTTTACGAGTGCGACTCACGCAATGAACAGATTTAATTTAGTATCGATGCAGTCGCACGTTAGCATCGATGCAGAAGCGCGACTGCAACGATGCAAACGCTCGTTAGTGTCGATGCTGTCGCCAAAATACAGTACATAATTTGTCAATTTCCAGCTTCTGCATCGCGACTGCTCAGATGCTATAAGCAGCGCAGTGTGTAAAGGTTGACATTTTGCACCTGCATCGAGACTGCACCGCGACTGCATCGCTGCTAAAAGTCGCAGCGTGTAAAGGGTCTAACGTCTACAAGTATGAACGTCAAGTCAACGTTGATCCGGGTAAGTTTTAATAAAATTCAAAATGGCGCACTATCGCGGAATGAAGGCTGAGGAGTGTTTACGCTCCCGGCATATTTATGATTTAATCAAGCACCAGATGGCGCCGTGTCTGCTGAAACCTAAATACCCATATTTGGCACCTACAAGCGTCAAGTGTCGATACAAGCTTAGTTAAGACGCATTAAGATTTCTCATTTAGATTTTGCCTGAGCCTTATAATAATTTTGTTTTGCTTTTTTTTGTTTTTGAGTCAACTTTGAATTAAAAAAATCCATAAATCTGAATGTGCTCAATTTCCTATACGGGAACACTGGAGAGCTTGTGCGTTCATTAAATTATTCGTGATAATTCGTACTTGTCATACTGAATTATAGAGATAGATTATAAAGACTTCATGATCATGATGCATCAAATAGTCGTCACATTGTAAATCGTAATGTACAGTTACCTCTAATGTACAGATTTGACCATCTTAACTACATTGAAATAAATGTATACTAATATTATAAATCTGAAGAGTTTCCCTGTTTGTTTGAACGCGCTAATCGCAGGAGCCGGACCGGACCGATATGAAAAAATATTTTAGTGTTGGATGGCGTATTTATTGATGTAAGCCTTAAGGCTATAAAACATCACGCCGCGACGGAAGGGGAGGGAACAATTCAAAACGCGCAGACACAGTCGCGGGGGACCACTAGTAACGATATATTTCGTGGGTTTGAGCTTTTCATATTTTTAATTGCCTTGAACGCAACAAGCCATGGTATATGTTGGCGTCGATTTCTAAGGATTTCTCTTAATATTTTGTGAGGGCCAAAAGCATTGCTTTTCATATTTTGAGAGAAAGTGCCTAAAAAGAATTAATACAATCTGGTTTGGATAAGCTGAAATAAGCCTACATACGATACGGAATCTGTCTAGAAACGACTTTCAGAATCTTTCACACCTATTTAGTTCTGAGTAGAGATGCGCCGAGTAGCACTTTTGCCGAGTAACGAGTACCGAGTATTACTCGGTTCATTTTTTTTCCAACCAAATTTTAAAATCAAATTTCTGTTTCGGGTTTGTAGACAAGTACAAAAAGCTTTGCGCAGAATTTGCTTTCATCTAGCCACTAGAGCGCGATGATACTTAAAGCCCCATTACTTTAGAATTAGCTGTCAAAAGACAAAAAAGTCATTTCAAGTCGTGGGCATGGCACCAAACAAGGTATCCAGAACCGACACGTGTAGCACGAGTGTTACTATGTGCACATGCAAGCACCGTGCATAGCGTGTGATTATTTTCGGAGGCTGGTAACGTCTACGTAGAAAAAAGGAATAGGCTGTTACCATACGTGCAGACATCTTTGTGTTACTGCATCATAATTTTACTTTATAAAATTTTACATATTGAATTTTCTTCAGAAACTAGTACTTCTCGTTTTGTCTCATACTACTCGTTTAGTAATATAATTGTAATTGTGAAAGACTCGTTTAGCAATATAATTGAAATTGTGAAAGATCTCCCCTGTTGTATAGATGATATCTACCTAAATATATTGTTTTACTTAAACCGAGTACTCGGCACCAAAACCGAGTTACTCGGCCGAGTACGAGTATCAGAAAACCCGCCGAGTACACCGAGTACCGAGTATTAACCGAGTACTCGGCCCATCTCTAGTTCTGAGGTATAGTATATAGTCCCCCTAGCCGATTTCGACTACGGTGGCCAGTCACAACGACTAGCCGATTGCGCGGGACATATTATCGTGCACAAGTGTGTGCGCAAACACAGGTGCACTCTCTATTCCTTTCAATCTCAGAGCCCGATGGGACAGCAATCTGACACGACCGGAGAGAGATCAGGCGCAGGACCAACGGCTTTATGTGCTTTCTGAGGTTTACGCGAATAGTACCATTCGTCATATTTCGCGCACAATTTTTTAATGAAATGCCTGGACGATCCGAATGCTTTACGGCATCCGTAGTCACAGGCAGACTGTGGTGTTATTTAGATAAATAACACCACAGTCTGCCTGCACAGCAATCTGACACGACCGGAGAGAGATCAGGCGCAGGGCCAACGGCTTTACGTGCTTTCTGAGGTTTATGCGAATGTACTATTCGCGTAAACCTCAGAAAAATTATCTTCATCTCATTCAGTAAAACACTTAACGGATTTATTTCGCGCACAATTTTTTAATGAAATGCCTGGACGATCCAAATGCTTTACGGCATCCGTAGTCACAGGCAGACTGTGGTGTTATTTATCTAGTTATGAAAAATTTCAACTACTATCACTCATTAATATAAAAAAATAATTAATAAATGTGCGAGAAATTATATCCGTAAAGTGTTTTAAATGTATCGTCGGCGACTGCCGCCGCCGATCCGACGGCTAGCATCGACTCGTTAGCGGATGGCTGTCAACACGTAATAGACAGTACAAAGAACACACAGTCGATGACCGTCGAGATGCCGTCATTGTAAAGTGCCGCTCGTGAGACAACGGCTCAGAGCATTTACTTCGTCTGTGAATGTGACATTATTTAAGTTCTTTTGTCATAAAAGCTAATCATTTTTACGGTACGACGAAAAAGAGAGTTTAACCCAATTTAAATGAAAATATCCTCTCTATTAGCACGGTCTAGAGGTGATTACGCCCAGTGGTTCAAGCAGACAGCTAATGGTCGGGGCATAAAATTAAAATGCAATCTACATTTAGAAATATATTTACGTGGAGGTGCCCACCGAAAAGGTTTTGTTCTGAGTGCAGACAATTCTACTGGCATTGTTTGTGTTTGCACCCCTTTTTTCGCCAGCCACTGCTTTTTCTGGAAATGTCAAATTCATAATGCAGTATCTGGTGAGTACCAATCTACATTTTTAAACAACACTTAGTGCAGAGTACGAGTGTGTGAATGTTTTGTTATACTGACAGAGTGCATGAGAGAAAACATCGAGCATTTGTAACTAAATCAATAACATGGATAGTATTTGTGTAAAAATGAAAACTCTTTTACGAGTAAGTGTCAAAGTTTCATCAAATTGATACATTTGACACTTGATATCAATTTCAATGACGCGGAGAGAATTTTATATTATCATTTTATTCAAGCTGGATAAAAGCAGTCCTTTAAAACATTTATCTTTCTTGTCAATTATTTTGGAATAATTAAAAACAACACTAGACGAATGGACTGATTGATATCAAGATAGAAACTTTTTTAAGAAAAACTTTGATTCGTAGCATGACTTTATTTTCAGTAAAATTGCTTTTTAGCATTATAAGTGGCCGTATCTAAAGAAAGGTCGTTATTAAAACAAGCCGGGCCGATTTATTTTAATTAAGAAAGTAAACACAATGCTCGAAGCAAAACTCAGTTCACTCATTTCGAATTCAATGTGACTTTGGTATCTAATTTATCTCTATTGTTACGTTTTAATTCGCAGTTAGCGTCGAAACATTTAGAACTTAGAAAATCTTGCAGTAAGTAACTATTGTATGAAATCCGAATTGATTATCTCTTGAGTTTGTTTTTATTTACTTGGCTGAAATGAAAGTGATTTAAAAGTCGCTCTACTAAAAATGCCTCGTGTAATGAGAACCGTTCGATGTTGCTTCTACGAAAGACCTAAATGATTTATTGATTGTGTAGTTTCTTTTTAAGCTGATGTCTGTTAAGTTTGATGTTTCATAATTAGTGTAGGTAGTTCATTTGCCCGCACAATACAAACATTTGTGTGCATGAACGTGTCTGTTTGTATTGGTCTGGGTGTTTTCTATGTATATCATGTATGTGTTTACAAACAAAATCGTATTTAAGTATTATATCCGTTGTCTGGCACCCATAACACAAGCTTTGAGTAGCTTTCTTTGGGACTAGATGGCAATGTGTGGGAATGTCCAAAGGATATTTATTTATTTTTCTGTAAAAAGCAGGCTTTCTGAGATTAGCAAACCCATGAAATAGAAGGTTTTGCAAGCGTTGACACAAATGATTTTGGTTGCGTTTTCTATATTCTAATTATGGTTGGATGACCAATAAGAATATTTTTTGTTTTAATAATTAAATAGGAAAGGATTGACCAAATACTTACTAAAGCAACGGTTCTTTATCGTGGTCTATAATTGCTTTTAAAATAATTGAGGGTCGAATTTACCTTATTTGAGCTTCTAACGTGGAGTTTTCTTTCCCTTCTTTAGTGTTCAGGATTTAGAAAAAATATTTTATTCTTGGTAAAAATACTAAGAAAGACAAAAAATACAATTTCGACAAAACTTGGTACTTGCGAAACTACGTTACCTACATCCAGAATGTTCTCCGAACATCACAACTGTCGCTTTAGAGGTATCGCGTTCGCTTGACAAAATAAAGGAATACCCTAGAAATTCGTTTAGACAAATTGAATTGCACGAGTGGTAGGTAGTATGCCTTAATCCCCCAACATGATCGTTAACTTAATATCATACAATTCCTCCTAATGAGCACGTGTGCTTAGCCCACTAAACACCAGAAATAACAAAAACAGTTATAGCAAACGCTATTCGGCAGATGGCATATAAACAATTACGAGTTTACTAGTGTATTAAGATATTCACAAGTTGTTGAATTGAAAACTATGTAATTATACGAGTATTATGTAATTCGTAATAAAAGCTGACTTAAAGCTCACCTTTAAAGGGTCACTAACTAGTCCTGAGTATATAATTTATACTTACCTCGTCATTACTTTTATAACACAATTCAAAATGTTCACGATAAATAATTCACAATGTGATTGTAGCCCGTTTCACAATATCTCAATAAGTGCTTTTTAGAGTGATCTGTTCAATACTTCATACGAGTACGATATCGATCGAGTGCGAGGTCGATCAATACATATTTGAATTATCTTGTCGTTAAGTGCTTCATTGTTGATTGTGAAACAGGCCCATAATCTATAAACTTAGTGAAAACAGGTTGTAAAAGAAATATAGAAAACTGTGCTGTATCTGGGCAAATAAATCCACAGGGGACCACAGTAGGATATTTACGAATATTATACTAAAGTTACAGCAGGCGTAACATTCGAATGAGGGAAATATCTGCCCATAAAACTTTATTAGATTATATTTGTACAAAGTTGGCTATGTTTGCCATTCATGGGAGGAATTTTGAAAGCACTGTAATTTTTAGTAATAAATTATGTATGTTGTGAAACAGTTTTTTTTGGAATAAAACACTATACACACTGGTCGACTGACGCGTAGAGTCTACCCGTGACCAGGAACGCTGTTAAGTGTTCGAAACGTGGGGATTAAATTATATAAATATTCGCAAAAAGTATCCGTAAAATAGTGTTATATTCCATGAGTAATATTCGTGTAAAGTAATAAAGTTTTTAGTGAGTGTTATGTGAGATACTTTTTTATGATTTTATAACTTTCTTCTTCAAAACCTACATGTAAGCACATAAAGATGCCTTTTGACGCCGAAAATTGTATTAAGCTTATCGCATAACACATACAGTCTGCAAGTATATAAAAAAATATCAATAATTTGAACGTAGGTAGAAGCTAAAGGAAAATTTCAAACGGTATTTAAGTACTAAACAGATCGGATTAAATCGAACCATTTCCGAATAATCTCCCATTTTGCGGAATATTTGAATATTCAAATGGCCGACATTATTAAATTCCGCGGATCCCATTTACTTATCGTTTTCGCAATCCTTTTTTATTATTTTTGTCCCTCCGCCATGACAAAAACAATTAGGGAATGCCAATCTAAATATTAATAAACGATTGATTCATTGGACGGCTACGTTTTCGCGCTTTTACTCGTCTACCGATCACATTGACCTGCTTTATCAACGCTTTTGATCTTAGTTATCACCATCATTATCAGCCAAGGACGTCCACTGCTGAACATAGGCGTCCACCACAGCTTTCGTCAGCGACCGATCACAAGCGGTATGCATCCAGTGTATTCCTGCGATCTTTACAAGGTCGTCTGTCCATCTTGTCGGTGGACGTCCTACACTGCGTCTTTGATAACATTTCTGCCCCAACGGCCATAAGTTCGTCGCGCTATGAGCCCTGTCCATTGCCACTTGAACAACAAATCATTTTATATATCAAGCAGCAGACACTTTTGTAGCTAGGAAAGGAACTTTATCTTAATAGTCAAAGTATCATAAAATTAAAAATCCGGCTAATTGCTAGTCCGACTCGTCCACTGAGGGTTTCGTGCCAATTTTAACTGAATTAGGGATCCTCTTACTTCCGCGAAGCTAAAATACCACAATATTTTGTTGACAGCAAATATAACATTGTTTTTCATAGTGTTTGTATGAAAAACAAAGTTATGTTTGCGGTTTTGAAAATGTGCTATATCTCAAAAACTACTAGTTCGATCCCGTCCAAACCAATTTTCTTTGTAAGTATTTGTTAGGATCTACATTATATATTTTTTCAAAATTTACACTCGCTTAGTTTAGAAGTCATTTTAAAAGATCTACCTTTAGACACTCCACACGCATAGGTTTGACTAAAAAATATTTTTTTGGGTTTAGTTTCATGTATGGAAGCCCCTTAAATATCATTATATTTTTATTTTTTGTATTAGAATCGTAAAGTGGTTAACAGGATACATCTTCTTACCAAATTTCAACAGTGTATTGCTTATAGTTATAGAATAAAATGGCTGTGACATACGGACGGACAGACAGACAGACAGACAGACAGACTTGACGAAACTATAAGGGTTCCGTTTTTTGCCATTCGGCTACGGAACCCTAAAAATCTGGTTGGTTCCTAGCTCAAAGGCATAGCTAGCATAAGCATTAGCAATTGCTATCCAAAGCGGCAACGCAGCCAATATCATCGTCTCCTGCCACATGGAAACCATAACCTACCTAGGTAATTTTTTTGGTCATGTTTGTATATGTTTTACTTAGATTTCGTTCTAATTAAAATTACTTAAATGAACATTTGCACAATACATTTCAAATTCGTCACCTACTGCATAGTCCCTCACTTAACTTTTTTTCCTCTGCCATTGATATTTAGTGCGCCTTCACATTAGATTCACGATAGCAACGCGACAGCAGCATTGTCAATCTAATGTGAAGACTTAATGTCTGCTGTCATTTATGTATGAAATTATCAGCAGCGCGGCTGACGCGCGACCGTCTAAAGTCGCAAGTGTGAAAGCGCTCGTAAAGAGTATAGATCGCATGTCAAAAGCATTTCATGCCTTAACCTCTAAGGGATACAAAACTTTTGCTGTTCTGAATTTTTAGTCTGCCCACGCCAACATGATACAAATTTAATAAAGTATCATGTGTACAATACTCTGCAAAGTCACGTTCAGCGTAAGCCTTTGAGATTTCAAAGTTATTGTTTAAATAAGCCAGACTCGTTCACAACTATCCTGTTAAATTATATTGTGGGTTTAAATATAAAGCCGCTTTGTAATAAATATTTATTTTACTCTGTTATTTTTCTGCCGATACTCTGTATTACTCGAAGATAATGCGAAGATTATTCGAATGCGTTGGTAGAATTATTTATTAAAGTGATGCCAATTGGTAAGATTCAATGTCAGATTTCTATTTTTATTAAATAATCCAAAATTACAAATTAATACAAACCGCAGGAGGCCGATTCTTTTCGTGTGGTAATTCGATTGTGATTTAAACAGATTTACCTAAAAAACAAAATCTGAATGCATATAAATCGTGACTGAGAAATCCAAAACTATTTTTTCTTCGACAAAGCAAATTCGATCGGTGAACTTTTTTGGTATACGAATTGCACGAGAATTGCCCCCAATCCGTCATAATTAAAGTCATGGTTACCTTACCATGTTATTTCAATGCCACTGAAGTAGAATTGTACCAACTTTCGAATCGATAATACATATGGACGACAGTCAGATTCATCAATTAATTAAAGAGGTGATGATCCTTAAACTGCCGATTGAGTCATAGACACCTTACACACTGCGAATTTTAGCATCGATGCTGCTTCAGCATCGCAACTCACGCAATGAACAGATTTAATTTAGCATCGATGCATGCGAACGCGCGTCAGCATCGATGGTAAAAGTAGCGCAGTGTGTAAAGGTTGACATTTTGCGACTGCATCGATGCTTAATTAGTTCATCCGTTTAGGCGCTAAGATACCACAGACAGACATGCGAATAACGCACGTTGGTATCGCGACTGCATCGCTGTTTAATTGGTTCATCCGTTTAGGCGCTAAGATACCACAAACAGACACGTCAAACATATTACACCCTGCTCTTTATTCATCGGGGATTAAAAATAGTCAATATGTTTTGTCTTCAAGATTGAGCTGGATAAAATAGGAATGACAAACTTAAATTTAATAAATTTGCAAAGTTGTTCGTTTCGATAAATAATGAATTCAGATAGGGTTAATCATAAATTTATCTATTGCTAAACAGTGAGATCATGTAGCAAAGTGCTACGCCGTAGCAGCGAAATTACGATTATTCGTAGTATGAACCTACATGAAATTTGTTTCTTAAATGTTTATTAGTTTACTGAGAAATACTGGCATTTGTAACGATTTCAATGTTTGAAAGAAAAAAAAATACTCGGTTTTTTTGCACACAGGGTGTGTCTTGTGATAGGAGCAAAAATTTAAAATACAGGCCTTTAAATTAACCAGTAATCAATTCAAAATGGTGTTATTTTTTTTATTATCAATTTTTTTTTTTAATATTTTCTTACAAAATAAATCGAACCAGCAAGGTATAGCAAACAAATCTGTCGAGTCCTAGAACTTGACACTGTTATTACTACAGTGTGTTAGCCATTTTTATATTCATTGATTAGGGATTATAACTTTGGATAACTATATCTCTGAGTCAAAGTATTATAGAGCACTATGACCAGGTCAAAGTAATTACGTATACTCTGTAAAATCATCGATTATAATTTTTGTTCTAATTACATACCACACGCTGTAAAATTATGCTTGATTCGTTTTCTAGACATGACAAATTGTAATTAATATTGATTCAGCGAAAATGGGTGTTTGTTGTGAGCAAATCCAATAGATATTTGCAACCAAAGGGAATGCCTAATAAGTTTGTTTGCATTAAACTCAGTTCATTTTCTCGGTACTATTTAACGAGAACATAAATCTAATTGATTATTAAACGAATTGCTTTACCTCTGCAACAAGTTTTGTTTCACAGAAAACAGTCGGAGTCTGTGAGGCGTGTGATGATGGAGTGAAACAAACCTAGATTAAATGCTGAATGACCGAAGTTTCTGTGAGATAGATAGAATTGTCTTGAATCAAACTCCATCAATGAGGTGAAAATCACATTTTAATTACTTTTTATCATTAATTTCTCGAGATTAACAGTGCTAATCAAGTAAAAGTTATATCATTAGAAACGTACAGTCAAGGTCGCTGGCCCCTGGCACCCTACCACTTTTTATCGAATTTGACAAAAAAACACTTTGACTAACGTCACAAAAACGGCCGTGGCTGCGTGACAAAAGATGACGATAGGGTTCAAGCGATTTGAGCTTAATGTGGTCAGGCACTAGAGACTCCGACTGTACGTATTGTGAGCTAAAAAAGTATAGATTTATATCCTGGAATAGAACCATTGTCTTGTGACATCAATGTGATTAATAGATAAACTTTTAAAAAAAAGGAAAAACCGACTTCAAAACCAAAATGCACTAAAAACTGCCATCACTTTGACCATCAAGCATCAACTATCACAGCACCGACTCCAAAAAGAAATTGTTTGCCTAAAACGGATTCCTTTCCCCTCAATGGTGAAGAGTTTATTTAAGACTTTTTAGTGCATTTTGGTTTTGAAGTCGGTTTTTACTTTTTTTTAAAGTTTATTTCATTTCTTCATTTTTAGTGATTACATAAGAGGGAGGGGGGAGGGAGTTGCACCTTATGATTCTATTTTTTAAGAAGCTACAAATTACCTATCATAAGTTCCGTAATTATAATAACTGAATTCTTAAGCGTTAAGGAGTTCCACCATCAGCTCAGCCCCACAAGATGTTGACTATCAGACGTAACAACACGTCAACATTAAGATTCTAGTAAAGAAACACTATACGAGCCTTTAAAATTTGAGGGTTTCCCTCGATTACGCCAAGATCCCATCATCAGATCCCAAAATGGAAAAAAATGGGACAAACGACTGAGATATGAGGTAACATACATACAAAAAAATTATAATAAAAAAAAACATACAGTCGAATTGATAACCTCCTCCTTTTTTGAAGTCGGTTAAAAATTTGGTAACCATCGTGGACGTTTGAAAGCATTTTTTCTGCATAATTGCAAAATTCACACGACAAAAACGAAATTGCGAAAATTCCAAACCGCACAGCCACTTTGATGTTAGTGTGAGAATTAGTGGAGTTGATATGTATTTTGCAAAACCGCTATTACGTAGTCTAGACAGCAGTCGACAACATTTAGCATAAACAGTTTCATGTAATTATTTGCGCTGCATAGTGCACAAGATTAGATTAAAGAGAACATGTATTTGTGCAAACCACTTGCAAGATTTAACTAGTTAGGATTTCTAAGCTTAGGTGTAATTAGACGCATCGAAATATAGTGAGGATTGCAATCTAACTGATTTTATTGGTATAAAAATGGGTAGGAAATTAAAAACAAACAACAAATTTTGATTTTCTATGTACCTATACGTCATAATCGTTGTCTTGTACTTTGTAACGCAAGGAGGAAAATTCCTTACTTCCAAACCAGATAGTAGGTACCTATGTTATCTGGCGTATGTATTGTTTACCTTTTTACGAAGGGATATTTATATGAACGAAAAATATGTTCCTTACATACAAGGCATAAACTTTTGTATTCCATGCAAAAAAAAAACATTATTTACATAGTGCAAGTGCGAGCTAAATATTGAACAATTATTTTATAAAAATCACGGGTACCTATTAATTTATCATTTTTTTAAAATTATTTTTAGAGACTGTTAGGGCTTTTAAGGGCCGAGTTTATCTATGTCAGATAAGACTTATCCGTCTGAATAAGCATAAAACTACCGATTTTAAAATGCCATTTAGATAACTGATTCATAACAAATAGGTGACAAAGGAATATTCGTCGAGTATAATTAACATCGCCTTTGAAAACGTCACGTATTTGTCAGCAATCATTCATGTAAATGTCATTTTAAAATCGGTCGTTTTATACTTATTCAATTGGATAAGTCTTATTCGACGTTGGTTAAACTGACCTATAGGCGTATTGTATTTTACTCGACGAAGATTCCTTATCTGACGTTAGTAAAATAAGGGCTAAATAAAAATGATTAAAATTGTGTGTAGCTAAGTATAACTACTTAATGCCAAAATTTAAAGTGCCTGTATCATTTATTCAAATCGATAATAGGATAGAAACAGTAGTGTATCTATTTTTGTGCCTATTAAATATTTATGCTACGGGAGAGAAGTAATATTGCTATCGCTGCTTGAAATATCTTTGTGTTTGATCGAGTCGATATCAGAATACGAAAACATTTCCTTGTCAATGTCTATTGTATCATTAATGAAAATTGATGTCAGTTTCTTATTTCATCTAGCAGTGTCGCTTATTTTTACCTGAGGTTAATATAATAAACGTATTTTTTTATAATTTAAATATTATTATTTAAATCACTAATGCGCTCTTAACGTAAATCTTAAACAAAATAAATAAGAGCCCATTAAAGATATTATGATGAATCAAAAATGCCATTTTCATAGAAGTCATTTTGTTTTGCTCAATTATTTGAAAATGTGTATTTATTACTCATTATGGTATTTTTTATAAAACTATGGTCAGAAAGATATATCCACACAAAGGTAGACCAATCAAGTAAAAAACTTTGCGTGGGTGCTTAATGAGAAAAATTCCGGTCTCCTCGGATTGTTGTCAAAGTATTCCAAGTTGTTATCTAGGTGCTCCTTGATAACTTATCCCGCTTAGTTTTTAAGACTGACACTGAAAGTATTATGAGAATACCAGCGGTCTCTAGCAGCCGAGGATTAGCTATTTCATTTCTATTTAAGATTGATTCATTCAAACGTTTTATTTTCGTACTCCATTAACGTAGTTTGTAACGTGATGTTTAAAAAACACATAAACAAACATTTTTACATTAATTACGTGACGATTTACAAACGTGTGAAAAACGGTCCTCAAATTGACACTGGTGAAGGAAGAATAGGTTCAGAAGCGTATTTACAAGGTCTGAAACTAGTTTTTAAGATATTTTGAAAGTCATTGGTTTGATGATAGTTGCTGCGAATAATACAGCGAGTGACCGATAATAGAAGCAAGAACATTAATCAATTATTCTATAGAATAAACGTAGTTACCTTAATCGGTCATAGTGCTCTAAAATGCTTTAAATCAGAGATCTCTAATCAATGTGTATTAAAATCGCTAACTCGTTGTAGTTAATGACATTGTCAAGTAAATCAGTGTATGACTGGAAACATTTGTTTGCAATACATTGCTGGTTTCATTTATTTTGCTAGAAATTAGTACTAATATTATTTTTCATATTAATTAACTTAAACCATAGACATAGTATCGATTTAAAACGCCTATGTTTATTTTTTTTGCTCCTATAACAGGTCACATCCTGTATAAGTAGCAGAAAAAAACTTACATACAATTGATATTCATTTATGTGCGCTCGCCAAGTTATTCATTACTATTACTTAGATGCCCGAGGTATTTTCGATATTGATGCTAAATATAAAGCAAACAATGTAGCGATAGGCATAATCACTTTCAATGAAAACCTATTATTGTTAGCTATTCAAGTGTTAGTTTACAAATTATTTGAAAGGGAGATCGTGAACTGCGCTCTGTTTAAGATAAATGTTGTAAGGTAAGTATGAAAACAGTCTCACTTTATTTTTTATTACAAGTTAAACCACACAATGCTATGAGAGAACACTTTGATCAAGTTACGCAAAAAAAAAAACTTTTTAATTTGATTGTATGTTAGAGAAAATATTTCTATTTGACTTGTGTAATTATTGACTGAATTTGTACTCGAGATGTGGCAAGAAAATAGTCTCGTATTATATCGTACTAGCGGTCCCCCGCGACTTCGTCCGCGCGTTTTGAGTTTGCTCCCTCCCCTCCCGTCGCAGCGTCATGTTTTATATTCTAAAGCCTTTCTCGATAAATGAGCTATCCATCCCAGAAATATTTTTTCAAATCGGTCTAGCAGTTCCTGAGATTAGCGCAAGCGCACGTTGTACTTAAGCTGCGAACATTTTTTTGGTGCGGAGATATGTTAAAACTGTGATAGCTCCTAAGATATTTATTGGAATCAAATGATATAAAGGGCAACTTGGTTCTAAATGAAATGCTCGTGATGATGAATGTATTTATTTTGATAAGAATTAATAACTGTGTGTATAATACACCTCTAAAAATAATGCATTATTTTTTTACAAATTTATTAACATAAAAAAGGTTGTAGGAAGTCAACCATAAAAGATATACATATGCTGTCGCGGACTTTATTATAGAACTCTTAATGCTGAACAATCCTGTCATACATGATTTTTGTGTAACTTAACCGGTTTCCGCAGCGTATGCAGCGGAAGCTCTCAAAAGGAATATCTTTCTCCCGTTTTCGCAACATTTTTCATTGCTGCTGTGGTCTTATGAGTTGTATCTTTATGTTATATAGCCTAAAGCCTTCCTCGATAAATGGACTATCCAACGTAAAAATAATTTTTCAAATCGGGCCAGTAGTTTTTGAGATTAGCGCGTTCAAACAAACAAACAAACAAACAAACTCTTCAGCTTTATAATATTAGTATAGATAAGATTTCATGAGATATGGTACAACACGTCCTTTTTAGACCAACATAATTATCTTCGTTCTTTGTAACTTCTGTGAATTTGTTTACTTGAACAATGTGCTAATTTGTCATTAGTTTTTAAACTGCTGACTATCCCTCGGATATATAACATTTTTAGTTGGTGTCGCACTAATAAATCACTACAGATTCCTGGTAACAATTCACGTTTCATGTACACGTACAATTTACTGGCGAAACTTATTTATCACGACCATAAATACTGTGAATAGGTACTGTGGTACGCGAACTGGAGAATTATGTCTTATTAAGTAAGAAGATAATTATCTGATTGCCTAAGTTACATTTGCCTCACTCGATAAACTTCATCATAACAGAGGAGAGAGTTCCGAACTCAGGCCAAGTAAAATTTAACTTATTACAGAGCTTTCATACAGTTAAGTTTCTCAATCTGTGTTCAGACTTAAATTATCTTTCTAATGGTAAATTCTAAAAAATCAATATCTTCATGTTACTTGAGTATATCATTTGAGAGCCGTTGATTAGCATTGGTTTACAATTTGATGGTTTTAGACTAACTCCGTATTTTAAAAATATTTATCGACTAACAATGATGGAAACCCTCAAGTCAAGGCAAGATCACTTTCGACTTTATAATTTTCCCTTTACCAAAACAGAAGTTGTTTAATGCTAAAAGGATTTCTCTCCTACCTAAAGAGGAGAACCAATGTAATTATTGTTTTTTGATGTCATGTAACATGCGGACTTTATACGCACAAAAATCTTGTTTAAAAAAGGAATATTTAGCAAGTCTTTAGAAACACATTTTCGTTGTACGTTTACGCTAAATTGAATTGTGAGAGTCTGTAAGAGCCTATGAGGAGAAACGTTGAGTTAATGTTAATGTAACGAGATATAAGAGATCGTTGACGTGTCATGTTTGTATCTGGACTATGTGTATGATCTATAATTATCTCTGGGACTATTGTCTTTACACTATTTTTTATTGATATAACGCAACGAAATTTAATAAGAACACAAAATTAAACAAAAAACTCTAACACATTTTCTTGCCGAATAAATAAGTGTGTATGTTATGAACTAAGCAATATATTCTACTCTTAAAACACAAACTTAACTCTGAATTATTACTCTACCTGTTTACCGACATAAAACAGCAATATAATATTAAAAACCATAAAAATATCGAGCTCTAGTAAGACAAAATTTATTTAGTGTCTTAGCCGTAGAATTATAGTAAAATCAATATAAAAAAATCTCGAGCAAGAAAAAAATATGTTCAAATTAATCAGAATCAAGTCGAAAACGGTCGCTAGTGTAAAATAAAATAGTCCACTTACCTTCCGTTCTCTTGTTCCGAGTAAAAATTCGAAGGGCGGGCGTTCAATTAGGCATTTTTATAGGGCCCTTCGGCAGGAGGCTGTGAACAATAAAACACATAAAAACATGCCGTTTGTTCGTAAAATTTCGCACTAATTTTCGTCAGCGACATGCGAGGTTCGAATTATAAAAACAAAAACGAACTTTTGTTATCCTAAAGTTTCGTAGTTACTCAGCTTCCGAACGCGAACACAGTTTAAAACTTTTTAGGATAAACTCTATAGAGTTTGTTTTAAGAAATATTGGCGTTGTTCCTCGGATTCGGTAATTCAACTTCAGTATCTCTTAAGCTGGGCTAATTAAGGTTGGATTTGCTTACATCGTAATCAAAGTTTTGAACATGAATATTGTTGGTAAAAATATTTTTAGATCGTGGTTTGGGCATTAAATAATAACCAAGTTTGACTCTGAACTCAAACTTGGTTATTATTTAATTGAGATTAAGAAAGAGTTAGTGGGAGATATTGAATCTTAAAAATAATGGCGTCATGGCAAGTGTTATTATATTTCCACAAAGAAGTCACATGGGCATCTCAGCCTCATTGTCTTTTCGTAATGAAAAAAAAACTTAAAAGTAAAAACCGACTTCAAAACCAAAATTCACTAAAAAGTTTTAAATAACCTCTTGACAATTGAAAGGAAAGGAATCCATTTTAGGCAAACAAATTGTGTTTGGGGTCGGTGCTCTGATAGCTGATGCTTGATGATCAAAGTGATAGCAAAAACATACATACACATTGATAACCAAGGAGGAAAGTTTTGAAGTCGGATGCAGCGGATGGAAAACTTTTTCCTTATTAGAATAGGTAAAATCGATAAGAGAGGTTTATTCTTAGCTGGCTAACACAAGCCAGTTTTTTATGCCTTACTGTGATTCTCGATAAACAAGGCTAGCTCGGCGGAGGAGTGTAAGCAAGCAGCTACTGAAAGCTGAAGTGTAGAACATTTTTTCGAGCGAAGCGATTTTTTCAAAGCGCTAAATAGGTTTACTTGTATTTAAAAATTACACCATCCATAATGTAAGTGTTTTTTACTTTAGTATGTATCAGCTTTGTTTACTTTGTTCCAATACTGAAAAATAAAAACGGTTAAAGTTTGCACGATTTTACGGATGTTATTTTGTAAAATCATTTTTATCACATTTCTCGTTGTACAATAATACTAAATAAAACAGTTTTGTTTCAAAAAATAAACTCAGTTTACAGTTTTAAAACAGTATCTTACTGAGATGAATCTTTTGCTTTCTTAGCTTTGTTTTAAACCTTTTCTTTTTCTAGACCCGTGAAATGAATAGTTGCTCCCACTTTTTCTTGGAGAAGATAAGTAATAACGAAAACCCACTTTAGATTATAACTTTCAAGAGTAATTCATGTTTACATGTAGTCCACGAGGGACACTTTCATACGTCCCAATACAGACCCCAGATAACTCAAATCATTGCGTCGTCTACTTCTTGATGACTGGTTGTATTTATAGAACACTTACAATGAACATAGATCTCCCTGCACCTGATGTTGACCCGTTCTCATTTTCCCCAGGCCATCTTCGTAATAAAGTAAAGAGGTTTTCTTAAATGAAACTTGCAAATTATTTAAAGGGAATATTTTTTTTGAATTAGCATAACTCATAATATCATCCCTGAGTTGAATGTCACTGATCAAAACAACATATTTGGAGAGACCTGGATGTAAGGCTTCCAAAAAACAATTTTGGACGTCACTGTTTGGGCCATCCTGTACACCAACTACCATTATCCTATATCTGCATGGTATAAATTAAGAACAGAAAATTCTTGTAATTAAGGTGTAGTTAATTTTTTTTAAAGGTTAAAACTATTTTTGTATCAAAAGTACAATATTTACGTTTTTTGATAAAAAAAACTTTCGTTTGGAAGACTCCAACAATTTAATTTGGACGTACAACGATTTGGTGTTTATTGCACTTTGGTTTTGTCTGACCCCTTATTGGTCTGCGCTGACCCCAATTGAATCACCAGGAAAATTGTTGGCCGCTTCTGACGTCCGTAACAATTTGTGCATGTAACAGACACGCTTATGATTTTAATTCGCTGAAAATTCTGCTTTTGAAATCTCAGCGTGACGTTTAAAAACTCAACTTGTAAATGAAAATTTGAACGAGCGCATTTAATAAAGAGCCGCCGTCATTTCAGCTGGAAAAGACTGAAAATGTAATATCGTGTCCGCGATCAACTATCGTTAACTTCATTTTGCTGTGGAGTTGGGATTTTTTTTCTTGTATTCTTTTATTCTCGCATTTAGTAAATACAAATGGAATGTGTAAAGTTTTTGCACCGAAAGAGGCTTGAAAAAGAGGTTTTACACTTTTCGGACTGACTTTTTCTCTGCATCAGCCCACATTGCTCAAAGCAGTGGTAGAATCTTTATTGGGATATGTATAGTGCCCCCAGTGGGTCTAGTAGATAGCAATATGTACGAGTATGACATACGATCCACTTATGAATTGCTAGTAACTCTTATTTTAATACCTCTTAAACGATAATCGCTATGATCCTAATTATGAAGAAAATATGTATGAATTAACATAAAGAAATAAGAGGTGGAATTGTGTAAAGCAATCGTATTCATTTGACAGTTCAAAACGTACGGTATGTTCTGTCAAACGGCAAAGAACATAAAGCGTTTGACAGTACGTTATGAACTGTGAATTGAATACGATTGCTTTACACAATTCCACCTAAGCTTGAAACACCTAAGCTTGTCACTTAAATAGTAATAAGTCTATGTGCTTTTAAAAAGACGTTAGGGTTTGACAAATTATCTTTGTAAGTTTTGAAATTTATGTTTATGTTATTTTAAAATTAAGCATTTCGTTAAATAGGAATGTCAAGATTATTTATAATATTCGACAAGCAAAGGAAAACAGACTTTATTTAAAATAGGCATTATGTTATAATTCAGCTAACAATTAATGATATTCACATATTTAGTGCAATAATTTTGCAGAGCATTTGCAGGTAATACAATACCGCATGACTAAAATAGACTTGCATGAAAATGATCTGTTTGTTACTGATAAATATTTAAATTAATTCAGTTTTGCGGTGTAGAGATTCATTAATCAGTATAATTAACATTGATGTGGCTAATTTAAGAGTGAAATCAATACCTAACAAAGTATGTCCGTGCTATAATTTTACAGCAAATGCAGGGCCATTGCGTACCTTGGTATAGGAAAATTGTACACCAAAAATTTTGAAGCTTTACCAAATCTACATCAAAAGGTGCAATACGATCTAGAACACAATTCGCATAAGATAGTACCTACCTTCTGTTTGGTGGAGTCAGTTCTATTATTGTTTTTTTTTCAGTCAGTACGTGATACGATTTTAGCAATTTTGGCGATTAACGTATAAATTTTTAATAACACTATAGCAAATCCTTTTGTTATAATATCGATAATAACAATTTCTATTCGTAGGTACTCAGAGATTGCAGTAATTGGAATTTGAATTAGTAGTTGGACTGCTTTATCTATGAACGTAGAGATAAGTAGAAATACGGTACCGGGGCCCCCATTTCTGAATCACTCGCTTGGATATGGTGTGTGATTTTCGTTCGAAAACGAATAAAATAATCAACAAAGATCACGCAAAATATATCCCTTCAGTGTGGTATTTAACAGATTTTTATTCCCAAATTGGACTTTAAATCAATGAATATTACACGCCGTCTTGACGCGAGTAATGCAAAAATAGGGTACCTGTAGGTTCGACTCATAATCCAAAAAATAATTCTTTAAAGAGTGAAGTTAAAAGTGTGCAATAAAGTGTTTTATACGAAGTTACAAAATTTGTATCTTCGTTGTGCTCTGAATTGGATTGAAAGAGTCGAAATCCTTTTGAGTCAAAGTTCTATGATTCCATATTATTTATAATATTACATCCATGTTCCATTATACGTATGTCAGGTACTTTCTTATTTTTAATCTCGGCTCTCGTAGCAAATATTTGGCGAGATGTACAATCAGGTGACATGGGTAAAAGATGTGAGTTAATGGATCCCTACGTCGTGAGCTCAAAGCGGCAAATCGTAAAGTAAAACAATTTCATATCCAGCGTATCGCGTCGCAGATTTACAGACTACTCATAGATATAGATACTGCACAAATTGCAATTAATTGAATTTTGATAGGTTGAGTAAAAAGAGTGGTTCTCGTTGTCTTGCCGAAACATTATCACCATACCAGATATGACTTAATATGTCATTTTCTTTTATTGCATACCTTTACTATTATTACTCCACGCGAGACTTGCACCTTTACTACAAATACAGGACCTTTTATTTTTGGTTATTTATTATATATTATTTATTATTTGGTTATTTATTATATTGATTTAAACTGGTCATGTTCATTATCATCAGAAATAAAAAAAGAAATAATGTTCAGCTGGAAAAAGTTTGGTAAAGATATAAAATGTTTTTTTATGTAGCTGTATGCAGTCTACTCCCATAAGTTTTCTGTGCTGTCAGCATAAGCATATACTTGTAATGTCCTCGTGCCACGTCACGTCAACACTTTTCTCCGTCGTTCCCCTATTTCGCCTGTCATGTATTTTAAAACAGCTGATTTATGGTAAACGTATTCAAGGCAATTAACTGGAAGCTAATTTCCATTAGTCGTCTCTGTTGTTCTTAGTGCGCCCCACTCAATTAGTCGCAACACGTACTATTACTTCTGTAATTAAAATGAGGAAACAGCGCCAATATGGGAAAACAATTACTTAACGTTGGGAATAATTACTTAACTTTCTGCGGGCATTCCTTTATTTGTCCGACAAAAAAAAGGACGGTAATAATGTAACGGTTCAGGAGTTATTCTGCTCGGGACGATTGTATGGCACCAAGACAAGTGATACAAAACCATTATTGGAGTAACTTCTCTTTTCACGCCATGTCTTTTTGACAAGAGTTCAGATTATAGTGGATATCTTATCGGTCTTTGATTTTCCGGGTACTGAATAGAATATGACAGAAATCCAAGACTATTTACTGTATCAATTCATATGTTTGCTACAAAAAACAATTCGGGACTAAATTGTATACAATGTGTAATGTTAAAAGCTCAAAACCTCCGACAACCCAAATGATTTCTAATGCTATTGACCTTATTCTGAAACAAAAGAAAAAACGGTTTTATGGGGTGTTTTAGTTTTACTGGCACTTCTGAGTATTTCTTGCTCTGCGAACCACGCTCTGTCGGGAGAGAAGTTGGTAGGTATATGGCCGGGTCGCTGCGTCGCGCTGGCATTATTATTATTACTATTTACGCTTTTAAAAAAATCTTGTTTAATAGGTTATTCGGCGGGTTTACGCATATAATGGTCAGTCTTATTAATAAATGGACAGGACAACATTTCATTGATTTAAAAAAAATGTAACCTATATTAAAAGTGGCTACATTGATTCTGCCCCTTATTCCAATCAAACTATTTTCGAGGTTTGCGCTTTTAATGTTACACGATATATAATACAGATAATAATGGCCTTATATATCTTCACGTTAAAATTCAACACTCTCAATAGTGATAAATATAAATAAGACCCCATTTAGAAACTTCGGACTTATCTCACGAAACATTACAGAGGGTAGCGTAATCCTCGCATTAACTTGTTGACTAATACGGTAAAATAATTTATTTTGCATATGAGCGATGTAATCCTTAGGCGTAAGGCGCAGGGAAAGTACGACGTATCTCTTGGGGTCTATTCTGATAGATAGTCTGTAAATCTAGTCTCTATTTTACCTACGGCACGGCAAACACAAAAGGAAGGGATACGACTTTTATTAATTTATGTGGGTTCTTCATTTACGACTTATTTACTGCGCCGATTTTAGTTTTGTTATCAATCGATTTCTAAACGCTTCTACGCACTCGTGAGTGATATTGATCACTGAACGTTACTGTCACTGACGAGAGCGGGTAGCGTCGTAAAAATGATTTAGGCTACAAAATTGCTTTTCACTGACACTAATAAATACGTTACTGATCGGCACGTGTTAGCACTGTGCCGGCACTTCTGTGTGCGGTTCGGATTTTGTCCGGGTATCAAACGACCTGTTGTTAAATTAAAAAGCAACAGGGCTTAAGTAATATATTTATATTGATATGAATATTGATACATTTTGGGATATTAAAAAACTTTTTAAGTGTTGTATTCACTCATGTTGCTTCACTAGTAGACCGGGATGAGAATAGTTGGTATAACGAGTGTTGCCTTTAAGGTTAGGCACTAGTCAGATCCTAGCTTTTACGCCCGAAGAAAGTTGTTCTCCTAAATTAAGTGAGAGTAAGTTACGCCGTAAATCTAGCCCCGCCCGCTGTCTCGGTGACAAACCGATGAGTAAGGAGGCCGCGTTTGTATTAATGGTGATGTTGATAATGGAACTGAGGTAATGTCGTCACTAGGGCCAAAAAAGAGGCTTGAATTATGTGTCGTCCTTCAAGTGCCCTCGACTTAATGGCTAAGTGTCTCTTCTTCGTCCTTCCTGGTAATAAATATATTAATTAGTAATTACTACGAGGATAATGTATCGAAGGTTATTTGTCGGATGGTATGGATGTTATATTTGGAAACGATCAAATAAATTATTTATTTACTGTTAATGACATAAAGAAATGATAATAAGGTCAGGTTTTAGGAAAATAAATAACAGTTATGCAAAATAGTTGCTTGCGATTACATGTATACGTAATAGCTTGCGGTACGAACTCGTAAAATTTTATGAAAACTGGTAATCCTAAACCACTTATTAATAGAGACTGATTAAGTTTAGCGGAGGCCTTGGCCCAGCAGTGGGACAACAATGGCCAGTGTCGGAAGCCTCGACATAGTTCCGTGTAAAACCACCAGGTGGCGCTCGAAAAACGCTGAGTCAAAATTGGTGTTATCGTGTATTTATTGATTCAGAAGAATTTTTGAATGATGCTTAAAAAACTACAAGTATTTTTTAAGATTTATTAAAGATATAGAGCTACGTAAGTTAAAATGATATTTGATGAATCAGAAAATCATAAAATTGAAATTGTCGACGCTAAATGTCAAAAATGATGCATCAGACTTCGCCCGCAGGAAAGAAAAAGGCTTGCTTTCCTATATTTTGTGAACTATTGTAAATGTGTCGGTGTACTATTCCTATATTTTTACATTGCCCGCTTCGATACCAAGAGAGGACGGTAGGTTGTAAGGCTATTTAAGTAACCCCACCGTTATGAAGGATGGGGTTAAATTGTTCAATCTCCGTTCGGTAATCTGAAGTCCCAGCAATTGGGTAGATTTTACTCGAACGGCGGTAACGAAGCGCAAATCATTCGAACCCTCTCGATTGGAATGGCATGTATTTTTTAGGTGTTGCCATGTCGTAATGTGGTTATGATAGGCAAGCGGTCCTTCGCGACTTTGTCCGTTCCTGTAAGTTGTTGCATGATGGTTTTATATCCTATAGCCTTTCTTAATAAATAAGTTTATAGTTACTGATACTAGCGCATTCTTATTAACACAACCTCCGGCTTTGGCCTTTATCAATTTTAATGGGCCAGTAATATGTTTTGTAAGTTATTTTTCACTCGTTAAGTAAGTCACCAAGCTATTAAAAAGATCTTAACCTGGGACAAATACAGCTAGAAAGCTGGCATTCGTCAACCTGTGAGAATTAATAATTAAAAAAAATAAACTGTCTGTTGCCAGAGCTTACGTACCATTAGACGACATTCGGCAATCATGCACCAACTCCAAAAGAACTCCTAAATAGAAGACGAATGGGTTATTTTAAGCTTTTTAGTAATTTTTTTGAGAGCGGTTAATTTTTTAAAAATATTTTTCGTTTCATAATTTTTATTTATTACTCAATCCCCTTAAACTACTGATTTTGATAAAACTAACACTGTACCTTAAGCTGAACTATACTTGATTGATCTAATTAAATAACAATCTTGCTATGACTTCTCGTTATGGAGAAATCTTGAGACAAACATACAAACACTTACGAAGTTTTGTACTCGTGTTAGGAAGCCATAATAGATCAACATACCAAAAAAAAATTTTGTCAATTCCTACGATATTACATACATACAGGTCGAGTTGATTACCTTCTTTTTTGTAGTCGTTAAAAATAAATAATATACGAGTAAAGTTAATCGTTGAATAAAAAACAAATTCTTTTATTACCTCTTATATGTAGGCAGACTAGATAGACATTTGGTCATGATCTAACAATATATATACCAAGTCTGAATATACTTTTTACAATAGTTGCTAAGTAGTTCAAGGCGTCAAAGAAATTCTTTACTGATCACGGATATGTAAATTTATGCAAAAATGCATATGTGCATATATAGCAAAGCCTTTGTAGAGCTTATCGTAGCCTAAAGGGTTTATCGCTACAAAGAAACTGGTGTACGCTTTGCCCCTTCATATCAAAAACCGGCCAAGTGCGAGTCGGACTCGCGCACTGAGGCTTCCGTGCCAACTTTATCTGATTTAGAGAATCCACTTACTCCACTTAGTAAAATACCACAATATTTTGTTGACAGCAAATATAACTTTGTTTTTCATAGTGTTTGTATGAAGAACGAAGTTATGTTTGCGGTTGATGACATGTGCTATATCTCTAAAACTTCTCGTTTGAGCTCGTCCAAACCAGTTTTCGTTGAAAGTATTTGTTACGACCTACAAAATATTGTTTTTTCAAAATTTACACGCTTAGTTTAGAAGTTAGATAGGGGGCGACGCCTATTTTACCACTTAGGAGCGTCTAGCTATGAAACATTAAACTTTAAAAGAAAATAGTTTTAGGAACCTGTATGTCATTTTTAGAGACCTTTCCATAGACACACGCATAGGTTTCACTTTAAAAAAATCGTTTTTAATTTCATATATGGGAGGCTTAAATATCATTATTTTTTATTTTTTGTATAAGTATACTTGTCTTCCTTCCAATTTTCAACATTGTGCTTGTAGTTACAGGATTAAGTGGCAGTGACATACGGACGGTACATGACGATACATGACGGACAGACAGACTTGACGGAACTATAAGGGTTCCGTTTTTTGCCGTTCGGCTGCGGAACCCTAAAAACTGTAGTGCAGATTGAAGTCAAGATTAAATATTAGTGGACCAATTTGGAAAAAAATACTATTGACAAATTGGCCAATCGAAAATTTGTTCTAGTTTCCAAGTTCGTGCATCATTTTTATAACGAGAATTATGACCATCAAAAACACCTACCCCATCCTGTGTTTTGTACTTATTACGAAATACACGATAACTATAAAGATGAAATAAGAAACCAAAAATTTGCGCACGGGCGGGACTTGAACCAGCAACCTTTTGGCAAACCGGGCCAAACGCTCTTACCAATTGAGCTACCGTGCTGTTAGTCCGACCCTGCGAAATTTGTGGTCTCTTATGTAAACGTCAGTTGCGTGACGCTTAGCGCCATCTAGCCGTCTGTTTATGAAACAGATGGCCCAAGCAGTTATTCTTTACAGAATAAATTCAACTTGGAAATTGATGTCGCTTCGCTATCTAATGCAAAAGGTTGCTGGTTCAAGTCCCGCCCGTGCGCAAATTTTTGGTTTCTTATTTCATCTTTATGAATATAAAATATGACACTGTGAGTGTTAAAAACATTCCAAAGCATACACGATAACATTATGAAATTGTCTTTCAAGACCAAACTGTGTGAGACTCTGGCTGCATAATTGTGAAACTTGAAAAAAATATAAAAGTATGCATATTTTTAAGTTATTCAAGTTGTTTGTTATGGATATAATATATATTATACTTATGTTTATTTAGTTTTAAATCCCTAATTTTAAAATAATGGTATTTATATAATATTATTGTATGACATCATATTATATTGTTGCTTGTTGCGTTTTTATTTTTTTAAGTTCTCTCTTTCTACGTTCTCCTGCACTCTCTAAAATATTTCTGCATGACCTAAAGGTACGACTGGGAGAGAATGCTTTTAAAATTAAGGCCACCTTAAGAACACTGCTATTTATGCAGTAAAGTTTTAAATAAGTACACGAAATGGGCTTAAGTTAGACCGCAGAATATTCCTCCTTTGCACTTCACTTCACTTCATCTCACTAACTCTATCCCTTTGAGTAGATTAAGTTTCCATTTTGCATATTAAATTGAGGCGTAATATACGGTGTACGAAAACACATTATTTGACGTAACACCAACAAAACACAACCTCCTTGGAAATACATCATTAGCTTCTAGTAATAATAGCTTTGTTGATATAGAAAGTAATTATACCAAATAGTAATGATTGCCTGTACTATTATACTGTTGGTATTATTAGGTAAACTTATACAGTGTATTGTCAATAGCCGGCGATCAGGGGCTGAAATATTGAATCAGATTATTATCACTCGCTTAGAAACGGCGTGTGATATTCTTTCGAAAACGAATTATATATAAATGGAAATCACGCAAAATATACTACCTATACTACCTACCTACTACTATAACTAATCGTATGTTAGTACTAACGAAATTCTGTTATGTTTTTTTAATCACTTTCGTGTGGAATTATACAAATTTTCCTTGGGAAATCGGACATTAATCAATAAATATCACACGCCATCTTGACGCGAGTAATTCAAAAATAGGAATACTGTAGGAGGTGATTATTACCATCTATTTATGGATTTTTGCTGCATCTTCTACTTAGATGTATGTTTCAGGAAATTAATGATATGCATCATTAAATACAATTCATATAAATTGTATATAATTTTTAAAATCACCCAGAAATGTGAGATGTTAAATATATTAGACGCACTCCTATACATAAATCGGAAATGTAATATATTAAATTAATTGTAACTTGTTAGTCTCAATGAGAGTCTTAATAAGTAATTATTAAGACTCTCATTGAGAAATCGCCTACTACGCAGCGGGTGCGGGTTCGATCCCCGCACAATTCAAACATTTGTGTGCATGAACATGTCTGTTTGTATTGGTCTGGGTGTTTTCTATGTATATCATGTATGTATTTACAAAAAAAAAGTATTTAAGTATTATATCCGTTGTCTAGCACCCATAACACAAGCTTTGAGTAGCTTACTTTGGGGCTAGATGGCGATGTGTGGGAATGTCCAAAGGATATTTATTTATTTATTTAAGTAGTCTTTTTCCTAAAATGTCAAGAAGTATGTCAATTTTTTGTTATTTAAAAATCGAGTGATTGTCTCAATAAGTGCCTTAATAAAATCTCTGATTCTTGAAATAAGTAAGAATTGAAGATATCATTAATACTGTATGATTTTACATAATTGTCTCAATAAGCCCGTTATAAAAATCTCTGTTTCTTCATTTAAAACGCGTTTTATTTAGTTTATTCACATATAGCAAACGTTTATTAGGTTTCCTAATACGATATTGGAAGTTTATAAACCACCTGGGGATGTGCATCTATACTAATATTATAGAGCTAAGGAGTGTGTTTGTTTGAAGTGTTTGAACGCGCCTGAGATTACTCAGGAACTACTCGACCGATTTAAAAAAATATTTTTGTGTTGGTCAGCTTATTTATCGAGGAAGAATAAACTGCAACGGGAGGGGAGGGAGAAAACTCAAAACGCTCGGACGAAGTCGCGGGGGACCGCTATTATTAAATAATCTTTTAATCAATATTCTATACATTTCTTAAACAGCTTCGGAATTATATACATTTCCAAGGAGTTGTATAAAATTCCTAGAATTCATACATTTCCTGTAACGGAAACATATCTGTGCAACTTCCTTATGAAGACCAAAATCAATTAATTAACAGTCAGACTCAGGCACCGTGGACGTGTCACTTCAGCTGTGAAGTAAATTGACTGAATAATATAGTCTAGTAGACAGGCATTGGCTTTCTTGGAAACATACAAACAATCACTATCAGAACAGCAAAAGCTTGACCTCGTTGAGTTTAAATTATTAGGGATAATGGTTTAAATTATTAGGGATAATGGTTAGGGATAAAGTGCTTATCATACTTAGAAATCATATCTATTTTCCTTCCTTTATCTAAAAGCTTTGTAAATATTTAAATAGTTAGTCTTATTATAGAAGTTTATCTGAAGCATCGTAATTTGGTAATTTTGTGTCAACAATTACATTTCTTTCACATTAAAATAGTCAATATTCTATCTACAAATTGGACACAAACACAAAAGCTGAACATCCCAGTAAAGTTTACGAGCACTCAATTCTCAGAGAGCCATTAAAGTTATTTTGATAATGCATATTAAACCGGGGTGAAATAAAAAGTGAGTAACGCCGTTATCATCGTCTTCCAGAGTCCGCTTGGTAATAAACAACAAATACTTTAAAAGGTCGTTTGCTGAGTGTTCGGTTTAAGATACGCTTTCAGTCATAGCCGTTATAACTCCTTTTAAGACTTAGGATTATTGAGAGAGGCGAATCCATAAGCCCAAGTTGTCCTACAAGCGTAACAAACTTGTGTCTGTGGAGATGTTTTTCTAACGGATTGTGATTTGGAATACTACTTAGAAGACGAAATGCACACGAAACTCATTCATCATCATCACTATCAGCCATAGGACGTCCACTGCAGAACATAGACCTTCCCCTCGGTTTTCACCAGCGACCGGTTGTGAGCGGTCTGCGTCCAGTGCGATTCTCCAATCTTTACAAGGTCGTCTATTCATCTAGTCGGTGGGCGTCTTATTTGGTTAAGGTAGTTTTTCTTCAAGTACAAATACGTAAGTATTGACGAGTGATAATATATTCAAGATGTAGCATTGAGCGAGTTTATACCTACTTTAACAACTTGATAGTAGGTACATTTTACGGTCGTAATTAATAAATTAATAGCCTACCAGCAGGGCGATTCAGAACGTTCGATAAGTCATTCGACTTGGGTTTCGTCCAGATGCTTTATTCATTTTTAAATGAATGTCGCAGTTTGATCATATGTTGATATGTCAGTTCGGTAAAAACTATAATAAATAAAAATAATAATTATAGTAAATATTGGACACCAATCGCATACATTGCTCTGATCCCAAAGTAAGTAGCTATTGCACTTGTGGTATGGAAATCAGACACAACGGTGGTACCACAACACCCAGACCCGAGACAATATAGATAATTTTTATTTCCATATCGACTCGACCGGGAATCGAACCCGGGACCTCGGAGCGGCGACGCCTTGAAACCAGCGTGCTTAGCCACTACATCACGGAGGTCGTCAATAATAAAAGATCAAAATAAAAAGTTACATTGGATATATTCGCGTTTTGATAATCGTATTGATATGTGAAAGTTATCGAATTGTAACCGAATTCTGAATCGGGGGGCTGGTATAGTTATTTTTATAGTAGATTGTTATACAAGGGGAGAAAGTGACCCAATACTAGAGATGTTTCTGGCGCTCAAACGGAGTGAGAGAGCCAATATTTCGAGAGGATAATAAGTGCTTTTACCTGAGTTATGTATATTATTATTACTATTTTTATTAAAACTGTGAGGAAAACTAAATGAATTTAGCTGTGTGATTCGTCTGTGTGATCAAGATTTTGCATAACATAACATAAATCACATATATCATATACATAAAACACACCATTAGAAGAACAATGACGGCACGGAAGAAGACAGAATACATAAAAGCGGACGATATCAAATATTTCAAATCCTTGTTAAAAATATCAATCGATCGAAAAATATCGAACAGATATTTTTCTCACGAACAATAATAATGGTAGAAGAACGCAACCTTCATCTGGTCACCAAAACTATCACAGGTTATGTCAAATTCCAGATTCAAATTTATATCATGACTAGCGGTTCCCCGCGACTTCGTCCGCGCGTTTTGAGTTTGCTCCCACCCCTCCCGTCGCAGCGTCATGTTTTATATCCTAAAGCCTTTCTCGATAAATAAGCTATCCAACACAGATTTTTTTTTTTCAAATCGGTCCAGCAGTTCCTGAGATAAGCGCGTTCAAACAAACAAACTCTTCAGCTTTATAATATATTAGCGCAAGCGCACGTTGTACTTAAGCTGCGAACATTATTTTGGTGCGGAGTTATGTTAAAACTGTGATAGCTCCTAAGATATTTATTGAAATCAAATGATAAAAAGGGCAACTTGGTTTTAAATGAAATGCTCGTGATGATGAATATATTTATTTTGATAAGAATAAATACCTGTGTGTATAATACACCTCTAAAAATAATGCATAATTTTTTTGCAAATTTATTAACATAAAAAAGGTTGTAGTAAGTCAATCATAAAAGATAGACATATGCTGTCGCGGACTTTATTATAGAACTCTTAATGCTGAACAATCCTGTCATACATGATTTTTGTGTAACTTAAGCGGTTTCCGCAGCGTATGCAGCGGAAGCTCTCAAAAGGAATATCTTTCTCCCGTTTTCGCAACATTTTTCATTTCTGCTGTGGTCTTATGAGTCGTATCTTTATGTTATATAGCCTAAAGCCTTCCTCGATAAATGGACTATCCAACGCAAAAAAAAAATCAAAACGGGCCAGTAGTTTTTGAGATTAGCGCGTTCAAACAAACAAACAAACTCTTCAGCTTTATAATATTATTTATTTATAATATTAGTATAGATAAGGCTCTGAGTGGGAGTGATAAGGTGGGAGTGAGTTAGAAGATTTTTTAATGAACAACAAATTCCTGGCGAGCGCTTCCGCCTGCTTACTAATCTGTACAATAATAAACCAAACTTAAAAAATATTGTGTAATTTGTAATAAGACAAAGAGAAAATGTCACAATTTGAAATGAAAATAAAAGTGTCACTTCGTATGGCGGGCACCGAATATTTAAAAATATGTCCAATTTTTTTAATCAATCATCATAATAAACACGTTTTTCAACGTGTAGCTAAGCAAAAAAATAATAATATGGAAAGCTCTTTTGATGATGTGACTCTATTATCTTTGACTTCATGTCTGATTGTAGCAATTAAATAAATTACTTTCCACCCTAGGAATGGAAAAGCTATTTTCCACCCGACTATCTACACAGTAAATTTCAATTTTCCGAATAGGAGATATGAAAAATCTATGCTTAAAACACAATACGTGCTTTGAGATGTGCATTAATAACGTCTACAAGTATGAACGTCAAGTCAACGTTGATCCGGGTAAGTTTTAATAAAATTCAAAATGGCGCACTATCGCGGAATGAAGGCTGAGGAGTGTTTACGCTCCCGGCATATTTATGATTTAATCAAGCACCAGATGGCGCCATGTCTGCTGAAGCTTAAATACCCATATTTGGCACCTACAAGCGTTAAGTGTCGATACAAGCTTAGTTAAGACGCATTAAGATTTCTCATTTAGATTTTGCCTGAGCCTTATAATAATTTTGTCTTGCTTTTTTTGTTTTTGAGTCAACTTTGAATTAAAAAAATCCATAAATCTGAATATGCTCAATTTCCTGTACGGGAACACTGGAGAGCTAGTGCGTTTATTAAATTATTCGTGATAATTCGTACTAGTCATGCTGACTTATAGAGATAGATTATAAAGACTTCATGATCATGATGCTTCAAATAGTCGTCACATTGTAAGACGTAATGTACAGTTACCTCTAATGTACAGATTTGACCATCTTAACTACATTGAAATAAATCTATACTAATATTATAAATCTGAAGAGTTTCTCTGTTTGTTTGAACGCGCTAATCGCAGGAGCCGGACCGGACCGATATGAAAAAATAATGTTGGATGGCGTATTTATTGATGTAAGCCTTAAGGCTATAAAACATCACGCCGCGACGGAAGAGGAGGGAACAATTCAAAACGCGCAGACGCAGTCGCGGGGGACCACTAGTAACGATATATTTCGTGGGTTTGAGTCCGTCCGTCCATCTGTGGTCACAGGCAGACAGTGGTGTTCTTTATCTAGTTATGAAAAATTTCAACTACTATCACTCGTTTATATAAAAATTTAATTGATAAATGTGCGAGAAATTATATCCGTAAAGTGTTTTAAATGTATCGTCGGCGACTGCCTAGGCTTGTGTGGTACATGTACTATGTACTATTAGGAACTAGTTCATGCTTGTGAACGAGTACCAACTATTCACTTCTGGTCGTTCGGTCGGATCGGTCTTTAGTTCATTTCATTTAAGCAAATCTCCTATGTCTATAGTTCAGTTTAGCTCGCGCGAGCCGAGTAACAACGAATAATTCCAAGTGTCCGAGTGAGTTGGAAGATTACAATCGCGCGGGCGTGAACGTGATGGAAGATGTACTAGATTGAGCGAGAACGAGACAGACGCGTGTGCGTGAGTGTGACGGAAAATGAACTAATAAAGCGAGAACGAAACAGACGCGTTTGCCAGAGCGTGATAGAAGATGTATTAAATTGAACGACTTGGAGCATGTTCGCTGTGTACGACGGGCGACTGATGTCAGAGTAATCGGTGAACTATTGAACTAATAGTACTAAAAGACCGAACTAGTTCCTTTGATCGATTGTACTAGTTCGGAGCGCTCTGATCAGTGTCCGAGTAAGAACAAGACTACGACTGCCGCCGCCAATCCGACGGCTGGCATCGACTTGTTAGCGGATGGCTGTCAACACGTAAAAAATAAAAAATAATAATAATAGTCCCCCTAGCCGTTTTCACTACGGTGGCCAGTCACAACGACTAACCGACTGCGCGGGACATATTATATTGCACAAGTGTGTGCGCAAACACAGGTGCACTCTCTATTCCTTTCACTCTTATAGCCCGATGGGACAGCAATCTGACACGACCTGAGAGAGTTCAGGCGCAGGACCAACGGCTTTACGTGCTTTTTCGAGGCACGGGGGTGAAACACCGCCAACTTCCAAACTCCGGGCTACCCTAAGAATTTCTGAACAGAAAAACTCACGTACATATTTTTGGCCCGACGCAGGGATCGAACCCGGGACCTCTGGCTCAACCGTCAGCTTTAAAGTGCGACTCTCCTACCGCTGCGCCACAGAGGCAGTCAACACGTAATAGACAGTACAAAGAACACACAGTCGATGACCGTCGAAATGCCGTCATTGTAAAGTGCCGCTCGTGAGACAACGGCTCAGAGCATTTACTTCGTCTGTGAATATGACATTATTTCAGTTCTTTTGTCATAAAAGCTAATCATTTTTATGGTACGACGAAAAAGAGAGTTTAACTCAATTTAAATGAAAATATCCTCTCTATTAGCACGGTCTAGAGGTGATTACGCCCAGTGGTTCAAGCAGACAGCTAATAGTCGGGGCATAAAATTAAAATACAATCTACATTTAGAAATATTTTTACGTGGAGGTGCCCACCGAAAAGGTTTTGTTCTGAGTGCAGACAATTCTACTGGCATTGTTTGTTTTTGCACCCCTTTTTTTCGCCAGCCACTGTAAATGTCAAATTCATAATGCAGTATCCGGTGAGTACCTATCTACATTTTTAAACAACACTTAGTGCAGAGTACGAGTGTGTGAATGTTTTGTTATACTGACAGAGTGCATAAGAGAAAATGACGAGCTATTGTAACTTAAATCAAAAATATGGATAGTATTTGTGCTAAAATGCTTGTAACTCTGTTAAGTATCAAAGTTTCATAGAATTGATACATTTGACACTTGATATCAATTTTAATGACGCGGAGAGTATTTTATATCATCATTTTATTCAAACTGGACAAAAGCTGTCCTTTAAAACATTCATCTTTTTTGTCAATTATTTTGGTATATAAACAACACTAGACGAACGGACTGATTGATATCTAGATGGAAACTTTTTAAGAATAACTTTGATTTGTAGTATGACTTTATTTTCAGTAAAATTGCTTGTAAGCATTATAAGTAGAGTCCGACCGAAACTGGTTTTCCGGCCGAAACCGAAACCGAAATTCACGTAGTCAAGTATAAAATTCCTTAAAATACTGAAATTTGGTGCATTTTACCTATTAGTCTGCATTCATTAGGATATGAAATGGAAACAAATTAAACACTATTTTATTTTTCATTTACAATCTCTTTTTTTACATGTGACTTCATTTGTTAATTACAACAAAACAACGTTACTGACTCAATATTTAATTAACTATATAAATCATTCAAATACAGAAACAAAACAAAAACTTACATTACATGTATTCAGTTCCATCAAAACATAACCTCTAAAGAATGTTTGCGTTGGCAATAAAGCACTGACTAAGTTTTGTTGTTACCACAGAATACATTAATAGTTGGTACAGAGCTATCCGAACGCCGCACGACAATTCCCGAACAGGGCCGTCAGCGTCCGCTAAAGCGTTGCCGCGAGAAACGAAGTTAGGCGAGCGTGCACGACAAGTTCCGAAATCAGTTTCGGTTTCGGCAAAAGTTTCGGCCAATTTTGGCCGAAATCGAAACTGTCGCCGAAACTTGATTTTTGGCCGAAACTCGGCCGAAACCGAAACCGAAACCGAACTTTCGGTCGGACATTAATTATAAGTGGCCGTATCTAAAGAAAGGCGATTATTAAAACAAGCCGGGCCGATTTATTTTAATTAAGAAAGTAAACACAATACTTGAAGCAAAACTCAGTTCACTCATTTCGAATTCAATGTGACTTTGGTATCTAATTTATCTCTATTGTTACGTTTTAATTTGCTGTTAGCGTCGAAACATTTAGAACTTAGAAAATCTTGCAGAAAGTAACTATTGTATGAAATACGAATTACTTATCTCTTGAGTTTGTCTTTATTTACTTGGCTGAAATGAAAGTGATTTAAAAGCCGCTCTACTAAAAATGTCTTGTGTAATGAGCACCGTTTGATGTTGCTTCTACAAAAGACTTAAATGATTTATTGATTGTGTAATTTCCTTTTCAGCTAATGGGTTTAAGAATCTTTATTTCAACTAAGATATTACATGTCACTTACATGGAAACTGAAAACTAAGAGTCGCTGCTACGATAAATTGGTAGGAATCCGTTAGTTTAAGCCATTGTAATAAATGTATACAATTTAAGTAGGTTATGTTATTAGTCATAGTTATTGCAAAAAAAGTAGGTATATTATTGAGTATCTCTCACTAAGTTATAATAAAAAATGTTCTTTAACAAAATGTGCCAATTTTTTTAAAGGTTTCGAGCGATTTACATTTTTTTATATTGGTGGGTAGACGGTTGTAAAATTGATGGCTGTTATGTTTGGTTCATAATTAGTGTAGGTAGTTTATTTGCCCCATTTTTCTGTAAAAAGCAGGCTTTCTGAGATTAGCAAACCCATGAAATAGAAGGTTCTGCAAGCGTTGACACAAATGATTTTGGTTGCGTTTTCTATATTCCAACTATGGTTGGATGACCAATAAAAATATTTTTTGTTTTAATAATTAAATAGGAAAGGATTGACCAAATATTAACCAAAGCAATGGTTCTTAATCGTGGTCTATAATTGCTTTTAAAACAATTGAGGGTCGAATTTACCTTATTTGAGCTTCTAACGTGGAGTTTTCTTTCCCTTCTTTGGTGTTCAGGATTTAGAAAAAATATTTTATTCTTGGTAAAAATACTAAGAAAGACAAAAAATACAATTTCGACAAAACTTGATACCTGCGAAACTATGTTACCTACATCCAGAATATTCTCCGAACATCAGAACCGTCGCTATCGAGGTATCGCGTTCGCTTGGCAAAATAAAGGAATACCCTAGAAATTCGTTTAGACAAATTGAATTGCACGAGTGGTAGGTAGTATGCCTTAATCCCCCAACATGATCGTTAACTTAATATCATACAATTCCTCCTAATGAGCACGTGTGCTTAGCCCACTAAACACCAGAAATAACAAAACAGTTATAGCAAACGCTTCACAAAGGTAATTCGGCAGATGGCATATAAACAATTACGAGTTTACTAGTGTATTAAGATATTCACGAGTTGTTGAATTGAAAACTATGCAATTATACGAGTATTATGTAATTCGTAATAACTAACTAGTCCTGAGTATATAATTTATACTTACCTCGTCATTACTTTTATAACACAATTCAAAATGCTCACGATAAATAATTCACAATGTGATTGTAGCCCGTTTCACAATATCTTAATAAGTGCTTTTTAGAGTGATATGTTCAATACTTCATACGAGTACGATATCGATCGAGTACGAGGTCGATCAATACATATTTGAATTATCTTGTCGTTAAGTGCTTCATTGTTGATTGTGAAACAGGCCCATAATCTATAAACTTAGTGAAAACAGGTTGTAAAAGAAATATAGAAAACTGTGCTTTATCTGGGCGAATAAATCCACAGGGACCACAGTAGGATATTTACGAATATTATACTAAAGTTACAGCAGGCGTAACATTTGGATGAGGGAAATATCTGCCCATAAAACTTTATTAGATTATATTTGTACAAAGTTGGCTATGTTTGCCATTCATGGGAGGAATTTTGAAAGAACTGTAATTTTTAGTAATAAATTATGTATGTTGTGAAACAGTTTTTTTGGAATAAAACACTATACACACTGGTCGACTGACGCGTAGAGTCTACCCGTGACCAGGAACGCTGTTAAGTGTTCGAAACGTGGGGATTAAATTATATAAATATTCGCAAAAAGTATCCGTAAAATAGTGTTATATTCCATGAGTAATATTCGTGTAAAGTAATAAAGTTTTTAGTGAGTGTTATGTGAGATACTTTTTTATGATTTTATAACTTTCTTCTTCAAAACCTACATGTAAGCACATAAAGATGCCTTTTGACGCCGAAAATTGTATTAAGCTTATCGCATAACACATACAGTCTGCAAGTATATAAAAAAATATCAATAATTTGAACGTAGGTAGAAGCTAAAGGAAAATTTCAAACGGTATTTAAGTACTAAACAGATCGGATTAAATCGAACCATTTCCGAATAATCTCCCATTTTGCGGAATATTTGAATATTCAAATGGCCGACATTATTAAATTCCGCGGATCCCATTTACTTATCGTTTTCGCAATCCTTTTTTATTATTTTTGTCCCTCCGCCATGACAAAAACAATTAGGGAATGCCAATCTAAATATTAATAAACGATTGATTCATTGGTCGGCTACGTTTTCGCGCTTTTACTCGTCTACCGATCACATTGACCTGCTTTATCAACGCTTTTGATCTTATTTATCATCATCATTATCAGCCAAGGACGTCCACTGCTGAACATAGGCGTCCACCACAGCTTTCGTCAGCGACCGATCACAAGCGGTATGCATCCAGTGTGAATACACTGGATGCATACTGCGATCTTTACAAGGTCGTCTGTCCATCTTGTCGGTGGACGTCCTACACTGCGTCTTTGATAACATTTCTGCCCCAACGGCCATAAGTTCGTCGCGCTATGAGCCCTGTCCATTGCCACTTGAACAACAAATCATTTTATATATCAAGCAGCAGACACTTTTGTAGCTAGGAAAGGAACTTTATCTTAATAGTCAAAGTATCATAAAATTAAAAATCCGGCTAATTGCTAGTCCGACTCGCCCACTGAGGGTTTCGTGCCAATTTTAACTGAATTAGGGATCCTCTTACTTCCGCGAAGCTAAAATACCACAATATTTTGTTGACAGCAAATATAACATTGTTTTTCATAGTGTTTGTATGAAAAACAAAGTTATGTTTGCGGTTTTGAAAATGTGCTATATCTCAAAAACTACTAGTTCGATCCCGTCCAAACCAATTTTCGTTGTAAGTATTTGTTAAGATCTACATTACGTATTTTTTCAAAATTTACACTCGCTTAGTTTAGAAGTCATTTTAAAAGATCTAACTTTAGACTTTCCACACGAATAGGTTTAACTAAAAAATATTTTTTTGGGTTTAGTTTCATGTATGGAAGCCCCCTTAAATATCATTATATTTTTATTTTTTGTATTAGAATCGTAAAGTGGTTAACAGGATACATCTTCTTACCAAATTTCAACAGTGTATTGCTTATAGTTATAGAATAAAATGGCTGTGACATACGGACGGACAGACAGACAGACAGACTTGACGAAACTATAAGGGTTCCGTTTTTTGCCATTCGGCTACGGAACCCTAAAAATCTGGTTGGTTCCTAGCTCAAAGGCATAGCTAGCATAAGCATTAGCAATTGCTATCCAAAGCGGCAACGCAGCCAATATCATCGTCTCCTGCCACATGGAAACCATAACCTACCTGGGTAAATTTTTTTGGTCATGTTAGTATAAGTTTTACTTAGATTTCGTTCTAATTAAAATTACTTAAATAAACATTTGCACAATACATTTCAAATTCGTCACCTTCTGCATAGTCCCTCACTTAACTTTTTTTCCTCTGCCATTGATATTTAGTGCGCCTTCACATTAGGATTCACGACAGCAACGCGACAGCAGCACTGTCAATCTAATGTGAAGACTTAATGTCTGCTGTCATTTATGTATGAAATTATCAGCAGCGCGGCAGTCGCGCGACCGTCGCTGCTAAAGTCGCAAGTGTGAAAGCGCTCTTAAAGAGTATACTCGCATGTCAAAAGCATTTCATGCCTTAACCTCTAAGGGATACAAAACTTTTGCTGTTCTGAATTTTTAGTCTGCCCACGCCAACATGATACAAATTTAATAAAGTATCATGTGTACAATACTCTGCAAAGTCACGTTCAGCGTAAGCCTTTGAGATTTCAAAGTTATTGTTTAAATAAGCCAAACTCGTTCACAACTATCATGCTAAATTATCTTGCGGGTTTAAATATAAAGCCGCTTTGTAATAAATATTTATTTTACTCTGTTATTTTTCTGCCGATACTCTGTATTACTGGAAGATAATGCGGAGATTAATCGAATGCGTTGGTAGAATTATTTATTAAAGTGATGCCAATTGGTAAGGTTCAATGTCAGATTTCTATTTTTATTAAATAATCCAAAATTAAAAATTAATACAAACCGCAGGAGGCCGATTCTTTTCGTGTGGTAATTCGATTGTGATTTAAACCGATTTACCTAAAAAACAAAATCTGAATGCATATAAATCGTGACCCTGAGAAATCCAAAACAATTTTTTCTTCGACAAAGCAAATTGGATCGGTGAATTTTTTTGGTATACGAATTTCACGAGAATTGCCCCCAATCCGTCATAATTAAAGTCATGGTTACCTTACCATGTTATTTCAATGCCACTGAAGTAAAATGGTAGCAACTTTCGGATCGATAGGACATATGGACGACAGTCTGATACCCTCATAAATTCAATAAAGAGCTGATGATCCTTAAACTGCCGATTTAGTCATAGACACCTTACACACTGCGACTTTTAGCATCGATGCAGTCGCGCATTTTGAAAACGCGCTTCAGCATCGCGACTCACGCAATGAACAGATTTAATTTAGCATCGATGCATGCGAACGCGTGTTAGCATCGATGGTAAAAGTAGCGCAGTGTGTGAAGGTTGGCATTTTGCGACTGCATCGATGCTAACGCGCGTTGGCATCGCGACTGCATCGCTGCTTAATTGGTACATCCGTTTAGGCGCTAAGATACCACAGACAGACATGTCAAACGTATAACACCCTGCTCTTTATTCATCGGGGATTAAAAATAGTCAATATCTTTTGTCTTCAAGATTGAGCTGGATAAAATAGGAATTACCAACTTAAATTTAAAAAACTTGCAAAGTTTTTTCGTTTCGATAAATAATGAATTCAGATTGGGTTAATCATAAATTTATCTGTTGCTAAACAGTGAGTATACCACGTTGTAGCAAAGTGCTACGCCGTAGCAGCGAAACTACGATTATTCGTAGTATGAACCTACAAGTAATTTGTTTCTTAAATGTTTATTAGTTTACTGAGAAATACTGGCATTTGTAACGATTTCAATGTTTCAAAGAAAAAAAAAACTCGTTTTTTTTTTGCACACAGGGTGTGTTTGAATTTATTATTATCGAAAAATATATTTTTGGTTATTTTCTTACAAAATAAATCGAACCAGCAATGTATAGCAAACAAATCTGTCGAGTCCTAGAACTTGACACTATCATTACTACAACGAGTTAGCCATTTTCATATTCATTGATTAGGGATTATAACTTTGGACTCAGTCAAAGCATTTTAGAGTACTATGAACAGGTCAAAGTAATTACGTATACTCTGTAAAATCATCGTTTTTTTCTCTAATTACAGGCCAAACGCTGTAAAATTATGCTTGATTTCTTTTCTAGACATGGCAGATTGTAATAAATATTGATTCAGCGAAAATGAGTGTTTGTTTTGCCCCAATAGATATTTGCAACCAAAGGGAATGCCTAATAAGTTTGTTTGCATTAAACTTAGTTCATTTTCTCGGTACTATTTAACGAGAACATAAATCTAATTGAATTTTGTTTATCTATGTAATTTTTGTATGTATGTTTATGTTAATGCATTTTAAATTTTTGTCCCTCTCAGTACTTTTAAATATTCCGCCACTGATTTAACTCTCTGCATTTCCCAAGCGGTTGACTGGTAGAGAATGCCATAAGGCATTAAGTCCGCTAATTGTACCAGTAACAGTGCAATAAAGTTTAAATAAAAAAATAAAAAAATATTTAAGTCAGTAATGGGCTCTTAACGTAATTTATTGTTAAGGTTAAACAAAATAAATAAGAGTCCATTATAGACATTATGATGAATCAAAAATGCCATATTCATAGAAGTCATTTTATTTTGCTCAATTATTTGAAAATGTGTATTTATTACTCATTATGGTATTTTTATATAACTACTAGCAGACCCAGCGAACTTTGCTTCGCCCCTAGCACCGTCCCGCCCCGGCCCCGTCTCGCTCAGCCTCGTAATTTTAAAAGTTAAAAGAAAAACACTATAATTGATCAGTTATCAAGCGGGATAAAAATGATCAAATTACTAAAATGGCAATAAAAAATAGGAGTTGGTGATAAAAAAGCAAAAATTTAGGTTTGTATGTATTTTAATTCAAAAAAATATTTTTTTTAAAGGGTGAACAACCCTTATCACTTAGGGGTATGAAAAAAATATAGTAGCCGATTCTCAGACCTACTGAATACGCATATAAAATTTGGTAAGAATCGGTAAAGCCGTTTCGGAGGAGTACGGGAACGAACATTGTGACACGAGAAATTTATATATAAGAATGGTCGGAAAGATATATCCACACAAAGGGAGACCAATTAAGTGAAAAACTTTGCGTGGGTGCTTAATGAGAAAAATTCCGGTCTCCTCGGATTGTTGTCAAAGTATTCCAAGTCGTTATCTAGGACTCCTTGATAACTTATCCCGCTTAGTTTTTAAGACTGACACTGAAAGTATTATGAGAATACTAGCGATCTTTAGCGGCCTAGGATAAGCTATTTCATTTCTATTTAAGATTGATTCATTCAAACGTTTTATTTTCGTACTCCATTAACGTAGTTTGAACGTGATGTTTAAAAACACATAAACAAACAATTTTACATTAATTATGTGACGATTTACAAACTTGTAAAAAATGGTCCTCAAATTGACCCTGGTGAAGGAAGAATAGGTTCAGAAGCGTATTTACAAGGTCCACCTGAGACTAGTTTTTAAGATATTTTGAATGTCACTGGTTTGATGATAGTTGCTGCAACTAATACAGCGAGTGACCTTTAATAGAAGCAAAAACATTAATCAATTATTCTACAGAATAAACGTAGTTACCTTAATCGGTCATAGTGCTCTAAAATGCTTCAAATCATAGATATAACTATCCAAAGTTATAGTCCCTAATCAATGTATATTAAAATCGCTAACTCGTTGTAGTTAATGACAATTTCAAGTAAATCAGTTTATGACTGGACACATTTGTTTGCAATACATTGCTGGTTTTATTTATTTTGTTAGAAATTAGTACTAATTTTGTATTTTATTTTAATTAAGTAAAACCTACTTATTTAAAGGGCCTATGTTTAAATTTTTTGCTCCAATTACAGGCCACACCCTGTATAAGTAGCGGAAAAAAACTTAGATAGAATTGATATTCATTTATGTGCGCTCGCCAAGTTATTCATAACTTAGATGCCCGAGGTATTTTCGATATCGATGCTTAATATAAAGCAAACAATGTAGCGATAGGCATAATCACTTTCAATGAAAACCTATTATTATTAGCTATTCAAGTGTTAGATTACAAATTATTTGAAAGGAAGATCGTGAACTGCGCTCTGTCGAAGATAAATGTTATAAGGTAAGTGTTAGTGTAATGGAACGCAAGCGTAGTTGTTTTGTTTTATAGGTCTGTCTTTTATGTCTATTCGCTGTCAACTTGTTACGAATTTTCCAATGGAGAAATAAAACTTATTTTTATAATTAAACACACGTTTAATTCAGTACCGCGACTACGAAATGTTCCTTTATGGTAGCAGAGCGTAGTTGAAAGTGATACAGTTGGAAAATTGCGAAAGTGAAACAACTTCGATCTGAAAATTGTCGTTGCAATTTGAATTTGAAGTAAGTGAAATCCCGCAAGATGGGATCAAATATGTTTCATTTAGACAAGCTAATCGGACGGGAAAACTTCACAACCTGGAAGTTCAGTATGAAAACATACCTGGAACACGAAGGTTTGTGGTGCTGCGTAGAACCATCCGATGATAAACCGGTACATGCTGGTAAAGACGTGCTAGCAAAATCAAAGCTGATATTGTTGTTGGATCCACAGAATTACGTTTACGTTCAGGAATGCAAAACTGCAAAACAAGTATGGAATAATCTGCAAAGAGCTTTTGATGACAACGGTTTAACCAGGAGGGTCGGGCTACTTAAAGATCTGATAAATACTACACTGGAGTCTAGCAATAGTGTTGAAGACTATGTTAGCAAAATAATGAACACTGCTCATAAATTGTGCAACATTGGATTTGATGTCAATGACGAATGGCTTGGCACTTTAATGTTAGCCGGTTTACCAGAAGAATATAAGCCTATGATTATGGGACTGGAGAGTTCTGGTATTAAATCAGTGCTGATTCGGTAAAATCTTAACTCATACAAGAGATTAACACATCAAAGTCAACTGTTTTTTATACAAACACTAAGAAAATAAAGAATAATGCGCAGCCAGTGAAGCCAAAGGGACCTAGATGTTTTAATTGTAATAAGAGTGGTCATTTTGCCAAACAATGCAGACTCCCAAAAAAAATAGTCAGCAAACAAAGAAGAGAGCTCTAGTTTTGTAGCAGCTTTTCAGCGACCATTAAAGAAAAGTTCATTGATGAGAAATGGCTACTAGACTCAGGTGCATCCATGCACATGACATGTAGAAATGACTGGATGTACAATGTCACCGAGCCATCTGTGAGAAGTGTCACTGTAGCTAACAGAGAGCCATTACCTGTGAAGGGAGTTGGTTGTGTAAACATACAAGTAAGTCAAGATAAAGCGATACAAGTTCGTGATGTATTTTATGTTCCGGGACTAACTGCCAATCTACTCTCTGTAAGCAGTATTGTTAAAAAGGGACATAAGGTCAATTTTAATAGCAAGGGATGTGAAATTCAAAATGAGAAAAATCAGGTGGTATGTACTGCATCACTGATCAACAAGTTATACATCATGGATAGTAAAGAAGTGGCACATTTGACCTCAAGTACTCAGAATTACAACGATACTTACCTGTGGCACTTGCGAATGGGCCATTTGAATATTGCAGATGTGAAGAAGCTACCTGGATGTACTGATGGTGTGACTCTGACTCAGGAACATAGCAATGTCACATGCACTCATTGTATGGAAGGTAGGCAATCCCGGACGCCATTCAAAAATGTTGGTTCTAGAGCAACAAGGCCTCTTGAACTTATACATTCTGACTTGTGTGGTCCCATGGAAAATCCATCATTTGGAGGTATGAAATACTTTATTACTTACATCGATGATTTCACACGAATTGTCTATGTGTATTTTTTGAAAGATAAGTTGTATGTTTTGGAGACATTTAAAGATTTCAAGTTGAAGGTAGAGAATGAACTGAATCATAAGATTATGAAGCTACGTACAGACAATGGTAAAGAATATTGTAATAATAACTTTGACAAGTTCTTATCTAATCATGGTATAATTCATCAGACTTCTACCCCTTACACTCCACAGCAAAACGGCATGGCCGAACGGATGAATTTAGTTGAACGAGCACGATGCATGCTGTTCTATGCCAACCTGGAAAAGAACTCCTGGGCTGAAGCTCTGGCAACCGCTGCATATATTATAAACCGTTCCCCGACAAAGTCATTACAAGGGAAAACCCCATACGAAATGTGGAGGGGTAAGAAACCCAATTTATCCCACATGAAAATATTTGGCTCTAAAGCTATGGTTTACGTGTCTAAGGAAAAACGCCAAAAGTGGGATAGAAAATCAGTAAAAATGTTATTTGAGGGCTACTATGAAAACACAAAGGGATATCGTTTCATGGACCCTAAGACACACAAAGTTGTCATTAGTCGAGATGTGTCTTTTATGGAAAAACATAATGTGGATGTTAGCGTACTAATTAACTGTGAAACCTTTGCTCCGGTAAAGGAAAACAAAACAGTTACTGACAGTTCTAGGCCTTCAGAAATTGCAAACTCGGACAGTCAGAGAAACAAAATACACACTCAGGAGTCGTCTACACCTGTCAAGTCCAGCAGAGGCTCAGAAACACATGGAAATAGTGAAGACTCAAGTGAGTATGACACTGACACTGGAGAACTGGATGAAACTTACCGTCCTCCATATCCGATAAGACAAGACTATAATAGTTCTGTAACATTGAGATCGACACGAGCACGAAATAAACAAAATGAGGTTGAAAACGACAACGGCCTATTATGTTTGTTAACTGATTTGACTGACCCACAGACTGTTGAGGAAGCTCTCGCATCACCACAAGCTACAGAATGGAAGAAGGCTATGGACGAGGAATACAATTCCCTGATGAAAAATAAAACTTGGACTTTAACCGATCTCCCTCCAAGTAAAAAAGCACTTCCATATAAATGGGTATTTAAAACAAAAACAGACCAATGTGGGAATGTTCAGAGATACAAGGCAAGGCTGGTGATTAAAGGTTATGCACAAAGATGGGGCACAGACTATGAAGAAATATACTCACCAGTTGTCAGGTACACAACTATCCGCTATTTCTTTGCTTTAGCAGCAAGATATGGATTGGATATTGATCAAATGAATGCTGTATCTGCTTTTCTGCAAGGAGAGATTGATAGAGATATTTACATGCAACAGCCAGATGGGTATAAGCAAGGATCTCAGGTATTCATGCTACACAAATCCATATATGGACTGAAGCAGGCCAGCAGACTCTGGAATTTAAAATTGAATTCTGTTATAAATGATTTAGGAATGACACAATCAAAGACAGATCCGTGTGTCTATTATAATACAGAGAAGAAGACTTTTATCGCCATCTGGGTGGATGATTTAATTTTATTCACTGCTGAAGAAAAAACAAAAAATGATTTCAAAGAAAGATTGAAACAACACTTAGAAATGAAAGATATTGGTCCAGCTAGTCAATGTGTGGGTCTACATATTACTAGAGATGGTGACAAAGTATTACTTGATCAAGAAAAATATATAAACGAAATATTAGCAAGATACAAAATGTCAGAATGTAAACCTGTGAAAACACCATTTGAAGTTGGTATGAAATTTGCTGATAAAGTTGATGTGGATAAAATTGACTGTCCATATCAACAAGCCATAGGCTCCCTACTGTATGTGGCTCAAGGTACCCGACCTGATATATCCTTTGCAGTGAACACACTGAGCAGATTCAACAAGAATCCTACGGCTGCACATTGGACTGCGGTCAAAAGAATTTTCAGATATTTGCAGGGTACCAAGCACTTGAAGTTACAATACACCAAATATGGTAATGAGAAAATCACAGGATATTGTGATGCTGATTGGGCGAGCGATGTGCGCGATAGAAAGTCGTGCACTGGTTACATCTTTTTGTTACAGGGTGGCGCTATATCTTGGCGGTCACACAAGCAGCAGACTGTGGCACTATCCACTGCTGAGGCCGAGTACATGTCGATGTCTTCGGCGGCGCAAGAGGCGCTATGGTTGCAACAACTGCATACTGAACTTGGCCAAGAGCAAAGCAAACCAATCGTCATATTTAGTGATAATCAGAGTGCCATAAAACTATCTAATAATGATTGTTATTTACCTAGGTCACGACATATTGACAAACGTTATCATTTTCTCAAGGACCATATAAATAATTGTGATATAAAATTTTGTTACGTTAAAGGCGTGGAAATGATTGCTGATAATTTAACTAAGGGCACTACTGCTGACAAACATTTGTATTGTGTAAATATGATTGGGTTGCGTTCCAGGGGTGGATGTTAGTGTAATGGAACGCAAGCGTAGTTGTTTTGTTTTATAGGTATCTGTCTTTTATGTCTATTCGCTGTCAACTTGTTACGAATTTTCCAATGGAGAAATAAAACTTATTTTTATAATTAAACACACGTTTAATTCAGTACTGCGACTACGAAATATTCCTTTAGTAAGTATGAAAACAGTCTCCATTTATTTTTTATTACAAGTTAAACCACACAATGCTACGAGAAAACACTATGATCAAGTTACGCAAAAAAAATACATTTTAATTTGATTGTACGTTAGAGAAAATATTTCTATTTGACTTGTGTAATTATTGGCTGAATTTGTACTCGAGATGTAGCAAGAAAATAGTCTCTTATTATATCGTATAAGATTTCATGAGATATGGTACAACACGTCCTTTCTAGGCCAACATAATTATCTTCGTTCTTTGTAACTTCTGTGAATTTGTTAACTTGAACAATGTGCTAATTTGTCATTAGTTTTAAAAACTGCTGACTATCCCTCGGATAGATAACATTTTTAGTTGGTGTCGCACGAATAAATCACTACAGATTCCTGGTAACAATTCACGTTTCTTGTACACGTACAATTTACGGGCGAAACTTATTTATCACGACCATAAATACTTTGAATAGGTACTGTGGTACGCGAACTGGAGAATTATGTCTTATTAAGTAAGAAGATAATTATCTGATTGCCTTAGTTACATTTGCCTCACTCGATAAACTTCATCATAACAGAGGAGAGAGTTCGGAACTCACGCCACGTAAAATTTAAATTACGAGTACTACAGAACTTTCATACAGTAAAGTTTCTCAATCTGTGTTCAGATTCAAATTATCTTTCTAATGATAAATTCTAAAAAATCAATATCTTCATGTTACTTGAGTATATCATTTGAGAGCCGTTGGTTAGCATTGGTTTGGAATTTGATGGGTTTAGACTTCCGTGATTTAAAAATATTTATCAACTAACAATGATGGAAACCCTCAAGTCAAGTCAAGATCACTATCGAATTTTTAATTTTCCCCTTACCAAAACATAATTGTTTTTTGATGTCATGTAACATGCGGACTTTATACGCACAAAAATCTTGTTTGAAAAATAATATTTAGCAAGTCTTTAGAAACACATTTTTGTTGTACGTTTACGCAAAATTGAATTGTGAGAGTCTGTAAGAGCCTATGAGGAGAAACGTTGAGTTAATGTTAATGTAACGAGATATCAGAGATCGTTGACGTGTCATGTTTGTATCTGGACTCTGTGTATGATCTATAATTATCTGTGGAACTATTGTCTTCACTCTATTTTTGATTGATATAACGCAACAAAATTAATAAAAAACTAACACACATTCTTGCCGCATAAGTAAGTGTGTATGTTATGAACTAAGCAATATACTCTAATCTTAAAACACAAACTTACCTCTATGAAATTCAATGAAGACAGAACGTAATAAAATATTATGAACTCTCATAAATAAATTGATTTTGTCTTTTGTCAATAAGAGAATAGTGGCTCATCGTATGATAAATTTGTGATTTGGCAGACGATTAAGTTACTGCTTTCATTTACGTATGATATTATCAGCAGCGCGGTTGTCGCGCTGCTAAAGTCGCCTAAAGGTTGAAGCAAAAATACCCACTCGGCACGCGAACAGCACCAACCAGGCGTCTATCATACAAGTACGAGACGTAAAGGGAACAGCAACGCCTTAGATGGGATCGGCACCGGATAGCGAACGCCTCGCCTCGGATCGTGTTTGCTACAACTTATGACTATTCTTCTTGCCCGTTTGACAGGGTGGACGGATAGTCGTCAACCAGCGGGCAACGCGCCGTAAGCGCGTTATAACCCATGAGCCGCTCGCTGGTCGAGAGTGGGTCCCGAGTTGGTCTCGATCCGAGGTGGTGACGTTACGAAGTTGATAGATGTGCGTTGCTGTATGGAGTTTCATACAATTAATACTAAACGCCTCGAGTTGATACGGTGCTGTCACCGTGACGGGTGTATAGACGTGCTACAACCTTAAATGTAAAAGTATTGTTACTATGACCATTCGGAAGCTACTGCAAGACGTAACCATCTCATAGCCCACAAACCAAACCTTAAATTCATCTTTTCACATCGTTTTTTTCTGCTTCTTAGGCCCTTTTCTATATAACAGACTCCATCGCGAGTTACACATTTACCCCCTAACCTCATTCCACTGCAAGAGAAAGGTGGCCAAATACCTTCAGAATTTGGACTACTCTACCACAGAAAATCTCATGATTCCGTAAACGGCATATAATACCGACATAAACATTCATACGTACTCACACACACACATACACGCACATAAACACATAAACTCTCTCTCTCTCTCTCACACACACACACACACACACACACACACACACACACACACACACTCACACACACACACACAAACACTCAGTTGTAGTTTGTGCGATTCTTCTTCTTTTTGGCTTAATTCTCCATTATTGTGCTGTGTTAACTTACTATATTTTTGTGTTATATTTATATCTGATCACATCTAGAGAGGAGAGTACTGGTTCTCTGTAACTCAGGCATGAAGCCTAGCTCAGATGCCAGTCTCTCGCAATCAAAATTCTGTAACTTAAAATTGTAACATTGCTTACCTATTGTATTTACTTTGATTGTGGAGAAGAAATAAATAAATTGATTGATTGATTGATTGAATTTTAGATTAAATTTAAATTATTTGGGTAATTTTTGTGTTCAAGAAATACTTCTATAGAATGTGTATTCACTGGTGGGTATAATCTGCTTATTGTTTGCCACAATATTACCTCAGATTATATTAGTGGCGACTGGCGGCTATTGTACAGTATCTAACAGGGGTTCCCTCTATCTGGCAGAATCTTTTTGCTCCGAAAGTCACTTGGCATAACACATTTGGCATAATTTTCTTTAGTCGAATGTTATTCAGGCAGAATTTTCTGTTAGCATAATTATTGTTTGGTCGAATATTTATATGCCCAAATTTACAATAGCATACTTTTAAGATAGCAGAAATTTATAAGGCATAATTACCTTTGGCAAAATTTGCTTTGCATACTTTCGCTAAGCATAATGTTTATTAAGTACGATGTTTATTTGGCATAATATGACTAGGCATACTATGAAGAAAGCAGAATTTCGTTTTGAATAATTTCACTACGCATATTGCTATTTCTTTTAAATAGTATTTTAGCCTTAAATTTAATTAAAAAGTCATTAGGTTGTGGTACAAAATTTAGTGACAGAAACGAATCGGTGCAAAACTGACTCCACGCAGTCTTGTTTGCCCCACCCCTAGAGTGTAATTCAAAATTGAGGGAGGGGCTGCGGTGGTGAGCGAAAACCATCTGCGACGATAAGCTCGCGTGGGACTGCCGGAGCCCCGCAGCGCCGGAGCCGTGACAGAAACCATGCATGTTGCATGCTGCATGCAAGCTATTGCTTGCTTGCATGCTGCATGCTTGCTTGCATGCTGCATGCTGCATGCTTGCTTGCTTGCATGCTGCATGCTGCATGCTTGCTTGCATGCTGCATGCTGCATGCTTGCTTGCTTGCTTGCTGCATGCTTGCTTGCTGCATGCTTGCTTGCTTGCTGCATGCTTTGCTTGCTTGCTTGCATGCTGAATGCTTGCTTGCATGCCGCATATTTGATTTGCCATGCATGTTGTTAGCATTGCTGAGATAGAACTACTTGGGATACACAGATAAATTAAGGTCTATAGGAGAATGTTAAATATGAAAAACGATAGGATGATTCTGCCTATTAATGACTATAAATACAAATTGTATGCCACTAGACGATTCTATCTGTGAACTTTCTGCGTTAGGATGATTCTGCTTTAAGACTATTAGGGATATTATATTTCTGCCTAAAGATGATTCTAGCTTACACGATTATGCGTTTTGAATGTCTGATAAATAAGTGAATGCTAATTGATGTTCTGCGAAAGGAAGTTTATGCTACTTGATGATATGCCAAATAAAATTATGACAATAAAAATTCTGCGAAACAAGGTAGACCCATCTAACAGCATATTAATTTACTCTAAAACACTTAATGTCCACAAACGGTTTTCACCTTAAAACTAATAAAATAGAAAAAAAGGTCAAGTTCTTTTGACATAATTGGTCGTTTTGTGGTAAGTTGTTGTGCTACTACGTGTACTAACAGTGCCAAGTGCGTTGGGTTGACATTACTTCTAATGGGAGTCCTCGATGATAAGGTATAATAATTTATTTATCTAAATTTATTGCACTGTAAGTTGTACAATTGGCGGACTTAATGCCTAATGGCATTCTCTACCAGTCAACCACTTGGTAATGCAGAGAGTTTAATCAGTTTTAATAATGATGTCTGCTTGAATACAATTTATGAAAAAAGTTAAGTAAAGTTAGCCTGTAATGTCCCACTGCTAGGCAAAGGCCTTACCAAAGCTATGGGGTAGTTTGAGCCATTTGAGCCACGCGGGCTCAGTGCGGATTGGCGGAGGGATGTTTTACAAGACAAGCGACAAAACTGCTAAAAGATTTTATCAAGCCTTCCATAAGGTGCTCGCAGCGCAGTGGAAGCAGTGCTTTTGGTAGTGATACCGATGTTAAGCAACATACGGCGCGGTTGTGTTTGGATGGGTGACCATTCGAACCATATTAGTGGCATATATAGCAATCTCCGTGCTTCGGAAGGCACGTTAAGCCGTTGGTCCCGGCTAATGTCGGTCGATATTATTCATTAAGCCTAGTCGGAGGTCTTATGGGCGGCTTGAATTTATGAAAACTGGTATAAATCATTAGGAAATAAAACTCATTAGGTACTATCGAGGGCACCACCGTCTTGACCAGTTAAGGAGCCAAAGTAGCTTGCACTTTGTCTTTTGTCTGAAGTGACGCCTGCTTTTGTGTCGAACATATAAAAGCGATTTTTCGTTTATAAATGTGGCAAGGTGTCTGAGTGCCTTCGACCGTACATCAGAAGATACCAAATCTGTCGTGTGCACACGAGCATGGTACGTTTATCTGCTTATGTATTTAATGCAAGCTTAAATTCCTTCTTCCCTACAAAGAAACAGTAAGTACGGCTCAAACGTCGAAAGTAGCTTAAAGAAATAGAACCCTTTTGATAGGCACTTACTATTTGTATAATTTATTTGTTGGAGCCATCTGCGTTTGTATGTGCGACGTAAATAATGGCAGGTGTATGTTCCTCTTTATTGAACTGTGTAGGCATAACTTGACTCTGAATTATTAGTCTACCTGTTTTTGGTTACATAATATTAAAAACAATAAAAATATCGAGCTCTAGTAAGACAAAAATTATTTAGTGTCTTCGCCGTATAATGAAATCAATATAAAAAAATCTCAGGCAAAAATAAAAAATATTAAAATTAATCAGAATCAAGTCGTAAACGGCCGCTAGTGTAAAATAAAATATTCCACTTACCTTCCGTTCTCTTGTTCCGAGTAAAAATTCGAAGGGCGGGCGTTCAATTAGGCATTTTTATAGGGCCCTTCGGCAGGAGGCTGTGAACAATAAAACACATAAAAACATGCCGTTATGTTCGTAAAATTTCGCACTAATTTTCGTAAGCGACATGCGACGTTCGAATTACAAAAACAAAAACGAACTTTTGTAATCCTAAAGTTTCGTAGTTACTCTGCTTCCGAATGCGAACACAGTTTAAAACTTTTTAGGATAAACTCTATAGAGTTTGTTTTAAGAAATATAGGCGTTGTTCCTCGGATTCGGTAATTCAACTTCAGTATCTCTTAAGCTGAGCTAATAAAGGTAGGATTGGCTTACATCGTATTCAAAGTTTTGAACATGAATATTTTTGGTAAAAAAGATTTTTCGATCGTGGTTTGGGCATTAAATAATAAACAATTCTGAGTTCAGAGAGAGATTAATAAAGAGTTAGTGGGAGATATTAAATCCTAAAAATAATGGCGTCATGGCAAGTGATACAATTATATTTCGACAAAGTAGTCACATGGGCACCTCAGCCTCATTGTCATTTCGTAATCAAAAAGAAAAAAAAACTTAAAAAAAAAAACACTAAAAAGTCCTAAATTACCTCTTGACAATTGAAAGGAAAGGAATCTATTTTAGGCAAACAAATTATTTTTGGAGTCGGTGCTCTGATAGTTGATGCTTGATGATCACAGTGATAGCAGAAACATACATTCGCATTAACCAAGGAGGAGAGTTTTGAGGTCGGTTAAAATGATGATTCCGTTCTTCGATTAGCGCATTTATTAGCTACAAATACAGCGGATGGAAAACTTCTTCCTTCTAGGAAAAAATCGATTAGAGATGTTATTCTTAGTCGGCTAACACAAGCCACTTTTTTATGCCTTACTGTGATTCTCAATAAATAAGGCTAGCTCGGCGGAGGAGAGCAAGCAAGCACTGAAACTACTGAAAGCTGAAGTGTAGAACATTTTTTCTTTTACAAGCAAAGTGCTAGTAGGTTTACTTGTATTTAAAAATTACTCCATCCATAATGTAAGTGTTTTTTACTTCAGTCTATATCCAGCTTTGTTTACTTTGTTCCAAAACTGAAAAAAAATTGGTTTAAGGTTGCACGATTACACGAATGTAATTTTGTAAAATCATTCTTATCAATATCGCATTTTTCGTTGTACAACAATACTAAACAAAACAGTTTTGTTTTAAAAATGAAACTAAGTTTACAGTTTTAAAACAGTATCTTAATTAGATGAATCTTTTGCTTTCTTAGCTTTGTTTTAAACCTTTTTTTTATTCTAGACCCGTGAGAAAAATAGTAGCTCCCACTTTTTCTTGGAGCAGATACTAATAATGAAACCGCACTTTAGATTATAACTTTCAAGAGTAATTTATGTTTACATGTAGTCTCACGAGGGACACTTTTATTCGTCCCAACACAGTCCCTTCCACAGATTCAGGACAGTTTTGTAATTCTGAGAAGAAGCATTGGAAGAAACTCAATGACTTTTGTGAAAACCTCTATCAATAAAGTTGATGATTGGCAATTATACGGCGGGTTCAGCCATAGATTTTGATAACTCAAATCATTGCGTCGTGAACTTCTTGATCACTGGTTTTATTTATAGAACACTAACAACGAGAATAGATGATGGTTGTTCTGAAAAAAAAAAACACAGTCTCTCGCTAAATAGTTTCGTACCCAACTTTTTAGTTGCACATTTTGGCTATAGCAGAACCGTTTGCGCGGAAACTTGCTCCTCGCTAGTGCAAACTTGCGATTTAATAAATACCATTTTAGTACACTTTCAGTTAATCTGAGCGTTTCAAAGGCGCGTTATGAAGACGTTAAGTTCCGGACTCCGAAATTGCTTTATCGATTTTAATAAAGACTTCTCCGCTTTGATAATATCAACTACACGTAATATTAAGAAAGTTACGTAAATTGCTAACGACTCAGCTTGTTCTGTTTGATTTAGCTTCGCGTTTGCATATTCTTGGTTCATCGCAGATGAATGGAGAAATGATTAAGAGTTAAGTTACATGTTACTTTATAATGATTATTTAATTTTCTAATATTATACTCAGATTTTAGAACTTGATATCGTCTTTATTACGGCACTTATTATTCATCATCATCATTTTCAGCCAAAGGATAGTAGTCCACATAAGCCTCCCCCACGGCTTTCCACAGCAACAGATCACAAAAGGTCTGTATCTAGTGTGATCCTGCTATCTTTACAAAGCCGTCTGCCCATCTTGTCAGTGGGTGCCCCACGCTGCGTATTTGGTCAAAGGGTCTCTAATCCAGAACTTTTCTGCCCCAACGGCCATCAGTACTTCACGCTATGCCCATTGCCACTTACGCTTCCTGATTCTCAGGGCTATATCCGTTACCTTAGTTATTCTACGTATCTCCTCGTTTCTGATTCGATCTCGTAGAGTAACACCCAGCATAGCCCTCTCCATCGTACGTTGAGTTATTTTGAGCATGCTTATAAGGCCCATAGTTTATAACATAGTGTATTTGAGTATCATTTTCGATGAGGTTATAACAATGAGTTTCTTTTGATCAACAGTGACAAAAACTGATAGCAAACATGATTATAATAAACCCAGAATCAGGGCGCAATTCCACATTTTGCAGTAGTATTTGAAAAATAAAAAATATAAATCAGATTCAAATGAATGCAAATCATAAAGACTAACTCGCTATTGTATACTAAAATAAAGCCGTAATGAGTATTGTGATAATTATGTTTCACGTAATTATGGCGTCAATGAAAACATTATAATCCAATTTGCAACTATGACAATGTAAACTATTATCTTAATATTCAGTTCATGACCAAATTACCATTTGAAATGTCATACCAAAGTGGAATGACGGGCATTGCTTTGAAATATGCGTTAGATAAAACGACGGGGTATTACGTGACATAGTGGCTTTTGAGTTAAAATCGTGACCGTGTTTTAAAAGCACTATAGTTGTTTTTGCCTTAGATAATCGCTGAGACTGAGACTTAGTCATTTCGTCAATTTTAGTGGAAAATAAATTCACTGAACCATGTTTCCTGAAAAATGTAATCGATTAGTATCTTATGTTTTTTTTTGTGTATTTAAATCCTTTTGCAGGCATTCTTTTTAATATTTTTGATTGAAAATTCTGTCGAAATCAATGCCTTGTAAAACATTAAAAAGTACGCTACCATTCATTTGAATAAATATAACTTTTTAATGGTTAGCCATCCTATTTTTCATGCAGATTTCATCAATAAATCACGGTCATACCGATTATTCGTACGTACGTCAATGTATTTATTTATACTTGATTGCACAACAAATAAAATAACAAAAGGTGGACTTAATGACATATGGCGTTCTCGACCAGTCATGCCTAAATTGACATTGTTAAATAACTGTCGATGTCCGCAACTATTTTGGGTTGGCTGGAATAGATCTCTTTTAGGGATAAGCCTTGATTCACATTGTGAAATCATGTATTATCAATACAACTTATAAGTGTGTATATATGCAATATTTTATATTTTATTCTATTATCTTGTATAACACTATTTTCGTTCTTAGTATGTACGGAAACGGAAGCATGTGTAATGTCAAAAACCGGCCAAGTGAATCGGACTCGCACTCTAGGGGGTTCTGTGTCAACTTTAACTGAATTATAGATCCACTTACTTCCACGTTGCCAAAGTCACACAATATTTTGTTGACAGCAAATATAACTTCGTATTTCATAGTATTTGTATGAATAACAAAGTTACGTTTGCGGTTATTGAAAATTTGCTTTAACTCAAAAACTACTAGCTCGACCTACACGCATAGGTTGGACTAAATATTTTTAAGTTTTAGTTTCATGCCTGGGAGCCCTCCCCTTAAATATCATTATTTTATTTTATTTTGTGTGAGAATTGTAAAGCGGTTAACAGGATACATCTACCTACTAAGTTTCAATAGTATAATACTAATCGTTTCAGAATAAAGTGGCTGTGACATAGGGACGGACCGACAGAAAGATAGACAGACAGACTTGACGAAAGTATAAGGGTTCCGTTTTTGCCATTTGGCTAAGGAACACTAATAAAGTGGCTGTGACATACGGACGGACTGGATTCTTGACTGTGCGTCCGCCGCGCTTCCTCCGTCCATGACAGATAAGCGGACAATACATAATTTGTCAATTTTTAGATTCTGCGTCGCGACTGCATCAATGCTTAAAGTAGTGCAGTGAATGAAGGTTGACAGTTTGCGACTGCATCGATGATGCATCGCGACTGCATCGACACTAAAAGTCGCAGTGTATAAGGGATCAAAGCGGCCAATATCGTTTCATAGTAAAACGACTAGCCATCGTTTTTAAAATAACGATACGTAAGCTTGTAGCAGCTCGTTTGTATGACGACTAGCTAGGCGGAGACTGGTCCCTTTGACCCAGGGAATCCTAGAGTGGGAACCAGTGTACTTATTATCTAATGTTGTTCTTTCTTTTTTTCTGAATAAATTTATTACTTATTTAAATAAAAAAGTGTAACATTCAACCCCAGGGATGGAAATCGCGTGCGAGTTTTGTAATCCTTCAGTGGGTCACCTATCTATGGATGTAAATCTGCCCGATAGGCGTGACACACACCGCGAATAAATCTCGCAAAGTGATACTATTCGTGACAATGTACGGGGCTTTGTCAGAGTGGGACATAATAATACTCGTTTTTCGGCAGTTACATAAATATAGAAGAGTGGCATGGTTGGTATTAGTTGATAAATAGGTACTGCAACACTGGACTAGCACAAAACAATTAAGTTTATAAAGTAAATTAAATGCAAACGTCATAACCTCAAACTAAAATTCATACGTGATTGATTTCTATTATGTATATGAAGGCTATGCTCGGTGTTTCTCAGCGAGATCGAATCAGAAATGAGGAGGCACATAGAATAACTAAGGTAACTGAGAATCAGTAAGCTCAAGTGGCGATCGGCAGAGCACATAGCGCTAAGTACAGATGGCCATTGGGGCAGAAAATTCTAGATAGAAGACCCTTTGACCAAAGATAAGATGAACAGACGACCTTGTAAGGATTGCAGGACCAAATTAGATGCAGACCGCTTGTGGTCGCTGTGAAAACCCGTGGGGTAGCCCTATTGGCTGATAAGGATGATGTATAAAAAATTCGACGTTTTTCAAATTGTATAAAATGTGGTCTTTTTTTTCTTGAGTCTCTTTTACTTGTGAGCTAGCATTTGCTCTAAAATTTTCACTGTGAAGATAACCTTACTAAACCATCCACATGCGATCAAAATAAATTATACATAGGGCGCACTAAAAGTTTTCTTAAAACAGGAAAATTTTATTATGATAGACAGTTATTACAATTATTTCAAAATTAACTAGTCTTAATTCCTTTTTATATACCGCATTTAAGATGTAACTTCTGAATAAAACAGTAGACCTAAAGTAGAGTACTTCAGAGTTTCAATGCGACGTATTTTCAAATGTAGCTATTCAAATTTGGGGTACATAGAGGGAATTCCTAGTGAATATACAGGTTGTTGTTTTGGTTAGCAACGAGCGACTCAGGGGTGGCTGTACAAACCATACTGAGGCCTAAAAAATATAAAGAAATGTTCTTTTTTGAAATGGAAAAATACCCACAAAATCAATTTTTTTATGCGGTACAGCAATCGAGTTAAAATTACCAACACCAGGTAGCCTCTTCGTAGCTAGTAAGCTACGAAGAGGCTACCTGGTGTTATATCGATATCTACGAAATACTACTAATAATAATAATAAGTAGTATTGCGTACTACTAATAATAATAATAAATATAATAAGTAGTATTGCGTAGATAAGCGCTAGCTACGCGCTAGGGTGCGAGATTTCCCATTAGTTTCGTAGTTTTTTTGAATGTTGTGAAGAGGTTTTCTTGTATAAATCACAAGGAAAAAAACTCACAAGGAGTCAGGTTGGTACCGAAGGTAGGTAGACTCGGGAATTCAAAACCTTTCATAGACAAAAAAGCATTTGTTTGCTTGGTGGGGCGAACCGCGGCGTTGTCGTGGCTAAGGAGAATCTTGCTTCTAAAGGACTTAATATTTTTCAAGACAACTGAATTATTAACACATAATTTGCATTAACACAGTCAATGAAAAATTTAAACTGAAAACCAAATGGTATTGTTGAAAAGGTCTCATAAAATGATTGTAAGCTAACACTATTTTCTAAAATTTTTAAAGGCACATTTTTGTTAGATTCCAATGTCCTCACCCTCTCCTAACTAAACGGTACCAGGTGGATACGTGAAAAAAAATCTACACAGCCCTAGAATAAACCAAATTTAGAAGAAAAAGTATCATTGCTATAATAAGAGTTGTAGTCCATAAACTTAAAGCAAATAACTTCATGTAATTTTTAAGTTTCATTTCTTTTCCTTCATAACGCATTTAGATATGAAATTAAAACTCAAGTTAAATGTTACTATTGATTATCAATCAAACAACCGGTTTTGTCTCAACCTCAAATTTCGAATATTTTCGTATTAAAAGGGAATCGAATCCTTACTATGAGGCAATCTTTATCATGTTTTACCAGTCCTTTTTAATGGAAATAAAAGTGTTTACATACATAGTAGGTACGGAACCCTTCGCGAACGACGAGTCCGACTCGCACTCGGCCGGTATTTCATGACCTGTGTCGTTCTACTCGTATTTGTTGAAGGCAGATCCTCATTAGAAAAATTTATAAGACGAAATATTCTATTTATTTTGAACTTTTCACAATAAATCTAGGTTTGATCACGTTTGATAATATCAAATTCGAAAAATTTGTTACTTGTTTACCCGCACCCCAGATAATATCGCACCAATCCAAACATAGGCGTTTTTGCCCGTCCGCCTAACTATGAGGCCGCGTAGTTCAAAGCTTTCTCACGCCTAAATATTAATGTAAGATTTTTTTAAATACGGTCATAACAAACCCCAAACTAGATTACATCTAGTTATATGCTAATCATTACTCAACGTTTACTGTCAGTCGCACAAGACTCATGTTTGCTACAGCGGTCGCAGAAGAACGACACTTTGTACGAAAATGATTACTGAGATTACTTCGAACACATTAAGAATCTTACAACAATCTTACAACCAATCATACAAATTTATAGGGTCTTATTTAAAATCTAGCGGTCCCCCGCGACTGAGTATGTGCGATTTGAGTTTAATCCCTCCTCTCCCGTCGCAGAGTGATGTTAAGTAGCCTAAAGCCTTCTTCGCTAAAAAAGCTATCCAACACAAAAAAAAAAACAAATCAGTTCAGTAGTTCCAGAGGCGTTCAAACAAATAAACTCCTCAGATTTATAATATTAGTACACAAAAGTAACCAAAGCTTACCAAAACATTATTTCTGATTTAGACCCGAACGAAAGAACACTTTCAGTGCAGACCTCGTACTGAATCGGAAGAAAGTTTTTCCTCGCAGGAAACTGTTATATATGTTCAATGAACGAAAAAATATGAAGCTTATGACATGATTATATAACAAAGTCTATTATTGCCTCATAATACCACTACTGGTAATCTCTAAAGCGAAGGCAGCAAACTCATATCTCGTTATTCTCTTCAGTAAGTAACCTATGTTTTTTTTTTAATTAAGTTCGTTTCAGCTTGAGACTACATCGACCTTCCTAGAAATAGTCTCACGATTGCTTATTACATATTATAGTGCACAAGTGTGTGCGCAAACACAGGTGCACTCTCTATTTCTTTCACTCTCATAGCCCGATGGGACAGCAATTTGACACGACCGGAGAGAGATCAGGCGCAGTCTCAACGGCTTTACGTGCTTTTCCAAGGCACGGGGGTGAAAAACCGCCAACTTCCGTACTCCTGGCTACCCTAAGATTTTCTGAACAGAAAAACTCAGGTATATATTTTTGGCCCGACCCGGGAATTGAACCCGGGACCTCTGATGCAGCCGTCGCGTTAAAGTGCGACCCTCTTACTGCTGTACCACCGAGGCAGTTAAAACAAAATACGAGTATATCTTTAGGAAAAATGAAACCAAACCTTTCAACAACCAAACTTTCAACCAAATAAGAAAGATTTACAAAAATGATGACGAGTTATGAGAAAGTAATACTGTTACGTATAAACATAAGTGGTTCGAAAAACATATTGTTAACATCACTTGCTGAGTCACAATATGTCACAAAGTAAAAACGCTTTTACCTACTCTATACTTTAGCAGATTGTACAAAAAATTAAGTTTTGCAAGTCTTAAGGGGGACTGTTTTATTTGTTAAGCCATATTATTAAGCCAAAATGAAAAAGAGGTCCCAAATTTATTCTAACAAAGTTATAAGTCTGGGTTTAAAAGGACACATGCAAGAATAGAAGTACGGTCGGGCGTTTTATTTTTTAAATTAAAATTAGGCGAGGGGATTACATAATGCTGGCCTGTGAAAAGCGGCATTATACCGGCCAGCGAAAATTCGCACCATTCAGCCTGCCGGGCCAAATAAATTGTAACGATTTTTCTTTGACGCCTCTTGAATGTTCCTTTTATGCGTAGACACGAAAATCATGTGATAAGCGCAAGCGATAACAATAAGTGCCGTAAAACTTATTCTTGGCGTTAAAAATGTTTGTTGATTTTTTGTCTGGGGGTCTACTCTCTGCCTCATTAATAAAAGTAGATCAAGCGTCCGCATCCAAATTTTCGTTCAAGAAGGCTTTGCGGTCACTTTGTCAGGAAGAGCTATTTTCGTCTTGAATTATTATCATTATTTGCTTTCATGTGTACCATCATTATTATGTATAAGTACTATGTGTATGTTTATCTATAGTATGTGTATGAATATGGTATTTATGTAATGAGTAGTATGTATGTTTACTATCGTTTAATTACAATAGACCTGCACTATTGTACCTTTTATTTGTAGTTGTTAACGTAAAGCTCTTTCTTTTGTGCCTTTATAACTTTTTTCGGGCCGCCTATATTATCTCTGTTTGACCGATGGTTGACTGTTAGAGAATGATTTTAGCATTAGGTCCGTTTGTTTGTGCATGAAGTTTTTAAATAAATACAATCAAGGATAGAATCACTTTCAATCAAGTATTTCCTCCAAATAACAAGCACTGGCGAGATTAACGTACAGTTCAAACAGTACCGTTACCATGAGTTTACGACGGTTTTATTCGCTAGCGACGACGTAAAAAAAGTCTATGGAAATTTGCACAGCGCCTCTAGCGGTAACTGTCAGAACTAAAATTTTCCATAGAAAAAGTTACGTCGTAGCTAGCGAGTAAAGCCGTCGTCGCTATCGAGTAAACTCATGGTAATGGTACAGTTCAGTTTGTTTTCACAGTTCATCAAATATTGTAAGGAAAGCCAGAAAAAAAGTTTAACACTAGTAAAAGATCATGTCCCTCATTTCAGCAAAGAATGTGAGCTTTTTCGATTGAAATATAGAACACAGTACCATTCTGATAGAGTGGGGCCTCAGGCTTCTCATAAAACTAAAATGGTGTTTAAATTGATTGGCTATTAGAACAAGGTTATACATTAAGTCATTTTTAAAGACTGAATGTTCCTTCTTGATAAAGAATACGTTAATGTATAGTAAATATTCTCCGGATATCAGGCGCCATGCCTCTCACATTATTAAAATAATTATATCTTTAAATCCTCTGGAAGGTAATTGCGAAGGTAAATGATGGATATTAAATTGCTGTACTAATCATATTAATTTATTTTACACTTGCTGAGGTTTTAATTTAATACGAAACTATCATTTTAAATAAGTCACATAGTTTCCCGGTGCAAATATTTATTTGATCGCTAGTTCTTTTCCTTTGCAGTTGCCGCTTTAGATTTATTTTCTTACTAGTTTTTGCTTGCATCTTTACTCCCTTGGAATGTTAAGAGAGCAATTTTGACCTTTTGAAACAGGCACGAGCGGACTTTTATTTTAAACGAAAGAATCTAGGATTTTATTCATAGCACATTATGTTTTAAGACCAAAATGATATTTCTTAGAAAACCTTTATTCTAGAGTCGCTTAGCTTATTTCGATTAGATGGCATATTGTAACCATTCGAAATTTACATTCTACCAACACAAATTATAGATTTATTTCAACTGTTTGCGAGCGAATAAACTTATTGAAGCCATTTATGGAAATATAATTCAGGGGCTTTTTAGACAGATCTAAACAACTTTCACAAACTTGGATTGTTTTCTGTAACAAATGCGTTTTACAAGAGTAAATAAAATAAAGACTTCTTAATTATCATCATTATCAGCCAAAGGACACACACGGTTTTCCAAATCGACAGATCACAAGCGGTCTGCATCCATTGTGAACCTGTGATCTTTACAAGGACATCTATCCATCTTTTCGGTGGACGTACTATGCTGCGTCTTGAACTGAGAAAAGAGAAGAATTACATATATAAAAGATAATATTGTCATATTATTGTTATTGTTATAATTGGCTTCAGGTGAATTGCCAAATCATGTATTCAACAAATCTAAGAAATTTAGCTATGAAAAGTCTATGATGCACTGTTTCATAAAAAGAAAACAGTCTGGATATGGCTCATAAAGTGGAATATTTTAATAATTTCTAAGAATTTAATCTGCGTTGCATTTATAAAAAGATACGCTAGAAAGCTGTGATAACTTTTTAATAAGAATTAAAAGATAAATAATATGTTTCACGATGAAATTTAATTCTTGTACAGTCACCGTCAAATATATTCTGACGGCGTGTCTATGGATAGGTCTAACATATAGGAGATAGACGCTTCTAAAGTGGTGGAACTGTCGCGCGGTCGGACCGACAGCACGGTAGCTCAGTTGGTAGAGCATTTGACCCGGTTAACCTAGAAGTTGCTGGTTCGTTTCCCGCCCATGCGCAAATTTTTGGTTTCTCATTTCTTCTGTGAGAATATAAAATATGACACCGTGAGTGTTAAAAGCATTCTAAACCATTGCATAGCGAAGCGTTATCAATTTCCAAGTTGAATTTATTCTGTAAGGGGCCGTCCATTAATCACGTGAGGCTCAATAGGGGGGGGAGGGGGTACGGAAAACATCACGAAACATCACGAGGGGGGAGGGGGGGTCTCGTTAGACATCACGTGTATTAATTTTATTTATTCTTTGTCAAAAAGAACCGAAATTTGAACGGCGCGAAATTTTTTTGTTGTCACAAACCTTTTTGCCAATAACAACTGCCAGTGAAGAAGAAGCTGTACCAGTTGTAACCTTAAATGAAAGTCTTGCAACTCCGTGAGACGAAGACAATATTAATTAATTGATTGATTGCTTCAAAAAGAAATATAAAACAGCCTTATTGAAAAGACAGTTAGCGACAGAAAATCTTCGTGGAAATAGGAAACTCTTGCCCCTGAATATATATTTCTAAAATTATTTATAGCCCACACACACCACGTACCTACGAACATAACACACACACACGCACACATACACACACACACACACACACACACACACACACACACACACACGCACACACGCACAAAGGATGCTAGTGAGGTTTTTTTCTAGATAGGTTGTTTCTTTATTTAAATTTGTTGCTATTTGTATAATGTAAGCCCTCGTAACTCAAAACCTCGCACAAGATCTAAGAGGGATGGGAGTGGCTGAAAATCAGCGTTGATTTCTGCCAACACTAGCTGAGCCACATCCATTTGCTCCTAGTTTAAGCTACAATTTTAAGAAATTGTGATAGAGATAAGTTCTTTTTTGAATGGGAAGCAATAAACGCATTTTAGTTACTTACTTAACTAATTATTCATTAATTTTGTTGCAAATACATATAAATGTTTTTCGAATCACCATTTTAAATAGCCTTTACATAGACTTCAAATAAAAATACACGTGATCCAGGGGGAGGGGGGGGGGGGGGAGTGGTCCCAAACCTCACCAAATATCACCAGGGGGGAGGGGGGGGGGTCAAAAAAATGAGAAAAACGACCTCACGTGATTAATGGACGGCCTCTAAAGAATAATTACTTGGCCCGCTGTTGTATAAACAGACGGGTAGATGGCGCTACCGTCACGCGTAATGGCGGATCCATAAGAGACCAGAAATTACGCGCGGTCGGACCGAGAGCACGGTAGCTCAATTGGTAGAGCGTTTGGCCCGGTAAGCCAAGAAGATGCTGGTTCGAGTCCCGCCCGTGTGCAAATTTTTGGTTTCTTATTTCATCTTTAAGAAATGGAACCCTAGTTTGGTTCAAGTTGGCACGTAACCCTCAGTGCGCGAGTCCGTCTCGCACTTGGCCGGTTTTTTAGTCGTACAATACAAAAAAACGAAGAATACAGCTTTTTCTAAACCAAAGATTTCCTGTGGCAGGATATGCATGGCATCTTTAGATGGGTTACGAAGTGGAGCCACCTGAATATTCCATACAGGTGGGGGGAGTGGGAACTGAGGTTAATAATAGCGTAGGGTTCAGTTATATAGTCGAGTTTGGTATAAATTGGAATATTATTTAGTTAATTAGATAGTAAAAGTGTTTATAATTAAAATAAAACCTCAAATAATTGAAAATTATCTTCTATAACCTGACTGAAGTGTTTAAAATAACGCATTTGTCTTGTATAAAGTAAAAGAAAATAATTTGGAGTTGGTGAATTATTAAAACTGGTTTTCATACACGTGAGGATGTTTCTTTTCTTCTCTAGCCTAACCCATCGTGTGGGTATCGTTGCGTAGGTCTTTTAAAATGATATTGAGTATGTTGACATAATTTTTCGATAAAGCGGTCTGTTTCCGTAACATTTAGTTTTAAAAGCAAAGGAAAAGACTCCCATTCCTTAAATTCGTGGACCAAAAAACGAAAGTGAAACGGCCAGTGAAAATAAATAATAGATTATTACCTATAGATCTACGTTTAAGAGAGAAAAAAAAACGAAAAGCAACATCTAAATTTATTGGTTTAAATTTATGAACTACAACTCTGTTATTTGTTTACTTATCGTAGCCGTGATAGTTCCCTCTCAATTCATTATATGTATATGCTAGTGCTGTTTTTATATTTGCGTGTCCACCGAATACTGTTTGGTTGAGAGATGAGGGATACATTGGACTCTAACAAAGGACAACAGTCGATTTGGACCAAAAGTCGAAAGTCAGTCGGTCAGTGAAAAAAATATATATTGTTACGTTATTACGTTTTTTTTTGACGACAACTTTCTACGATTAGCAGCCACCCATTTTTTATAGGTACGAATATTTCATTTAAGGTCGCAAGGATCAACTTATCAGCTGACAGCCCTCTTGTAACTAGGTCAGCAGGATTATCACTCGAACAGACCCAGTGCCAATCGCTCACATTTGTTAATTTTTGAATATATGTTACTCTATTTTTATAAAAGCTTTCTTTATTAATAAATAAATAATTTGTTTATTAAAATTCATTGGTTCTGAGCTACATCGTAGAACTTAAAATTAATTAATAAGTGAATTCTCTTATTTACCTGAACTAGGATAAACCTGTATCGCAGGCCAAATAGAGCTTACACAAGCTATTTAAAGCTTTCATAATTTAACAATAATAACTAAACTTATACAAAATTCAAAAGTAAATCCAAGTCAAAATAAAACCAAACCATCCTCTAATAATAATCTACAGCCATACTCAGTCATACATTTTAGAAGCGTCAGCACAACTGCATTTACTAGGGCAAATTCATTATATTATTTTTATGTTTACAATTGAAATTTTATCCATGCGACATTCATCAAGATGATATTTTTTAGTATGATCACAAAATTAGACGATCAGCGGCCTTACGGTTATTAAAGATTGAAGATTTTGTTTAAAAATTAAAATGGTGGCCAATCAAAAAGTACCAGCTTAGTAAAGGAACTGCTCTGGCTACCAATTTTTGTAATGACAGCAACACCCTACGTTTAGCGGTCAAGCAGCTAATTAAGTTTGAGTGTTACATAATGTACAAACGAGAAGTGGAAACAAATGCTCGATTACCATAGAAAATATTCTCGCAATCCGTTTGTACTCATAAAAAACATTTTAAGATAAGCGGCCAAGCAGTTATACTGTTTGACAAGTTGCTGATAAGTATTTAGGTTTAGAGAATTTATTCTCATAAGAAATTTACATTTCACTTAAAATGAGATAATTACTACTAATTTTATACATAATATAATAATTAGTCGTCGCAGCTCGCTGTTATGTGTATTTTGAGATTGCGCTTAAACGTTTCCATGCTCTCACACTTCTTGACGCTCTCTGGCAAGTTGTTATATAGCTGTACTCCCTCAAATAGTATGGTCTTTTTACCGTAATTCGTTCTCGGAGTAATTAACTTATTACTCCGAGAACACAGAATAAACTAGAACTCTATTCTGTTTTCGCAAGTTATGTTTATTAGTTTTTATATTCAAATCCAAATTTGATTTTGTTGTTTTAGTTAAGATCTTTTTTATTAAAATGCATGTGTTATAAATGTACATTTGATTTAGATTAAATATTTTTATTTTATTATATAATTGAATTGTAGCAGTATGGAACGGATACTGGAATAACACTTTTATTATTTTATTTTGAGTTCTTTGTAAAGAGTTCAAGTTAGATGACGCAGCAGATCCCCAAATTTCCACTAGGTATTCTAAATGTGGTTTGACTAGGGTGTTGTATATGACTGGTTTAATTGTTTTCGGAATACAATGGGATACCTTTCGTAGAGCTCCTAGCAATGATGTTAATTTGGATTGGACGCGCTCAATGTGCGGTCTCCATGTTAATTTGTCGTCAATAAGTAATCCTAGGTACTTTTCCTGGTGAGATCTGTTGATTAATTCATTATTTATTCTTAAAGGTTCAAATTCAGGTATAACTTTGTTTTTAGCCGCTAGGATCATGTATGATGTCTTTGACGTATTGATGGTTAACAAGTTCATTAACAACCATTCATTGAGCAAGTCCAAGTCCTTTTGAGCGTCAGCGATAATTTTGTGGATTGACTGGCCGAAATAAAATAAGCACGTATCGTCAGCGTATAATGTAAGATGTCCAGTTAATCCATTTTTTTTAATATTATTTACATATGCTAAAAAAAGCAGGGGGCCTTGAGGTATACCAAATGTGATACTTTGAGAGTCACCCACAAAGTTTTCAATTTTGCCGATATTGGTCTATAATTACTTATACCGCCGATATTGGTCTATTATTACTTACTTATAAAGCCGATTATACAAAAGTCTCTCAAATATTTTAGATATAACGGACAGGACCGATATTGGTCTATAATTACTCGGATCACTTCTAGAAGCAGCTTTGTATATAGGATTGACTTTAGCTACCCTAAGTGAGTCCGGGAAAATGCCGGCTTTAAAACATTTTTTAACTGTAATAACCAATTTTTCAACAATGAGTTCTTTTAGACATTTAATTGCTTTAGTAGATATTCCATCTATCCCAGTACTCGCATTAGTATCTAAGTTATCAATAATCATTCTTATTTCGTCTGCACTGCAAAGTTTAAGTTTTTTTAAAGTTACATCATGGACGTAGTTATGACCATACATTAAGATATTTTCTGTGTTAGTGTGGTATTCATTAGGTATCTTATCAGCCAGGTCAGCACCAATTGATGAGAAAAAGGAGTTAAATAAGTTGCAAATTTCAGTTCCATCAGTTACCAAATTAGAATTTGACACCAAAGTTGGGGGAGCACAGCTATTTTTTTCTTTATTGACTGCAAGGGTATTAATAAGTTCCCACATTTTTTTTGGTTTATTGTATGTTTCGTGGAATAACCTGTGATAGTAATCTTTCTTTGTGTTCTTGATCATATTTTGTACTCGATCTCGCTCATTTTCAAATAACTTTTTAGTGTTTTCATCCGTAGGTTTTCTTTTAGTTTCCTTCCATAGGTGGGTATGTATACATAGTATCGTTGAATAGGTCCCGTCAAAGTCCCTTGTACCTGGCATCGTCATTTGTTTGAAGTGCTGCCCATTTTTGTGGCGTGTGTGCAAGTGATTTTTTGTTAAAACTGGTTAGGCCGTGGCTCGCTGACTTGAGGTGTACGGTTTCCGAACCTAAAAAGTGACAAACAACCTTCGTCCAACGTAGATAGGGTTAGGTACTGAATGGGCTATACGGTAAAAACCAAAGAGGTTCAAAATCAGACCTGCCTCAGGGCTTGAAATATCAAACGCTAAGAGGTTCAAATCCTAAGGTTACCACATACGTTTCTTGCTGTCAGCAAGCAGCGAGCGTAAGAGGATTACTTCTACAAAGTTGTCATTATTCCCTGCTTTTATTTGATGTCAGGATTCGTCCTCTAAGGGAGAGATTTCTTGTACTGTTCACAGTATTAAATGCTTGACATCGGAAAAAGAGAGCTGCTAATTTGAGATGAAGTTTTATCGCGTAAGATACTTCTTGACGTTTGATAGTTCTTGATATGCTAAACCTATAAAAGCTGAGACAAATGTCTCTGTAGATTAAAAATTCATGCTCAAACAAACGGTACATATGGCGGACATATTAAAATAATTATCTACCAGTCAACCGTACTTCTTAACAGCGAAAATACAGGCGGCAAGAAAAAGTAATAAAGGGATAAAATAGGAACAGAAAAGGAACAAAAAGAGCGTGACGTTAATAACTACAAATCAAAAGTTACCTACAATATGGCAATTAAATAATGATAGTTAACCTACATACTACTTATTACATAAATAACATATTCATACACATACTATACATGTACACGAACACGTAGTACATATACGTAATAATGATGGTAACTGCCTCGGTGGCGCAGCGGTAGGAGGGTCGCACTTTAAAGCGACGGCTGCGCCAGAGGTCCCGGGTTCGATCGCCGGGTCGGGCCAAAAATATGTACCTGAGTTTTGCTGTTCAGAAATTCTTAGGGTAGCCCGGAGATTGAAAGTTGGCGCTGTTTTCCCCCCACGTGCCTCGGAAAAGCACGTTAAGTCGTTGGTCCTGCACCTGATCTCTCTCCGGTCGTGTTAGATTGCTGTCCCATCGGGCTATGAGAGTGAAAGCAATAGAGAGTACACACACTTGTGTACTATGTACTGTTTAAATAAATAACCGTTAAACTAAACCTAGAATTATAAACAAATTATAACATTCTTCTTGACTTGAACAAATGTTCAAAATAAATGTTTATAATATGTGTATTGTGCTGTTTAATACATTAACAGATGACTTCAGATAATTAATGACATAAATGCATTTCAAAACAAAACTTAAAAAATGGTTATTATACCACAGCTTATACTTTGCTTATACACTGTTAATTAATTTATTGAATATCAAGACAAAATAAAATAAATTAAATCATAACATTACATGCAACCGTGACTGTTCTGTATTAATATTTCTTGTATATTTGCAAAGATAATATATAAGTAAAATTTTTGAAAAACTCATTTATAATCAATTACTTTCCCATTTTAAACCTAATAATTTACTACACGAAAAACAGTTTGGGTTCTCTAAAGGTAGAAATACAACTGATGCCGGAGTAACACTTATCAGACACATTCTTGATGCTTATGAAGACAAACATGATGCCGTAGGTGTATTCTGTGATTTATCAAAGGCGTTTGATTGTGTAGACCATCAGACACTGCTCATTAAGTTAGAACACTATGGTGTCTCGGAAAACTCATCTAAGTTGTTAAGTTCGTACTTATCAGGTAGAATACAATCAGTTAACATAAATGGTACCTACTCTTCTGGAGCCCCTCTTCAAATGGGGGTCCCCCAGGGCTCAATATTGGGGCCTTTACTCTTCCTGATCTATGTAAACGACCTGTCATTTTATTCCACAAATCTTTGTGAGATAGTTCTGTTTGCTGATGATACTTCTTTGATTTTTAAAATGAAAAGACATGAAGAAAATTTTGACGAAGTAAACAATACTCTCTCCAAAGTATTGAATTGGTTCACCACCAGTAATTTGTTGCTGAATGCTAGTAAAACTAAATGTGTAAAATTCACTTTGCCTAATGTAAAGCAACTTACACCAAATATTGTACTAAATGGTAATAATCTAGTCTTAATAGACTCCACTGTATTTCTGGGCATTACACTTGACTCAAAATTGCAGTGGGGACCTTATATTGAAGCCCTAGCTAGGAAGCTAAGCTCGAATGCCTTTGCAGTTAGAAAAATAAGGTATCTGACTGATGTTGAAACGGCGAGGCTTGTGTATTTTAGTTACTTCCATTGTCACAGTCACTCCCGGCTAGTGTGGACAAAGGGTGTTTAAAAGGTACTAATATTCGAATGAAATAAAGAAATCCGGGTATAGCATTTGGCAACAAAAGTTTATTCAAATTTGCTATTTCACAATTACCTTTTAACACCTTCAAAAAAAATCAAATACAAAACTTAATAGCTCAGAATTCAGTAGAGACTAGGTTAGGTTCTAATTTAGTTATCAATATCTATACTATTACAAATCTTAATGTTCACAAATTTCTAATTAAATAAAGATAAACCACCAATTTAAGTGTTTAATTACCTAAATAAATTCCAAAATTTATCCTCAAAGGGATTCCTAAATTATGCCTAAATTAATAGCTAAATTATCCCACTTTTCACTAAAGTTAAAGTAAATACAAGAAAACCAACCTTGGATTTCAACGGAGGTTACTATTTCAAATCTTTGTTGCATCAAACTACAAACAATTCTGCAACATTACCCCAAAATTTCACCGATACCGATCCATCCTCAAAACAGCAGACAAGAAGCAAATCAATCCATAAGGAAGTTCTGACTTCAAAAATTAATCCAAATGAGGTCTTAGTAAGGTCTAAGTAAGGTCTTAGTAAGGTCTAAGTAAGGTCTAAGTAAGGTCTAAGTAAGGTCACTGAAAAGAATTTACAAAAGGTTAGTTCAACGCACAAACCAAAGTAAAAGTTAAAAAACACTAACTTTTCATAATAAATATTTACCTGAGGTTACAACATGATCACCAAATTGTGACTGTTCAACTTACAGACACATATCAAAAGCGAAACCTAGAAATAAAAGAAAGTTCTAGTTAACAACCAATTTTTTTTTTAAGTGAGGGTGGTTATACTTTTCATCACCCTATTTATGAAATCTATAATAAACCAATTTAATACCTGCAAAAGCTGGCTCGCCATATAATTTCTGAATTAATTACTAAACATTTATGCTAATTTTTCTATTTGAGACCTGAAATGATAAAAATTACAACTCTCAATACAATATGCCCAGATGTAGGTAGGCTACATTTTCTTTACAAGGATTTTCAAAGGAGTTTCCCCACAATACTTACCATTTTTCCAGTAGTTTATATCAAATCATTTTCGAATTTAATTTATCCAAATTGACATGTTGGCGGCGTCTGAAACGATAAAAAGAACCATGTGCTCAGACTCTAAGAAATGTCTCGCAACAAACAAAAATCAACGCAAACCTTTCTGCAGATACTTACCAGGAATAACTATCAAACTACAAAATAATTTGGGGCGTGCCCCATTATAATTTTCACTTCTAATACATTATTATAACAAACGTTCCACTCCGACGCACGACCAACAGTGCGGAACCGGAAAAAAAGCAGCTGTCACACTTGACAAATGTCAGTGTCATCATATCTATGCCAAAATATGGACTGGAGTCCTACATCCATTTAGCTTTTCGTTTCACGCGAACTTAGACAAAAATATACAACGTTACAATACCCCCCTCCCAAAGAAAAGAGGTTCACTACAGTGAACCGAAAGCTGTCCCCAGCTTCCGTAACTGTAAAAATATGTACTGTTACCAAATGCCAAAATAAAACCAGAATAATTTCCTTCCACTATCCAACAAGTTCAAACTGACACTAATAGGGCAAACAATTTCACAAGAAGGATTCAACTATTACTGTAGGTCCAAAATTAAATACCAAAAAAATGTGTCCCAAAGGATCTCAAAAAAAGCTAACCTTAAGTTATTTAAGGGTGCTCTGCTAAAATTATTCAAAAGACCTACAAAAAAACAACGCTATTTAAGAATATTCTATTCCAAAATATCGACAATACCTCAAAAAAATCTTAACTCAAAGCTATTTAAGATTTTCTGTTCAAAATATCCAAAATAGCTACCTGAAAATATAAACTCAAAACGCAGTTTTAAAATTTTTTCCAACTAAAAACATTCATAAATACCTAAAGATCTCGACGTCAACGCCATTAAAGATTGTTCTGTTCAAAATAATCCAAAAGCTCACAAAAAAACAATATCAACTACATTGAATGTTCTGTTCAAAATTATCCAAAAGCCCTCAAAATAAAATCTCAATATCAAAGTAATTTCTTTTCAATTTACTCATAAAGTTAATAAAGTCAAAAATCGGGCAACAAACACATTCAAATAAATCCAAAACGACCTCATGCTAGACAACAATTCAAAATCATAAGTTTCAAGCGACTTAACTTAAGGGTTTCCGCTAAAACATACCCACAAACAAATTAATTTCATTCTTCCACAAGCAAACCATCTTATCAACCTCGCCTTTCATACTTCATCATACAAAAACTAAACAGTTTTATTTCTCAATCTAAATAAAACTGAACCCTTTCACTTTTGTGTTTAGAATTTTCATCAATTTAAACACAACCAAAGAAACTCTAGTCGAATCAAAACTTATGTCTTAATAACCTCAATATGCCACGAATCGAGTGAACGACCATCCATAGCCTCCAACTCGTAAACAAAATGGTGAAAAATACCTCAGTGATCCCACACCAAACAAAAAACAAACAAACTGGTGCCAAATTGGGCATCACTTGAGTGTAGCTGGACTCCCAAACTACATCACCAACCAAAAATCAAAACGCATTTCTGCGCCCTAAAACAACAAAATTTGTGGCATGTCTAGCACGGACACTAAAAACTTCAAAAAATATCCTTTAAAAAACCGAACTCACCGACATAATACTCCTTAGGCATAGTTACTGCGTACTCCGTCGCGGTATCCCTGTAAAATTATGTTTAGGAATGTTGTAACAAACCAGTGCCTCCCTGAATCACGATCCCATAATATGTGTCCAATTAACCACAATCACGGTTTCATTAACTCATGAATCACTATAAATGGTTTCTAAAATTTTTGGCAACATCCGTACCAGTAGCCGCCTAATAGGAAACAAAAGAGTCGATTTACCAAAACAATGCGTTACAAGAGAAAATTGTAACTGATTTCTAGGTTTATATACAAAACAGACGCAAGTAACAATTTTAATTCGTTTTCAGAACAACTCCAATAACGCTGACACGTAACCACAATGACCCTACATTTACTTCATAACTCATTTATCAATGTAACCACAACAAAAGCAATAATTAAAATGCAAAATTAATTCAACTTATTCACAACTCAAACTTATATAAATTACTGTTATATCACTGTTAAGTAACATTAATCAATCATGTCAACTATTATTTGGTGGTTTATATTTTTACAAGTTTTCATACAAAACATTATAAAGTGAGTCCAAAATATTACAACCAAAACAACTCAAAATATATCACAATACTTAAACAGATTGTGAGTATTTTAAATGCTAAATAAAATCAAACACAACAAATTGGGATTTCACAAAATAAGGTTTACACCGTAACAATAACTTTTATTTGGTTAGTAAATACAAATTGTTTGATGCAACACTAAACTTGTGGGATAATTCCTAACCAGTTAGTAACACAGGCAAAATAAACCTAAGCTAAATAATATGGTGGTTAATTAGCATTCCAAAAAAATTCTAACAACAAAGTGCTCAAAATTGTACTAATAACTAATTCTAAAGTTGGGCGCCATTTGTCACAGTCACTCCCGGCTAGTGTGGACAAAGGGTGTTTAAAAGGTACTAATATTCGAATGAAATAAAGAAATCCGGGTATAGCATTTGGCAACAAAAGTTTATTCAAATTTGCTATTTCACAATTACCTTTTAACACCTTCAAAAAAAATCAAATACAAAACTTAATAGCTCAGAATTCAGTAGAGACTAGGTTAGGTTCTAATTTAGTTATCAATATCTATACTATTACAAATCTTAATGTTCACAAATTTCTAATTAAATAAAGATAAACCACCAATTTAAGTGTTTAATTACCTAAATAAATTCCAAAATTTATCCTCAAAGGGATTCCTAAATTATGCCTAAATTAATAGCTAAATTATCCCACTTTTCACTAAAGTTAAAGTAAATACAAGAAAACCAACCTTGGATTTCAACGGAGGTTACTATTTCAAATCTTTGTTGCATCAAACTACAAACAATTCTGCAACATTACCCCAAAATTTCACCGATACCGATCCATCCTCAAAACAGCAGACAAGAAGCAAATCAATCCATAAGGAAGTTCTGACTTCAAAAATTAATCCAAATGAGGTCTTAGTAAGGTCTAAGTAAGGTCTTAGTAAGGTCTAAGTAAGGTCTAAGTAAGGTCTAAGTAAGGTCACTGAAAAGAATTTACAAAAGGTTAGTTCAACGCACAAACCAAAGTAAAAGTTAAAAAACACTAACTTTTCATAATAAATATTTACCTGAGGTTACAACATGATCACCAAATTGTGACTGTTCAACTTACAGACACATATCAAAAGCGAAACCTAGAAATAAAAGAAAGTTCTAGTTAACAACCAATTTTTTTTTTAAGTGAGGGTGGTTATACTTTTCATCACCCTATTTATGAAATCTATAATAAACCAATTTAATACCTGCAAAAGCTGGCTCGCCATATAATTTCTGAATTAATTACTAAACATTTATGCTAATTTTTCTATTTGAGACCTGAAATGATAAAAATTACAACTCTCAATACAATATGCCCAGATGTAGGTAGGCTACATTTTCTTTACAAGGATTTTCAAAGGAGTTTCCCCACAATACTTACCATTTTTCCAGTAGTTTATATCAAATCATTTTCGAATTTAATTTATCCAAATTGACATGTTGGCGGCGTCTGAAACGATAAAAAGAACCATGTGCTCAGACTCTAAGAAATGTCTCGCAACAAACAAAAATCAACGCAAACCTTTCTGCAGATACTTACCAGGAATAACTATCAAACTACAAAATAATTTGGGGCGTGCCCCATTATAATTTTCACTTCTAATACATTATTATAACAAACGTTCCACTCCGACGCACGACCAACAGTGCGGAACCGGAAAAAAAGCAGCTGTCACACTTGACAAATGTCAGTGTCATCATATCTATGCCAAAATATGGACTGGAGTCCTACATCCATTTAGCTTTTCGTTTCACGCGAACTTAGACAAAAATATACAACGTTACACCATAGTATTATGTCTTACGGTCTTCTCTTGTGGGGTTCTATTGCAGACATTGATACCATATTTATTTTGCAGAAGAAAGCCATTCGTGCTATTATAAACTTAGTCCTCGTGACTCCCTGAGAGAGGTCTTTAAGAAAATCAACATATTAACTGTGGCTTCTCAATACATTTTTGACAATATAATGTACGTCCGAAAAAAATTAGATAATTTCATGAAGAAGAGCGACATTCACTTATATAACACAAGAAATAAACACGAGCTTGTCGTTCCTAACTTCAGATTAGTTAAAACTAGTAATTCGTTCATGGGAAATTGTATAAAATTCTTTAATAATATACCACACAATCTCGTCGAATTGCCGGTTGATAAATTTAAGAAACACGTTAAAAATACGCTTATGTCTAAAGGCTATTATGAGGTTCAAGACTACCTGACCGACACAAATGTGTGGTCTGTCCAGCCTGCACCGACTGATGTACTTACCTTTGATGATTTTGATTTTACGGCAGCTAGAGGTGACTGAGTTTGTTCCGGCGTTTCTTCTCAGCACTTGCCTAATTGTCTGTGTTCTGTCTCGAAGCGCTGGTAGGGCCCAAAAGATAAGGAGACATGATTCGGCCCCTTCAGGGCACAATTATTTTTATTTTATTTTTCACTGTACATTTGACGTTCATAAGTGGCATATTGTGTCCTAAATTGAATAAATATTTTTGAATTTTGAATAAGGTTGAATGCACTGGACACATTCTATCTTTACCAACTAATGCAATAACTGTATTTTTGCAAATAAAATATTTGACTTTGACTTTGAAAATGCTGTAAATAAATTATTGCCATAGAAAATACAGTGTGATGTCATAAATTTTAAAAATGACATATAAATTAATTAGCTTTTAAGTAAAACGTGTGGCGATAAAATTCTGAATATGGTTAACTTATTAAAGCCTAGGACAAAATATTAAGCCAAAACTGAAGCTTAGTAAGATTATTTTATCCGGAAGATAAATCACCGACTTTGATTTGAGCCGATCATTTATTCAGTTTATTGTGCGAATATGTTAAATGTCGTGATTAACCGCGCGTTTTTTTGCCTCCATACAACGACACTGGACGTTTTTACATGCCGTAAATAATTTTAATGGCAAGTCGGGCTTCGGAAAATGACATCTGCCTGTAAAACGCTACAAGTAATACGTTATTTTGAATAATAAAACCGGAGACTTTAAATTATGGCGATTTTTATTGCTTTGTCAATTGTTTTTATACAAAATCTCAGCTGTGTCGTATTTAAATTAAATTTGACACAAATCCTTGTTAATCTAAACGTACACGTATAGATTATCATGGAATCATACTATAAAAAGAAACGTATGTATAGGTTCAATGTGAATACCAAATACCAACAAACTGAGCACACTCACTAGCGTCGGGTGACGCACATCACTCTACAGGTGCTGTCAAGACGGACGATGCATGTGTGAGGCAAGTCTTATTCTAATTTTCTAATAAAACATAGTTTCCATCCGTAATTGATTCGTAACCTAGGCAAATCCCGCTTTCAGTAGGTTTGTACCGATTTGAAAACCGGCCAAATGCGAGTCGGACTCGCACACTAAGGGTTCCGTGCCAACTTTCTCGAGTCAAAACTACCAACACCAGGACGCCTCTTTTTAGCTACTAGCTACGGCGTAGTATTTCGTAGATACACGAGAGCTACGCATAAGAGTGCGTGTTTATCCATTCGTTTAACTTGCATATTATTTGAAGAAAAAATATTTTTTATAATAAGCATAACTCATATTGTAATCCCTGAGATGAATGTCACTGACCAAAACAGCACGCTGTATTGTTTATTGTGACTGTGTTATGTTTCAGGGGTCATTTCAATTAAGTGGATCTAATCCAATGTGGAGTAGTTCGAGCTCAGTAAGACCCAAGCAAATTTAAAAAGTCAATTTTCTAAACAAACCCGAACAGACGCTCCGTATACGTAGTGCAAATTTAAAATTGACTCTATAAAGACACTTGAACTGCAATTTGGCATTCAAGATATCAAGTTTCTTTTACAGAAAAACTGCATTCATAGATTTTCGTCCGCATCGTTTCTAATGAAAAAAGTTAGTGATACTAAATTGATTAATGAATCTTTCCGTTTATGTGAGCTGCCTTAAAAACGGGGTCAAACAAAATGAGACATTCCGCTTACCTCGTAAAAAAGGAACAGCCTGCGTCCATTTTATAGAACAGTTTTTTTAGAACTCGGCATCGGCACCGATGTTGGAAACTATTAAATTTCATTTAGAAAGAAAGTAAACGGCGAATTCCGCAGGCTTTGAAATAGTAAAGCATTTTGTTATCCTAATGTCAGATTGAATTAAAACGATTCAAAAAACATCCTCACGGATTTTGCAAATCTGTAACTACATTTGATTGTCATCCTCATTGCCTTATTATTAAAGTTGGTAACGTGAATTTAAAACAGTAGAGAGATTAAATTGTCTTTTTAGCTAACTAAGATTACTGTTGTATTGAGTTCTGAGCTTACGGATTTCGTAAGGCGATTTATTTAAGTGCCAGTGTAAGCGTTTTAAAATATTCTGCTGCCTCTAGTTCTATAAAAATCTATTATTATTTACGACGTGCTTATCATAAAGTGTTTGATGTCTGAAAAACATGTTAAAGAAAAAAGGTTTTTTGTCTGATAACTAACCAAGTTAATTAGTTGTGATTTTCACGATTATTATTAAGACAGTCATCATCAAAAGTTTCTGTGAAAGAAATTGTATGTTAAGTATACTAGACATTTATTTATTTATTATGTCAATTTGTAGGCCAATCATTTAAATTTCAAACCAAATTAAAAACAAGTCAAAATAGAATGGCAACATCAGCCCGTTCATGTACCATGTTACAATGATACATGTACTGTAGTTAAAATATTGAACCTTTATCATTATTTTCAATTTTAAGAAAAGAGCGAACTATAATGATTGCAAAATAGCCACTGTCTTAAAGAAGGTTAACAAACCCAGCTAAGTGCGAGTCGGACTCGCGCACTGAGGGTTCCGTGCCAACGTGAACTAAATTAGGGAAACCACTCACTACCACCTTCTTCCACTTAGCTAAAATACCACAAAATTTTGTCGACAGCAAATATAACTTTGTTTTTCATAGTGTTTGTATGAAAAACAAAGTGATGTTTGCGGTCTTTGAAAATGTGCTATATCTACAAAACTTCTCGTTCGATATCATCGCAATCAATTTTCGTTGAAAGTGTTTGTTGAGATCTACATTTTTTCATTCGCTTAGTTTAGAAATTAGATGGGGGGGACGCCCATTTTACCACTTTGGAAGCGTCTAGCTGTGAAACGTTAGACTTTAAAAGAAAATGGTTTTAAAAACCTGTATGTCATTTTAAAAGACCTATCCATAGCCACACGCAGACAGATAGACAGAATAGACGAAACTATAAGGGTTCCGTTTTTTGCCATTCGGCTACGGAACCCTAAAAATGAATCAAGATCAGGGCCCCTATTTTCGAATCATTCTCGTCAAGATAGCGCGTGATATAAATTGAATAATATCCGATTTACCATTAAAAAATAGTATAATTCAACACGAGAGTGATTAAAAAAAGATAATTAAATTTTATGAGTACTAAAGTCTGTATTTCGCGTTATTTCCTTTGATTTTCAATTTGTTTTCGAACAATAATCACACGCCATAGTGACGCGAGTGATTCAAAATAGGGCTCCTGAGAATGGCGTGGTTTGTTCAGTTCGATTTGATTTTATTATAATAAAACAAGAACCTTTATCAAAGTCAGCTCATTTCATTATTGTTGACGTTATTTCAAGTTACTCGTAAGTGATTCGGGTATAATAGAGTATTGGCAATATTTGCCACAAATTCGAAACATTGAACACTGTAATAGAATAAATATATAAAAAGTTAAACGTCAGTATGTAAGTATCATATTTTATGGCCGTTTCATATCGATGGTTATTTTTCAATTTTTTTGATACTCACGGTGATATTTTTACAGTAATAAGATTATTTTGACATATACCTCTACATTTTAACTGACCTATTTATTTCCTTAAATCTCTCTTTACATATTTTTATTTTTAAAATAGTCACAGAACAACTGTCGACAAATTGTTTTACAGTTTGGCAGATAATTAATTAAGAGTTATTTTATGTTACTTATGAAATAAATGAATTAAAAAAAAACATTTTGGTACAAATAGTAGGTAAAATAAGTCCCAAGACTTTGAGACAAGTATTTGAACACAATCAAAAGTCTTATAGTTGAGAACAACATATTTTTGCTAAGCGCGAACTAGGTCATAGTATAGGCACTATTAAGCCTATTTTAATTGCCTGACCTAGATTACAGAACAGATCTGCTAGGGACATATTAAATTACAAAGCCGTCGGCAAATAAACACCTACTTTTGTCCCTGACGTGCCAGATATAAACAAAGGATCACTTGTTTCTGGGTAAAGCATTCAGAGGTAATTTTATTCCGTGGAAAACTAATATTAATCTTGGAGACTTTCTAATGTCAGGTTATTATAATTAAATATGCTATGTCGCTATATTAGCTATCAACTGTTTTTAAGTATTGCTGTCAGCATCCTCACCTCTATGCGTCATGGAGTTTTATTTTTAAGCGGGATTAAAGATAATATATTTAGCATGTATTTTCTTTAACCTTTTCAATTCTAATAAATTATGAGACTGTTTTGGATAAACTTTAGTACGTGGATCATTGATTTCGGTAACCGTTTTTTGGAGAATGGTATAAGGCTAAATAGTCAAGTCAAGATTTTTACTTCAATGAACTCATAGTTTTTTCACAAAAAATAATGAAAATGCAAATATTATACGAATCACGGTGTAATATATTTGCCATATTTTTTTTACTGCTGTCAATTGCGCACTGTCAGTTCATAAAAATATTCTCAACACACTTGCTCAAAACGACGTTTTTATTCCACTGATTTTTGGCTCATAATCCTAGATATTAAACACGCGTGCTTTTTCAGTATATTATTGCACTATTGCCTTTTTTTCATTAACCCGACCAATTTACATTTGTACCGTAGTACCAAGTCGTAAGTAAGAAGAAGAAGAAGCGATATAATTCAGTCGGGTTTTAGTATAACTTTTATTTTAGAAACAAATAGTATTTATGCGAAAAATCAGTATCTATATATTTATTTCAATAAATGGTAAATCCAGCTTTATTTCTAAAAAATAACTGAAATTAATTATTTTTTTCTGAATTTGTGTTTTAAACACGAATTATTACATTTTTAATCTTGGCTGTTGGCCGATCTAATTCGCGCCTCAGCCTTGCGCGCGCGTCGGTATCGCAACAAGTTAAAAACAACGCGCCATTTATGTATAGTAATTTATATCTTTTAAATAAATACATGATAAAATGTTGTTTTAAATAAGATTATTAGTTATTTTGTGTTAAAAAAAAAGATCGTGATAGAATTGTTGTAACGGAACGCAAATTATGACGCCAGGTTGTTTTGTTAACTCTTCGGTTCCAGGTTCCAGGTAGGTACTATCTAGTAGGAACAAAGGAGGGGTCAAAAAACTATATGACCCAAAAAAAATGGCCAAGTGCGAGTCGACTCGCGCACTGAGGGTTCCGCGCCAACTTTAACTGAATTAGGGAATCCACTTACTTCTACTTAGTAAAATACCACAATATTTTGTTGACTGCAAGTATAACTTTGTTTTTCATAGTGTTTGTATGAAGTACAAAGTTATGTTTGCGGTTGTTGAAAACATGCTATATCTCAAAAACTACTTGTTCGATTTCGTCCAAACGATCTCGTCTGGATGTTGTTACGATCTATATTATATATTTTTTTCAAAATTTACACTCTCTTGGTTTTGAAGTTAGATTAGGGGGACGCCCATTTTACCACTTTGGAAGCAGATAGCTATGAAACGTTAGACTTTAAAAGAAAGTGGTTTTAGAAACCTCAATATCATTTTAAAATACCTATCCATAGACACCCCACACGCATAGGTTTGACAAAAAGTTTTTTTTTTGGTTTTAGTTTCATGTATGGAAGCCCCCCCTTAAATAACATTTTTTTTTGTATGAGAATCGGTAAGGGGTAACAGGATACATCTTCCTACCAAATTTCAACAGTGTGATGCTTATTGTTATAGAATAAAATGGCTGTGACATACGGACGGACGGACGGACAGACAGACAGACAGACTTGACGAAACTTTAAGGGTTCCGTTTATTGCCGTTCGGCGGCTACGGAACCCTAAAAATGAATTGCTTAGGTTAGGTTAGAACTTTAAAAAGCCGTTATAAAAATGACCCCAGTCCATAAGTTTATGGCTCAACGCCACTGGGGCAAAGCTCCCCCTTTATCTGCCCATTTTCTTGATTAATCGAATAGTTAATAATCGCCGTTACATAACATCGAATAACAGTTCACCAAAAAAAATTTTCGCAACTGTTTTGTTAAGCAGAATAACGATATATCAAACTAATGTTTCATAGAATTATTAAGTTATCGATATAACCTTTCATAAATACTTGTTTCAATGTGTAACGGTTCCCATATATTTTTTACCTCAAATAACTTTTAATGCAAATAAGCACATGCATGCATGCGCATGCAAGTAAGAAGGCATGCGCATGCATACGCATGCAAGTAAGAAGGCATACATGCATGCAGTAATGCACGCAAGTAAGCAAGCAGGCATGCAAACAAGCAGCATGCATTAGGATTTCTTCGTCTCCGGCGCTGCGGGAATAGCAGCCTCCGCCCGCTGTAAAAAGGCGCAGTCATCCACGCTCGCCTCAGCCACTCCGGCTCGCGCGGGTGCCTACACCTTGTTACAGCGGGCGGAGGCTGCTCTCCCTCCGCGCCTCCGGTTTTTGAATTACACTCTTGAATCGGGCAGACTAGTACCACGGCGAGGAGAACACGGCGAGTCGGGATTAGCGCAGTTTATTTATTAGATCAATATTTATTACATATTTATATCAGTTATGCTTTAAATTGACTATTAATAAAATATACAATATATAGGTAATATTAGTAACAAATTCTTTTGGAAATACGGACTTTAGTGAAGTTAAGTTCGATGTTTCAAGAATTCTGCATATTGAAACTTACGTGGAAATAAAATTATGGGCAACAATAGAAAGCTAACGTTACTTCGATGAAATATATAATTTATGAAAAGAAGTAACGATGAAGTAAGTTTGTAGATAATAAGCATTCGACCAAATCAAATTGTGATGTAACCATAAAATTATTATCCCTTTGGAATAGAACGACAAAAGCGAGATGTCACTAGCAGCAAACTGTGTGATAAAAAGAGATGGGTAGCAGAACCATTTTTGTCAAATGTCAAACAGTTTACCGCCCTGCAGAAGCTCGCTGAAAATTACATGCATTTGATTTTTTTATATTTAAAAGTGAAATTGTGTATACTTTGGAGAAATAATGCGTCTGAAACATGGTGACTTGATCGGTGATTGATTGTTATGCATTACAGCGGCATAACCCCAACAAATAATCATTTAACAGGTAGATTAGTCCAAATCGAAGCCTCTTAATATACGACTTATATTTACCAATGCGCTTCAAATTTAAAGTACGCAGTTTGATTATTCTATTCTACCAACGTTAATTTACGTAAGGAATAAAGACAGAATAATATAGGGTATGTATATCGACGAATATTTGTATAATGAAATAATATTTAGTTTTACACTAGAGCTGCATGTTCAATATTTTGTGTCGACTGTTTATCATGCAGTAAACTACTATATTTAACTTAGGAACATTGTTATAAATCACCTGATCGAAAGGTTATCTCATTTAAAGCTACAAATGTTACTTACTTATGTTAGTTACTGACATCTCAAATCGGTTTCGTTTGACAGCTTTTACTTGTCCTTCTATTCCGATAGGAATATTAATTTTATGAATGTAACAATATTCTAGAATTTGTTGAATATTATTTTGAAACATCTGCGAATCGTTTGATGGGTTCCCATTACTTACTCCCTCCTTTAGCTGTCACTCATATCGCTATCTGATGAGCAGTGATCATGCACATGAATGCATATTTACTTAAAGTTCATTTTTAACCGACTTCAAAAAAGGAGTCGGTTATGAATTCGATTGTATGTTTTTTTTGTATCTATGTTACCTCAACAATTTCTTTTTGGGGTCGGTGTCATCACTTTGACCATCTCAAGCATTAACTATCAGAGCATCGACTCCAAAAAGAAATACTTTGCCTACAATGGATCCGTTTCCTTTCAATGGTCAAGAGTTTATTTAATACTTTTTAGTGCATTTTGGTTTTTTGGTACCTCAAAAGGAAAAAACGGAACCCTTATAGGATCACTTTGTTGTCCGTCTGTCCGTCCGTCTGTCAAGACCCTTTTTCTCAGGAACGCGTGGAGGTATGAAGCTGAAATTTACATCAACTACTCAGGTCTACTGTCCCTTGAAGCTGTGAAAAAATCAAACTTCTAAGCCAACGCAATCAAAAGATACAGCCGTTTATGCCGCTAATTTTCGACACTTGCAAGGGAATCAAAACCTACAGGGTGCTTCCCGTGAACTCAGAATCTTGAAATTTGGTACGAAGCAACGTCTTATAGCATAGATTAAGGAAAAATTGCGAAAACCATAAATTTTTAGTTACATCACATAATATATATTTTTTTAATAATTTTAAACTTACTACCCATTTCCTCATAAACGCGTAGAGGTATTAAATTGAAATTCATACCAAATACTCAGGTCTATAATACCTTTAAGCTGTAACAAAATCAAACTTCTATGTCAACGCAATCAAAAGAAACAGCAATTTAAGCTGCATATTTTGAAACTCGCAAGTACTCGCAAGGGAATCAAAACCTAAAGGGTACTTCCAGTCGACCTAGAATCTTGAAATTTGGCATGAAGCAACGTTTTATAGCACACATAAAGGAAAAATTCCGAAAACCTTAAATTTTTAGTAACATTACAAAATATACATTTTTTAATAAATATAAACTTATTACTTTTTTCCTCATGAACGCGTAGAGCTATCAAGTTGAAATTCATATCAAATACTAAGATCTAATTGCCTTTAACCCGTGAAAAAAAAAAACTAAGTCAACGCAAAAACGCAAAACGCAAAAGTACAACCATTGATACCGATTGTCGTACTGAACGAACTTTGTAAAGCTTGCAGGTTTGTAAGGAACCCTCGGTGCGCGAGTCCGACTCGTACTTGGCCGGTTTTTTAATTACGAAGACCCGTCTGGTGTAGTGGTCGAGAAATCGCCTACGACGCAGCGGGTTGCGGGTTCGATCCCCGCACAATACAAACATTTTGTGTGCATGAACATGTCTGTTTGTATTGGTCTGGGTGACTTCTACGTATATCATGTATGCATTTACAAACAAAAAGTATTTAAGTATTATATCCGTTGTCTGGCACCCATAACACAAGCTTTCAGTAGCCTACTTTGAGACTAGATGGCGATGTGTGGAAATGTCCAAAGGATATTTTTATTATTATTTAATTAGCTGAGATATCATTGAGGCGGCTTCCTAAAAATCCGTAATATGCTGGAGAAACGACATCTTAAGCATGTGATATTTATTTAATTCATGTAATAATATTATAATAAAAATAATATTTAATGAAACCTGTTACAAAATAGATACTGTTTTTTCAAAGTGATGGCAAACAATATTGATGTTTGTATAAATCAATAACCGCCTACAGACAAACTTGAATGCGCTAATCACAGAAAATTCTGGAGGTATTTAAAAATATTTTTTTTTTGTGTTGAATATTTTATTTATCGGGGAAGGCTGTAGAGTAGAAAACATCACGCTGCGATGGGACGGGAAAAAAACGCGCGGACGCAGTCGCGGGGGACAACTAGTGTATAATAGTAGTACTTACTTCACCTTACTACGAGTACGCAAAGTTCCTAATAACAATTAGATCTAATGTAACGTTTAACGTAACATGTTTTAATTCTTCTTACATGGAAGGTACGAGTACTCGCACTAATTTGCGAACTTAGTACACTTCTAAATATTTAACAAGTTCCGAAATTGTGCATTAGTTCAAATGGGCATGGATGGAACAACAGAAGTAATTACAATTTAGGAAATAGCCTTAGCTCTAATGCTTGATCTGGGTAATGTTACATTTTATTGAAATAGTCGTTTCGTTTCGAGTAATAAACATATTACTTAGCTTCAATTTTAAGGTATCTACTGTAAATTATACACTTATTTCATGTTTTATAGTAAGTTCTTTTATTTTAAGTCGTCAATGTGATGATTAAGACGGAGGATTTGAGATGCCGTGAAGAGGTGGAAATATGGTTATAAATTGGAGGCCAAATGAAACAGAGATTCCAGTAGTAATTGATGTTTTTATTATTTGCAGCCTAAAATATCTTCCACTTTTTGCTACAATGCGATCCCTATAAAATATAAATTAAGGGTGAACCCATCACTTAATCGCAATTTTCTTCATCGATTTTCATTCCCCATAAAACGATTCGCAGATGTTTCAAAAAAATATTCAACAAATTCTAGAAACTTGTTACATCACAATTTCATTTGGTCGAAGGCTTCTTATCTACAAACTTATTTCATCGTTACTTCTTTTCATAAATTACGTATTTTATCGAAGTAACGTTAGCTTTCTTTTTTGTTGCCCATAATTTTATTTCCACGTAAGTTTCAATATGCAGAATTCCAGAAACTTCGAATTTTACTTTACGAAAGTCCGTATTTCCAAACGAATTTGTTACTAATATTATATTGCATACTTTATTAATAGACAATTTAAAGCATAACTGATATAAATATGTAATAAATATTGATCTGATAAATAAACTGCGTTACTCTCGACTCGCCGTGGTCTCCTCGCCGTGGTACTAGTCTGCCCGATACAAGAGTGTAATTCAAAAGCCGGAGGCGCGGAGGGAGAGCAGCCTCCGCCCGCTGTAACAAGGTGTAGGCACCCGCGCGAGCGCATGCAAGTAAGAAGGCATACATGCATGCAAGTAAGCAAGCAGGCATGCATTAATGCATACATGCAATCATACAGGCATGCATGCAGCAAGCAAGCAGGAATGCATTAATGCATGCATGCAAGCATACAGGCATGCATGCATTAAGCAAGCAGGCATGCAAACAAGCAGCATGCATTAGGATTTCCTCGTCTCCGGCGCTGCGGGAATAGCAGCCTCGTTGCCCTTGCGTAACAAGGCGCAGTCACCCACGCTCGCCTACACCTTGTTACAGCGGGCGGAGGCTGCTCTCCCTCCGCGCCTCCGGCTTTTAAATTACACTCTAGTATCGGGCAGACTAGTACCACGGCGAGGAGACCACGGCGAGTCGGGATTAACGCAGTTTATTTATTAGATCAATATATATTACATATTTATAACAGTTATGCTTTAAATTATCTATTAATAAAGTATGAAATATAAGATTAGTAACAAATTCGTTTGAAAATACGGACTTTAGTGAAGTAAAATTCGATGTTTCAAGAATTCTGCATATTGAAACTAACGTGGAAATAAAATTATGGGTAACAAAAAAGAAATCTAACGTTACTTCGATAAAATACGTAATTTATAAAAAGAAGTAACGATGAAGTAAGTTTGTAGATAATAAAATTCATTGAATAGTTTTCTGTGAAATGAAATTCAATATCAAAAAATTCTGTGTTATGATAGATACCCAAATTAAGGTGATTGAAGGCAACGCCATAAAAATTGAAAGCCTAATCCCAAAAAATGAAAATTAAAAGCAATAAAAGTTTCGGCGGTTGATCTCTTCAGCTCCGTATATTTAATGCGCAAACTTCGTGTTTGCCCGACGATTTTAGGTGTCGATAAATGTTAATTCCGGGATTCCATCATTATCAAAAGATAAAAGATCATTACCTCCAACGATGAAAGAGAAAGTTGCGGAATATTTTGTCGGAAATTTCGTTGGGGGTGGTAATTTTTTGGAATAATAGCTGTTTACCCGCTATCATCCCGGGTCGATGCTGACCGTCTGAAGATGGGAATTAATGGACGGATAAAGTGATCAATTTATCACTCTGACCGTGACATAATTTATAAAGAAGATAGGTGCATTATATTTTGGGCGAAGTTCGGTGCGATATTTCACTTTGCGTCCCGAAGACTCGCGGGAGCGAGAAAGTTCTGACAGATATAAATATTGGAGGCTTTCGATGAAAAAATATGGTTATACAAGCTTATTGGGAGCTGACGCTCTCTCTGGAGCCAATTCTAATGCTCTCGGTAACAAGTCTCTCTGCGGACAACATTCGAGTAAGTGGAATCTTTTTTTTATTTATTTCTTCATCATATTATCATTTTTAAGAGTTTATTTCAGACAAAGAATGTCACTTAACAATTTTCCTTTTAAAGATTCACTCCGTTCCCACTTTCTTCAAATTGGCTCTCTTCAGAATTAAGTTACATTTACCTAGATGTAGAATTAGTTTTTGTATATTTTATGTAATTTTATTATTATTCTTACCTATTTATATTATTTTATGATTTATTTTTGTAATTTTCGTATGTTTATTGAAGCTGACATAGTAATGCATTTTATTGTTTATTTAATATAACCCACTCATTAAATGCAAATGTTCCGCCACTGATTCAAGTCCAATTGTATAACTCACAGTGCAATAAAGTTTAAATAAAAATAAATAAAAGAATGCACTTATTTTCTAAAAATTACTGTACTTTCATAGCATTTTTTTTATTGAGCCGCAAATGAACTTGATATTGTTGAAAAGATTCAAAAGATAGAGATCTTAGTTATTTACGTAATTGAACTCTGTAATTTTCGATTAATTATTCCATTGTTTTATATAATTACATGCTCCCTTCTCAAACATTATTTTGTACGTATTTTCGGCTATAATCAAGATAGTTTGATCGTAGACAGATATTGCTTTTAGCTGTTTTATTCAGACACTAATCGTGGGTTAGGTCGATTAAACGTACACAAAATTATCCTAGGTTTAAAGGCCCGTAGAACAATATTATTAGCGTCGTACCTCGATGCTTTTAAAGATAATTTACTTTTATAGCTGTACATTACGAATGTGCCACTCTCCAATTGACGACCTCCGTGGTCGAGTGGCTAGCACGCCGGTTTCAAGCGTCGCCATCTCGTGTGGTTCCGGGTTCGATTCCCGGTCGGGTCAATGTAGAAAACGATCTTTTCTATATTGTCTCGGGTCTGCGTGTTGTGGTACCACCGTTGTGTCTGATTTCCATAACACAAGTGCATTGGCTACTTACTTTGGGATCAGAGCATTGTATGTGATTGGTGTCCAATATTTATATATAAAAAAAGTGCTTTTTTTAATATTTTTTTAATTAAACTGTTTCACCTAACGATTCTGATTTTCCTTTGTACAGCACCAGCACCTCAGGTTATCCATTTTTGTTGCAAACTAGCTCATATTATAACTGCATTAGAGGCAACCGTGTTTACCGTTTGACGTGCTGTTATCGGTACCTCCGGGTGTACCAAATAAATCACTTTTCTTTCTTTCTTTCATCAGAATGTTCATGAAGTGACTAACAAAAATGCGTTCCTCGACGATCGTCGTCCGTTTGACGACCAACTTTAGGCATTTTAATGGAAAATATTAAGAATGTATAGGTTAGGTTAGGAAGGTTAATGTATAGGTAGCTATCCCGAAGGTTTAAGGCGTTTTGCACTTGTGACATGATTTCTCTTCAACCAATTTTGCAGAAATAAGTTTTATTTATTTATTCGAGGCAACCGTGTTTACCGTTTGAGTGCTGTTATCGGTACCTCCGTGGTGTACCAAATAAATCACTTTTCTTTCTTCCTTTCATCGGTATTGTAGTTCATCGTCCGATTGACAACCATCTTTAGGCATTTTGATGGAAAATCTTAAAAATGTATAGGATAGGTTAGGTAGTTTAATTTATAGATAGCGATCCCAAAGGTTTAAGGCGTTTTGCACATGTTAACTGATTTTACTTATATAAGGCTTCCAATTTGTTTTTTAACGTCACTGTTTTAGCCACCCTGTATACGTCCGTTATAATATTTCGTTGCTTTATTCCTAATTCGAAGCTCTCAAAAAAAAACAACCTTATTAATTTACTCTTTTTCTATTCTACAAGTAAACAGCCAGGTTTTAAAACAATACTAACATCGACATAACATGCAAACTAAAAATCTCATTATGTAGATCTGAATACTGTTTCAGTAACGAGCCAGTATTGAGTTCCAGATCAGATTTCAGGCGTCAATGATAATTGGAGAGAACGCTGCTCTCATTTCTACACAGAAGGCTTTTTTTCGAATCGACAATATTACAAGTCTCGTCCCAATCTGAATAGTTATTGCCTACGAGCGAAAATGAATCAGATCTAAAGTTAAAATGATATTTACATTACGTTTAATTTTACGTTGAAATCAATTGGATTCTGTGACGTACATTTTACTATGTAATGATATGAGCTTTAACATGATACTTACGAGTACTAATGCCACAAATGAAATAATATAATTTAAGTTGAAACACATGGCTAAAAAGCTTCTATATATTTGGAAAAAAATACCTTGTGTAAAAAACACTGCAGATGAATGAACACGACGACCTCCGAGTGTAGTGGTTAAGCACGCTGGGATTTAAAGCGTCGCCGCTCCGAGGTCCCGGGTTTGATTCCCGGTCGGGTCAATGTAGATATCAATATTTTCTATATTGTCTCGGGTCTGGGTGTTGTGGTACCACCGTTGTGTCTGATTTCAATAACACAAGTGCATTAGCTACTTACTTTGGGATCAGAGCAATATATGTGATGTCCAATATTTAAAAATAAAAGAAGGAAAACTATCACGGCTACGATAAATAAACAAATTCCAGAGCTGTATTCTATAAACTTGAAGCAAATAATTATCTTACATAGAAGAAAACCTTCTTGCGCGAGTCAAACACTTGGACGGATATTACGTAGAAATCATAATTTTCTATATTGACACGGGTCTGGGTGTTGTAGTTCCACAGTTGTGTCTGTTTTCCATAACATAAGTGCATTGGCTACTTACTTTGGGATCAGATCAATGTATGTAATTGGTACCCAAAATAGATAAAAAAAACACTGATTCCTTTTAATTATAATGATGTTGCACTGGCGGCTACCCGGGTCTTTTCTCCGCGTATGAACCACCAAAATCCATTCATAACCTAGTTTTTGCGCGAAGTGACAACACCTATTTGTACATCCACTCATCCATCCTAAGCATCCTCACATTTATAATATTAGAAGGAAAAGATTTTCACTATTTCATTAGACAAAAGAAAAGAAAAGTATCACATACATAGTAAGTAGCCAATTTCACTTGTGTTATGGAAATCAGACACAACGATGGTGCCACAACACCCAAACCCGAGACAATATAGAAAATTTTGATTTCTATATTGACCCGACCGGGAATCGAACCCAGGACCTCGGAACGGCGACGCCTTAAAACCAGCTTAGCCACTATACCACGGAGGTCGTCGAAAAGCATAATATTAATAAATGCATCGGTGGAGCAGCGGTTAGAGGGAGGGACGGCTGCGCCATAGGTCCCAGGTTCGATACCCGGGTCGGGCCTAAAATATGTACCTGGGTTTTCCTGTTCAGAAATTCTCAGGATAGCCTGGAGTTTGGAATTTGGCGGTGTTTCACCCCCGTGCCTCGGAAAGCACGTAAAGCCGTTGGTTCTGCGCCTGATCTCTCTCCAGTCGTGTCAGATTGCTATCTCATCGGGCTAAGAGAGTGAGAGGAATAGAGAGTGCACCTGTGTTTGTGCACGCACCTTTGAACTATAATATGTCCTGCGCAGTCGTTTAGTCATTGTGACTGGCCACCGTAGTCGAAATCCGCTAGGGGAACTATTATTATTAATCTTCAAAAATTCAATGGCACATAACTTCACGTCAGTCACCTATCACAAGACAAAAAAACATCCTAATGAAAACACACCTACGCCAGCTGCTGTAAACTATATAGAAATCCACCAGAACCCAATGCGTGGAGTCACTCTGTTTATCTATAGCCATTAGGCGTTAAAAGGCTCACCCGCGCCCGGAACGGACAATATCACTGCGTTAATACGCCTCCAGATTATCAAGTGACCTAAATAAGCCAAGATTACCCAGCCCCGGAAAACGAGCTAGGGTTAGACCTAGAATTACTGTTAGGAGCACACTTTAATTAATTAAAGTACGTAGATGAGACTGTGGTATAAGTTAACGGAACCGTTAAGGGTAAGTCTCAACAAGATCTACCTACGGACGGGTTTTCCAACGTATTCATTCATTCAATATCTTTATTGCATGCCACATAGTGGTAAGCTGTTCGTGATTACAAAATAAAGTAGAATGTGACGCCGAATTAGGCGAATTGTATTTTATTCGACGAATATTCCTTGGTCTGATGTTGGAACAATCTAGCCTTCATACCTTTAATATTTGAAACGTAGGCAATTTTCTTGATGACTTTTTAAGATAATCTAACCTTTTGTTGGCAACGTGTAACGAAAATACAGACTTTTAATTATAGGGATGCCGGCACGTGTTGCTTTACCTCTTTGTGATTTTAGGACAAAGAATCTAAAGAAACTTTAGTCAGACGCGCCTTCAGGGAGCATTTTATAGAGTAACATTGACGAGAAGAAGAGACATTAATCCGTCATTCTTATAACCGAGATTGCAATTCGACAAAAAGATTAAGTGTTTGAAGGTTGCATAATATGTTAAAAACTAAACGAGATTTATACGCTCACTTCCTACAAAAGCTGTCGCAGTGTCAAATTCAGTGAATACAAACTACTCTGTCGAGTAAGCCGCTCATCTTCATAAACAAGGGACGCAAACATCACCTTAACGCCCTAAACAAGATTAATTTCGTACTATTCGCAACACTCCTCGGCGTTGCCATGGCAACTATTGTTCATTTCCGCCGGCAATAACCCGAATCAATGACCCAAAAATCTTTTCATTTCCTCACTGGTAATAACCTGCCCTTAACAAACGTTTTGTTACCCGTCTCTTATTTAAATTTCTTGCAAATCTTCCTCGCAACTCGAGTTAAATTTAGCGAAGAACTAAATAAGTGCTTGATGTTTTTTTTCGCAACTTTAATACTGCGGTTTATTCTTAAGAGCGTTGTGGCAACGAACGAATTAAGCGGGACTCTTAAATCTTTGTTTGCTAGTTAATTAAATTGTGTTACCGTCCTGTTGGCTCAGCATTCACAAAACGAAGCGAACGTTATTGTTTGACACAATAGCTCGATGCGGGGGCTTTTTGTGTTGATTTTCTAACAAAAGATATATATTTGCCTATTTTAGTAAATTAAGCCAATCGTGATACCCTTATTAGCAGTGATAGTGATATTGAAAATGGCTTATTTGTTTCACACATGAATAATCCAAATTAATCTATATGTATAAAAATCTAAACTGACTGACTGATTGGGTGATATATCGGGTCAACGCACTGCTTAAACCGCTGGAACTAGAGACTTGAAATAAAATAAAATAAGGATTTCCCAAAATTTTACCCCTAAGGGGGTGAAACAGGGGTACAAAGTTTGTATGAAACTTGTTATTCCTTGATTGGATTCACTTAAAAATTTGTGCATAAGTTTCCATTATTATAAAAGTCAGCAATAGGGGGCGAAATGAGTGTTGAAAATGTGTATGTAAGTCCGTCAGTCTCAAAGTTAGAATCTTGAAATTTTGTATTTAGGGTGATGATTATTAGCTAAGTGGTGGGGGAGGGGTGTTAGACATAGTTAGTATGTAATGCCTGAACATCTGGGACTTACGAGTACTGCAGAGTAGCAAACTTAAGATCGTTAACAAGCGCCTACTAACTTCCAATAGGTACATAACTTTAAGAAGTAGGTATTCCTATAACATATTTACTACTAAAAAGAAGAAAGGAGCTGAACATAATACGTACAGGACTGTCAGTCAAGTTCAGTCAGCCGGGAACAGCAAAGTTTAGCAGTGCACTGGAATTGTTTATTGCCCATCAAGAAAACATGCAGAAGATTAGATTAGTGAGTTATTATCCTACTTATTTAACTTTAATAAATTACTAATACGTAAGTACGTACATTGTAGAATTATGACAATGATTCGAATTCAAACCAAGTACCTATACCACAGATTATATTATACTTTCCTGTACCTAAGTAATTTTATTTTTATTTTATTGAATAAAAAAGCTAAATATTGCCCGTCTTGCGGCATATACAGAGTACAAAACAACGGTGAGCTCTCCAACCGGCCTGGTGTTTAAGTGTCCTTCTCCGAATTAGTGAAATAAAATGTGTATAGAGAAATTCTGTAATCTTATTAATTACTTTTTCAACACACTTGCTCAAAACGACGTTTTTATTCCACCGATTTTTGGCTCATAATCCTAGATATTAAACACGCGTGCTTTTTCAGTATATTATTGCACTAGTGCCTTTAGTTTATTAACCCCATTTTATATTTGTAGGTACCCTAGTACCAAGTAGTAAGTACGAAGATGAAGCGATATAATTTAGTCGGGTTATAACTTTTATTTTAGGAACAAAATGTATATATTCGAAAAATTACAGTATGTAGGTACATATAGGCACAGAGTCAGGATACGAGGGATTAATCCCACTATCTGGGTTTTGCGAGTCCATTGCATAATAGCCGTAGATGTGGGTAGGCGTGGAACGTGGGTTAGCGGGCGAGGAAAATCAAATGCGCTTTCACAATTGATGACGAATTACTTTACTGTTTCAACGAAATGTAATTACAATTGGATACGCAATATTTTTACTAATCGAAAATCAACGACACTCCACCGAACACGTGACGTACGAGCGCGATGCAGTACGATGTAACCGTCGTGGTGGCTGCCGCTCGACTGTCCGCGCGCGCCAGCGCCCGGCGTTGCGTCAGAGCGGGGCAAACGAGCTCGCCTCCCGCTCTCGAATAATCGATGCGCCGTCACGGCCAGACTGACATTCGCACGTCCTCGTGCGAGTCCTGATGACCAGCCCTTGTCTTCATTTGGTTAATCTGCAAGACACAAGACACAAGTGGTAAACCACCCTTTTCACACTCGTCCATCCCTGACATGTCAGAAACATTGCGACTTAGCACTACAGATGAGACACGAGTAACCCACTGGACCGGACAACTGAGAACGAGCGTCCCTTCGACCAGCCACCACCTTTTCTGGTGACGTGGACCGGACAACCCCTCAGCGTCCCTTCGACCAGTTACTTCACCTCTCATAAGCCTCAATCCAATACCGCCTCTCATAGGCCCCAATGACGTGATCAGGGACATCGACCATTGAAAGCCAGTCCCTCGACCAGTCACCAGCTTCCCGTGCAGTCAAGCCCTCAGAACATCGACCTGCATAAGCCAGTCCCTTGACCTACTGCACGGTATCTAACGACAACTCATCAAACGAAACCCTCTCTATCTCTTCTTGATCTTGATCCGCCGTCTCTGCCTCTTACTTGTAATTGGTAAGGGAATCAAATATGTCAACTAAGCCATCGTAGCCTCTGGGTACCGCACGTAAGTTTTCGTGAGCTTACTCATAGGTTCGGTTAGACCCGTGATACACATTAAACATCTTCTTTACCAATGCCGGTAAGGAAAACTACGTTATTGTACGTGGTACCCGGAAACTTTTTAGCAAGGCTACAAGTCACAAGCAAGCAAGCAGATCCACTAGCAAAAAGAAAGGAAACGGGCTCACCAGATGATGTAGTTAACGTGCTTCTAGTTGTCTCAGGCTCACAGACATGAACCTCCTTGGTCGCCGCTGGTGCACCGCCTCCTTTTCTATCCGGGCACGACGTAGCAATGTGTCCTTGCTGCCCGCATACGAAGCAAGTTGTGGGTCGCGTTCTCTCAGGAATCTCCGAAGGCTTCTCAGACGTCTTCGCCGCTACGACGTTATTATCACGTCGTTTGCGGCAATCGACTGCTCGGTGTCCTTGTATTCCACAACGATGACACGAACCGGCGAAACGTGGTTCCGTGAGTCGGGTCCTTTTGTCAGCACCAACCTTCTATGTCGGCTTCACTCTCATCAGGGTCAAATTGTATCAGCTGGGCAGACGTACTGGTCGAAGAATACAATTGAGGAGTCGATAAAAGTCTTGACAATAACGCTTCCATATGATGTACTAGGTCAGGTGTGGACGATTCTTGATCACGCATATTTTCCTCAGATTGTTGCCCTTCGCATCTCACTTCTGATATAGGCACAGAGTCAGGATACGAGGGATTAATCCCACTATCTGGGTTTTGCGAGTCCATTGCATAATAACCGTAGATGTGGGTAGGCGTGGAACGTGGGTTAGCGGGCGAGGAAAATCAAATGCGCTTTCACAATTGATGACGAATTACTTTACTGTTTCAACGAAATGTAATTACAATTGGATACGCAATATTTTTACTAATCGAAAATCAACGACACTCCGCCGAACACGTGACGTACGAGCGCGATGCAGTACGATGTAACCGTCGTGGTGGCTGCCGCTCGACTGTCCGCGCGCGCCAGCGCCCGGCGTTGCGTCAGAGCGGGGCAAACGAGCTCGCCTCCCGCTCTCGAATAATCGATGCGCCGTCATACATATTTATTTCAATAAATGGTAAATACAGCTTTATTACTAAAAATAACTCAAATTCATTTAAAATTTTCTGTAATTTGTGTTTTAAACACGAATTGTTACATTTTTAAGCTTGGCTGTTGGCCGATCTAGTTCGCGCCTTAGCCTTGCGCGCGCATCTGTTTCGCGGCAAGAAAAAAAGCAACGCACCATTTTTCCACAGATTAGTAAGCTAAGATGTTTTTAAATTATATAGATACGACCTATGCGCTCGAAAATGGCTACACGAAAGGCAGGTAATTGCCCGGAGTGCATTTAGTTGGGCACGCTTTCTCTTTGTGGCTATACGTCCCGACAACGCCTTAAATTATTTCTCGTTTGCTGGTAAAAATGCCTTCCTGTGTGTTAAGGAGTAGTAACAATTACACTGCAACTGTTAGAGACAAGAAAAACGTGTCATTACATTCATCAGTATAGTTTTTTTCATTTAAAAGTATTAAAACTTAAAACACGTATTTATGTTTTACCTTACTTTAGCAATGAGTGACATTAGACTAAAGAGCGAGATGCAACGCGCTCGCGCCAATGAGCGCTCAGTAGCAATCAATACGTAACGAATGGTATATATTTATCTCTTTCTATCAACAGGCATGCCCCATCATTTGTCTTTATTAGCGCTTAATGTCGTTATACACAACTATACGTTCGTATATAGAGTAATTCTTGCGCCACTTTAAAATGCTTTAATGTTGGTGTAGAACGTGTCTATCCTTTTGAATGTCATTGTTAGTAAGTGCATTTTTCGTAAATAATTGTCGGCTGTGGTGTGATGAAGTTTTGATTAATGGCAAGTGTGTTGAAAAACGTCGTATGAAACACGTGTGTCGTGACCTATTATATACGCGGCTTTCTTATGGCGCACTCGCTTTCGCTCGTGCGCACACAATATCGCCTTGTATATAATGGTCAACTTAGCACACTTGTATCATAATGTACTAATATAAAACCAATAGACTAGTGACATCTATTTTATTTTATTTAATGATACGGGTCTGATATGACTAGATAAATATCAGTCGCAGGACTAAACCTTTACGTATTCGCTCGTATTCACAAATGAAAGTGTTGTAAACTTCCTGACTTAGTTCAGTTTCTGATTTATTTCACAAAACAACATCCAGCTTATGTGTTTATTTGAACCTGGGATCTCTCGATCGACTTTCTACTGATAGTCTATATCTTTTTACTATACATTGGGACGATTGGGCCGTCATTCACGTCCTGCTCCAGCTCGGTAGCTCGCCTCTAGTAATCGATCTGTCACCTATTCTTACTCTTGTTAACGGTTTCACAAATCTTTCATAGCACAGAGACGCTTGTATAAGACTTTGCTTAAACAGTTAAAATGGTCATATTCATGAGTTTCTTTCACATATTACTATTAGGAAAAACTAATGAAGTAAATTCCGAATTTCTGTAAGATTTTGTAGCTATTACACTTAATGGTATTTTGTGACTGACTGAGGACTACGTGTTTCGGGACCGTAAAAGTATACATTTATGTTTGTTTGCGTACCATACAAATTTCTAAGCACTAACACATTTTGAATTTCGTTATCCTATGAATGAAATTCGAATGATCTATCTATTTTTAAACTGTCAGCCGTACTCATAATAACTTGAACAGTCAAATAAACTTATTATAGTTATAACACTGTTTTCTCATTTTCTGTCAAATTATGACAAGAAAGAAAGAGACAAAACAGTGTAATAGTTAAAAAAATGTTTATAAGACTGTTTGCGTTATTATTAAAAAGGAGGGTATTTTATTGTCGTTTTTGGAAAACTTTCTACTGTGCTCAAACGAAAAGTTGATATATTAAAAAATTATATATATTTGTAAATAACGTACTATTCTATCGAGTTAATTGTATGAACGTGATACCACAGGGCCATGGACCTTAATAATCGAGACCGAATCTTAGAGTTAGGGATTTTTACCGCTTTTCGCACTTTCATCACGCTCTTCAATTGAGTGGTTGCAGATTACAGCAATTTATTTAAATTGTTTTCTTAAGGAGACTACACTACTACTAAATAAATGAAAAGTCATAAAATTATCTAGGAGATTAGGACTTAATACTTATTACTAAAATTCAATAAAATATGTTAAGAGGTGCAATAACTAAACAAATAGGTCAAAAATCTGCGCACGAGCATCTCATCACGTTGACACCAAACTATTAGTTACTTTACAGTTTTAAATAGTCAATTTAACGCATAGTGACATACGATACCAAACGAAATCTCAATGTCTTGGATTGGTACAGGTGTTCTCAAGTTATGGTGGAATAACTAAGTCGAAAGCGTACATACTTAAAGCTTAATACATACCTAGTATACCGTTTTTAGGGTTCCGTAGCCGAATGGAAAAAAACGGAACCCTTATAGTTTCGTCAAGTCTGTCTGGCTGTCCGTCCGTATGTCACAGCCACTTTATTCTGTAACTATAAGTATAACAGTGTTGAAATTTATCGTAGGAAGATGTATCCTGTTAACCGCTCTACGATTCTTATACAAAAATAAAAAATAATGATATTTAAGGAGGGGGGCTCCGATATATGAAACAAAAACCGAAAAAACAAATATATCTGTCAAACCTTTGCGTGTGGTCTATGGATAGGTCATCTTAAATGAAATAGAGGTTCCTAGAACCATTTTCATTTAAAGTCTAACGTTTCATACCTGGACGCTTCCAATTTTGAAAAAAATATATAACATAGATCTTAACAAATACTTGCAACGAAAATTGGTTTGGACGGGATCGAACGAGAAGTTTTTGAGATATAGCTCATTTTCAACAACCGCAAACATAACTTTGTTATTCATTCAAACACTATGAAAAACAAAGTTATATATGTTTGCTGCCAACAAAATATTGTGGTATTCTACTAAGTGGAAGTAAGTGGATTCCCCAATTCAGTTAAAGTTGTCACGGAACCCTCAGTGCGTGAGTCCAACTTGCACTTAGCCGGTTTTTTTGTTTGTTTTTTTAGTTCGGCAGTAGTGCAATAAAAGATTTATTTTTCTCCTAGTCAAACGCTTATTGGCACTCCACATTCAGTTGCCTTGTGTCGTAATTGGATTGCCAATTTTCCCGATCATTAAAATTTGAATACATAAGTCGGGAATATCAAAACTCTTTCATAGACACAATTGAGGTCAAAAGCTATCGTATTATATTTCAGTTGAACGAGAAAGTTTCTGTCTTATTCGCCAGCGTTTAGGATTGTGCCTCAGGCTAACAAATTCAATTTTGTAGCAATTAAAAGTTTTTCGAAAAGCTATACGACGCTTATATGGTATTATGTGAGAGGGCCCATAAGAGAGTTTGCACACTTGACGGTTATATAACATTGGCTACTGGCAAGAATACACGCGTCAATGCGGTTTAAATTTTACACAATAACTAACCACCTATTACGGATGTCCTATATGACGTCTTTTATTACACGAGTTACGATTTTTCTACTAAAGTGGCGCTAGTGTGCGCGTTAAAAATTCGGGGAGTCACTTAACAGCTTTACTTTTTGAATGGTCTCTAAAACCATTTTCTCTGAAGTCTAACGTTTGAGAGATAGACGCTTCCAAAATGGTAAAATGGGCGTTCCTGGCACCCCCATCTTACTTTTAAACTAAGCGAGTATAAATTTTGAAAAAAATACAGACTGTCATTAAAAAATGGTAAGAACTAGATCGAATTAGTAGTTTTTGCGATGAAACACATTTTCAATAACCGCAGGCATAGCTTTGTAATTCATACAAATACTATGAAAAACAAAGTTATATTTGCTGTCAACAAAATATTGTGTTTTTTTGGCTATGTAATTAAGTAGTAAAAAGTAAGTCGATCTCTAATTCAGTTAAAATTGTCACGGAATCCTTAGTGGGCGAGTCCGACTCGCACTTTGCTGGTTTTGAATACTCACATACTTGTACGATGCGACGATGCGGTCAAGAGAGGATAAGCCTGTCTGATTAACCAGTTACAGGAGTAACTGAGTCCGCGCGTTTTGCGTTTGGACCTTCCCCTTCGGTAGCAGCGTGATATTTGTTGCCTAAAGCCTTCCGCGATTAATAAGATATCGAACACATATCGGCAACCTCCGTGGTGTAGGGGCTAAGCACGCTGGTTTCAAGGCGTCGCCGCTCCGAGATCCTGGGTTCGATTCCCGGTCGGGTTAATATAGAAATCGAAATTTTCTATATTGTCTCGGGTCTGGGTGTTGTGGTACCACCGTTGTGTCTGAGCTACTTACTTTGGGATCAGAGCAAGGTATGTGATTGGTGTCCATTTTTTTCAAAAACGAATTGGTTTTTAAACACAACATTTATTCCTGAGATTAGCGCGGATCAAACAAACAGACACATCAGATTTATAATGTTAGAGTTTAGAGTATAGATAAAACCTTAACTCTTTTCTGATGATAAATGAGTGTTTAATGTCTGAAAAATCATTGTGGCACGTGTGTTCATCATAATTAGACTGATTGATGTAAAATTACGTGCATTTAAATCATTATTCAAGGCGGCAATTGTAAAATACCTCTAAATGAAGTGATGACGTGGGTAGAATACGTACTTAGATCGATACTCATATTTCTTTATTCATAACTTCACTTGATATTTTAATAGGCAAAGTTGGAGAAATTTTTAATTATACAATTTACGTGGGTTCGATAAAGATTAAAATAGCGTTTTGCACAGTGCTTTTTAACTTAGCTAAACTTTTATTGAATAATTTAGGTCAGTTAAAACCTAATAAGGCACAAAATTGCCGCTAGATTTTTTTTCGGGCGATATTTTAATTCCATAAATTCACTCTTAGGGTTCCGTACACATCAAACCTTTTTATAAGATAACCTACATAATCGAGATCATTCGATCAAAGGTGTTCACCACCCAGGCGAGATAGACTGACAACCTCTTAAAGATCGCAGGATCACACTAGGTACATGCAGATCGCTTGCAACCTAACGATATTTACATCATGAAGGGGATATGCTCAACAGTAGATGACCTGTTGATTTTGATCATGATGATGATGACAAGCACGTGCAGATGACGAAGACGTGCTCGTGTCTTCCAAATTCTCTCTACAACATATGAGTGCCGAAGTCAATTTTTATACAATATTTCGATCTGTGACCCGAGATGTGACATTTTAAGTCAACATTACGTATGTACATATAAACAGATCTATCTCGACGAATATTTAGCAGTCAGTTAGGATTATCCTAACAATAATTATAGCTGTTCAGTGTACTGAACCCCTTTCGCGTAAGTCCTACCACATTTGACCGCTTTTTTATAAGCACAGATGTTTCTGCTTGTTTGGCCTTGTGTCAGTTGGCAATAGGGCCTTGCAGATTACATTTTAACGACTTAACCTTTACTCCATTTAGCATAAATTATGTAGAGCCGGACTAAACGGACCCGCTGGAAGGAAAAACACGACTGAAGTGTACAGATGGGAAGCTTTTATGTCGACTTTAGAGATGTCAATTAATTTTGGGTATTGGGTGCGCGAGACTTGGTAAAAATGTCTTCAGACAGGCCCAAGAAGTGAAAAATATAGAATAGAACGGGAAGTGAACACAAAATAGTTTCTTTACTTTTCGTTAACAACGTGATTTTATGAAATGATTTGAGTTTTTTTTTGGACACAGAAAATACTTATAAATACGTATAAATAAATATTGGACACCAATCACATACATTGCTCTGATCCCAAAGTAAGTAGCTAATTGCACTTGTGTTATGGAAATCAGACACAACGGTGGTACCACAACACACAGACCCAAGACAATAAAAAAAATCTATATTGGCCCGACCGGGAATCGAACCCGACCTCGGAGCGGCGACGCCTTGAAACCAGCTGCTCAGCTACTACACCACGGAGGTCGTCAGAAATGTAATAATATTACATTTCTGACGACCTCCTACGATATATATATATATATATATATATATATATATATATATATATATATATATATATAAATATATATAAAAGGAACATTCCCTTTACAGAATTGTAAAAGGGACGTATTGGTTGATTGTTTATGGACTTTTTTAGGGTCTAAAATAATTTTCATCTTCTTATGAAACCGAAAATACATAAAACTGTGTCCTAAACATAAACTTATCTTATGAGTTCAATTAGTTAATCATGTCTTGTAGTACCTGAGTACAGATACCACAAGGCATAAATATCAAAAACGATCTTATATCATTGGCATAAGGGCCTTAATCGAATGAGTCTTCTACATGGTTATTCTTGACTGTACCATAGATGTGGGAAAACATTGGACGTAGGACGGATGGCTGACGACGTGAGATTTACGTGAATAGCCGCTTGGGTCTTACGGATCTCGGCTTAGGGAATTGGGAATTAGAAGCGATTGAAGGCTGGGCCGGATTTTTTTGCTTTCAGCTCTGTCTAGATATTAGGTAAGTTATATTGACTATGTAGGTTCTTTATTTTATAGTGTTCTGTGAGACACTATACAACCTTGATATTAATATAAGGAATAAGTGGTCCCCCGCGACTTCTTCCGCGCGTTTTTCAATGTTTTCTTGCCTTTTAAACCTTCCCTAGACCTCCACGAACATTTCAAGACTATTAAGATAAAATAAATGCGTTCAGCCGTTCTCGAGTTTTAGTAAGACTAACGAACAGCAATTCATTTATACATATATATATAAATATAGATTGTAAATCTTTGATTTCCTTTAAAAAGAAGGTAACTACGTACTGGTGGCCAATTTGTTTTATCTCAATTTAAGTTAAACTTGTCTTTCTTATAAGAATAAGATCTTTAACTCGTATATTGTAAATTGCACTTGCAAAAGCAACAGTGTCTGACAAGGAATTGAACCCTGTGTCTTACGCATGAAGAAGCATGCCGATATCCCTTGGCCACCGATACATTCACAAGATTGTTGAATATTTCAAGTGCTTTCTTTAACGCGTAGGCTAATTATGTTGCGAGATCTCTCAACACACACAAGACACGGGTTCGATTCCTAATTTAGCACAGTTTATTTATACAAGTGAAATTTGTAAGACTATGTAGGTATTAAAATAGCTGTGTGTTTGTCCAGCACGTATGTGTTTGTGAGCATCTCACAAAAGCTATCTTGTAACGGAGTTACTTACCGCTGCTGCTGCCGCTGCGACATTGTGTGTAAACAGTCTTACGGACGACGCATGTCAATTTAAACATTTCTTACATAAGATACGACAAAAATATCATCAATAAATACAGGTGTTCCGCAGGCCTAGAAAGAAGCATGCTGAACATAAAACTAAAGGACAAAGTCAAGAATGTCGACCAACGGAGAAAGACTGATATGATAAACGCAGCAGAACTTGCTTGCAGACTGAAGTGGAGATGGGCAGGCCACGCTGCACGCATGAAGAGTGAGAGATGGGCGGAAAGGATAATCCACTGGTACCCCAGAGGTGACAGCAGACCGTGGGGGCAGCCGAGAGGGCGGTGGGCGGACGACATCTTTGGTGTTGCTGGACCTACCTGGACTAGACTGGCTGAAGACAGAACGGAATGGCGAGCGCTGGAGGAGGCCTCTACCCAAAAATGGGTTCCCAAAATACAATAGACTTAAATTAATATAATTAAATTTAATTCATATATCTAATAATAATTGCATAAATTTCGTATTATTAAATTAATAAATATTTTTTTTTAAATAGTCAAATGATAAAAAGGCATGAATTTATAATTAACATATAAAATAAAATAAAAAACTTATATTGGAATGTTTATACGAAATAATTAGATATTATTAAGTTAGGGTTTTTGATATTGTTAGTCTTTTTGGGAATTAAAGAGGCTCATTATTATTATTATTACATAAGATACAATTTTTCAATGAAATTGTAAAGCCAATTTGTAGTCAAAAGAATTTTACGAAAAAAGATATCACATCACTGGCCTTTTTACCGTGCCTTCTATTCGGTATACTTAATAGTAGTCCACCTAGCCGATTTCGACTACGGTGGTTAGTCACAACGACTAGCCGACTGCGCGGGACATATTATAGTGCACAAGTGTGTGCGCAAACACTGGTGCACTCTCTATTACTTTCACTCTCATAGCCCGATGGAACAGCAATTTGATACGACCGGAAAAAGATCAGGCGCAGGACCAACGGCTTAACGTACTTTTCCGACACACCGCCAACTTCCAAACTCCGGGCTACCCTAAGAATATGTGAACAGATAAACTCAGGTATATATTTTTGGTCCGACCCGGGAATCGAACGCGGGACCTCTAGCGCAGCTGTCGCTTTAAAGTGCGACCCTCTTTCAGCTGCGCCACCGAGGCAGTTAAAGTTATTCGGTATAGAGTAAGTGAAAAAACATCGCCAAAGGGCTTGACGTATGTTCATGTTCACTTGTTTCTCCACACGAAACGTTCAATTGTCAGATCGTGTATTTTGTACGTATGCTCCGACATTTGCCTTTTGAGGCAAACTCTGCTGGACTGCAGATAGGCTGCAGCTATAATTCCCTCAGCCGTTTACTCGCCATCCGTTACTTGCCGACGGTTGCATTAGCATACGTTGCGGGATCGAATTTTGCTACACTCGTATATTAGCACTTGTAAGCACTTGTAACTCTTAAAGCTCAGCAAAGAGCGAAGCCGTCTGAAGAAAGCGTCTGCTTTAAAGACAATAGTAAAAGGGGAAATATATGTTTTCGATCGTCCGATCTGTGACGTGACATTATGAGGTATCGGAGGTCCTCCGATACTTACGATACGAACTGTACTTCCGAACACGTATTCTACAGCAAATTTTATCAGTAAAATATTAGGCAAATGAGGGTCGCATGGCCTTCATATCTCTGAGTGAGAGGTGTTTTAAAAATTCACTTTGCAAAACTTTAGGTACTTATTCAAAATCTTCGTTTAAGTTGGGTAGTTCCCGAATAAATACTTTTATGGAAGTACTTTAGCAATCTAGTTCCTTTACTCTACTACTATAACTAGATGAGTGATACATTTCTTTGGTTTCCACTTTTTACTCATTTTTCTTCAGTAAACGATTATGCGCGTATTTATTTTCATTGTCATGCAATAATATTGTATTTAGAAGATGACACCTCGCGAATTAAAAGAGTACACAAATATGGCACCGTCTGATTAATGGATGTCAATGGACTGATATCCATCACATTAGACATTAGTTTCGGCACAGAGTCATAGAGTAGTTTTAAAGATAGAAGTGTTGAGAACATGATTTTATGGCTCCAACTGGCTCACTGAGTGACGTTATGAATTTTATTTCTGTATGTGTATCCATAAATGAAGAATGGAAAGTAAATGTTAATGCTATAAGACATGATGTAAATATGGTGTTGTAGAATATTTTATTTTATTATCATTGAAGCCATTTAAATAATGGTCTTATCTTGAGTTTGACACCTTAAATTGAATTTATTATACAGATACCCGATAAGTACGAGGCTCAGTAAATAGCATCACGTGACATACCAAGATAAACGAGTTCGCGTGACTTGACATTCGATAAGTTCTTTGTGGTAAAATTTTCTTTGAGCCCGCGAGCGTAATAGAAATGTTCCCATTGAGGTTCTTTCATCTGCTCAAACAGCGTTACGAGGAATGCATATCCCCCCTTTCTAATCTGTGTTGGCGGCTTTATCGATCGTATACTTGACCTAAAGAGTGAATATGTACATAGTGAAACACAATGGTTTAGTTTGTCGAGTAAGTACTGTCTCAAATTCCATAGCTAAAGCGAGTCAAAGATTAACTGGCAATTGTACAGTTTCCGCTAACGAAATATGTTTTCATCGGTCGAGCTTTAGCGTAAATTGTACAATGATTGCAAAAATTCCGCCGAGTCATTTTCATATTTACTTACGTTTAGAATTAAACTAAATCTACCATGGTAGTGTTACTACAACCTACATGAGAAGATAAAAATTAAATCATCTAAAGTTCACCAATAGAGGTTAACTGTCGTAAAATCATTGAATTATTTTTATTTCGCTTCAAAATAATTAATAACTATTTATGTTTTGGGCCAACCAATAACCACAAATTATTAGGATTGAGGGTATGTATTGTGGGTATATTTATAACGCGGGATTTTATAACTTCAGCTTTCAGATTGCAGGAAAAGGTACTAAAATAATCAGGCGCTAATACTATGAATAACCGTGCTCAGAGCAAGTTTTTAATTCAATTATATACCGTTACTCACGGCGCATACAGGCTTTACATTGAATTTAATTTCTGTACATCAAAATGCATTTAAGACTAGACACTACTAATTTCAGTGAAGATAAGATTAAGCTGTTTAGCAATATAATTGTTAACGTTTGGAGATAGTCTAATGTCGGCGACCCGCATTTGTTTAAATATCACCCGCATATGTTTATATAGCATCGGATTATGTTATTTCAGTCGGATAAGTATAAAACGACCGAATACAAAATGACATTTACAATGATTGCTGACAAATAGGTGACGTTTTGAAATTAGGCGTTTGTATTTTATTCGACGAATATACCTTAACTGACGTTATCAGGCCTAATTTTGACTTGTTATTTTGGGGTTTTATTAACTCAGTTTTGTATATTCTCAGATTGCAAAAGTCCTTAAAGGTTTTGAGTGATTGAGGGTAATTTTCACCTCATTACTTTCTGGGCCTAAGATTGTATAAACAATTTTAGTTTTTAATTTATTTCATGCTTATGGACATTGATTTATCCTGTTCATTCATATTTAGTTTATATTTCATTTTTAATTAATACGAACTAGGTTTTAAATTAAATTTTAAAAGTGTCACGAAAACCTTTGTCCTGTCAGCTGACCGGTTGATTATTCCCAGATTGGTCCAACTAGCGTTTAAATGTACAAAAATGTCTGTCAATCAGTGTCGTGGCAAAATACAGTGTAAATTGTTTACCAGAATTAATAACCTCCACAACTGAAAAAATCTCACTCCATTTATTTTGTTATATGAATTTTCGAGCAAAATATGTTTTGTCTCGTTTATTGTTTGGTGAAATAATTTAGGACTAGAAAGGAATACACTAAAAAGTTAAATAGATGAATTGTAAGTGGTTTATACGAACAAAGTTTTACTATAAGTAACCATACTACCTAAGTGCCAGGTTGAAAACGCTGCATTTTTTTAATCTGACATCAGAAAAGGAGGAGATTATCAATTCCACTGTATGTTTTTTTTGTATCTATGTTACCTAATATCTCAGTCACTTGTCGACCGATTCGAAAATTTTATTTTGCCTACCTGGAGTTGTACCTACTAGTTGGTCCCATTGTTGCCAAGACGAGATCTGATGATGAGATTTTGGTGCAATTGAGGAAAAACTCGAAGTTTAAAGACACGTTTAGTGTTTTCATACTAGAATCTTAATAAAGACTTTTTGTTGCGTCTGATAGTAAATTTTGTGTAGAGCTGAGCTGATATTGAAACTCCTAAACGCTTAGGGGATCAGTGATTTTAATGACAGAACTTATGATAGGCATCTAGTTTCACCATCTCATTTGTTCCCGTCAGTCTACAACCCTGTTATTTTCAAAACCAGAGTGAACAGGCTTTTTCCGGGTGAGCTCGCTTCGTCGTCTTTCCTGTCTATACCTCGTCTGGTCTTAAGACAAAAGCAAACCCATATCATATATAAAAAATAGGTAATTTGTAGCTTATTAAAGAACAAAGTCAAAAGATGCTTGTGTAATTACTGAAAATTAATTAAACTAAAAGCACTAAAAAGTCGTAATAATTCTTCACTTTTTAAAGGAAAGTTGAAAAAGGCCATTTCAAGCATCATCTAGCAGGGCACCGACTCCAAAAAGAAATTGTTTGTTTAAAATGGAATCCTTTCCTTTAAAAAGTGAAGAATTTATTTAAGTATTTTTAGGGAATTTGGTTTTGAAGTCGTATTTTACTTTTTTTTATTGTATAATCACTTACCATTTATACTTTCGTGTTAAATCTACATTACTATGAGGTCAACGTTATGGAGTACAATATGCAGTTCATTCGTATGAATGGCTCCATAAACACGTATTGAACGAAACCTTTTATTGTTAGTCGCCTAAACAGTTCTGCGGGCGTATTACAAAGCACGATTGCTTTTGCATTGCAATTGTTATCGTTTTTTGAGAGCTCTAAAGTAAGTGTACAATAATTAACTGATTGAGTACTTTCGGTGTGCTCACTAGTTTAGTTCCATAGCCTCGTTGGTCATGGAGTCAGTTCACGAGAAATCACATACTTAGAAACAGATTGGCATAAAGCTGGACTGTAACGTTGAACTTTAGTGCAATGCATTGAAAAATTCGTACCATACAGGAAGTTGTTTTGGTCAGTGACATCCAACTCGGGGATGATAATATAAGTAATGCTTATCCTTAAAATATTTAAATTATACGCAAGTTTCATAAAAGAAAACCTCTTCAAAACATTCTCAAAACAATCAAAATGAAAGGGAGACTCGCACCCCTCGCACGTAGCTTGCGCGTATCTACAAAAAACTACGCCATAGCTAGTAAGCTACGAAGATGCGAAGTGGAGTTGGTAGTTTTGATTCGCTCGCTAGTATCAGAATAATAAATTAATTGGTTTTACCCATTTAAAAAAAAGTTTTTTGGCATCGGTATCTTTTGTACAACCACCTCTGGGCCGACCGAAACAACATCCTGTATTTGCATTGGGTATTATGCCTGATTTCTTTGGCGGTTATGTTGGTCTTTTGTTTTACCGGAATATGAGCTTGAAGGAAAAGCGGGTATCCTTGTGTACTATGCACACACTTGCGCATTATAATACTCATCATCATTTCCTTCGCGCCGCCGCATTATCTCTGTATGCTCGTAGACCTATGGTTGACTGGTAGAGAATGCATTTAGCATTATGTCCGCCATATGTACCTTTTGTTTGTGCATGAAGTGTTTTAAATAAAAAAAATACTGCAGATTTACATGGATGGCAATCACATCACGATCACGATCAGCAAGTTACGGAAAAGCACAGCCGATAAGAAATACAGTAACTAGGGCAACAGTCGAATGTTGAACACATAAGAAATGTTTTGTGATATTCGCGGAAGTTGCGATGTCATTAGTACCGCTTGTTCGAATATCGTTAACCTATTGTTTGCTTGATTTATTGTTCTGCTAACACATTTTTGTGTCACTAAACACATCGAAAATAATGACGATTGTTAGAGCATTATTATTGGGACAGATGTGGATATGGGATGACTATTTATCGGAAATGTATCAAGTGCCTTTATCTTATTTTAATAATAGTAATTTCCTATAACTTTGTCTGCGCAAATCTCGGATTTTGTACGTTTTATCCGTTTTTATAAATAAATATTGTACACCAATCACATACATTGCTCTGATCCCAAAATAAGTAGTTAATGTACTTATGTTATGGAAATCAAAAACATAAGTCATTTAGTCACTAGGGTATGATATGTGGGGTGAATAATATTCTTTGTTGGTTTCGATTTTACAGCACCATGATAAAATCCTTCAAAATTCTTTCGGTAGTATTAGCTTGAAAGAGAAATGTAGTAATACTAATAATCCTTGATTAACCACTGTTTAAAAAGATGAATGCTGTGATCTCAACATTTTGGATATGAGAGTTCAATTATACCGAAATTATTAAATGTTATGTTCAGTATTATGCTAAACTTTAATTTTGTTTTTATTACGCAACTTTTTAAGTAGGCGACAATGACAATTAACAAAAAGCTAATACGAGTGTGTCTAAACATTTGACTTTCAAAAGTTTTTGAGCAGCTTTGCTTAGGTTTGTTTTACTGATTTTAAATTAAGCAGAGTGGTTCACATTCACCAGAGTTATTGTAATAATAACGATACAACATCATATAACGGCCTCTTCGATGCAGAAGCAAATTTATGAAAACTTTTTTTATGGATTGGAAAATCTCATCACACCTAAAAATAGGACGTGATCTGTAAGTGAGTTGGATGTGGTAGCTGGCTGCGTCTGTCAGAGAAAAGTTGTCCGTACCCACAAATTAGATTTTTCAGCATAAAATAAAAGGGACAATGTCAATTGTGCGAGTCGATTTACCAGAATCCCTAAATTAATTATTTGCTGCTTATCAGTTCCAAGTCCCAGGGGTTTTAGAGGTGTGACAGGTTGAGTCTCTTTCTTGAATTTTTTTGCACGATTTTTTAGACACTCTTTTACGCTTTTCGCTTTGGCTTACAGCTGAGTTTAGACTGCCGGGCAATTGTGTATTAAAGTTAATAGCCCTGTTATGTTATTGGTACATGGTCGAAAACTAAAGTTGAAGTTCACATGAAAAAAATAGGGTTGGTCTAGAAACATATTATTTAAATACTAGACTCGTAAAAGTTATAAAATGGAGCACCTCTTGACGTTGCTTCAAACTTCTATGGCCAATTTTGCTTTCATATCTGAAGGTCTATTATTCAAAAGATAGGTACTCGATTTCAAACAGTCGACGAATCATTATTAATAAGGGATATCCTATGAATTCTAATTATTGTCTACCGCAAGATCACATTTCGCCGGATTTATTCAGTAAAATAAACATTAATATTTCAGTGTGCTCCGCCCTTTGGTTTTCTCTCATTTGACATTCCTTTCTGTCCCGGGTATTTCATTACGCATTCCTGGGTTTGTCTCCACTATAAAGCCGAAGATAATGTGCCCTGGAAGAGACATACAAAGTGCGGCGGCGTCAAACTCACTAATGAACGCTGTGAGCAAACATGAGCGGCCATTTTGTCGGAATTGAGCCGGGAGGAACAATCGAATACTGACTGGGCCACTGTCGGTGTAGCGTGGAATGTGACGTTTTGAAGTGGCCAGTGTTTGGTAATTATGTGTAAATAGGTGTACACTTTAGTTTCGACGGAAATTTATAGATGGTGGCGCTGTGTTTTGAATCACAATAAATATTTAAAAAAAAATGTGGCCGATAAAATATAAAGTAAGTTAAATGATAATTCTCCAGAAACAGTTCATAATATTTGCACTTTTATGCAATTAACTCCTTTTATATAAATTTAATGATGATAGACTGTCTCGATGACTAATTTGCTAACTATGTCCCGTTAAAACTCAATATAATTTTACCTTCTATTGAAATTCTACGCGCATTAAATATTCGAACAACATGGAAGTTCTGAAGTGCACTAATGCATTATGAAAGGCGATGGCCTTTCATAATGCATCTCCAATATTGGGATTCGTCTATTATAATAATTTGGGAGTTGGGAATTGTTGATGGCCGACGTAAAATGCGATCGATGGATAGTCGACCATAGAGAATAAAGGTTATAGTTCAAACATAATGTAGAAACTGAAAGAAGGCCCCACAATTGTGACTATGAATAAACCGCAAAATTTAGACTAGATCACGGTTATAGTAAACCCAAGGACTCGTACCAGGCGGGGAAATAAAACGTGCAAATGAGACAACGCATATCATTTTCTCTTTTGCACTTGCACTGTTTATGAGTGACGTCACACAGACACAGAGTTGCGTGTTGTTTGTTACGTGTGTTTATCGATTAAAAAACGTCTGAAATTGTGGTTTTTCCCTGCATTTTATAAAATCGATAGTGCAGTATATTGCGCGTACGCATCCTTGTTTTAAAAGTGATTTATCGCACGAACGGCCACGAGTCTTTGGGTTTAGTATAGTGAGCGGCGCAGGCGGGTGGTTCCGTAACGCCTGCGCGCCAGTACCCCTCGCGCGACTGCGGCTACGAGGGTCAAACTGAAAGTTCTTAGAACTGGCCACTTATAAACAATTTAATAAAAAAATATTCTAAAATTTGAAAATAGAACTCTTTGCCAATATTACTGAGTATATATTTCATTCATTTGTCATTTGTTTTACGATTTGGCGGCAAATTGAAAATTGTCTGTGTCACGTCAACATGAATTTAACACGAGAAAATTTTCGTGCAATGATTTTTTATGACTTTCGATGTCATTTAAGTCAACAAGAAAGTTATGATAGACTACGATTGGCCTTTCACGATGAAGTCCCATCTCGTGCGACTGTTTACAACTGGTTTAATGAGTTTAAACGTGGTCGCACTAATCTCACTGATGATGTACGTGAGGGACGGCCTTCTACGGCGACGACTGAAAATAACATCTGTGTTGTGCGGCGTATGATAGAGACTGACAAAAGAGTGACCTATCAGCAGATTCGGACAAGCTTAGGCATCGGTATGAGTCAAGTGCACAAAATCCTCCACGAACATTTAGCGGTCAGGAAGCTTTGCGCCCGGTGGATACCTCATAATTTGACTAAGGCTCAAAAGCTCCATCGTGTGGATTGGTGCCGTAAAATGATTGAAAGATTTAACGGAGGTGACTCAAATGCTGTGTTCGACATACTAACAGGTGACGAAAGCTGGATTTACTGTTATGATCCTGAAACCAAAAGACAATCTGCTCAGTGGGTGTTTCCTTTCGAGGAGTTGCCAACTAAAGTGAAGAGAGATCGAAGTGCGGGAAAAAAAATGGTGGCCTCGTTCTTTGGAAGGATAGGTCATTTCGCAACAATTGTGTTAGAGGATCAAAAAACAGTTTCTGCAGAATGGTACACTACCAATTGTTTGCCACTTGTCTTGGAAAAAGTTCGAGAGAAACGACCTCGCAGTAGGATCCTCCTTCACCACGACAACGCCTCGTCGCACACCGCCAAGCGAACGATCGACTATTTGGCGACATCAAACGTTGAATTACTGGGTCACCCGCCGTATAGCCCCGACCTCGCGCCTTGTGATTTGTATTTATTTCCAAAAATTAAAGAAAAACTTAAAGGAAAGCGGTTTATGAATGCTGAAGAAGCGGTGGCTGCGTATCGCGATGCCATTGAAGAGACCCCTAAGGACGAGTGGGCAAAGTGCTTTTCCCATTGGTTCCATCGCATGCAGCGGTGTATTGACGTCAATGGACAATATTTTGAAAAGATATAATAAAACTAATAACTGGCTAATGTAATCAGTTTTTGATTTTTTAAGAACTATCAGTTTGACCCTCGTATCACCTTCGCCCCCTGTGCTTCGCAGGCAAACTCACAAAACCTTTAGTAACTTTTGAATGGTATTCTTTTTACCTATTTAGAAATAGGAAAACAAAACAGCAAATGTTATTATACACTTCTGGACACATCTATTGGCCCACCTTGTATTTTCTGTTTCGTTTGGTCCTAGCTAAAATTTTATATTAGGTCGAGCAAAAAGTTTTTATGCAGTTTTGAACTTGGCACATTCACAATTTCATTCAGTAGTCTTTTTTTGAATTACAAACACAGAATTTAAAGAAACAAAAGACAATTTGGAGCCTGTTTGTTGATATCAAACAATCGAATACTAAGAAAACTCGGTTTTATTGGTTTACCTGGATTTAATTCTTGAAAAAGTGATTGATATCTTTGGTTTTGCAACAAACATTACTTATTCTTAACATTAAGGTGAGGTTCTATCAATAATCTATGAATACTTCACCTGAAGTCGCTGCCCAAGCTGTGGCACTTATTCAGGCCGGACACAGCCAAAGAAACGTGAGTGCTCAACTTAATTTAAGTCGATCTGCGGTCCGAAATGTTTATCAGAGGTACCTAGAGACTGGCTGGCTTTGTTCGTCGCCAAGGAAGGCCACGATCTCGGGTCACAACTGAAAGGCAGGATCGATTCATCGTGACGACCAGTGTACGAGCACGCTCGACATTTTGATGACGACGAAGAAACGCTCGCGTTACATGTCTTTCATGTTAAACTTCATACTGTAATTTTTAGTGCAATAAACGCTCTCCTCGGTGACGGACACTTTTACTTACATTCCGCTCCCGTGTTAACAATAACTAACTACGTAACCTAAACTGAAACTTTAACAACTTACTACTTTAACTTACCTAAATGTTAGAGGCCTAGCCCTTACATTTCTTCGTGCCGGATACATCTACATCAGTGAAACTACTTGTGAAAGTGTGTGATTAGTGATAAATCTGCGGAAGCGAATCGGTTGTTCTGGCCTCCCAGAAGCGGGAATCACCAGGGCAATTGAGAGTGCGCACATATCGTAGAGGAATTGCTGTCACGCATGGTTCTCCCTTGTTTTGTCGAAAAACGTTTGATATAATTTCACTTTTACTAATCACTCTTAACATAATGGTTGTTTAACATAATTTTGTTTAACATAATTTTTATAACAGATAATATTTGTTTGATATAACAACGTTTGTGCTAACATTTAAGAGGCATAATCATCATTCGACCTAATAATCATTTCATCTAATTTTTGTTTTATCTAATTTTATTTTGTATAATTATCATTTTACATACTTTTATGAACTCCCCTCTGTTGGTGTCATCTAGGTTAGGTTAGGTTAGAACAGTGATCCGACAACGCGCGAAGGCGAGCGAAGGAAACGAGCGTGCCGCGGCAGCGGCCGCCGAGCGCCAGAACTCCCCTCTGTTGGTGTCATCTAGGTTAGGTTAGGTTAGAACAGTGATCCGACAACGCGCGAAGGCGAGCGAGCGAAGCGAGCGTGCCGCGGCAGCGGCCGCCGAGCGCCAGAATTCCCCTTTGTTGATGTCATCCCCCTTTATTATTATATAAATTCAGTTATAAAGTTTCGGTTAAATAAAATATAGATTAAGCACTCATTAGGCCAAGCAAACATTATGTCTTGTGATATTAGGCAAAGTGAAAATTCGATTAAATGAAATTATATGACATGAACAATTATGTCAATCAAAATTAGATAAAATAAATATTATAGGATTCGAATAATTATATCAAATAAAATTAGATGTTTTAAATGTTTGTGAAGTGAAATTATATCAAAAGTTGTTCGACAAAACAAGGGAGAACCGTCACGCATTGCACGAAGATACAGTTCTACACTCACTGAAACATCAACTACATTCTTCAACATGGAAAACTTACTTCAAAGACAGCAGATCATCAGTGAAGGGATCCAGAAAATTGTAATTAACTTCAAAAAGGATTCACCTGCTAGAAAGACACCAGAGTACGCTCAAAAACGCCTGGATGCTCTTGAAGTCTTGTGGTGTGAGTTTGAAACGAATCATAAGCAACTTCTAGCGTTTGAAGATCTATCAGACGACTATTTTACTACCAACGCTTATGAAACTTTACACCAGAAAGTTCTACCTATACAAGACGCCCTTCATACTATTATCGAAGAGAAGAAGATCGTCGCACAAACTACAGAAACGGGAGGACTTTCCAAAACTGACGAGCTCATCAGCCGTCAAACGACCAACTTTCGAGCCTTCTCTCGCATGCTTCGCAACATTAACGTTGAAACTATTACCGAAAAGTGGGAACTCGAAGACAAACTACAATCGCTACAAATTCGTTGGAAGATCATTGATGAAACTCACTGGCAGATCGACAATCTTATGATCGGCACTAACTTAGACTATGAAGAACTATTTACAAAACATGAAGCCGAGTTCGAAAGTAAGGGTAACCAGCTTGAGAAATCGTCACCTTACCTCCATTGTGATACAAAACCAACTTCGCGACTTCCACGGAGTATCTGTGAGCGCTCGAACTGTTCGGAGAAGGTTAAAAGAACGCGACATGGTACTACACAAGCCAGCTAATGGGCCCAAACTAACGCGAGCCCCCCGAACAGCGCGCCTTCATTTCGCACGCAGTCATTTAAATTGGATACAGCAATATTGGAGCCGTGTACTCCTTTCTGATGAGTCTAAAATTGTGTTACATGGCAATGATAGAAGGAAGAAGGTCTACCGATGTAAGGGAGAGCGTTTCGCACAATGCTGGTTTGAAGAGAGGATTGCTTATGGCGGTGGCTCGTGGACTGTCTGGGGCGGTATATCCGCGAGCGGCAAAACTCACTTTGAGGTTGTTACAGGACCACGGCTGCCAACGTTAAATGCTGTAAAGTACATACGTGAGTGCTTAGAACCTCACGTGATACCATACGCGGACTATGAGGGCCCAAATTTCCTTTTTATGCATGATAATGCAAGAGCCCATGCGGCCGGCATCGTCAGGGAATATCTTCGGGATGTGAACATCACAGTTATGGACTGGCCAGCCAGAAATCCAGACATGAACCCCATTGAGCACATGTGGGACGAGCTAAAAAGACGTGTTAGGGCTCGTCAGTCAGTTGCCCAGACGATGCAGGAGTTGAAAACTACCATAGAAGAGGAATGGGAGATGATCCCTCAAAATTTCATAGAGCGGATGATAAACTCTATGCCTAATCGTATGGGAGCTGTGGTAGATGCCCATATAGGCAACACGCGTTATTAAATTAAACCTTTATTTGATAAAACATGTTTTTTATTCAAAAATCAACTGCCTTTAACAAGGCGCATATCCGACTTGTTAGGCGTAGCTCCATGTCGTATAGTATTCTGAACTCAAATTTAAAACAATACGATCGAAAAAGATGGTAAAATGTATCAGGTTCAAAACTGCATCAACAGTTTTTGTTCAATCTAGCAATCATATTTCGGTAGGGGCCATCGAAACCTAAACTCTAAGGTGGGCCAATAGATGTGTCCAGAAGTGTATTACTCTATTGAAAAAAAAAAATAACTCAAAAATAAAGAGAGTGATTTACACGAATGGTGGCGGGTTTCGAATGATTTACAGAATTACCCTTGAACGATATAATTGTACATAGAAATCACTGTTCATCGTTCATCGACACAAATATATATTTTTTACCGACAGTTTCGTAGTTACTTAAGAATAATAAGTAATTTTTTCGGCGAAACGAGCTGTTGGAAAAAAATATATTTGTATCGACGAACAATAAACAGTGATTTCTGTGTACAATTATATCGTTCAAGTGAAATTCTGTAAATCATTTTGGGCTCAATGGTGGCTGCTTCATATTAGCACAAAAACGATTTTTTTTACCTGTACCATTTCCATGAGTTAACGACGGTTTCACTCGCTAGCGACGTCGTAAAAAGTCTATGGAAAATTACACAGCGCCTCTAGCGGTCACTGAAAGAACTAGAATTTTCCATACAAAAAGTGACGCGTCGCTAGCGAGTAAAATCGTAGTCGTTAGCAAGTAAACTCATGGTAACGGTACTGAAATAAAATATCTGTAATAATCAATCATGTTAGACTTCGTGACAGGTGCATATTTGTACAAAAACAAAAATTATTCAGTTTATTCTAATTACGAAAAACTTTTCCAACTTGACAAACAGAGAATAAACGCACACGTTCACATGTATGTAATTATTGTTCAAATATATACATCCACATTGGTTTATTTTAATCACGTCGTAGAAACCGGCTGATACCAACATATGGGTATTGTATGGAAGGCGCCTGCTGTACTTCTCCGCAGTATATTTAGCTGAAGTTTGGCCCAATAACCGCATATTTGGTCGACTTCCAAACCTCTATATCCATGATAGATTTCATAGAGGACCTACACGACAGTTTTCCGGGGGTTTAGTGCAAAGAACTGAGAACTGGCGGACACTGCATTGGTGATCGGTAGATTTTTTTCATCATTGTAGTAATTTTACAACAACTATTATTTAAGCAAACTTAACTTGCCCTCACGAATAAAAATATTAACTACTAGCCCGTATTATATATCAGTCAAAATATTTTATAAAATGCAATGACATATCAAAAGAGAGACTGACATAAAATCTTTTTCAAAATCCCTGCGATAATACCTAATAACCAAATGCTACAACTCATTATTTGAATATTTTAATAATGGACAAAGAAAATAAACGGTCTGCTCTATATTTTAATTCTTAAGTACCTAATATTAGATTTTTATAATATAATCTAATTTACTTACCTTCACTTTTAAGCTGCCCTCAAAGTGCTATACCTTCTGGGTAACTAGGTTATAAGTTCATTTATATTACATATATATCACCTATGTAAGTTTATAAAACCAAGTATGCATGAATCAATAAAAAAATGGGCACCAAGCTTCTGATCATTTAGCTGCTGCCTAAATAGAAATCCACCTTCTTATTTAAATGATAAGAAACGACAAATTCCTGACAAAATAAACAGGCAAAATATGGTATTAATTAATAAGGTATTAAATTTGATAAGGGATTAAAGAAGTTTTTAGTTATAAAGGCATATTATAATACTAGCGGTCCCCCGCGACTTCGTCCGCGCGTTTTGAGTTTGCTCCCTTCCCTCCCGTCGCAACGTTTGGTTTTATATCCTAAAGCCTTTCTCGATAAATAAGCTACCCAACACAGAAATATTTTTCAAATCGGTCTAGCAGTTCCTGAGATAAGCGCGTTCAAACAAACAAACTCTTCAGCTTTATAATATATTAGCGCAAGCGCACGTTGTACTTAAGCTGCAAACATTATTTTGGTGCGGAGTTATGTTAAAACTGTGATAGCTCCTAAGATATTTATTGGAATCAAATGATATAAAGAGCAACTTTGTTCTAAATGAAATGCTCGTGATGGTGGATGTATTTATTTTGACAAGAATAAATAAATACCTGTGTGTATAATACACCTCTAAAAATAATGCATTATTTTTTTACAAATTTATAAACATAAAAAAGGTTGTAGTAAGTCAACCATAAAAGATAGACATATGCTGTCGCGGACTTTATTATAGAACTCTTAATTCTGAACAATCCTGTCATACATGATTTTTATGTAACTTAAGCGGTTTCCGCAGCGTATGCAGCGGAAGCTCTCAAAAGGAATATCTTTCTCCCGTTTTCGCAACATTTTTCATTTCTGCTGTGGTCTTATGAGTCGTATCTTTATGTTATATAGCCTAAAGCCTTCCTCGATAAATGGACTATCCAACGTAAAAATAATTTTTCAAATCGGGCCCGTAGTTTTTGAGATTAGCGCGTTCAAACAAACAAACAAACAAACAAACAAACTCTTCAGCTTTATAATATTAGTATGGATAAATGAATATTTCTATGATAAATTCCAATATATTTAGATATGACATTATATAATTTAAAGTCTTACTAATTTGTGATTTAAATTGAAAATTGACATGATTTGATTGTATTTTTTTTTCTTTTAATTTGAATTTAACATGACCGCATTATTATTATTTAGATAGATAGAAATGACTTTATATTTGACATACTAACAATTTGACAAAATACTTATTGACATTACTATTTTAATGAAGAATTGATTTAATTGTAATTTATTGAATTTAATAACTTTAAGCCTATAGGTTATATATTGTCTGCTGTAATGTTATATTATGAAGTGAATAAATGAATATGAATATGAATATGTTCACATAGTTATTGTAAGGTTGGAGTGACGGTGCAACCGAGTCTATTCGTGCGTTAGACCCCTTACACACTGCGTCTTTTAGCATCGATGCAGTCGCGCGTTTTGGAAACGCGCTTCAGCATCGCGACTTACGTAATGAACAGATTCAATTTAGCATCGATGCAGTCACCAAAATACAGTACATAATTTGTCAATTTCCAGCTTCTGCATCGCGACTGCATCGAAGCGCGCTTCTGCATCGCAAGTGCATTGATTCTAAAATAGCGCAGTGTTTAAGGGGTAGAGGTTGATATTTTGCGACTGCACCGATGCTACATCGTGTCTGCATCGCTGCTAAAAGTCGCAGTGTTTAAAGGGTCTAAAATCTTACTTTTTGTTATTTTTAAGAAATTTATGTTCCATGCTCACAATCTCAATAATATGTAACGATCTTCCTTTTCTTTCTTTTATTTCAATAAACGTTTACCCCAGATAATATAATATAACTAGAACGTTTACTTTTTAGGACAAAACGCTGGGGTTGTGAAACCTCCTGCAATTATTAATTCCATCAACAGTTCATTATTTTTCCTTGGTCAATATTTTCTAGACATTTACTTTTCGTTTTGATTTCGCTTTTTATAACAGCTTTTTAAATTAACCTACGTTGACAGATATCACATGGGCAAGTAAAACACAAACGGAATGCTTTATTTAAAACGAAATGGGACGCGAATCTGGGACGAGTATACGCTTAAAGAACAAAGCCGAAACCTCCCTCATATCCCTTATACAGGCAAAAACAAAAGCACTTTACAAATAAAACAACTCTATCGCAACGCAATAAGGTTGATATTTGCTGAAATCAATGTGAATATGATGTTAGAACTTAATAAAAAAATAATGTTTACGGCCAAGTTTTGGGAAAGGTAGTATTTAAAGTACAGCGTTATTTACATCGAGAGGCAATAATTTGAAACATATAAATATAAAGACCATGTAAGGAATATACTCGTGATTATACAAAACAGTAAAAGTGTGGTTTGCAGAAATTAATTAATAAAGATCTGTTAGCCAACCAAGAGTATTCCAATATAAAGTTTCTTCATGGCTCACATACTCATACACATGATAAGATTAGACAAATAATCTTTTTAGGCGAATTAATTTGAAACATTTTTATAGCTTGATTATTGTCAAATATTAGACTACAAAGAGCATAAGAAATCTGCCAAACTATACGAGTACTACTATACAGAATATAAATAGAGTAAGTAGCCAATGCATGTTGTGTTATCAGACACAACGGTGGTACCATAACACCATGACCCGAGACAATATAGATAATTACGATTTCTATATTTACCCGACCGGGAATCGAACTCGGGTAACAGATTGTTTATCGTCATATATTTGACTTCTAAGAGCTAAAAAAATAATGTTTAACTAGATATATGAGTGCAATACAGGCTGTAAAAAAATAAGAGCCGAATTCAAAGGGTTGGTTGAAGAGTGACCACGGCAGTGGTAACACAGCCGAAACGTCGAGCAGTGAGTAATAGCATTAGGTACTAATCAGTTTTATATTCGCGTTATATACTATAGACTATAGACCCGTCATGTCTAATAGCAATGCAACGCGAAAGTCCAAAAACGTACTGTTTACATCCTGTATATAAAGTTAGAATTACGTGGACATTTTATCTTAAATTGATCTTACAGGTGTAAAAAATCTAGCCAAATTCTAGAAGGTGGCTGAGAGTCGAGTTTTGAATACAGGAAACTCAATAGACAACCACCATCTATACAGGTAGTACCTGTATAGATACTTTGCACGCTGCGAATTAAAGCATCAATACAGTCGCAATGCTGTCGCGCGTTAGTATCGAAGCAGTCGTGATGCAGAAGCTGGCATGGATAACTGTATCTAAATATTGTAAACTTATTAACGCGCGTTAGCATCGATGCAAACGCGCTACTGTATCGATACTTCAAGTAGCAGTGTGTAAGTGCAATTACTCGTAAAATTTCGTCAGTAAGAGTTCAAGTATTCAGCGTTTGTATTTATTTATTTATTTAAAGACTTTATTGCACAAATCATAGTTTACAAAGGTGGACTTAATGCTAAAAGCGTTCTCTGCAAGGTTTGACACCTTTAGGTCATGCACAGAGATGACAATGGGTGCAGCGAATAGAAATATATTATAAATCTTGCATTTACCGGTTAAATCATGGACACGTATGCTTCTCCAAACAGCATCTCTAGTACTTTCAACGGCACCAAATATTTGTGTATACAAGTAAAGTGACATTTACACAAAGCCAAAAGACAAGCCACTCCATCACACGGAAAAATGACATTACAGAATTTTACCGAAAGCAACACAATATCACTCAAATTATGTCGGCACAACGTCAGGGAATAGTCGGCCATGAATTGTTCATATTGTCGACAGTTTTGTCAACTACTCTCGAGATATATTTTTTTCAGATTAGAGTACAGAAATAGTATCTGGAATGCCGAAAAGCAATATTTCTTTGGGGCGCTTGGTAGACATAATTTTATTGTCATCGTGTTTCTTCCTCCATATATTCATGAAAATTGTTTAAAAGTCTATTTTTCTTCGTCTAACATTATTCTTTTATCCTTTTAAGTTATTGGTTGTTGAATGCTGTCTTACTGAAAATGAGGTAAAACAAAAAGTTAATTACCTTACTGCACTCCACAAACGAACTAACGTATACGCCACTGAACGCTAATGTGTGTGCTCCGTAGTAAAGCCCAAGCGATGAGTGATGAAGAAAATGAAAGGAAGCGTAAGCAGTGTGGCATCAGCTTAATTCAGCGCATTACCAGAACAGGGCCATTTGCGGAGAATTTCATTAGTCATTCGAAGCGTGAGGTATTCCATCATAGATTCCTTTCACATCCATCGGATGCTGAGACAAATACAGGGCGCCCGGGTTGAATTTTGAATTGAACGTCGTTAATTATTTACAAAGGGGTTTGGTAAATACGCTGCGAAGAGTGGATTTGGTAGTCGCGGTTGAGATATCTGATTGTTTTGTACTTCCTATACGTTTCCGTTCTTCGTTTAATCTGTTTAGCATGATTTGACGAATGTTTTGCGAAAAACATTATGTTTTTTCTGTATGATTTTGTTAGCAGCCCAGACAAATTCTTTGAGTTCTTACCATAAAATGTTAAAATTTTCTGCTTAAGTAAATCTAATCATTATTTTGGTAAGTTATAACATTCTTCAACCGATTTTCGGTAATGGCGGCTCCTCACAACAGAGATACGCCATGTACGCAGGAGATATTATACAGTGTCCAGATGTACTCTCTGTTCCTTCACTCTCATAGATTCGGTAAAATGGCGCTGTCATGACCGATGAGAGATCAGGCGCAGGACCAACGGCTTAACGTGCTTTCCGGGAGTGTCATCATCATCACAAACTTTCTCACTTCGAGCTTTTTAGCCAAGTATTTTTTGACAGTAAAACCTGGAATCAAAGTTTAGCCCACCTGTGATTCGAACCTGAGACCTCTTCGATAGGGACCAGCGAATTAACCTCTACACCAACGAGGCAGTAAGTATACTAGTAGGCAGTTAATATACACTAATTATACAAATATTGACACTAATTATACAAATACCTTTAAAGTGTGCATTGTAGAGTATCACCACGCAACGATAAGATAGTTGAGCTTCCTTCAGACTCGTATGTGTGTTACCAAGTTTGATTGAGCCATGTCACACCTTAGACCTTAACGAGGTAATACTAGATTAATGTTTACTTTCCACCAAAACGTTCCTGCCCAGTCGATCAATATTCAAAACAAACAAATCACTCGTAGCCATCGAAGTTTTCGCTTCTCGTATCAAGCCTGTAAATGTTCTAATGACAATTATTACTGACCATTAGCACCGACTCGGAAGGCCTTGACACATCCAATTATACTGGGGCCCCTACTTGTGAAACCATATAATTTATTTTGTTATGTGAAAGACAATAAATTTGCTTTGTTTTTTGTTTATTAATTTCTCAATTTTTTTTTTTAATTCAGTATGGTATCGGTATTCTCTTGAGTCCAGACTAAGCCAAGTACGACAAAGACGGAGTCGAAGTGGAACGAGCACGCCCAAAAGAAGCTAGTTCAATGTAACTCTGAAAACATTCAGATTGTAATCACTAGGAAACTAAGATCCGGACAGCGAGTTCCACTCCTTTGCCATGTGCATGATAAATGTTGATGAGAAACGCTTAGTTCTTACCAGCGGGACATCGCTCGGCAAGGTAAGGCAATCAAAATATATTCCTAAAAATTAAGTTAGAAATGGTATGTAATCACTGAAGCTTGTGCCACGCAAGCGAGTTGACGTTAAAGTATAAATTAAAAAAACTATGCCCGGCGGCATACGACAAGTAACTGTCAGATACTATATAAATTGCCGCTGCAGCATACGCGAGAGCCGCTGCGGCAAAAAATGAAAACTAAATATTTTCTGGCCAGCTAAAGGTTGAAGCAAATCTACCCAGCCGTCTCGGGAACATCACCAACCAGGCGTCAACCATACAAAAGTACGTTACATAAAGGGAACAGCAACGCCTCGGCATGGGATCGGCACCGGATAGCGAACGCCTCGCCTCAGATCGTGTTTGCTTCAGCTACTCCTTATGATTGAGTTTATCTTGTGAATGACAGGCCGATTGACAGGGCGGATAGTTGACAACCATCGGGCGACTGGGCGGGCGGTCAAGAGTGGGTCCCGACTCCTGAGCTAATTTTCGATCCGAGGTGGTGATATTACAAAGTCGATAGATTTGCGCTGAAGTCTGGAGTTTTATAAAAAGAATACTGAACGCCTCGAGTTGATACGGTGCTGTTCCAGTAACGAGTGTTTAGATATGCTACAACCTTTTACTAAAGCTAAAGTGGTAAACCCACGAGGACACGAAAATTCCGATGATCCTTCGTCAATTTAAGGATATGAGTTCGTGAAAATCGGGTATTATCCGATGTGTACCGGAAATAACTTCTTATTTGATAGCATTTACTTCAATATTTTGTAACAAATTACTTTTTTCTTCTTGGTACATTTTCAATCCGTTTACGAGTAATCTGTAAATAGTATACTAGCATACCGTAAAAAAGTATGTGAATAGCCAAGAGATAATAGCATCGTAATAGCAGTTTCACAATACGTCCGATCTGAATTCGATTCGATCTAGTGAAAATACGTTTAGTTATAGTCTTAGACCCCTTACACACTGTGACTTTTAGCAGCGATGCAGTCGCGATGCAGCATCAATGCAGCAGCAAAATGTCATCCTTTACACACTGCGCTATAAAGATCGATGCATTCGCGATGCTAACACGCGTTAGCCTTTACAGATACAGTTGCCTTGCAGAAGCTGAAAATTGATAAATTATGTACTGAATTTTGTCGACAGCATCGATGCTAAAATTCGCAGTGTGTAATAGGTCTTAGAGCCAAATTCATGAGAATATGACTATCTATCACGAAATTGGCATGAGTTGACACACAACTTATGGTTAATGTCGGTACTAGCCGGTGGATATTTCAAATTGTGCTTATTTAAAAAAACACCATACCAAATGTCACAGTCATTAAAATAGCCCCAGACATATGGCTCTGGTATTTTTTTTCAAAACACATGCAATCGTAAACATTCAACCGTTGGTTACGACATTTAAACATTAGGTACTAGATTTAACTATCGATCACGCAACTAGGCCTTAGAGTTGTATATGTGAAAGCTTACGCACTAGTGGTGGATTCCGTTATCAGAGTTATTCAAATTAGACGTAAGTAATGAAAAACCGCCTTTAAATATGAAAGGAATTCATTAAGGACGCGCCGTTTCTTAATAATTAAACTTACGACAAGTAAGTAAGTTTAGTCTTTAATAGCAAAGTTATCAATGGAATTGATTATTGTGAAAATTGAGCCACAGTTTTAATGATTTTGTGACGGAAAGAGCTTAGTAGAGAATAATATAAAAATCTGGTGTTAAGTCCACCTTTTGTACAAATTGTTGTTTGTGCAACAAAGTATAAATCAAGATATTTATGATTTTATGTGCATTGTGACTTTACTTTAGCATTGTGATTTGAAAAGAGTTTTCAACACATTTCTTTTATTTGCGTAGTAAACTGAATAACTTTATGTGCTATCCATAAAATGCGGGTGATTTTATACACCACAAACACCAGAATTACTAAGGTTTGTTTATTGAAGTGTTAAAACAATACTGCTAACGCTCCGTGTCACCAATTTTAAGGTTAATATTTAAACTGTTTGCAGTCAAGCCATTAAACTAAATACAAACATTGGTCGACATCGACACCTGTTTGTCGACCAAACAGTGATTGAAGTAGATAAATACTAAATAAAACTTCCAGGGGTTGTATAAAATGGTCATTTTACGCGGGGAATAGTTTGTTTTGGATTAACTCTTTTGGTTTTACTGTCACTATATCAAACGAAATAAAGTAACTCCCATACTTTATACTAAGGCTTGGTTGCACCACTTACTTTTACTTATACCGAATTATAATCTACCCATTTTAAAAATAAAGTAATCCTTTTTGATCAGCTGCAACATGTCTACTGTTAGACTTAAAGCACCTCCACCAATTTTTACATATATTTATTTTACAAATATATTGTATTTACCAATACAATACATTTATTTTTCTAGGACTTACAGGATTATGATCGATGTTCTGCTTAAAAGATTTACAGGGTTTCAACTCGGGATAGGTATGAGTAAGTATGATGGGTCGAAAATTTCATTGAAACGCACCGAATGTAAGATCCAGCTAAGCCTAATTTTAGATGGATGCGGTAACTAGATTATTTAGCTATAAGGTCGATAGCAAATTGAACTCAATATGCAAGATAATGCATTACTAATACGTTTATCCACTTTCGGCAAGTAAGCTATTTACTAAGACTCGATTTCGGTTTTAGGATCGATAGTTAACTCATCTAATAGTTAAATTTCGTTACCAGTGGCTGAATATTTGAGATTATGCGTGGTTTGAAGAAATGATACTTGAAACAAAAAGTTGTCTGACATCAGAATGGCTATTTTAATCACCATTGGTTAGGATTGTTTAGGATTTTCTTCTTCAAAACACGCACAATCCTAAATATTCAACAGCTAGTAATGACATTAAACCATTAGTTAAGTTTAGAACATCACAAACATAAGAGACCACAAAACCGGGACTAAGAGGCTCCAAGATCGAACTTAACGCCCTTTCTTAAAAAAAAGCTTTAGAGATAACCACAAAACCATCGAAAATATAACTCGATAAATATGTTACAGTCTCAATATCTCTACGAAGAATGTGAAAGAATTCCATACAATACAATGTTCAATGCGGGCGTTAAGAAAGACGACACTGAGAAATCTATTACTCCTTGGAAGAAACCGAACGCAACAAGTGGAATCAATGGTTTGATGTCTGTGCCTTGTTTTTGTGATGGCAGCCGCAGAAAAAAGTAAAGAACTTTAGATAAGGGATTTCTGCGGAACTGTATTGAATAGTTTGTTAAAGTTTTGTCAATCAAATTTGTGACAAAAAGGTCTGTTTTTCAGTACAGGTTAAACTACTACACAATTAGCACTTATTAGTCGTCACATCATCATTAATGAATGCAAAGTGCTATTTTAAGGTTCAAAAACGCCAGCTGCCAAAACGTAAGCAATGCGACTACGAATGCGGCTACGGCGTAGCAGACATGGCTACGATTGTACACGTAGCAGAAAGTCTACGAAAACCCTTTATAGCGTTTATGAAAGAAATATGTATTTATTTACGTAAACACGTGTACAGTTGCTTAGTATTAACAAAACACAGTAGCAATATATGACACTTTAATTAATTACATTTAGTTAGTAGTATCAACGTGTTTTACCGAAAATTCGAAATGTAAATATGTAATGTCAATATTGTAATCCTTAATTTGAGCAAATAATTATAATAACTAAGTCAGTAATAAAAAGTAATACAATAATCAAGACTAATTGTCTAAATTTATCATCAAGAAAGTAATTTATTTTATAGTAACACTTATCAATTAAGAATCTTTTAAATTTCGATTTGAATTCCTCAGTAGATTAATATTTTATATTCATTATGGATTTTAGTAAAGATTTTAGGTGCCATACTGCCACCATGCCATGTTTTAGTAAAAGTTTGGGTTTCAGTCTGGTTCTATATGTTTGTTCTAAGAGTGTAGAAGTTAAGTTTAAATAGTGGTACAACACAAATGGTAGCTTTGAATAAAGGGACGTTCTTATTATGTGGAGAGATTTATTTTCATTTGACTTAAAAGCATAAGTGGTGATAATACTAGCCGTGTTGCCACCTCCAAAGCGTGGATTACGTGGGAGGCTGCGGAATCCGTGCTCGGATGCCGGAGGAGCAATAAAAATAGCGTAATCCATACAAAGCTTTATGGACGCAGGCCGGCCGCGATTTCGGAACTTTTTGTCTTGTACAATATTTACGGTGATGGCTGGAAATGCTGGGATATACTATAGAAAAGAACAGCAAGTTTTGTAAATGTAAGAAAATGGATATCATAAGACCCCTTATACACTGCCCCCCTTATTCATAATAACGCAAACAGTAGAATAAACCTGTTTTAACTATTACACTGTTTTGTCTCGTTTTTTCTTGGCGCTGTCATCATTTGACAGAAAGTGACAAAACCGTGTAATAGCTAAACCTTACCTTTTTTAATAGGTTTATTAGACTGATGCTCTAGTGCTTTCAGCCAAAAGGATGCTGGTTCAAGTCCCGCCCGTGCGCAAAAAAAAATTGGTTTCTTATTTCATCTTTATGAATATAAAATATGACACTGTGAGTGTTAAAAACATTCTTAAGCATTAGATAGCAAAGCGTCATCAATTTCCAAGTTGACTTTATTCAGAAAAGAATAACTGCTTGGGCCATCCGTTTTATAAACAGACGGCTAGATGGCGCAAAGCGTCACGCAATTGAAGAGACCACAAATTTCACAGGGTCGGACTGACAGCACGGTAGCTCAATTGGTAAGAGCGTTTGGCCCGGTCAGCCAAAAGTTCGCTGGTTCAAGTCCCGCGCGTGCGCAAAAAAAAGTTTTGGTTTCTTATTTCATCTTTATGAATTTATTAGACTGTTTAAATTATTTTGAATAAGGCTGTGCGACTTTTAGCATCTATACAATTGCACGTTTTGGAAACGCACTTCAGCATCGCGAATCACTCAATGAACAGATTTATCTTTAGCATCGATGCAGTCATGCGACAGCATCGATGCAGAAGCGCATGCAATGATGACAATGATCTTAACGCGCGTTAGTATCGATGCAGTCGCCAAAATACCGTACATCATTTGTCAATTCCCAGCTTCTGCATCGATGCTAAAAGTAGCACAGTATGTAAAGGTTGTCATTTTACGATTGCATCGATGCTGCATCGCGAATGCATCGCTGCTTAAATTCGCATTGTGTTAGGGATCTAAGAGTGTTGTGTTGTGGTTTTCAAGTCGCTGTTGTAAATCAAATTACTAACATAAAGTTTCTGGTTGCATTTGAGACTAAGCTTGAAAAAAAAACAATCTTTTTATGAACTTATTACTACAGTTTTATTTAACGATGTAGAAGAGGTACTTCATTGCAGGCTAGCATTTAGTTTGCTTTAACTATTACTAAAATAAGTAAGTAAATTTATTAGAGTTCAAACAAATTATATTGTTCTAGACTGAATGTTATTTCACTTCAGTCACTTATTTTAATTTAATTTACGTTTTGAGCTAACTTTTTAGAAGCAACCCAGCAAGTCGGTTATCGTCAAATCTGGATTTGACGATTTTTAATCAGAGATTTTGTAAATTCAAATGAGCCTACTGCTTCTGTTTCAGTAAATAAATAAACATGTCCGTGCGCAGATGCGCGTATGAGTTATTCCCTCCCTGTTTATTATTATTTATGTACCACCTTCCACGTCTTTTTATGTTTTATCTCTTCACTTATAATAAAAATCGTAGGATACAGTAGCGTTTCAGTTTTTACGATCGCACCTCAAATGGTGTGTTTCGATTCGCAAATATAAGACAAAGAGTCGTCAAGTGTGATTGCGGTACTTACAATTATAATTTTGAGTACTTCTGCAAATAAAAAAGGGTAATTGATGGACAATACACGTCATAAATATAAATGATGGACGGACACAACGTTTTGCAGAGCAAACCGAAAATTGCATCTGCTTCTGGTATTTTGTAATTTAATTAAAAATCTGTTATGTATCATGGCCCCTGTTTTTAAATCACTCGCTTTAATATGTCGTGTGACATTGACTTGAAAACCAATTAAAAATTAACGAAAATCACACAAATTATTGACGTAAGCACTCAGAAGATTGAGTTTTTTTTTGCAAACCCCTTTCGTGTGGATTTCAACTGATATTCATTCCAAAATTCGACTTTAATACCTGAATTTCATTCGTCATCTTAACTCGAGTGATGTAAAAATAGAGCCCATGTCTGTCACAAATTGTAACGAGTACCGTTATGAATCTTTCCATGAAAATACTTTTCCAGTAAAATTCGATTCGAATGAGTTTCGTTGGTATATTTCTACACAATTCAAAAGCATCGGATAGTTTTTGTGAGAATAGGCGTGATGAAATAGATGGATGGATGTCTAAAGATATTTTTATATATTACATTACAGTCGATGTTGTTTATGAACAATGGAAGCTATATTAAAGACTAAGAAATTATATTTGAGAGTACAATAATTGCGACGGAGCCACATTTGTGATACTATGTTGTTTGTGTCCATCTAGATTCTAGATAGTATTCACCCAGACTTGCAGCTCTCTAAAATGAAAGCTTTAAAACAATTGTTTTGAAACATCGAAAGCTAGCTTTTAAATATGTATTATTCAAAAACAAAAGACTGGTATCAAGCTTATCAGGTTTCTTGCTATACTTGCTACGCTTATTCCTATGAATAATACAGAAATTATTATACTATTGTCCAAAATGCTTCTTATTTTTTATTAGAGTCTTCATATACTTAGATTTAAATTTAAGAGAAAAATATATTTATTACTTAGTCCATAACATACACTTGTACAAATTTCGCGAAATCAAAAATATTGTGTTTTAGGTAAGACCTGGTAAGCCCTTGCTTGCCTGCCTGTGTGTCCATGGAATTGTTCAAATCATCGTTATGTAAAAACCGTGCATTGAAAATTACACTCGTACATTAAAAGATTGTAAGATTGTAAAGAAGTCGGCCCTTAGTCCTAATCAACCATTTTTATTTATTTATTTAAAGACTTTATTGCACAAATCATAGTGTACAAAGGTGGACTTAATGTTAAATGCATTCTCTGCCAGTCAAACCTTAGGGTAATGCAGAGAGATGGCAATGGAAGCAGCGAAAAGAATTTTAGAGGAAATCAACAAAAAGTAACAATTAACTAATATTTATAGTAACGAATGAACCTACTTAAATTACTGCAGCGACATATTTTATATTCAATAAATATACTTAAACTTACATAAAATATGTACAATATATAAAAATATACATAAATAATACACATAATGAATAAATATTATTTTACAATTATGTATAATCTTTAAGAAATTGTCGGACTTTCCACTTGAATAATACCTTCGACTCGACTTAACCATCGCAACTTCTGCATATAACATACATGTTGACACAGGCACACTAGTGGAATGTTAGCACAATGGCACACTGAGCTGATCTGCGACTATCGCGCCAACTCACTGACTCCGAGCAGATAGTGCACTGTTGATTGTGGGTTAGGAAGACCAAGCGCCCTGATTCAATAGGATACGATGATTGCAACGAAGAAAATAAATAGAGGATAAGAGTAAAGCGGAGGTACAGATTTTAATATTTATTGAGACCGTCAGATCAAAAATAATATGCAATGGAATATACATCTTTATGTGCGACTTAAGCATCGAAATTTCATCGAACTTATTTCTATAAAGATTACTCAGGATATTATGAATAGTTCATAAAGATGAAAGAAGAAACTAAAAATTTGCGCACGGGCGGGACTTGAACCAGGAACTTCTTGGCTAACCGGGCCAAACGCTCTACCAATTGAGCTACTGTGCTGTCTGTCCGACTTTGAGAAATTTGTGGTCTCTTATGGATACGTCATTACGCGTGACGTTGCAATTTTTTGGTTTCTTATTTCTACTTTATGAATATAGTATATGACACTGTGAGTGTTAAAAAGAAGCAAAACCATATTATGAATAAGCTGGAAAATGTGGAGTAGATTATGCCTATTATTCAATTACGGAAACATCATCAACCTAAATAAATGACTACTAAATTCCTCCCGGCACTGCAGTTACGTCCACCGAGTGAAATGAAAAGACACAGAAAAAAAATAATTACCTCAGTTTTTTACGTAATTATGCGAGCTTTTATCTTCACGTTCGGTCATTAAACGGTGGATTTCGTTGAAACGTCTACGTAATCGTCATTTTTATGTCTGACCATAAAAAAGATTCTCAATTTTCTGACGAGCGTCGAAATGATAACGATGCATTGACAATAAAAGTCTAAGAATTCACCCGAAGAGCAGTAAATACTCGAGATGCCATTTTATTCGAACGGGACCCTCATACTGAAATCCGATTTGCATCCGTCTGGTTCGTTTGATAAATAAAATCCCATGAATTATACATAGTCAAGTATGTGTGTGATTTGAGTGTGTATTGTTGTATATCGTGACTTGATGAATTTATTGCAAAGAAATTGTGGAAAGTACTTCTGAATTTGACAACAAAGGATTATAGTGGTCTAACGTGATGTTAACTTAATGTTAGGCGTGTAATGTGCAAAAAATGTTGTTCCATTTCTCAGAGTTCTTATTTTGGTTTACAAATTATGTTAAGGAGTTGCCTTCTTCATTTTAAAATTGCTAATACAGGGTAGCTGCATTATTTTTGTTTCATTATTAACGTAGTTTTTTTTTAATTGCCTAGAAATTTTAATGTGTTTTTTTTCCTTACTAATATCTGTATTCGATGGTGGCCCTGACAAATTCATGTTATATGTTAATGATGCAGTATATCGATAATGCAGGTATCTCAATTATTCTGGCTTATAGGTAAAACTAGAACGCAGTGGCTATTATCACAGTTTCACAGAATACCATTACATTGTGCTAAGCTATTTAATGAATCTGTTTTTAACCTGCGTATATTATAGCAATATAGTGAAACTATTTTAGTATTGTTGCAGGATAATGATCTCCAAATATCCAATCCAATAAATTTATACATAGATAGTTAAATTGATACCCATACATAAGACGCTTTGTGAATGAAATATTTATTGCATAAGGATTTTTTGCATCTACATAATGTTTATGTGTTTTTAGGGTTCCGTAGCCGAATGGCGAAAAACGGACCCTTATAGTTTCGTCAAGTCTGTCTGTCTGTCTGTCCTTCTGTATGTCACAGCCATTTTATTCCGTAACTATAAGCATCACACTGTTGAAATTTGGTAAAAAGATGAATCCTGTTAACCGCTTTACGATTCTCATACAAATAATAAAAATAATGACATTTAAGGGGGGACTTCCATACATGAAACTAAAACCAAAAAAAAATTTTTGTCAAACCTATGCATGTTGGGTGTCTATGGATAGGTCTTTTAAAATGACATCAAGGTTTTTAAAACCATTTCCTTTTTAAGACTAGCGTTTCATAGCTAGACGCTTCCAAAGTGGTAAAATGGGCGTTCCCCCCATCTAACTTCTAAACTAAGCGAGTGTAAATTTTAAAAAATTATATAATGTAGATCTTAACAAATACTTTCAACGAAAATTGTTCCCGACGGGATCGAACAAAATTTTTTGGAGATATAGCACATTTTCCACAACCGCAAACATAACTTTGTTCTTTATACAAACACTATGAAAAACAAAGTTATGTTTGCCGTCAACAAAATATTGTGGTATTTTACAAAGTAGAAATAAGTGGATTCCCTCATTCAGTTAAAGTTGGCACGGAACCCTCAGTGCGCGAGTCCGACTTGCACTTGGCCGGTTTTTTTTTCAGTCAGTTTATTAACTTATATAGATCTACCGTACCCTATTTGGGATTTTAGAGAAACGGTCTTGTTTTAAAATTTCATGATCATTACACAATAGTTTCATTACACAATAGCTAGTAATAAATATGTGTGTATATTTTAATTGATGTAATTTGTAAACGTGTATGTAGTACCTATGTTGTCCGACATAAAAATCCTCTTATTATTTTTTAATTACAAATTTTATTTATGTAATATATGTATGAATTATTGATGTATTTATTTTATTGCTTGCCTTTGCAGCGACCAAAGCAGCTGGCGCAAGAGTGCGTTGTACGTGTACCTACTTGAGATATGATAATTATTTTGGTTGGAGTTATTATTCAAATCAGATCAGTTGTATAAGCGCGTTAAAACAAATAAACTCTTCAGTTTTATACTATACCTGTCAATATATTGTACATAATATAAATAAATAAATATTGGACACCAATCACATACATTGCTTTGATCCCAAAGTAGCCAATGCACTTGTGTTATGGAAATCAGACACAACGGTGATACAACAATACCCAGACCAGAGACAATATCGAAAAATACAATTTCTACATCGACCAGGAATCGAACCCGAGACCTCGGAGCGGCAATGCCTTAAAAAACCCAGCGTGCTTAGATACTACACCACGCAGGCCGTCAAAACAAACAGTCGGCATGTTATCAATTTGAGTCTATCTCGCTCTCAGTGTATTGACATAAGGGCCCAAAGACTTGGTTGTCAATGAAGTTGACCAAAGATAAGACTGATACCGATAACTAGTATCGAAGTCCTCCTTGCTCTATTGTCAATAATTAAGGCAGCGTCCGCGATTTTTGAAAGCCCATGTTCATCGCATATAATGCAGGATTCTAATGGTGCAAGATTTTTTCAAATCGGTTTAGTAGTTTCATGGTAAAATCAAAGCAAACAGAAAATCAAATCTTTTCGCCTTGTAATATTAGTATACATTCAAATAAACCTTGGAAATTTAATGGTCATACTCATTCTGTAGGACCTCGATGACAGAATGGAATATTTTTACTTTACTTCATTATACTACTTGGATGCATGAGTGACTAGCCAAATTGACCTTGCAAAATGAAAAGTACGAATTTTGCGGTATCTACTACAAAAATATTACCAAAAATCAAAATGTTTTATACTAATTGAGAAAACTTAATTATTTGTTGGTACACAATTTTTTGTCCCTAAATTCTCCAGGTAGGCTCATAAACATATCGATGAAGCCTCCGCCTGTTAATACAGGTGATTTATAGGTTTGACAAAAAACTATTTTTTGGTTTTAGTTTCATGTATGGAAGCCCCCCCTTAAATGTCATTATTTTTTATTATTTGTATGAGAATCGTAAAGCGGTTAACAGGATACATCTTTTTACCAAATTTCAACAGTGTGATGCTTATAGTTACAGAATAAAATGGCTGTGACATACGGAAGGACAGACAGACAGACAGACAGACAGACAGACAGACAGACTTGACGAAACTATAAGGGTCCGTTTTTCGCCATTCGGCTACGGAACCCTAAAAACACATAAACATTATGTAGATGCAAAAAATCCTTATGCAATAAATATTTCATTCACAAAGCGTCTTATCATTAACATATAACATGAATTTGTCAGGGCCACCAGCGAATACAGATATTAGTTAGGAAAAAAAACACATTAAAATTTCTAGGCAATTAAAAAAAACTACGTTAATAATGAAACAAAAATAATGCAGCTACCCTGTATTAGCAATTTTAAAATGAAGAAGGCAACTCCTTAACATAATTTGTAAACCAAAATAAGAACTCTGAGAAATGGAACAACATTTTTTGCACATTACACGCCTAACATTAAGTTAACATCACGTTAGACCACTATAATCCTTTGTTGTCAAATTCAGAAGTACTTTCCACAATTTCTTTGCAATAAATTCATCAAGTCACGATATACAACAATACACACTCAAATCACACACATACTTGACTATGTATAATTCATGGGATTTTATTTATCAAACGAACCAGACGGATGCAAATCGGATTTCAGTATGAGGGTCCCGTTCGAATAAAATGGCATCTCGAGTATTTACTGCTCTTCGGGTGAATTCTTAGACTTTTATTGTCAATGCATCGTTATCATTTCGACGCTCGTCAGAAAATTGAGAATCTTTTTTATGGTCAGACATAAAAATGACGATTACGTAGACGTTTCAACGAAATCCACCGTTTAATGACCGAACGTGAAGATAAAAGCTCGCATAATTACGTAAAAAACTGAGGTAATTAGTTTTTTTCTGTGTCTTTTCATTTCACTCGGTTAAGAAAACTTAATTATTTGTTGGTACACAATTTCTTGTCCCTAAATTCTCCAGGTAGGCTCATAAACATATCGATGAAGCCTCCGCCTGTTAATACAGGATGATTTATCGTCGTGCTCCACACTAATGGGTTCGGATATTTTCAGATATCCGACGGATCATCGCTGTCGTTTGATATACGATTATGTCATTACGGACTTCCGCTATTTATACGATCTTCTTTTGCTTGTCACATAGAACACGTGTAAGTGATACAGCTATACCTATACTCATTAAAAGAGTCTGGCAAATGAAAGTTGAATCTTGTGTTATTGAATAGCAATATTATCTTTAATGTAATTTTGACAGTGTAAATCAAATTTTAGTTAACGTTAAAGTTTTTTACATGTATTTCAATAGCTACTGAATTGACATTACATATGAAGTACGATGTATGAATTGACTTTATATATGAAATCATAAACAATGCATTCGTCTTCTACTTAGGAGAAACAAATGCTTTTGGAGTCGGTGCATGATGTGGGTAGACTGTTGGTGTAAGTAAGCGTGACATCGTCACCCGACTCTAAAATAATTGTAATCAGTTTTTGGAGGTGGTTTATTTTCTTATGTTTTTTATAATTTCATAATTTTGAGTTATTACTCATATCTCAAAAACCATTCAACCGATTTTGAGTTAATTTTACACTATATCCTAAGTTGAACTATTCCTAATTGAAATAAAAAAGAGTCATCTCCCTATGATTTCTCGTTTTCGAGAAATCCTAAGACAAATATACAAATTTACAAGAATACATTAACTTTCGAAATTTTGAACACGTATTAGAGCCATAGAGCCAAGCCTTAATAGATCCATATATTATTTTTTTCTGACGATATCACATACAGGTCGAATTGATTATATTTTTTTTAAGTCGGTAAAAACAAGAAAAGAGACATTGGGCTGTTGATGCCATATTCAGTTGTTGTTAAGGTCAGTTTTCGCTTGCCTAACTATATATATTTTTTGACTTTATTTCTGCTATTGCCTAATAAATCTTTATTTTTTAATCATTATTGATTAGGGTTGTTTTGCTAAAATACTTCCTCTATAAAGAAGTTTTATATCCCTGTAGATTTTATTTTCCCTTTTTTCATGATTTTTCAAATGGAGTAGAACTTTCCTTATACATAATGCAAGATGAAACAAGCTAGGCTTAACTACTATATAGGAAAAACTGCAGTCAAAATATTTCTTAGCGTCATTATATTTACCTACCTAAATTCGGACAGAAAATACAAAACATATTCAAATGCAACATCTGTTCCGCCTAATTTGGGACAAACAGTCTTACCATCATCCCCCGTACTTCACTATTAGTTCGTAGTTTTTGCCGGTACCAATAAATCGCACTGAGTACGTCGTTAGTTGTTCTGGTCAATTCGCGTCGGTTCCGACCCAGATTTTTTATTGAACTGTCTTGTTTAATTGCCTGACTGGTTTATAGTTTAAACAACCGTGTTTACATTGAACTATACTTTGAAATACTGGATATTCTTTAAAAAAATAGACTTTTCATTTATAACATCACCCTATGACTGAAAGTTGTGAAACATCAATGAAAATGTTTCGTAATCGAGTGGATGAAATTGCTGAGAAAAGTTAATCATACTCGTAAAGTATCTAAATAGACGTTCGAAAGCTAAGTATTGATTTTTCTTGAGCCTACAAATGGAAAAATTGGTTCGTTGATAAATAAAGCACAGATTTTTTTGTATATTCGAACCCCCTTATTCATAATGACACTAACAGTCTAATAAACCTGTTATAACTATTATACTGTTTTGTCTCGTTCTCTCTTGGCGCTGACATCATTTGATCGAAAGTGACACAACAGTTCCAAAGCTAAAATGGGTTTATAAGACTGTTTAATTAATTTGAATAAGGGTCTCTTTCAGCCTGCTTAATAGTAACGTAAAAGAGATAAGGTATTTAAAAAAATATATTATATGGTTTTTGCTGTGAAAACCGCGGGTAAAATCGCATTACACAAATCTTAATCAATTTCACTCAAACCTTATGATGATACTCAGAAACATGTTTTTCGTTTTCCTAAAAATACGTAAGTATTACAAAGCGGAGGAGAGTAATTCTGCAAGTAAAAGATAACGTGGGCGGAAATTACGAATTGTGTGTACTCAGTATTTAGGATTTCTTGTAAACGAGTTTTCAAAAGATTTGGAGGAAAGATATTACTTCTAAAAGAAGGTCGGTTATTTGATGTACAGATCTCTTACACACTGCAACTTTAAGCACCGATGCAGCATCGTGACTCACGAAATGAACAGATTTAATTCGATGCTATCGCGCTTTAGTGTCGATGCTTTCGCCAATATACAGTACAAAATTTATTACCCGCGACGAAACGGAGAACGTGTAAGTGTTTGGGGTGAGAGGAAGTTTGTGTGTTTGTGTGCGCAAACGAATGTTTATCTCCAAAAACGGCTTGACCGATTGACATGCAGTTTTCTGCAAAGGATTAGTAATTTAGTGGCGATGGTTCTTAGATAGGTATTAAAGTGTTAATCCACCAGGGAGCGCTGCAGTTACCATCTTTCTTTCTTAAAATGACTATTGAATGTTTCCATGTATCTCAAGAACGACTTGACCGATTGACATACAGTTTTCTGTAGTGGATTTGTAATTTATTAGCAATAGTTCTTAAACAGGTAAAATAGTGTTAATCCCTCAGAGGACGCTGCAGTTGCTATCTTTCTTTCGTAAAATGAATATCAAATGTTATTATGTATCACCAGAACGGCTTGACGATGGCGACCCTTGCAATCGTATTTCAGAATTGGTGTAGTTTTCTACTATAGGCTCGTTGATGCCTTATGAAACCGAATTTGGACTGAAAGGTTCGGTTGGATTGCGCATTGTGTTCATCAACCCTATAGGAATAGGAGGGCTTAGGCCGAGTCTCCCGTATATAGCGCTTAAGGTCTAGGTGGTTAAACCGAGCTTCTTCTAAAGAAGCTATACCTGTTTTGACTGTATTTCGCTACTCCGGTCTCATTTCTGCCAGCGCCTCCCAGTGACCCTGGGAGATGTCGCAAGCTTTAAGGTGGCGTTTCAAAACATCCTTATACCGTAGATACTGCCCCCCATGACTCCGTTTTGCGTTGGATAGCTCGGAAGAGAAAACTGATTTCGGGAGTCTGCAGTTGTTCATGCGGCGACATGGCCACATCATCTTAGTCATACCAGAGCGGCGCAGCACCTCGGACCGGGGCACTGTGGTACCGCGCTCAAAAGAAAAGGGCGGTCATAGGGGTTTCGCGTAGCTAATGGCTACTGTACTGTGTGCTACTGCATGAAATAATAATGTTTTATGATAGACTGAGGTAAATATTAATTAAACAACTCAATTACATTAAAATAGCAATAATTTATTCATCAAAAGAAGGAACAAAAGTATTCCAATGTTTAGAAAAGAAATTCAGCAAATACAAGTTAATTATAGTTACATATTAGCCTTATTTACTAAACATTATCTTAATAAACTTAAATTACACATTAGCTTAAGACACAAAAAAAATACATTAATAATGATTACTATTACACACTTGATATATTTTTAACAAAGATTTCTTTAATTACTCCTTATTATTGTCTTTTTTACCGTTAAAGATTATAACTACATAATATGACTATCTATTTTTCAATAATTATTAAATTTAATACCTCTGCTGTTAGCACAGAATTCTTCTTTCGTGGAAGTTTTCATAAACTAGACATATACGGTCGGAATTAAGAAGAAGTCTGTGCATGAGATCGGTGTTCGTGACAACTCGGGACATTTTCCTCGTGTTATCACGTCTAAATTGCTTAATGAGTTTATTACAGGATTCAGCCGCCTCTTCCGAGAGCTCACCGATGGACAATATTGAATGTTCAAGTACTTCTGACCCATGAATTAGCACTTTATGAACAGAAGAAGGCAAGTTGTACCATGGATATGCAGCCACAAGCATGCGCGCGGTTTCTAAAGCATATTCTTTAAACGCGAGGCTATTAATTTTGAAACCCGATGAAAGGCACTGTAGTATATGATGATATATATATATGTAGTATATGAGATCTGGAGCTGCAAGCTGTTGAGTGTTGTGGGCGGCCGCAGTTGACAGAGTGATAACTTCACTTTCGTTCAGCCATTCGATGTATTTTGTGACAATTCTAGAATACGATCGCTGGACTTGCTTCCAGTATTTCGCAAATCTTACAAAAAGATTGGAAATCCTGTTTTGCAAGTCGTTAGTATTCATATTTTCAACATCTGGTAGTGATTGTAACAGAGTTTGGCACACTTGACGAGATCTGTCAGAATCACTATTACTATCCTTTATAGATAGTCAAGTGTCTAATAAAAGTATTCTTGTAATAGAACACTTGATATTTGTACCTGAAACAAAAAAATACAGGGTAGTTTAAATTTCAAGATTAATAGATTTCTCGTAGCATGCTCGTAGCATTTGCTACGAGTGGGCTACTACCATCAGTCGCAAATGATCGCAGCTAAATTCTTATTATTTATAAAAAAGACACATTGACTCACATTTTGACATCAAAATTATGTGTGCAAGTATATGCGAAAGTAGTTAAAAGTTTCTATAAAAAATATAATTACAATTAAAATGTCAACTTTTATGCTTTGTCGTAGCAGGGCTACATAAAAATATACATAGTGTCAAACGACACTAAAAAAAATTATAAAAGAAATTATACATACCTTCAACTTGAATATCCATTACAAAAAATAAATCAAAAACAATAGATTCTTGGAAAAACACGAGTCACACTTTCACTGATAACCGCTTGGCGATAACGCTATAATGAGCAGGCGTGTGCGATGCGTTCACTTCCGATGCCAAAAAACAAATGTAACAACTGACTAATTGCAGTTCCTTTTATATCATTTTGTAGTGTCACTAATAGTGACCCAAGCGACGTAGTATCATGGCATAATTAAAACATCGTAATTGAAGCCCTATGACCTACTACGGTACCACAGTGCGGGGTGACCAATGCCGATAAGCAAAAAATGTGTCGCAAATACCACGTAAATACGACGGCAAGATTGTGATGTTTTCCTTGAAATTTGGATTTCGAATTATGAATCTGTACTACGAGTTGATGACTGTGTCGTCAATTCATGGATGCAGGAAATTTGTACGTGGTGCCAGTTCCATACGCTAGTAATGGTAGTTCTATGTTCCTATTACATTTTACGTCGAAATGTCTTTGAGTTTTCAGGGTATTAAATCGAGGAACAAAAATTATCTTTCGTAAAGATACTTGGGTGTAAGCCTTGTCTGGCGAGTCCATATTAAGTATAATATACGAGTACAATTAAAGAGGTGCTGGAAAGAATATAACTACGTAATTCACTTTTATATTTATTAAGAAAACAATCTTGTTTAATTTTATATATATATATCAATCAATCGTGTCTGATATCATAAATATATATATATATGTACACACACTCATTATCATTAAGTAAAGGCTTCGATACACATGCCTGTAAAACGGGCCAGTTTGCTTGCAGCTTGTATGCCAGTTACTGGCATATGCTAGTTTAGCGATTTGCGTCCTTGCATGCCTATATTCATATGCATCTAAGTGGTGGTGCTTGGTGGTGCTTGAACTGACTCAGTAGCGTAGCGGTTAGGGGGTTACCAGAGGTCCTGGGTTCGATTTCCGGGTTGGTCAAAAATATGTACCCGAGTTTTACTATTCAGAAATTCTCAGGGAAGCCCTGAGTTTGGAAGTTTGCGGTATTTACCCCGTGCCTTGGCAAGCACGTTGCGCCGTTGGTCCTGCGCCTGATCCCTCTGCAGTCGTGTCAGATTGCGTGTGTTTTCGTACATAATAGTGCACTATAATATGTCCCGCCCAGTCGGTAAGTCGTTTGTGTCTGACCACTATAGGGACTATTATTATATTATTATTACTATTACTTCATCAAAGCTATGTTCATACCATTGATATTCACACGCACTAGTTTTGGAGCCCCCCGCGTCCCTTTCTTCATATTGCAGCCATTAAGCATCTCCCTACACATACAAGTAGATGGCACGTGCAAGTCCTCGGCATGAAAGTGTGCCAGCTACATGTGTATCGTAGCCTTAATACTCATTGCTAATGAACAGAGTGCCGATGAAAAGGGAAATAATATCGAAAAGAGTTCTTACATTTATTTTTTCTGAGACGATACTAATTCTACACTGCTAGGCAAAGGCCTCACTTTATGTATGTAGTGGTATGAGCTATACCTACGTTACGACGCGAGCTCAGTGGTGATTGGTGGAATTAAGAAAGTTTGGTTAGAAACCAACATAACTTATATTTACCGACTTCAAAGAGGTAATCAATTAAATGTGTAAGTATGTGATATCTTTAGAATTCAATAATAATTAAGTATGTTGACAAAGTAAAGTTTTTAAAAATGTGTGCTCAATTTCTTAAGTGTATGTATGTTTGTCTACGGATTTCTCGAAAACGAGAAGTCACCGCAGGATTATTATTTTTTAGTTCAATTCAAATAGTATGTTTCGATTCGGGATAGAGTGTGAGTTTTATCAAAACCAGTAAAGTGGTTTTTGAGATATAGATTATAAAAAAAATATGAAATACAAAATAATTTAAAAAGGCACCTTTAAGTTTAAAAACCGCCGTCAAAAAAACGACTCAAGCTCAAAATAATGCATTTGTCTTCTATTGGGAGAAATACATTCTTTTAGAGTTGGTGCCAGCTGTGCGTATAGGCATAGGTGTCAATGACGTAAAAGTATAGACACGTTCTACACCAACATTAAAGCATTTTAAAGTGGCGCAAGGATTACTCTATATACGAACGTTTAGTTGTGTATTACGACACTAAGCGCTAATAAAGACAACAGATGGGGCATGCCTGTTGATAGAAAGAGATAAATATATAACATTCGTTACGTATTGATTGCTACTGAGCGCTCATTGGCGCGAGCGCGTGACATCTCGCTCTATAGCCAAATGTCAGCCATTGCTAAATGATGGTAAAGCATAAATAAGTGTTTTAAGTTTAAATACTTTTAAATGAAAAATCTTTACTAATGAATGTAATGACACGTTTTTCTAGTCTCTAACAGCTGCAATGTAATTGGTACTACTTCTAAACACACGGAAAGGCATTTTTACAAGCAAACGAGAAATAATTTAAGGCGTTGTCGGGACGTATAGCCATAAAGAGAAAGCGTGCCAGACTGAATGCACTCCGGGCAATTACCTGCCTTTCGTGTAGCCTCTTTCATAGGACGTATCTATACAATTTAAAAACATCTTAGGTAGGTGTACGTAACCTTGACATTATGCACCATCATATTTATCAGCCAAAGGGCATCCACTTCAGAACGTAGAGCTCCCCCACGACTTTCCACACCGACCGATCACTAGCGGTCTGAACCCATTTTGATTCTGCGACCTTTACAAGGTCGTCTGTCCAGTATGCACCAACTCCAAAAGAATTTGTTTTTCCTTTTAGAAGACAATACTTTATATTAAGCTTTATAATTCAGTTTTTTGTAGGCAGATTAAATTTTATGTTTAGTTAAAGTAAAGGGTTGGTATTGTATTAAGGTACCTAATACATTTTATTTCTCGATACTCATAGCGTGTTAGTGGCCAGTTTTCTACAATTTCAATCGTAATTAAGTTGCGGTTTGCATTAATAAATTAGTGTTAACACCGATACCGACGTGCTTTTAAATGACCATAAATTATTGTTAAAGCATTTTAGTTCTGCATTTATCTGATCACTTAGTACATTTTTAATATGAGTACTTACATGTTAATGGAAGGCTTTATATTTCAACGCTACAAACTCACAACTTAAATAAGCCAATTTGATATAATCATACAAGTACTATACCCTTTTGGAAGGGATAATAATTTTATGGATATAGTCTTTTTATAGGTGGCCTAACGCCTTTTCTTGTTACCTAAATAAAGCGTCAAAATTACAATTATTAGGCCTGTTACATACTGCGGCTCACATATTGGCAACGTCATATTTTGAGATGTTAATAGCTTGAACACTTGACACGTGTCTGTGAAGTCAGCTATTACAGCCGTCAACAAATGCCACTCGTAGAATTTACCCAGCCACAAAAATAAACGCTCAAAATTCGCGTAGCTAGTGCTTAATTCTACGTGATTATTAAATCACCATCAAACCAACGCTCTCGTCAACTCAAATGAATATTTAACGCGAATCCTGGGCTAATTAATCTTAGCCAATTCCACGCAGTCGAGTTTCACACACGCTTCTTAAGAATTACTACAAAGTTACAGCAAACGTAGTGCAGTGAGATCAGTATACGTTTGGTAGGTAGGTTGGATTAGAATAAATTAAAGATACATTTTCTGATGCAATGCATCAGTAAAAAAAAATTCACAATGAAACTAAAAATATGACCATCCATCGCTTTCCAGAAGTACGGCAATAGCAGGGTACGTAAGTACAACCTACTATTATATTATTGTTATTCGAATTAGATATACATATAAAGATACCGTTTTATTTCAGTAGAATATACACTCGATGCCATTATATTACAAAATAATTCACCACACAAATCTAGTATCAGCCGTCATATTACGACGGCGGCAGGTACCAAATTAGTGAGGTAAGGTTATTTTGGTGCACTGTAAATGTTTATGGCCTCATTTCTTCATCAATAGTAATGGTAAAGTTTTGTTACCAGCGTTAGAATATAAACGATCGTGTGTGTTTTGAAGAAATACTACCTCAGCCAAATGCCAGAATGGCTATTACACAACCATAAATATTCAACTGCTGGTAAAGACATTCTACCATTACTATAGATGAATAAATTGGGCCTAAATCATTTAAGGTGCTGTTCATGGTGAAAGTGTGATTTCTGATATGTTTGGACTTGGCTTCCTCAACTCCGGAACACCCTTGCAACTACTTACGTAGTCACTCGTAACCGTACCAAAGGCTGTAAGTACTCTAATTCTAGTTGATAAATTATGTTTCAAACTTAACTACACAGTTTGGGATGATATTTTGCTAGACGATCTGGGTCTTAAAAATCTTAATTAATATTATAGTGCTTATTAAAGAAAAAGCGCAAATCGATGTACGGGTTTGCCGTTTAGTATGCGTATACTAGAAGTCAAAACATTTTTTATTATCCAAAGTACAGTCGCCGTCAGATATATTGAAGCAGACAAAGTGACCAAATACTTCCGAACAGGGTAAAATGACAAAAAGTTCCTAACACTACAAGTTACCATTAATATCAGAACATTCATTTCTTCATTAATATCTGATCTGATATCAGTCAATAACGTCTATACACAAAAATAACCAATAATATCTGAACACTCATAACGTCAAATGTATCATTTGACAACGACGCAGTCGGTCTTAAATATCTGAGCAATCGTGGAAAATTGCAGAAGGAAGTTCTTTCAACTTAACTATAAATGCTATTTAAAAATAGGAACTATTTTAATAGTTTATATTATAGTAAGATGACGTTGGCAGTTTGTAACGCTTTTTAGTTTTCAGTATTGTCATCACTGTCATGTCATCAGTGTCATTCAATAAATAAATTCAGGCAAGTGAGTGTTCAGTTATTAATGATTGGTTGTGTGTATAGAAGTTATTGACTAGCTTCTGCTCGGATATTAATGAAGTAATGAATGTTCTGATATTAATGGTAACTTGTAGTATTTGGAACTTATTGACATTTTAAACTGCTCAGAAGTATTTGGTCACTTTGTCTGCTTCAATATATTTGGCGGCGACTGTACTTAAATCTGTATAAAAATCTTCGGTAAGGCGCTGGTTCACCAATTTTTATGGTATATTAATCTTCCGAAACACTTATCGTGTCTGAAATCATTAAAGGACTATTTAGGCGCTTTTGAAAATATAGTACAAAATCACATTCCCGACACTTTTATTAAATTACTAGCGGTCCCCCGCGACTTCGAACGCGCGTTTTGAGTTTGCTCCCTCCCCTCCCGTCGCAGCGTGATGTTTTATATTCTAAAGCCTCTCTCAATAAATAAGCTATCTAACACAGAAATATTTTTTCAAATCGGTTCAGCAGTTCCTGAGATAAGCGCGTTCAAACCAACAAACTCTTCAGCTTTATAATATAACTAGCGGTCCCCCGCGACTTCGTCCGCGCGTTTTGAGTTTGCTCCCTCCCCTCCCGTCACAGCGTCATGTTTTATATCCTAAAGCCTTTCTCGATAAATAAGCTATCCAACACAGAAATATTTTTTCAAATCGGTCCAGCAGTTCCTGAGATCAGCGCGTTCAAACAAACAAACTCTTCAGCTTTATAATATATTAGCGCAAGCGCACGTTGTACTTAAGCTGCGAACATTATTTTGGTGCGGAGTTATGTTAAAACTGTGATAGCTCCTAAGATATTTATTGAAATCAAATGATATAAAGGGCAACTTGGTTCTAAATGAAATGCTTGTGATGATGAATGTATTTATTTTGATAAGAATAAATACCTGTGTGTATAATACACCTCTAAAAATAATGCATTATTTTTTTACAAATTTATTAACATAAAAAAGGTTGTAGTAAGTCAACAATAAAAGATAGACATATGCTGTCGCGGACTTTATTATAGAACTCTTAATGCTGAACAATCCTGTCATACATGATTTTTGTGTAACTTAAGCGGTTTCCGCAGCGTACGCAGCGGAAGCTCTCAAAAGGAATATCTTTCTCCCGTTTTCGCAACATTTTTCATTTCTGCTGTGGTCTTATGAGTTGTATCTTTATGTTATATAGCTTAAAGCCTTTCTCGATAAATGGACTATCCAACTTAAAAATAATTTTTCAAATCGGGCCAGTAGTTTTTGAGATTAGCGCGTTCAAACAAACAAACAAACAAACAAACAAACTCTTTAACTTTATAATATTAGTATAGATTAGCGCAAGCGCACGTTGTACTTAAGCTGCGAACATTATTTTGGTGCGGAGTTATGTTAAAACTGTGATATCTCCTAAGATATTTATTGGAATCAAATGATATAAAGGGCAACTTTGTTCTAAATGAAATGCTCGTGATGATGAATGTATTTACTTTGATAAGAATAAATACCTGTGTGTATAATACACCTCTAAAAATGATGCATTATTTTTTTACAAATTTATTAACATAAAAAAGGTTGTAGTAAGTCAACCATAAAAGATAGACTTATGCTGTCGCGGACTTTAGTATAGAACTTTTAATGCTGAACAATCCTGTCATACATGATTTTTGTGTAACTTTAGCGGTTTCCGCAGCGTACGCAGCGGAAGCTCTCAAAAGGAATATCTTTCTCCCGTTTTCGCAACATTTTTCATTGCTGCTGTGGTCTTGTGAGTCGTATCTTTATGTTAATAGCTTAAAGCCTTCCTCGATAAATGGATTATCCAACGTAAAAATAATTTTTCAAATCGGGCCAGTAGTTTTTGATATTAGCGCGTTCAAACAAACAAACAAACTCTTCAGCTTTATAATATTAGTATAGATACCATAAATAATTATTTTCTAACAATACCAGGTTTCGGCTCTCCTGGCACTTTATACCTCATTTCTTACTCAACAAAAGCAATTTAATTAATTGACTACTTGACGAGTTTTTTTTTCAGACAGTATTTTTAAAGGCGGTTTAATTACGGTTCACAAATTGAGATTTCATAACTTGTTACTGAATATTAGACCACAGATTTGATAGAATAATGACTAGACTAATTTATTTATCTTTCATTTTATTTTAGCATTTGCTTCATTTAAAAATGTGTCAGGGTGTTTATTGTCGGCTATATGCCGGTGTATAATAACAATTAACAAAGTGCCCGACACAACAATACATTTCGGAATGTTTCGGTGCGCTAAGTATGCAAATTGCAGCCAGAAATTAGCTGGCTGGAATTTTCAACCCTTTTCCAACAATTAAACCCTTTCCGAACAATAAAGAGGTCGATCCGCAAACTTTTTAACGGACCTTAGAACAACGGAGACGGTCGTTACATTGATGTATTGTGTTTTAACTCAATTTAACGGGAGTTTAACATAATTACTGCCTTTATTTCGGCACGAATCGAGTTTAATTACTATCATTGTTCAGTTAATGGGTGTGGACAGAATAATGATGCGGATTCTGTTAGCCGCTCGCCCGACGTTTGTATAAGTTATTAATCACTTTTTTTAATTATTTTCCTATTTTTATTTTATTATTATTTTGTTCTTTTTTCACCAGTGAAATGTAAGCGTTTTCAGAGTACGGTGTCTAATTCCAGCTTTCGAGATACGTTAAGATAGTTTTTTTTTTCTAAAGGTCATTGTTGATAGTGGGGAATGTCCACTCGTCGCGCACATTTGGTGTTTCCTTTTAGTTATTCAGAGCTAACAGACAAAAAAAGAATCAGGGAACTTTTTCTTATATGAACTGCACGAGAATCTGCCCTTACATTGAGATTTGTTTTTAGATAATAAAAAATACGTATGTTTTAGGTGAGTAGCAATAATCACATCAGTCGTGGATTGCCAGTTATGGCTGCTAGTGTGATGTGCTGATAAAGTGCTCATTATTTTATTTATGCAATGAGATTAGTTTACACGTTTATACATATTGGACACCCATCACATACATTTCTCTGTTCCCAAAGTAAGTAGCTATAACGAGCTTGTGTTATTGAAATCATACACAACAGTACCACAACACCCAGACCCGAGACAACATAGAAAATTTTGATTTCCATATTGACCCAACCAGGAATCGAACCCGGGACCTCGGAGCGGTGACGCCTTGAAACCAGCGTTCTTAGCCACTACACTACGGAGGTCGTCAAATATACAATATGTCCGGGATAGGTATACCGATATTGGAGGTACGTTTTTAAAAGAAAAATTCACAAAACTTTTATTAATGGAATAATACCGAAAAATCGAAAATAAAAAACACTTTTTCATACTAAAGTCTTACCTACTTCGATGATTTTAGTATGAAAAAGCGAAATTGATTAACAAGTATTCGGTATTTTTTCATGAATAAAAGTTTTGTAAAATTGCTTTTAAAAATGAACCTCCAATATCGGTATACCTTTCCCGGACACACTGTATAATAATAGTAGTATACCTAATAGTAGCAAATATACTCTAGATTTAGGGACAATCAGCTAAATTACCCTTTAACACGGAGAGTTACGTACCATATTGTCAGATTCAACATTAATCAAATATCAGATCTCTCATAAAACCCTCATAGGTCTAGTGATTTAGTAGCTCGGGCGGGTTGGCCTGGGTTCGACGCCACTGATAAATTATCTTTTGCTAGCACACGGCACTACATCACGGGGGTATATGGTGTGCGGGACAGTTTGTATTTTTATATCAATAGGGATCCGGTTAAGTTAAGTTTCTTATTAATATCTGACGAGCCGTCTGGTGTGGTCGAGAAATCGCCTAATACGCAGCGGATTGCGGGTTCGATCCCCGCACAATACAAACATTTGTGTGCATGAACATGTCTGTTTGTATTGGTCTGGATGTTTTCAATTATATTATGTATGTATTTACAAACAAAAAGTATTTAAGTATTATATCCGTTATCTGGCACCCATAAAAGCTTTAAGTAGCTTACTTTGGGACTAGATGGCGATGTGTGGGAATGTCCAAAGGATATTATATTATTATTATTATTTTACCTCCATTGATTTAATTCTCCGATAATGTTGGGTTCGGACACCAGGTCTTCAATGTCCGTGTTCTTCTTCTTGACCAAAGCAGCTAGGCTTCGATGGCTCGGACACTTAGAGAGAATGGTAGAGGATCGTGCCGTGAAGAAAGCGTACCTGGGACGACCAAATATGAGACGCCCGGTTGGACGCCCTAGGTATCGCTGGAGAGACGTCGTAGCTCAAGACCTGTTCAACCTCGGCCATAGGGACTGGCAAGAACTCTCGCAAGACCGAGATGCATGGCGTGATCTAGTGTCGCAGGCCAAGACTCACTTTGGGTCGCTGAGTCACCCCAGTAAGTAAGTAAGTATTGATTTAATTATTGGACACCAATCACATACATTGCTCTGATTCCAAAGTAAATAGCTAATGCTCTTGTGTTATGGAAATCAGACACAGCGGTGGTACAACAACACCCAGACCCGAGACAATATAGAAAACTTTGATTACTACATTGCCCCGACCGGTAATCGAACCCGGCACTTTAGAGCGACGGCGCCTTGAAACCAGCGTGCTTAGTCACTACACCACGGAGGTCGTCAATCGTAGATTTTGATATTAACCTTCATTTCAACGATAAGTAACAAAAAGTAATGAAAACAAAATTGGTGTAAAATATGCATGCTGGTTCGTTCGCTGTGTATTCATCTACGTAAATAACAGTACATATAATCCGGTTTTACACAAAATATAGTTGTGATAAATCAAATCACCACCCTACGCCTCCTTATAAACACCCTCAAATATTTTCGTAGCACTCCTAAGAAAACATGTTGGGTTATTCTTAGCAAACGAATGCTAAGGGTTGACGTTATATTTTGGTGACAGTGACAGCTGACACTACGCAAACAAACTAGAATCGCTATGGACACTTCAAAACACGCTTAGTCAGCACTGTTTGACAACATTAATACCCCTCTACAAGAGTTAGGGTATCATTTGAGAACAACGAAATAACTAAATTATATTATCAGAGAAGGAAAAAATAAATAAAACTGATGTTAAGCCTAAATAACTATTTGCCCCTGACTTTTGATCTTTACAGTCTTTCAAACTTAATAACTTACTTATTCAATCGTTTTTAAAATTTTGACGTTACGACCGATTTGAAAAGCTACCTGTTGCCCAACATTTACGTGCTAAGTGTTTTATTTGGACACAATTATTCCAGTAAACATATTGCATTTTAATCAATAGTTTGACAGCATTTAGTTAAAATTATAGACAGCTCTAATTCCTCTAAATTGAGCCGTACAACACGGCATCATCAGTTTATATAGCTAGCGATGTAAGACCACAGTTCCTTTTCATATCGTCTAGTTATAATAGTCTATTAGAGGCAGCATATTGTAGTAAGTGCATAACCCCCTTTACGATCTAATATGCGGCAAGTTGGTGGAGGCAACTTGCACGTCAGACTGGATCTAAGCTAAAATATGCGAAGTGAAATGCTGCAATATCTCCAAACTGCTCTCCTCTAAACAAAATTATTACGCCGTGCCTTGTTAGAATTTAAAACAACATTTCGCGCTGTATGTTTTGGAAATATGTGAGATTGGCGCAAAAATACTGCATAGAGGTCGTTGCAACTGACTGTTACGATAAGATTTTGGCTTTTTATAGGAAAGTGTTTGTTGTCTCCTCATTCTTCGCGCTGTTTGCCCTGCTTATTGCCACTTGAGCTTTCTGATCTACAAGGCTACAAAGGCCTAACGGGCATTCGTTACTTAAGTTCTTCTACGTAAGAACCTATCTCCTAATTTCATTTATTATTAGGTTTTCTCATAGAGACACATCGGGTACAGCTATTACTACATCACCGATCTGCGTAGGATCGGTCGATTTTAAAGTGGTTCCGTAGCCGAATGGCAAAAACAAGTCTGTCTGTCTGTTCGTCCGTATCCAGTATCCAGTTTATTCCGAGCCTATTCGCAATACATAAATGAAACTTGGTGGGTAGGTGTATCTTCATAACTGTTTTACGTTTGTCATACAAATAATAAAATAAAATGACATTTGAGGGATACATGGAACTAAAACAAAAACATATTTTTTGCTCTATCCTATGCATGTGGGGTGTTTATGGATTGGTCTATGTCCATGGATTGGTCTATTAAAATGACATCGAAGTTCCTGGATCATTTTTTCTAAAAGTCTAACATATGAGATGAGTGGTGATAGACGATAGACGCTTCCATTGTTGTAAATAGGCGCCCCCCCCCCCCCCACTCTAACTTTTGAATGAAGCAAGTGTCAATTTTGAAAAAAAATGCTCAATGTAATGCATTACAAGTATTTTCAACGAAAATTGACTGGCGTGCTGTCTAGGAAGCCCCTTCTTTTGAGCGCGGTGTGTGCAGGCGTATTGTCGTGGGGGGCCAGTAGTCCGCGGAGCTCAGTGTTTTTGTTCGCTTGTTGTTAACAACAGAGAAAACTTCTGCAAAACATTGCTAGTATACCGTTCGGCGTTGATGAATCAAAATCTTCCCCCCGCTCCGAGATCGCTTCACTTTGGTAGGCGTTGGATCATTTTGAAACGCCCAAACTGTCAAAATGTGCTCGGTTTCACTCTCACCAGACTAATCACCTGTAACGATGTCGTAAGACGAGCCTGCTTCAAACTTGCTCAGCATATCACGGCACCATTCCACCCGTGCCTGCTTCTGAGCGTCGGTGAGGTAGTGCGGTACCCAGCGTGATACTACCCTTTTCACGCAAACATGTCCGAGAAACTCTTGAAAACTTTCCGATCCAATCAGAAACACGTCCACATCCAGATCAGAAAGAAAAATAGTGAAGATAATATTTGTTTAACAATTTTATCAAATATAAATAAAGCATACTCTTATTGCCCGGCGAAATTTAACATTAATTTACATGACACAGGCCTTTGCATGCATAAATTGTATTAAAAGATCGCTTGTAGAGGGAGATATTCGAAACGATTTAAGATTAACATTTTTTAGCAACTTATGTTACTAATGCGAGCTATGATTATTTAAATAGTATAAATTGTGAAGAACAGTATTTATTTTTTAATTTAAGTAACTTAATTAATTTTATGGTATCATTACAACAGAGAAAAAAAACACACATTTACTTTCTATATTTACCCAAGTTAGATTCATGTAATTGGTTAAAGTTATCTAGCACCTTATTTGATATTAGTTTGCTTACTGAAAACTAAAACAAACGTCAAAAAAAGTTTTTGCAACAATGAGTCAATGTAAATTAACTGGCCCGCAAAAATACAGCAAGAAAATGACGATTTAAGGAATATTAAAACACGGCTAGAAAAATTACAATTAATCATTGTCGGTGTAAATTTATACACTCTTCAACAGTGAACCAATATCCCTGGATAATTAATGGCGCCTTTGATTTATTATGAAAATAAATGTGTCGGGATTTATAGGGGACGGTTTCTTTACTCGTATCGCTATTGTATTGTGTTCGCTATTTATCACCTTTGGAGTTTAGGCTGTGTATACAGAGCTGCATTTTTGAGATTGAAGGTGCTGTTCAATTTATTTATTTATTTATTTTATTTCTTTACCTTCTGTATGAAGCGCTAGGTAGAGCAGGTAATCATACCATTTACCAATAAGTGTATCACAGTAAAAGTAATTGTAAGAGTTAATCAAGATATTATAGAAGATATGTATAAGGTTAAATATTATAACAACGCGTCTTTAACTACATACGAGTAATAAAGACAGTACTCAGGACTTCTTGAGATGTTTTGTGCCTAACAAAGTAAAAAATATTATTTTGCAACTCTGAGAGACAATACAATTTTATCAATTACAAAATAAAATATAAAAAAAACATTATAAATTATTATTTATTATTGGTTTTATTCATATTTTCGGCCCCGTCTTTTTCATTTTAAAGCCCTAATCTTTTTTACTTATTTTAATTGGTAAAATTATTAATATTTCAAAAATCCTTAAACTAGCGTTTAAAATTACAAGTTTTACGTACCTAATTTTTTTCTTAATTAATTATTTTTTCTGATTAATCCTTTTGAATATTTCACTTAAAACGATCTAATTGATAAAGTGGTTTAGGAAAAACTCTATTTTGCAAAAAAATAAACAGTTAAATAAATTATCAGCCTGAAAAAACCTTGGGCACAAACGGCCTTCAACCAATGTTAGAAGGCGTTCTTGCCTAATGTTTTTGATGCTAAACACTACATAAGCATTAAGGTTTCACAACCGCAAATGGTACAAAGTTTCTTGTTCGTATGTGGCGACCTTGCTTTTGCGAGGTTTGACAACTGGCATAGTAAAACAAGCTTTTTAGGGCAGCCGCATCTGAGGGGATGATAAATAAACAAAATAATAAAATGTATTTTTTTAAAACTGTTATTACGTGATCAGAACTACTAAGGCCTAGTTTCGTGATTAAAAGTAATGGTTAAATGTCGTTGTAAGCTGTTGAATATTTACGATTGTGTGTGTTTTGTAGATAAAATACATTAATCAATGGTCATTACAATAGCCATTCTGACATTTGGTTAAAGATTTTTTATTCATGCACACATTCGAAAATATTCAACCGATGGTCACGACATTTAACTGTTACTATCTATGAGGAAAATAGGCCTAAGGTATCTAATTGGTTTATCGCAATGAACCTATCTAACTTCACAAGCTACGACATTTTTTTGATAATGCTCCATGCATTCATCGTTTTGTGGAATTTAGGCCTTTCGGTTTCCCGATACGTGCTTTTGTCATATCAGCCGCAGTCATCGATTGCGGAACTCCATTCTACATCCTTGCATGTACTTTCACGGTCCAGTCACCAACTTAAGTGCCTCCGAAATATTTTGTTTGAAGTGATGCCCGTTTTTGTTTCGTGTGCAAGTGATTTACGTTAAAAAGTAGTTAGGCACGAGAGACCTTGACAGTATAATATGCCCTTAGATTTAAAGCTAGTACATTTCCTCAATTGCATTACTTATTAAGTTTAAGAAGTGTAGAAAAGTAAAACGTTACAAGTGACATTACTCCATTGAGTTAGCGTCACATAATAGTTAATAAGGACACCAACTCGATGGAATACTACAACCCAAACATAATCCTTAAGCTCATTCTACCTATATGTGGGAGATTAATTGATTTTTAATATTAAAATAATAGTATTGTAAATAAAAATGTCGAATTATTATTTTAAAATAACTTACTATCAAAATTAAAGCATAAGACAAATAATACTACGCACTTCCTCCCCACTCTGCGCTCCCACCTCGCCTCGCAAGTTGTTTACGCCACGCTTTATAAGCGAGTGCAGTGTGCTGGGCAGTCAGTTGTCGACCGGCCGCCGCCTCGGACAGAGCTCTTCAGGTAAACTGAATATTACTATGTTACTCTGATATTATGTTGTCACTATAATGAATTTATGATGTATTATTTACTGCATGTGCGTAGATAATAATAAAATATAATTATTGTTTGATAAATAGATTAATAAAGCGCCTTTCTATTGGTAGCTTAGACTGCTTAAAATTAATAAAAATCTTTGAATAAACATAGTGCTCATTTTCCACAATATTGCGTTTTATTTATATTTATCCTACATCAGAAGTGGGATCGGAGCTTTGTTCTGCTTTACTTAACCACTCGGTTATGAGTTTCAGGAACACAACACCACCATGTCGCATCGAGAGCACCAACCTGGTCCAGCCAATGAGGTCCCTGGGCCACCTAATCCTGGACTCCCATGCCACGAGCCTGCTTCTCCGATCATCAGCCAGCAGTCAACGCGTCAGCAGTTGTCGCACCAGCAGCCATGTGTCAACGCAAATGCCGCACCTGGTATAAGTATCAGCCAGGACGAACCCTCAACGTCAAACCCTATTGGACTAAGTACGGGTGGAGGTAATTTCGTTCCATTTGATTTGATGAAAACCATGATGAAGGAAATGATGTCTACAATATTTCAAACTACTAATCCTTTCCCTGTGCCACAAGTACTGCAAACCGTACCAAAATCACGAAATCTAGAACACATTTACCTTCCAACGTTTGATCCCGATGACCGTACCGACACAATAAAAGTCTGGTGCCGTCAGGTAGAAGAGTTACAATTTGAATACCAACTGAGTGAACGTGAAACATTAAACTTATCGAGAAAAAACCTTAAGGGACGAGCTGCTGACTGGGCGCGGCGTAATTACTCTGTAGTTACGAACTGGACAGAATTAAAAAATAATCTTATTCAAACATTCGCAGATGAGACGAGATACTATGATGACTTAACTGCATTTATGGAGTACACCAGCGACAAAGCGAGCAACCTGGCAGAATACGCGACCCGCAAGTGGGAGCTGGCGAAAAAAGCTGTCGGCGTCGAGGTGACCGAGATGCATCTAGTAGAAGCTGTGATATCAGGTATGTCAGACTTTCGTATTCGATCTGATTTACTGCGATTGACACCTAAAAACTTACCTCAATTAATACAAAGTCTAAATTCTTATAAGCGCAAACATCCAGTGTATGATGCTGATCGTGATCATAACGTTCCTTCAAAGAAAGCTAAATACTATTCAACTGATTATAAGCTGAGGCGTTGTCAAAAATGTTTTAAGCTGGGTCATCTGCAAAGGGACTGTAGAACGGTTGTTAGTAATAATAGCACCAATAGCCCCATACCTAGTAGTTCCACAACTGCTCAACCTCTAAGCACTCTACCTCAAAAGTCAAAAGAGTCTCAAACTCGAACACTGCCTGTATGTAGTTTTTGTAATAGGCCAGGACATAAATTCGAAAACTGTTTTAAGCGAAAAAATAATAAACCTGCTCCAACAAAAACAGTTAACTCCTTAATAGTAGGGAATAACCGTTCTATGATTGGTAAGATCGACAATCGCGACTTTGTGTGTCTTATCGATAGTGGCGCTGAGTGTTCCTTAATGCGAGAAGGCATTGGAAAATCTATAAGTGGTCAGATCTCTTACAAAACTACTCTATTGCGAGGAGTTGGGGAAAATTCATTTTGTTCGACTCAAACTAAAACAACTTTGATCTGTATAGATGGATTAAATTTAGAACTCGAATTTGTACTAGTACCAGACCACTACATTCAGTATGATATTTTACTTGGTGAAAACCTTTTTGATATCCCTGACATTCAAGTTGTATTTTCCAAAACTAAAACAGAAATTTCCCGAACTAGTTACAATATTAATTTTGTTGAGAAAATTGATTTTACCACCCACGTCGATACTGACGTCAATTTCGAAGCAAAAGACAAATTGTTAGATTTATTAAACATCAATAAAGATCTTTTTACATCTGGTAATTCTGTCACCAAAGTTAATACTGGCGAGTTATCTATTCGACTAAAGAATCCAGATAAGACTGTTCAAAGGCGTCCTTACCGTCTTGCTCCTATTGAACGCGAAAGCGTTAAAAATATTATTCAAGACCTGAAAGATAATGAAATCATCCGTGATAGTAATTCCCTTTTTTCCAGTCCCATGCTATTAGTTCGTAAAAAGGACGGCAGTGATCGCCTTTGTGTAGATTATAGGGAACTAAATAGCAACACTGTCAGGGATCATTACCCTCTTCCGTTGATCGACGATCACATAGGTAAACTTGTGAACGCAAAATACTTTACTGTCTTAGACATGGCTGCAGGATTCCATCAAATCCCCATAGCAAAAGATTCTATTGAGAAGACTGCTTTCGTCACACCAGATGGGCAGTTTGAATTTTTGCGCATGCCATTTGGATTGTGTAATGCTCCATCGGTTTTCCAACGAGCTATTAATGCGGCACTAAAACAATATGTTGATCTGTTTGTCCTTATATATGTTGATGACGTCATCATTTTCTCTAACAGTATTGAACAAGGGCTAGATAATTTAAATAAAGTTTTTACATGTCTCAAGGAAGCTGGTTTTTCTTTGAATCTTAAAAAATGCAAATTTCTCAAGACTGAAATAGAATACTTAGGTCGTGTTATCTCAAATGGCTCGGTCAAGCCAAGTCAAGGTAAAATTCAGGCTCTCATTAATTCTCCAGTACCAACAAATGTAAAACAAGTGCGTCAGTTTTGTGGATTAGCGGGTTATTTTAGAAAATACATCCCAAACTTCTCTCAAATCATGAACCCATTATATAATTTAACTAAGGCCGACGCTAAATTTGATTGGACTTCCAAACACGATGATGCTAGACAAAAAATTATTCAATATCTTTCCTCTGAACCGACGCTAGCATTGTTTGACCCTTCAAAACCTATAGAGTTGCACACTGATGCCAGTTCCACTGGGTTTGGTGCAGTTCTCCTCCAAAAACACGACACTCAATTTAAAGTAGTCGAGTACTTCAGTGCACGCACCACTGAAACTGAAAAGAGGTACCATTCGTACGATCTTGAGACTCTAGCAGTTGTAAAAGCTATCAAACATTTTAGACATTACCTATTTGGCAGGAGTTTCAAACTCGTAACGGATTGTAACTCTCTAAAAGCATCACGAAATAAAAAAGAATTGCTTCCCCGTGTCCATCGTTGGTGGGCATTCCTGCAGTTGTTCGATTTTGAAATTGAGTACCGTAGAGGCGAGCGTATACCCCACGTAGATTTTTTGAGTAGAAACCCTGTAGGTCTTAATATAAATAATGTTAATAATTATCGCGATTGGCTAGAGGTTGAGCAGGACAAGGACCCCGAAACTAAATCAATAGTAAAATCGATTCAAGATGGCACTATTGACAAAAGTATATCTTCCAGTTACGAAGTTCAAAATGGTTTGCTGTATCGAGTTTATTCTACCAAAGATAATAGAACGAAAAAAGGTTTATTTGTTCCCAAAAGCTATAGGTGGAATATCATTCAAACATATCACGACTCTCTTAAACATTTAGGTTGGGAAAAAACCCTAGAAAAAATTCGCGAGCAATTTTGGTTTCCAAACGTCACAAAAAATGTCCGAAAGTATGTCGAAAATTGCCTCATTTGCAAAGTAAATAAAAGCCAATCAGGCCCTCGTCAGATATCATTACATCCCATTGATAAAGCCCCAGTACCTTTTCACACAGTCCACATGGATACCACGGGTAAATTAAGCGGTAACAAGCTGAAAAAACAATACGCTGTAGTATTCATCGATGCGTTCTCAAAATACTGTTATATAAAGCCCGTCAATAATCTTACAGCAGCTGCTACAGTCAATTGCTTGAAAGATTTAATATACACTTTTGGCACTCCTAAAAGAATAATTTGCGATCAGGCAGCATCATACACTGGCCGAGAATTACGTAGCTTTTGTGAAAAATGGTCTATCGAGCTTCATTTTATAGCAAGTGGTGTCAGTCGCGCAAACGGTCAGGTTGAAAGACTAATGAAAGTTTTGACTAACTGTTTCACGATCATTGAAAACACCTCGGGAAGGGGCTGGAAGGATGCAGTTGGGGAAGTCCAACTAGCAATCAATTGCACATTTAATAAAACTACGAGCCATACTCCATTCCAGCTCCTTATCGGTTGCAATCGATCACCTCCAGCCATTTCTACTCTCATAAATGATGTAGAACGTTTGGACTTAGATGCCTGTCGAGCTATAGCGAAACAAAATATTGATAAACGTGCCATTGAACAAAAGAAAAGTTTTGATCAAAATAAAGCTAAAATTGTTCCTTTTAAAGTTGGAGATTCAGTTCTGGTTAAACATAATCCTAGATCAATTAACAAACTCGACAGTAAATTCAAAGGTCCATGCGTCATTACTGAAGTTCATGATAATGAAAGATATACTGTGAAAGTTCATGATACTGGCCATGATTTATACGTTTCACATGACAATTTAAGATTAGTGTCACCCGATATGGGCTGCGAATTATATGAATCAATAAATAACTAGTTAATAAATATAAATAAGTTGATTTTAAAAACAGTTGTACATTTTATTTATAGTTGTATGTATATACTAGCTTACACTGATTGTTCTGTATACTCCCTTAGTCCTGGCCAGATGTCTGGGTGTATGCAGAATAACAAGTGTACAATTTTTTAATTTGGCCGTGCCTTATTGGGCTTTATTTTTACCGAGGCCCTTCACAATTGCCGTGCCACATGGTGGCTTTTTACCGAGGCAATATTTAAAGGCTGTGTCGTATGATTCGACTTTTTACCGAGGCCATTGTCCTTAAGCGACTAAATAAAACCAAGTTGATTTTGCTTGTTCGTGAAAACTGTTCATGAACTAAGTCTTAGTTATTTTTTTATAATTATTGTTTAAAATGTAGTTCGCGAGCCTGTCTGAGACGGCTGCTCGTCAGAATGGCCGTGTGGGAGATTAATTGATTTTTAATATTAAAATAATAGTATTGTAAATAAAAATGTCGAATTATTATTTTAAAATAACTTACTATCAAAATTAAAGCATAAGACAAATAATACTACGCACTTCCTCCCCACTCTGCGCTCCCACCTCGCCTCGCAAGTTGTTTACGCCACGCTTTATAAGCGAGTGCAGTGTGCTGGGCAGTCAGTTGTCGACCGGCCGCCGCCTCGGACAGAGCTCTTCAGGTAAACTGAATATTACTATGTTACTCTGATATTATGTTGTCACTATAATGAATTTATGATGTATTATTTACTGCATGTGCGTAGATAATAATAAAATATAATTATTGTTTGATAAATAGATTAATAAAGCGCCTTTCTATTGGTAGCTTAGACTGCTTAAAATTAATAAAAATCTTTGAATAAACATAGTGCTCATTTTCCACAATATTGCGTTTTATTTATATTTATCCTACATATATTTTCGTTGTTTGCGAGAATTCCTGCCTTATGTATTTCATTTTTCTATTTGGGAAGATTGCTTGAGGTGTACAACAAGATTGGCTTCGTTGTAAGTCTAATATTCGTCGTTGTGTAACCAGCCTAAGGGCCTTATAAAATAGCTCGTAGCACATAGAGGCCTTTGTTCGCAAATATCGTTACAAGTGTAATACGAAGAACACGTTGTTTACGCCCCTAAGCCTAGCTTATCTTTGGACCTATTTGTTTGCTACTGTAAAGATCATAATTTAGCTAGCCAGAGTATTTAACTGTGAGAAAATGTTAGTTATTACGTCTAAACAATACTACCTAATATTGTAAATGCGAGGTTGCTCGGATAGATGAATGTTTGTTACTTCTTCACGCAAAAACTACGAAGAGGATATTGATAAAACTTAACAATAATATAGCTATATCTAGGTGTTAAAAAATTACGTTAAAAATCATGTGCTACAACTACCATATTTTTTGAGATCCGATATTTATGCGGATGAAACCGCGAGGAGTCGCGAGTAAGATAATGACTTGTTATCATAAGTTTTGTGATTATTGAAAAGTGTTTTTTTTAAGATGTTATAAAAATATAAAAATCTGTTTTTGCAAAAAAACGTATTCAGCTCCGTTAAGTGTTTCCAAAGTCATTATTAGTTCTCGTAACTAAAGTCTGTGTAATGATACTTGATAGTCCATTAAAGTAGAAAAGAGTGATTATCGAAAAATGCTAAGCGCTCTGAAAGTTAATTATTCTTTTAAACTTCGTACATAATAAAACTATTGATTTTTTCATTTCGGTGACTAGACTTGATTGGAGAAAGCTTTCGCAATTTGTTGTTAAGCAACTCAATATGTTGATAGAAATGAAGAAAATAAGGTTCGGTAACGTAACATACATTTATACTAATATTATAAAGCCGAAAGTTATTTTGTTTTAACGCGCTAATCGCAGGAACTACTAAACCGATTGGAAAAATATTTTTGTGTTGGATAGCTTACTTATCGAAGACTTTAATCTATCAAACATCACGCTGCGATGGGATGGGAGGTAACAAACAAACAAACTCTTCAGCTTTAAACGAGTGATATTTGTATAGATGACAAATATAGGATTTTTAGGACAAAGAAGACTTTATATGATTCTTATTGCAACTGGGTATCAAAAAGCTATTAACTCGCTAAAAGTCTTGTAACCAACAGACCCAAGTTATCTGACCCACCTCTTGACCCCGTAACCGAAACGCGAGATTTCCGAATTGATGCTCAAACCGTGGCGAAACCGAACCGTTTCTGACTAAGTAACGGATGTAATACCCCTAACAGATTTAAGAGGGCACAACGCCTGTATTTCTCCTATGAGTAGTGTTGGAAGTGGTAGTTTATCGATATCGAGAAAAAAATAATTACTTATAGTTATTTTATTTGATGGTTCTAGGTACCTGACAGATATACGAAGTGGTTAAATACTGTAGACAAAAAGATAATCAAAATGATCAAAAACCGGAAAGGACAGATGCTGGGAAACAAGGTTTGACATGACGGCCTTGAGTGCTAACATAGAGAAGAAGATTGAATATGATCATCTTCGAATCCAAAAGCTAGGCTCTTGTTGGTAGAGTTTTTTTAAAATATTATTTACGCTTTTCTGCCATTCTATTAACGTCCTTATTCGACGAGACATTTAACCTTTGTTTAATTTTATGCCCTCTATTATAGTTCTGATGAAACTGTCGTTTCGTATCAAGTGTCTGAACATTCGCTCTCTTCTTAATCTATTCGCTTTTACTTTCAATTGTTTTCATTACTTTTTTCTTTTCCTTTACCATGTTCAAAACTTCTTCATTCACGCCATATTCGCCACGTCCTCCGTTTTAATTGGATATGGCCAAGATAATATAAAGATAGACGTTTAAACATACAATGAGTTAAATAACTTTGCATGGAATAGAGGAGAACGGAGAAAGAAGAAATGAGAAAAAAAAAGATTTTATTATGATACGGTAAAAGCGTTTACGTTAGTGACTACCTTATATTCTGTAACGCCAATACCTCAGTCTTAATCTGCACCACATTTATTCCTGTTTAGTTCATCGTAGTAGTTGAAGCAGAATTTGGTCCTAATTTATTAATTAATGAAAAAAATCCAGTGAAATTTTGATTCCCCAGTTTTGAGTAGATAAAGGATAAAAATGTCGACATAATTTCTATTAATCTTAAGAACAACACTAGCCCGTACTTCTCACCGAAGCCTCGGCTAGTGGGGCGATCGCCTGATGCCTTATTTATGTCCCGGATAATTTATCGCATGGTGTGGATGTTAACCTGTGTGGTGTGGTCCCGAATTTTCAACGTAGGTCTGATCAAAAATACTTGTAAGCAAAACTAAGAAAATCTTGATTTTAGGGAATCTGGGGATATACTGGAAAATTATTAATATTTGGAATATTTTGCAGTGGAAAATGGTGCAGTCAATATAACTGTTTTGATTTTCAGAAAACTGCCTCCTCCGAATTAAATCATTTCTCCTAAACAGAGGGCAAATGCGTTAAGTTGAGCTTTTTAGTCAGAATTTTAAAGGTGGTCTAATTTTTTTAATTCATGATTTTTAGTTAATTCAATTCAAGCCCATATCTCAAAAACTACTATACCGATTTTGATGAAACTTGCACGGTACCCTAAGCTGAAATATACGTCAATATCCAACTTCTACATGGCGACTGAATCGATGCTAAAAGTAGCGCAGTGTGTGAAGATTAACATTTTGCGATTTCATCGATGCTCAAAGTTGCAGTGTGCAAAGGGTCTTAAATAAATAAAAATTCTATACTAATATATAAAATAATAATAATCTATACTAGAATTTGTTTGTCAGGAACTAACGGACCGATTTTGAAAAATATTTTGTGTTAGATAGCTTATTTATCGAAGAAGCCTTCGAGCTAAACATGCTAACACGCTGCGACGGGTGAGGAAGAAGCAAACTCAAAACGCGCGGAGGCATTCGCGGGGACCGCTAGTAATAAATAAAATAGTTTTTATACTTTTTGTAACAGCGTGCGTGTGCGTTTTCCAAAGGCATAAATATTAAATTATCTAATTCGTCAGTTAATTATTACCTTGCCACCAATGATATTGCATGATTTAATATCATTGCTTTCCACAGACAATTCCGTTGTCGATGGAGTTGGGTCACTACCTCAATAAGCTAGCAAAACTGCTGTTTACTGGTAGTCAAACTTCAGTTGCACAGCCAATTGAACTCGTACTCGACGCAAGAATGACCAGTAATTGAAAGGAATTAAATATTTTCCTTTTCTTTAATAGAAAAGTGGTAAATAAAACGAAAAGCTTTATTTATAATTGGTTGTAGAAAGCAAATAAAACAATATTATTTTTATACATTTATCCTTATTTGTTTCTTTTTAATACTTTGTTGTAATTTTTGTTATAAAAATATCTGATCTAATGTAAGCAGATTATCATATTTCGGTTTTACAGTTTAGTCCAAGTTCATTTCCAGTCCTACGTTTCATAGTAAATAATACTTATCATTTATTCAGGGACGGCAATTCAGCTGAGCTGCGCAAATATCTATTCCATTGGCATTCAATTTTCTTTATTTATCACAACGACCGACTTTAACTCAGTCCGTGCGATGCCACAGATTAGAAAAGTTGCAAACTTCAACAGTTATTAGTTGAAATCAGTTTGGAACTTCTACATCTTTAAATGTTATTGGAGAGTTAACTTAGTTTCAGAATTGTCTGACGTTATCTTAATCTTTTAATACTTATTTTTCTTAAGTAAATGGTGTTTAATAAAATAAAATAGTACGTCGAGAGTGAATGGGTGTTTAATTTCGCTCTTAACAGACATTTCATTATGAGTTTTCGGCTTGTTAAGGTCTTTCTTGACGTTCGTCTTCTAGTTTATTGGTACCGTGATTTTATAAGACTTTCTTCAAGTCACGTACGTACAAATACAACACCCATACCCAAGCTACACTATATATAGAAATTAGCATTGGAATCGATCCCGCAACCTCAATGTGGTGTGTGTCTACATACATTTGATGAATTCATTTTTGTATGCGTGTACATTTCTTGAGATGATTGATGATTATCACGGAATCAAAATATTGTCCTTCTTACCTTACTTATGTATCGTCGAAAGATTGTATTTTTTATGGTGTTTTGTTACTATACAAACCTAATAATATAAGATGCACTTGAAAAAAAAAAAAACATCTGTGTCAGACGAGGAATCGAACCCCGTGAAAATCGAATCTTACGCTATCGGGACGTACGAGTATGTCTTAGAAACTCGGCTCTCGACACATTGACAAGGCTATTGAATTTTGCAAGTGCTTTTTTTTACAGTTACTTTTTCAAGTGTATTTTATATTTTTGGAGGATTGTTATATATTAAAAGATTACTTAATTAATGGTTAGATTTTATTAATAACTAACACAAATTGAGATTTCAATCAACTGTCTTATCTAGGCTACGACGACCCATTTGTTTGAGCTGTTTTTGTGGACCGTACGTTATGTTGACCTATAGTACACTTGACATAATTTGTTGATTCGATTTTAATAATGCTGAACAATCGTCCTTGAATGCTTGATAAACTTTTATTCGATTTAGAAGTGATTTTACGACGGGCATTATATATGGTTTAACGTGAAGAATAGTTTAGAAACTTGTAGATACGGTTACCAAGACACGATATTGAAAACTTAAATGTTTTTCTCTTAGATAGGTATCTTTTTCGATCATCAAACGCCTTTTTTGTTTCTGAGGTTTCGAAAACTATATTGTTGGTTCGTCAATATCTTTTGATCAAGCTTTCTTTGTATTCCTAGACTAAATAAAATTTGTTAGTAGGTAGTTAGTAGGTTGGTCACTTGGCTAACAATCCCCCTCTACTAATTCACACTGTGTCCACTCAAATATATATGGCTTCTACCAACCCATTTGATGTCAGAAGCACCCACTCTGCACTAAAGCTGAGCCTGTTTTTGAATATAGCCTCCCATTTGTCTCCAAAAGTATAATGACATAAGTAAAAAGGATGTCTTGATACAACAAGAAATTGTATTGAAAATACAGATTTTTGACACAAGATATAATATTTTATTGTTCATATCCCAATGTTTGTTGCCAATTTCCGCACATGGATGTATCATGTAAAAATAGTACTCGGTAAGTTATTATTTTATTTTCCTGCTTTTTAACAGAATGTTGGAACTGCTGAGCCTGTTTTTGAATATAGCCTCCCATTTGTCTCCAAAAAGTATAATGGCATAAGTGAAAAGGATGTGTTAATACCACAAAAAAATGTATTCCAGGTTTTTTTACATATTGTACATCCCAATATTTGGTGCCAATTTCCAGACGTGGATGTTTAATGTAAAAATAATACTAGGTAAGTATTCTTTTATTTTCCTGCTTGTTAACAGAATGTTAGAACTCTATTACGTAAACAATAAAAACAGTTGCTTATAACAAAACGAAACAAATGTAGTAATATTTATTACGCTCCATTAAAGCAAAATTTACTTAGGCTATACAAAATCTGGGTAAAAAAATTGGAGTAATTGTTTTGATTAAATTAGGCAAAAATATTCACAGACTTATAAAGAGTTTGTTCGTTATTTCTAGGTGGCTGGGGTACATCAATTGTTTTCTAACTGGGTTGGACGTGGGCAGTCGTTTTGTATTTTTTCTATCGCCTTTTTTTCTTAATGGATTTAGTATTTAAAAAGTTAATTGTAACGAATGCAACACAATCAGAAACGAGTGCTCAATGTTAACAATTTATATTATTAAGTTCATTATAATTATTCATCGATATCAAAACAAATCGTTTAAAATGTTAATTTATTGACTAAAACAATTGTTTTTACATAAGTCTTATAAGGACTTATAAGTTCTCTGACTGATGTTTATTTCAGGGAAGCTTACGAACAAAGGCTTGAAATAAAGTAAGTGACAGTCGGACAAATGCTTTCAACAAGTTACTTTCATTATTGGTTTACCATTTTTGATTCTTCTTCACAACTTTGATAGTCATATTACTATTACTTTCATTTTAGTTTCGCTACAGTCGGGTACCAAAATGACAAACACTAAATTTTGAACACCATACATATACATTGCTCGGATTCCAAAGTGAGTAGCTAACACAAGTAGTATTATACATATGTAAATCAAAAACAAATGCGGAACCAAAAAAATTGATGGTGGAATCAACTTCATAGTAATTTAAAAAAAAGCAAGGCTCCTCTTTTTTTCATTCTTGATGTACCACCGACAAGTTGGATAGACGACCTTTTAAAGATCGTAGAATCAAACTGGATGCAGACCGCCTGTGGTAGGTCACTGTGGAAAACCATGGGGGAAGCCTTTCAGCTTCAGTTCAGTGGTGGACGTCACTTGGCTGCTAATCATGAATGATGTTATGATGGTAACTAAAAAAAATAACTGATTAAAGGACATCCCTACCCAAGCGTTGTTTGCAGTCGGTTGGATGAAAACAGTCTAAACGGTTCTTAGCTAAGATTAATTAGAGACGATTTACGCAAATGAATAGTGAGAGCTGCTGCATCCATTGTTTACTCTATTACACGCCATTTTCATACCTCGGGCCGGAATATTATGGCAAGAATAAACTTCCTCCGTATTGGTTGGGAAAATATTGTTCATAAAATTGTGTTGCATTTCGTATAGAATGCGGGATGGTCGTAGCTATTCATCTTTTGGAATAGAACAGTTACAACACTGCTGCAGTTGTTTCGTGCGGAGCAAAGTGACATAAAGTGAGCTTATGTGTAAAATTTTGGGCGGAATACGTGTTTTCTGTTAAATGTTAGAATGGGTGATTTTTTTTGTTTTAAATATATAATAACCGTAAAATAAAATAACACAATAAAATATTACTAATGGTAGCTCATTAAAATACAGTTTAATCTTTCATTCTTTTGACTGTGATTTAGAAACATAATTATTTGTAAGTACCGGAGATAATAGGGGAAAGTTAAAGTTATATAAAAAATAGTGTTTTTTTCTGAGTCTTTCAACGTGATTTGCCTATGTCTGTGTGGCCGGCGTAGGTATCTGGATTGTGAAGGACAAAGGGTTCAATTCACCCCTGACTTGTTGAATGTTTAAGCGCATTTTATAATGTTATATCACTAGCACTATGCTTATCACTATTAAAACATAAAATACATTATAAGAGTTGTTATTATGCTACGGTAAAGTTTCTTTAAGAGGATTAAATGCATTCAAAGGAATAAAATGGAACTTATAAAACACCCGGGGAAATATTTTTCATTGTTTTCCTTGCAATATTTTCCGGGTGGTAAAAAGTATGCAGTATTTTTTCACTCAGCTGAATATTGAATAACGAACTGATACCTCCCGTGGGAAATTAATTGTGTTTTTAAGTAAATATTTTTTACTTGTCACCATAAATAGGAGTTGGTGAGCTTTTGATATTATGTGTTTTTAAAAAGAAATGCTTCATGATAACGAATGCCCTAGCAATGTATATAATTCCGTCACTTATTGATTTGAAAATTAACTAACGACTTTTGAAATAGACTTATCTAGTTTTGAAGTATACAAAATAGTTAAATTCATTATAAAATTATTGACTTACTTAAGACGAAAATAAAAAGATAAATTAATTAAATATATTCATTTGTTAACAAACATTTACACTCTACAAGTCTACCTGTACATAGAGAAAGTAATATTTGTTTTATAAGCGCGGATATTCTAATACAGTACAAGTGAATTGTAAAAAATGATGGGTTTGTTAGTTTGTCGGTTAGAGCAGTTATTTCATTGTACCGACTAAGTTATTACTACGTTTTTTGTGGCTTCCTGGAAAGCTATTGTTTTCACAACTCCAGCTAAAAAGTGATTTTAAAAGTACTTACACAATGTACTACTAAATGTGTAGATTAAAGTTGTAGGTGGAATTCACGAATAATAAAGTTAAAAAAAGGAACGTTTATTAATTAGAGTTTTTGAAACTATTTATCTTGTAATTTTTTCAATAATTCATTTATTGAAGGATTCATGCACATGTCAATTAAAGATCGTTGAAATAAAGTTAAAATAAATATCTTAGTAAGCTTGCTAAACTACAAAAAAAAATCACTTCTTCATTATATTAGTAGATGTAATAACACATATAACTTAGAAAACGTCAATAAACGACGTTAAGAACGAACTAATAAGTTTTTTATTTATTTTCGCATTTACATATTAGAATATTCACTATGAGAATAAAGTAATGTCTTATTTATTTATTTATACTTTATTGCACAACCAAAAATTTGTACAAAAGGTGGACTTAACGCCATATGGCATTCTCTACCAGTCATACATTTGGGCTAAGCAGAAATGCTTGTAAGCGGTGCGACAGAAAAAAAGAAAATGGATTACTATTAAAAGAAAAAAACGATAAATTTCACACATAAAAAAATATACATGAAAAACATATCTCATAAAACAAAAAAAAATACTACAATTTACAATAAACATAATATGATCTAATAAAATATAACATATACATAACGCAAGCGATAAAATCTATACTAATATTATAAAGCTGAAGAGTTTGTTTGTTTGTTTGTTTGTTTGAACGCGCTAATCTCAGAAACTACTGGCCCGATTTGGAAAATTATTTTTATGTTAGATAGACCATTTATCGAGGAAGGCTTTAAGCTACATAACATAAAGATACGAGTCACAAGACCACAGCAGCAATGAAAAAGGGGTGTCAGTTCGAGTTACCTCCACGTGACGACTGGGATGTTACTGAATCCACTCTGACTCGTCAGAGGGGAAGCAGTAGCGCCTGTCGCGGTTCACCCTGGGCAACGCCAGGTAGTGCGGCATTGAAATTCCTCTCTGGGATCTCAATGACGTGGTATCTGGCGGCTAAAGACTCGATACCATCCCCAATCTAAGGTGTTATCCGTACCGTGCCGAGAGATGCGTGGCTGAGGGGGAGCTCAGTCGTTAACGGTGGGCCCTCGATACCAGGCGACCTCGAGGTGTATCTAGCCTTACTCCGGCATGCGGGGCTCTGCCGGAGTGGACCTACTTTCCCTAGCTACTCGTGGGACCAACATGAATAAAGATTTAAAAAATAAAAACGATGGTAACCTGGAAGACCTATGCCAGGAACTTATGCCTCTGATAGAAGGCGCAGAGCAACCTGCCCAAATATCGGAGCAACTCTCCATGGAGACAGAGGACTCCATCAGCACGGCGGAAAGGGCTGCTTGCGGCTCACCCTCGCCGACTGATGAATCCACCGCCTCCAAACGTAGTGACAGGAAACTGTCAAGTGCTGCCAAAAAGCGCTTCGTGGCTCTGAGACAGCTGGGAGTGGAGCCGAGTATGGCTTCAACACTAGCGTTAAAGAGCTTCGCTGAGCTGAAGCAGATGGGGTATAAGTTTAAATCCTCACAATCTGAATCTGCGCGCAAACCGGTCAAACGGGTTCGCTCAGAGGAAGAATCACCAAAGGGACATATCACCAAAGCCCCAAAGGTGAGTGAGGACTTAGACACCCCAACCACCGTAGCCTACAGCGAGGCCGTACGCTCAATCCGGGTCGGCATAAAAGACTCCAAGTCCTTGATGACTGACACACAACTGGAGTCGCTGCGCAATACCATCCTGCAAAGCATCGCTCAATCCGGAAGGGGTGAAGGGCCTAAATTTAAGGGCTGCTCCTTCAAGCCAGGCTGGCTTCTCATTACATGTGAGAATGAGCGGTCTAAAGCATGGCTTGAGAGAGAAATACCCCCCCTCAGACCGTGGCCGGAGGCGAGACTCGTTCTCATGAACGAGGCTGACATCCGGAAACCGAATGTGGGGGTGGTATTTATCCCAAGCTCTGAGGCCGATTGCGCAAAGCGGGCCTTAGAACTTTTCGGTGCTCAGAATGAGGGTCTGAACACCGAACATTGGAAGGTCCTCAACACGAAGGTCGAAAAGGGAGGTCTTACCTTGACCGTATCCTTGGACGACCACTCGTTTGAGGCCCTCAAGATTGCGGACCTAAAGGCCAACATTGGCTTCAAAAAGGTCCAGTTCAGGATCTGAGGCCCTATCACCTTGGCCATTGATCCACCTCCCGCTGAACCCTCGACCTCCACCGCAACCAACACCACCCCAACCCCCATACCTACAACCACTCCCGCTGAGGGCACCGTGCAGGTCCGTGCAGGACCACAACGGAACAACCCTCCTCCAACTCCCTCCACCTCCACTTCGACAGGGACCAATAGGGGAAGAGGTACGCGGTTTCCCCTCCATAGGGGGGCCACTAGGGGCGCACATCCGTCCAGAGGTAGGGGACACAGCAGGGGTACAAACCGAGGACGGCGGGGCACACAAGGGCGCCGCGGCTCCCACAGCCAGTAGTCCCCACCAACCTCAACGCCCAAAGGGGCTGGCGGTGCTCCAGGCCAATCTTCACCACGCTATTGCAGCCTCTGCGGTTGTAGAGAAGATCTTCAGCGAAGGTGGCCTGGACATCGCTCTCATTCAAGAACCATGGATAAACGCCGATTCCGTGGTAGCCGGTCTGAACAATGCGGGTAAGATCCTTGTATACGAAAAAGGCCTTAAACCTAGGGCCTGCATTGTATTTAACAAAAATATGAACTTCTTACCTGTTCCAGAACTTTGCAGCGAAGATACAGTCACCGCATACGTAGAAGTCAAAGGGCCGAACAGGTCCAAAGTACTTTTCTGCTCGGCATATCTTCCTGGTGATAAGCAGGATCTCACTGAAGAACTGACTAAAGTCCTGGATTATTCTAGAAGACAAAAGTCGGAGCTGATAGTGGGATGCGATGCTAACGCCCACCATACCATCTGGGGGAGCTCGGATACGAACAAAAGAGGTGAGCTACTATCCGATTTTCTACTAACTAATTGTCTACATGTGCTGAACAATGGCCACACGCCAACATTCGTAACAAAAAATAGACAAGAAGTATTAGACCTAACATTCGCAACTAAAAATGTGTCAAAATGTATTACAAAATGGCACGTCAGCAGCGAGAATTCAATGTCCGACCATAGACATATACTTTTTGATGTTTCCGGGTTAGCAGAAGCTCAACACATAAGAGTGAGAAATCCAAAAGACACCTCCTGGGATATGTATAGAACCATACTCAGCGAGAATCTAAAGGACATACCCAAAACTATCAAAACACCTGACTCTCTTAATGCCGCGGTCAAGATGCTCAACAATGGCATAATAGATGCCTACGAACAGAGCTGTCCCGAAAGAGAAATAAAGCCGAACAAATCACCCGTGTGGTGGAACAAAAAACTGGAAAAGCTCAGAACCACCACACGTCGTATATTCAACCGGGCCAAACCGTGCAATTGGGACCAGTACGGCAAGGCCCTTACAGAATATAACAAACAAATCAGAAAAGCCAAAAGAGCTTCTTGGCGACGCTTTTGTGAACAAATTGCCCAAACCCACAAAGGAGCAAGAATTCACAAAATACTCGCTAAGACCCCAAATAAATATCTTGGACTACTTAAAAAGCCAGATAACACATTTACGAACACTGAGATGGAGACTCTAGATCTCCTTAGGTCTTCACACTTTCCGGGTTCGTACCAAATCGACACACAAAGCTACACCCAAAGGAATGATGAATTCCATAGGGCAAAATGCTTAGACTGGAATAAGGCCGCTAATATCTTTAGGCCTAACCAGATTAGATGGGCTTTGGAAAAATTCCAACCATTTAAATCAGCGGGAGAAGATGGCATTTTTCCTGCTCTGCTGCAAAAAGGAAATGACCTGCTTCTTCCACATCTGGTAAAAATATTCAGAGCAAGTTACGCCTGGGGTACTATACCAGAACCATGGAATTGGGTCAAAGTACGTTTTATACCAAAAACAGGGAAGAGAGACTACTCACAACCCAAATCCTTCAGACCCATAAGTCTTACATCCTTCCTAATGAAGACCATGGAAAGGATTGTAGACCAGCACATTAGGGCCAAATACTTAGTGGACAGGCCATTAAGTATCAACCAACATGCATACCAAAAGGGAAAATCCACTGAAACAGCCCTCCTCGATCTGGTCGACAAGGTGCAAAAATCCCTAGAGGATAAGCAAACAGCCCTGTGTGCTTTTCTAGATGTTGAAGGTGCATTTGATAATACTCCTATAGAAACCATTCTTAATGGAATGGAGGCAAAAGGGATAGATGAAAGCACCATCAGATGGGTAAAAAACATGCTCTCAAATCGAGTAGCAAACATTACCCTCAATGCTTCAAAGCTTGAATTCCTTGCCACGAGAGGATGTCCACAAGGAGGAGTACTGTCTCCACTTCTATGGACCCTAGCAGTAGACCAACTACTTGTTAAGATGGCAGAAAAAGACTATGATACACAAGGCTATGCTGATGATCTGGTAGTGATCATCAGAGGTCCCTGCCTCAGCACAATTTCTAGTCTAATGCAAGGCGCTCTCAACACCATAAGTAAGTGGTGTAGAGAAAACGAATTATCTATCAATGCAGATAAAACAGTGATAATCCCATTCACAAGGAAGAGAAAACTCGAAAAACTGGTGAATCCAAAGTTAAACGGTAAAATTCTTCCTTATTCTAGTGAAACCAAGTATCTAGGGGTAACGTTTGACCAAAAACTTACTTGGAACTCGCACCTAGATAATATCATTCAAAAAGCCAAAATGGCTCTGTGGAGCTGCTGTCGAATGGCGGGGTCAAGATGGGGACTAAAACCCAAAATTGCCCTATGGTTGTACACAGCGGTCGTGAGACCAGTAATAACATATGCACCTGCCGTCTGGTACAGCAAGGTCAACCAAGCGACAACAATACAGAAACTGAGCAGCCTGCAAAGGCTTGCCTGCATTACAGCAACTGGAGCACTGTCTACGACACCAGGGGCAGCTTTGAACGCTCTGCTGGATCTAACACCTCTGCATTTACACGTACAAAAAGAGGCTAAGCAGAGCACCTATAGAATCTGCTCCCGCACGAAAGTCAGATGGGCTTCTCAAAATCTGATAAGACTCAAGGAATCAGTACTTGAAAACCGACTACTAAGCATGCCTAGTGACGACATGCACACGGAATGTAACTTCACTAAGCTATACTCCGTAAATATACCTTCTAGAGACAAATGGCTTGAGGGCCAAATGTCATTTAAGAAAGGTAGCCACGTCTGGTACACGGACGGATCCAAAAAAGGAAATGATGTAGGTTGTGGGGTCTACGGAGAGAGGCCTAAGCTCAAGGTAAGTGTAAACATGGGGACTGAAACCTCCATCTTCCAAGCCGAGGTCTTTGCCATAAACAAATGTGCAGAGATAAACCTTGAGAAGAAACTCCGGAACCAACACATCTACATCAACTCAGATAGCCAAGCTGCATTGCTGGCTCTAAAATCCTTCGAACAAATGTCAAAACTGGTGCAAATATGTACTGAGACATTGAATGAACTGGGAAACACCAACAAAGTCACACTTACATGGGTACCAGGGCATTCAAAGATTGAAGGAAACGAAATAGCAGATGAACTTGCTAGAGAAGGAGCCGACAACCCTCAAATCGGTGTAGAACCTTTCTGTGGCATCACTAAACAACGCGCCACCACGCTTCTAACCACCCTCTGTAAGCAAGAGGCTATTGAGTCGTGGAAGTCTACACAAGGACAAGAACACTCAAAAGCACTAATTCGAGGTTACAACAACAAAGTAGCTAAAGAACTGTTAAAGTTCGAAAGATACAAAGCTTGTGCAGTAACCAGAATACTAACTGGCCATTGCAAACTGAACAAACATTTGGCCAATATGAACATGACCGAAGACGCACTATGTAGATTCTGTAATACAGAAGAAGAAACGGCCATGCATATTCTCTGCTCATGCGGACCGCTTATGAGCAAAAGAAGTATCCATCTCGGGCGGCATATCATGCACCCGGATGAGATAGCAGATATCACGCTCCAAAGAATCTGGAAGTTTATAGACTCAACGGGACTAAGCAGTGAAATTTAAATATAAGGGCGCCACAATAGATCATACTTGGTCGAGATGGCAACATTAGAGCCCAACAACCAATAATAATAATAATGAAAAATGTTGCGAAAACAGGAGAAAGATATTCCTTTTGAGAGCTTCCGCTGCGTACGCTGCGGAAACCGCTAAAGTTACACAAAAACCATGTATGACAAGATTGTTCGACATTAAAAGTTCTATAATAAAGTCCGCGACAGCATAAGTCTATCTTTTATGGTTGACTTACTACAACCTTTTTTATGTTAATAAATTTGTTAAAAAATAATGCATCATTTTTAGAGGTGTATTATACACACAGGTATTTATTTTTATAAAATAAATACATTCATCATCACGAGCATTTCATTTAGAACAAAGTTGCCCTTTATATCATTTGATTCCAATAAATATCTTAGGAGCTATCACTGTTTTAACATAACTCCGCACCAAAATAATGTTCGCAGCTCAAGTACAACGTGCGCTTGCGCTAATCTATACTAATATTATAAAGCTAAAGAGTTTGTTTGTTTGTTTGTTTGTTTGAACGCGCTAATCTCAGAAACTACTGGTCCGATTTGAAAAATTATTTTTACGTTGGATAGTCCGTTTATCGAGGAAGGCTATATAACATAAAGATACGACTCATAAGACCACAGCAGCAATGAAAAATGTTGCGAAAACGGTATGTAATATATTCCTTTTGAGAGCTTCCGCTGCGTACGCTGCGGAAACCGCTTAAGTTACACAAAAATCATGTATGACAGGATTGTTCAACATTGAGAGTTCTATAATAAATTCCGCGACAGCATATGTCTATCTTTTATGGTTGACTTACTACAACCTTTTTTATGTTAATAAATTTGTAAAAAAATAATGCATTATTTTTAGAGGTGTATTATACACACAGGTATTTATTCTTATTAAAATGAATACATTCATCATCACGAGCATTTCATTTAGAACAAAGTTGCCCTGTATATCATTTGATTTCAATAAATATCTTAGGAGCTATCACAGTTTTAACATAACTCCGCACCAAAATAATGTTTGAATCTTAATGCAAAATTTGATTTCATTGTAATTGGGTATGGTTTTGTTGTATCTCTACAAAGCTTTGACGTTTTGGACATTTTTTATGACAAAATTGTTAAGTTTTATTTTAAACCTTCTCACCATTTTTAAATTACCTACCAAATTATAATTATTAAAAAAAAGTACCTACTGAATTAATAAGTAGAATGCCTAGAAAAAGGACTCAGCTTTCTCGGCAGTCTGCCACGTCTAACACGTCCATCCGTCTCAAACTGAATGCTATTATTTGAGAATATTGCAGCAACATATTCGCGGTATATCTTATTTGTAAAACTATTAGCCAAAATAATTAAAAAATCTACCCAAAGTCACTATTCCACGCGGACGAAGTCGCGGGCACAGCTAGTAAATACATATACTTGTTAAAATAAATACATATACTAATGTCTTACAGCACGGGCGCCATATTGAGCAACGCGCGACACGAAAGGATTATAATTTTGACTATTAATTTTGCTTCCGAGCGTCAGAGAGGGAGGTAATCGAGAATCCTGCGTATAGCGAGGGATTTTAGCTGGCCCAAGATGAAGAGAGCTTTATTTCCGTGGTGAATACTTTGCTTCTCGCTTCTCTTTGCGAGCAATTTACAAGATTATCTACTAAGTTCATACTGATTTTCACTTGAACGCACGCAATGTGCTGCATAAAATCATAAGTTACCATTTAATATAAATTCGATTCAGTTTAGTAAGCATTTAGATCTGAAAAAAACTGCCCACCTTCTTTCCAAACGTAGTGATTACTTGATCAGAGGTTAACATATCAAAAAGATATCACGTAACAATTTCTGCTAAAGAAACCATTTCCTTACCATATTTAATCAAAAGATAGAGATATAGATAAAGTAATAACCTATGTTACATATTTTCAAAACAATTATACAGGGTGGCCTAAACAGTGACCTCCAACATTTTTTTTTGGAAGCCTTACATCCAGTGCTATCCAAATATACCATATTTAGGTAATCAAATTTTTGTAGTTTTCAAGGCTGTTGTCCTCTTTTTTTAACTTTTGTTAGTTTTAGTTTTAGCTAGCTCAAATTTTTATGTAAGTTAATTTGATTTAGGTATAAGGATCAGAAGAAACATCATAAAAAGTGGAGTAATTTTTGTTTGAGGGTTCTTAAAATTTGTAAAAAAATTGATACATCATAATCTACGAAAATTCGGCCAACATACATAGGCATATTTGGATAGCCCTGGATGTAGGAAACCAAAAAAAAATTTGAACCTCACTGTTATGGCCATCTTGTATATATTTTTAAATTTTCCGCAAAAAATATGTGTCCCGTGTCGTACATACAAATCACTAAGTATTTAAACACTTTTTTCTTTTTTCCTCTTATAGGCGAGGGGCGTGGCCATCTCGATTTTCGAATTATGAAAATCTCTTTGGAGCGACCTCGCGCACACTGTTGCGTTCATACGAGCTCGTCTTCCAAATTAAATCTCATTCAATCACACGTCAAGGGCCGCGATGGATTTTTATACAATATTTCGGCTCGTGACCGGAGATGTGTCACTTTAAGTCAACAATACATTTAATCGAACGATTCTAATCAAGTGAAGCGTCTAATTGAAGATGTTTTTGGTCTTGGGCCAGCTTAAATCCCTCGCTACACTCAGGATTTTCTATTTCCTCTAATACTAATAACTCCCTCGCTTCACTCGGGATTCAAAATAATAATCCTTACGATTCGCTCGTGACTCAAGTTGGCGCCTTCTGCCGAAATACATTACTTTATTCCCATACTGAATAATCTACTATTCTTGCTTTGTTAAAGACGCCGTAGCTCAAAGCTGACAGTGAGTTTTTTATATACACACGCGTAAAACAATTCTCAGTCACTGGAAGTGTCAATTTTAATCACAAATTCCCATCGCATATTGTAAATCAATAATGAAAAGAGAATGTTTAATCAAGTCTAGTTGAGAGAATGGGCGGCGGCTCGCAGTCAGTGCTGCAGTTTACAATCCTACATCCCGCGTCATTACGACTCCGACATGCCGGGAAGATTTGCAGACCTGTGCTGCGATCGTATCGATAACTTATGTATGTATCGATATTACAATAGGGTATTGGTTTCAAAAGGAGAATATAGAAGCGCCAAGAATAAAAAGTGTTCAGTTGTATGGAATCAGCATGCTTAATTTTTTAAACTTTCGCGTTGCATTATAACTTAAAACTTATAACTGCGGGTCTATACGTTTTAACCGATGAAACGTCGAGGATGTAAGTAGTAACAATACTACTACATGATATGCGTTGCGTATAGACCCGCAGTTATAAGTTTGAAGTTATCATCATGGTTGCCCACCTATGATTGACCACTTGAAAAACTGGTGGAAATGCGAAAATACTAGTTTGTGCGTGAAAGTATAAAAGTCTAGAAAAGTGAAATTTTACCGATCTGTTTGACTAATTTTTTGATGACATTAAAACACCTACAACCTATGCTCATATTGTCAAATTCGCTGTAACTCTATAATACTAAATCAAGGTTTAAACTTATACTCGTATCCAATTTCTTGACTTTAAGCCGGTACGAAAGTCTCATTGTACTCTCCCTGTAGAACAACCGCAACCGCACGCCGGGACAGTATTGGTGTTTTCGTGCATTTACGAGTATATAACAAGTTTAAAACAGTATTTTTTTTAATAACTACGTAAGTTAAAATTATATTTGATGCAGCATAAAATTTGAATTTATCTATGAAAATTGTGAAAAAAAACTCGCGCTTCAGACTTCGGCTGCTGATGTCATAATAATTGACGATAACCTATCGATAATTTGACCATTGCTTAGGACTAGTGCATGGCAATGGGAATGCGTGATGAGTGCATTGCAGAGACAAAACATTTGCAGGCTTAACGTCCAATGTATGCTTGGTACTTTGCGAGAATTTAATATACATTTTGGTCAAATTCCGACTCAATTTATAGGTACTTTAAAATAAATCGAATACATTAGTTACGACTCGCATTCAAGTTGTATTTGTTTTGCTAAATTGGTTTGTTTTTAACTCTATGCATAAAAGTAAAGGTAACTTTCTTGAAAACAACCTATCTATTTCTCTCTGAATACTAATGCTGAAGGCTGAGAAGAACCGTCATACCTATGTAGCTGTCACTTACTTTTTTTTCTTTTGGAACAGCGTGATAATTATAATACGTTTGTATACATAATATTACTAGCATTAAGGTTCGTTCAAAAATATAAAAAATATTTAAAAAATCCTTGGCACACTCCAAAATTTAACCCAAACGTCATACTGACTCAGCAATGCCTCATTTTCGGTTCGAGATTATTCCAACATGGCATTTCTTACATCCATTTTATATTTGTACGTTCGGCACGTATAAGATTTTTCCCGAAGTAAAATCTAGCGATAACCAATTCCGAAGTCGAGTTGCCGATACATTTTCAATATTTACGGTCTATTTTCAGGCCGTTTCACTGTGGTTAGTTGAAATTGTGTCGGAATCAAAAGTTTTTTTTTCAATTTAACAGTTTCTTGAGCTTATTTTAACAATCACATGAATATCTTATACAAAGCATGAAGATAGAAAATTCAATTGAGGCCCTTTTTTACCTACGACAGATAAGACTTTTCCGGCAAAATAAGTATACAATGATCAATTTTAAAATTACTTTTACATAAATGACAAATACTCGTAATAGAATATTCCGTTGAAAAAATGAGGCCTTAGTACTGTTAACTTATATATTACACGTTAAAAATAACCAGTTTAGTGACGTGTAGCTACGATATTGCCTGTGCGTGAAAACTTCAAGTATGAAATTGCTTTGTAATTAATAATATCTAGTTACGCTAATCAAATGCTTAAAAACTCCCTAAGTGTGTGAAAACAATGTATTGCAAAATGAAATGACTTTGATTTCAACTTTTAATACCTAAAATGTATCTAACTATGTACATCTTACGATATTCGTGCCTGAAATAACAAACTGAAAATTGGCAATCTTTCCTTTACAGTTATCAAAATAGTATGAAAAGATGCACGATTTTAAAACAACGACATCTCTTTGTACGAATCTTGTTGTCTTGTAGAAAACTAAAATTACAAAGATAGCAGTAACAACCGCATTGGGAGTTGGAAAATAAAAATATTGTTTATGAAGCTTTAACAACAGAGCTGTCTGTCTAAAAATACAAACATTTTATACTTGTGAGATATCTGGGTTACTGTTATTGATTTATTCATTAGGGCATTTCTACAGAAGCGACTGATTGACCGACTGGAGCAAAAAACCTACCTTTAAAATTGAATTACGTGTCTGAAAAAAATCACACGTATTTATAAAACTCTTGGCCTGATGGAGAGCATATCAAGAAGACCACCAGGTTGTACATACGGTCTAAAAAAAATCGGAAAGTTCAAAAATGGGCAGAATTTGGCCTAAAATGGAGTGTCCGGTTTCCAGAATTTACTCGTTTTCGTTTCATACCTTTTAAAATAATAAGTTGCTGATTATTATTCCTACATTCTTATAACAAGGAATAAATAATGAAGCCATATACGTGCTTACATATATCGTGAATCCTTTAATTTGAATACAGTGACACATTTAAATTTTGTCCGAGGCTTGTGCCTCAATTCGGTGAAATTTACTTTTATGTACCTGTAGCACTAACTATGCATAATAGGAACGCGCACTATTTGTTCCCGTCATCTGACAGTTGCGCCCGAGCGGACGAACTGTGTAAACGGGAGATCTGTAGCACTCAGGAGCAATTTTCAAAGGTACGAAATCATTCGGTGTTTTTGGTACAGGGTAATTTCTCAAATCGGTGTGCCAGCTCGATTATGTATCTAAAGTATTTTATGAGATTTGTGCTAAAACTATTGAGTGTTTAACAGCTTTCTATCGTTAGGTTTAGTAGAAATTACTATAACTCATAACATTTTTGGGTAATTTGATGTATTGTGTTATTTTCTCAATTCCATGGATATCAATTCCGTGGAAAATGGTGCACCGAATTGAGAAAACTTACACCGAATTGAGGTTTTACTTTTATATTATTAATTTATCTAATTGTTGTTGTTGATTATTGTTGTTTATCGAGAAAATCAACTGCACATTCATTGCTATAACTCACGTTTTAATACATTGGGTATGGTCAATTACAGATCTCCCTATAAATTATCAGTCAGTTAGTACAAAAATACTAACAAGTGTCTTAAAATTGACAAATTAACAATTCAACAATAACATATTACGAACGTATCTAACATATTCAATTTCCTATTTTATGTTATTAATTGTATTTAAATATTAAATTATTATAAAGTATTTTATGTGATTAATTGAATTTAAATATTAAATGTAACAAAATATTATGAAGACATAATTTACTAACAAACATGCTGCACCAAGTAGCTAGTTATGGAACCCCCTCGCCCTTCTGTCTTAGATTAGGGTTGCCTCAGCATATTTAAGGGCAAGCTCATGTATTTTATTATCGACTTAGCCGTTTCAGCCTCAACAGCCCGTGCCTGTATTTAGAATTAGTAAGCCAGTAATAAAGCATCTTTGAATCGGTGCAGACATTACTCGCATTTTAATTTTAATTAATTTAGTTAGTTTTTAAAAACTCCCCACCCGGCTCCCGATACGTAACTGGCGCAGCCGGATCGGATTTTTCAAGGAGTTTCCGCGTTTTCCCTGTGTGTCTAAATTCACAATTAAGGGAGATTGAAACAGCTCTAGCCTTAAGTAAATTGTCAGTTTTACATCAATCCATAGTTTATTTGAAAGAATTACTAAATCATTTAAAATTGATAGCTCAATTTGCAAATCTTATATATTTACCTAACGAGGTATTAAATTAGAGGATTTTTTTAAAAATTAGAGGAAACAATGTATGTTAAATTATACGTTAAGAAAGACAAGATAACATTTATAATGGAGATACCAATAACTGATAATCATACTTTAGTTATTATAAGATTTATTCTTTACCAATATTCCACGAGTCACAAAACATCACAATATCAATCTTTCCTGAATTTCCTTACCTATTGGCGAGAAAGTCTAATTACTTACCAATTTCCAAGCCATGCCGCGCGCTCGCTGCTGGCGACCACTTCTTATGTACGACAGACAACCAAGCTGTCTACCATGAACCTACCTGTCCAGAGCAGCTTAAGGAGTTTGACAATACTCTCACACATTGTCACCAGCATCAAATTCAAATCGAAGAAGTAAGAATCCAGAGGGTTAATACCAACAATTGGATCTTGTATAGTCGAAAACCAACAACGATAACTAGTCTGTGTGATAACCACGACCAGAACAGTAAGCAGCCTATTTTTGGGACTTACCTCGTTACTATTGATGAACCCTGCAACCTAGAAGTCCTTGGACTCAAAATCAATCACCATATCTACGAGACGCTAGATACCGCGAAACCGATCCCGATCATAAACTTACCTGTGATGCACGGTCATACGAATCTATCAAGCACACACGCACTAAATATGGTTGGAGTTAACCTGGATGAAATAAAATTTATGTCATATGCTCTATAATATATAAAATATATGTTTCTATTGTGTTATCCTCTTTGAAAATTATAATGTTTAAATTGTTTGAGTTTTTAAAACAAGACTGATTATTAGTTATATCGAAAAATAAACAGGATGATCAGTTTATTTATTTATTATTATTAACATTACAACGAATTCTTGATATAGATAGGCACATAAACTATTAAACCGATAGACCAGCAGTCAGTTAACATAACGCTTTTGGTATTTTTTTATTTTGATCATTCAAATCAGACGACCTCCGTGGTCGAGTGGCTAGCACGCTGGTACCAAGCGTCGCCATCTCGTGAGGTTCCGGGTTCGATTCCCGGTCGGGTCAATGTAGAAAACGATCTTTTCTATATTGTCTCGGGTCTGGGTGTTGTGATACCACCGTTGTTTCAGATTTTCCATAACACAAGTGCTTTAGCTACTTAGCTTGGGATCGGAGCAATGTATGTGATGTTGTCAAATATATATTTATATATAAATACATTATATATATTATATATATACACAATAGAATGCAATACAATACAATACATTAGATAATATTGCATCTATTCTCAATTCGGTGCTTTCTCAATTCGAAGCCTGACTTTTCTCATAGATCAATCAACAAAATTTAGGCAAATCGTTATTTTATGTTTCAGGATGGAGTAATCTTCATTTTTTATTATTTAAACTACTACAAAATCCAAACTAAAAATCAACCAACGAATTGAGAAAAAAAGTGCCCTTCTGTAGAAATGTCCATTACTAAAGGCAGAGTTTTTCATATGATTTGAAGATTTTGTGAATATTGGGGCCAAGAAAATATAATATTTTACAGTACTAAGTGTGTAGGTGGGTGGGTAATCACATACATTGCTTTGATCCCAAAGTAAGTAGCTAGTACTTGTGTTATGAAAATCAGACATAACGGCGGTAAGACAACACCCAGACGATATAGAAGATTATGAATTCTACATTGACCCGACCGGGAAATGAACCCAGGACCTCAGAGCGGCGATGCCTTAAAACGCAGCGTGCTCATTATAGTATTTATGTGTATAATTCATCAGCCGCAGCAGTACGTCTTCTCCTGAAACGTAGGCCTTTTTTGGGACCGGTCAATGAGGAAAACCTTAGGGGTAGCTTATTTTTAACAATAGGTATTTAACAATAATAATATTGAGATATGAAATATTCACATTAAATAGTTATAGACAACTTAGAGTCGAAAAGTAACATCATCAGTCGTATATAGCAGCGGTTATAAAATTGCCAAAAAAGTATAAACAAACTCAATGGAACAAATTGAATGGAAAAGTTGGTGTAACCTGTTTATTATTAAATCATAAAATTAAAACCGGTCCCTACCCCTACGGTCATTTTTAAATAAAAAGCTTTTATCTGTATTGAAATTTTTGACTACTCTAGTATAATAGTCCCCCTAGCCGATTTCGACTACGGTGGCCAGTCACAACGACCAGCCGACTGCGCGGGAAATATTATAGTGCACTAGTGTGTGCGCAAACACAGGTGCACTCTCTATTCCTTTCACTCTCATAGCCCGATGGGACAGCAATCTGACACGACCGGAGCCGGACCGGGCCGGACGGATCAGGCGCAGGACTAACGGCTTAACGTGCTTTTCCGAGGCACAAGGGATGAAAACACCGCCAACTTCCAAACTCCGGGCTACCCTAAGAATTTCTGAACAGAAAAACTCACGTATATATTTTTGGCCCGACCCGGGGATCGAACCCAGGACCTCTGGCGCAGCCGTCGCTTTAAAGTGCCACCCAGGCAGTGAATTTTATTCTAGTATAACAAAGTGGACAGTCTAGTAATAAGCAAAAAATGCAACACATTTTCGTAACCAGACAGAGAGAGTATCCTTTTATGTAGGCGCTATGAAAATACTAACAGTCATTTTTTATTATGATGTTAAACGACTGCACAGGAAAATTACAAATAAAAAGTTAGAAAATGGCTACAAGACATCTGAAGAAAAAAAAAACGGTTTTCCGGGCCTACAGGTTAAGGTAGTTCATTATTAACCAATTCTGATACCTATTTATCAATCCGACCAATAATAAATGTGGTATAATCTTGCCATATTGCGGCTCAATCGGCGAAATTAAGGTTAACCAATAACAAGCAGTTATAAGTTTACTGAAAATTTATTTTTAGTAAGGAATATAAAAAGTACAAGTAAGCTTTTTTTTTCTAAACAATCGTACAGTCCAAAATAAGGTGACGCACGTAAGCTTTAGGCCTTGAGATTTACACATTTTTGTTAACATTTTCACAAGTCAAGGGTCTAAATGGAATAAATTATTTTAAATTAAATTTAGTTAAGACTTCGTGTATGTGATTATTGTCCATATAATACACAAAATACAAGAAGTACGTAAGTGTTACGTAGCCGACATGGTTCATTATAGGCTATATTGTCACTTAACATCAGTTGTAATCGTGGTCAAATGTCTATCAAATTGTAAAAAAACAACCATCGTTATTACCCATTTTATTTTTCTCGGTATTTCTTGGATTTACGTTGACAATTTTGTAGTTAATTGTGCTATGGATTTTTATGGATAATTGTGTAATGGATAAGGAAAGCTTTGATTTTATCTGAGTTAATGACTAGTATTATTATTTTCTGGTTAATATTGTGTTAAGACAGCCTTGAGCTTTATACTTTATAAATTTTATTCTCGCGTCTAGATAGCGGAATCTTACTCGTAAATGGTAATGCACAGGCTACAGTGGCATTTAATTTATCTACATTTATCTATACTTATATACATATGATATAATAATATTATTAAAAGAAAAGATTTGTTTGTTTTATTTGTTTGCTTTATTTGGCTCTATCACTTAAACCGGTTGAAAAAAAACATTCACCATGAAAATCCTGCATGATTTTAATAAACATAGGATATATAATATTTTCAAAAAAGTTATAGATCCTTATGAAAACTTAAATTATGTAAACCTGTTGACAATAGAGCAAAGTGATGTACTACAGTTTTAAAGAGGACATAAATATCATTACTAAACTCCAATTCCATACGTCTAACTTTTACAGTTTGGTCACAATTTTTATTTATTTTTAATTTTATGTTTAAAAATGCAATTTTAGCGCTGGTAAAAAGTAAGCCACAGATTTTGTTCCTTAATATTAATCCAAATCCAAATATATTACGTCGTATTCAGAGTTATATCAGTACCTGTAAATTACTTTAAGAATTTTAAAAATAGGATATACCAGTGCAAAGTTATCATGAGAATGACATTTTATGAAAATTTAAATAAATGCACAGCTCGTGCCATGTCACATAGCATCTTGTTGACTCGCGGTATAGCTCGAGATTTTCGGTATAGCCAAAGCCGAGGACTGGAATGACCTGGAGGAAATAACTGGAAGGAGAAAAATGCTGCTGCAATATCAATATAAGTGTTTATAACTAAAAGCATAATTTAGTAAAAGTATTTTACGTACTGATGTGTGTACTAAATTAACGATATTTTTTTTCACTGGCAACCGAGTCTTGGGGTCTTTATATTAATAGAAAGTGAGATAGACTCAAGTTGATGATACGCCGGCTGTTAGGTACTATATTTTGATAGGTGTATATGATTTAAAATTTTGTTGCATTTTGTTTGTTTTGTTTGATAGGTGTAGTAGGCTCAAGTAGGTACCTACGTACGTACTTGAGCTATGAGCTTTACTATGTACGTACGCTCTGGCCTCTACGAGGTCACCGCCGCCTAACCACCTCAAGAACCAAAATCACTTGCACTACTTGTTTATAGGGTTCCGTTGCCGAATGGCAAAAACGAAACACTTATAGTTTCGTCAAGTCTGTCTGTTTGTCTGTCCTTCTGTCTGTCTGTCACAGCCACTTTATTCTGTAACTCTAGGCATCACACTGTTGAAAACGAACTTTATTCTTTACACACTATGAAAAACAAAGTTAGATTTTCTGTCAACAAAATATCGTGGTATTTTAGCTAAGTGGAAGTAAGTGGATTCCCTAATTCAGTTAAAGTTGGCAGTGAACCCTTAGTACGTGAGTCCGACTCGCGCTTGGCTGTTTTTATTTAAAGGGAACCGCTAGTTTCCAAAAATGATTTCTTGACTTTACCATGCTCTCTTGTTACAGCGACAGTTTCTACAGTTTCAGCGATGAAGGTTGTTACATTTTTGAAGCGTGACTACGTTGCGGATGAGTGCGTAAACGTTCTAACTCTAAAATGAATAGAACTGCCACTAAATCTGTGGCTTAGACCATTAGCTGTCAAATGGCACGATTCGTAGTTTTCAAATGCACTGATGCGCTGCAATAATAAAACATCTGGGCACCTATTTTTGATTAACTCGCTTAGTATGGCGTGTGGTTTTCGTTCGAAAGTGAACTAAAAATCAAGCTTTAGTGTCAAATTAGCAGTTCATATTGCCATTGCATGATATTTATAATATAAACATAATAAAACAACACAAATATTAATATTCGTACCATTACCGTATAGTATTATTATATTATAATTTTGATAATATTCGTTTACACTGAGTCGGAATTGAGCTGCCTCGAAATTGAACGGCTAAAGTTAAATCGCAATACGCCCCCTATGTGGAATTAAACTCATTTTAATTCGACAATCGGACATTAAGCAATGAATATCCCACGCCATTTTGACGCGAGTGATTAAAAAATAGAGCTCCTGGGACGCGCGTAAAACTCGCATTTCTTTTTTATTACTCACTGACAGTCGAAGGTTATACGCAGACGAATACTTTAGTCAAAATTGGTCCATTTAAGATGACTATTCACTAAGTCAGCTCGTTATCAACTGAGACTTTAGGCCCTAATGGAAACAAGAATAATCAACGCACTGCTTTATTGCTAAGTGCAAGCGAGATAGATATGACACTGACGGGAGTTGGCATAATGCAGTTTATTTTACGCCTGCTATAACTGTACAGTGTCTCAAATATAAAATAGATACAAATCAGCCACAGGTGGTAATAGACGTCATTGGAGAATGATGGTCAAGGTCAGATTTTAAGACCATAATTAAGAATCATTGGCGAATTGTGGTCAAGGTCATATTTTTGACCGAAATTAGGGACCATGAGCTCTTGTATACCAGCAATGAGCTGTAATGTGTTAGTTTTAGGTTCACGGGCCTTATTGTTTCACTCGAGTTAAGATGGCGTTTATATTTATTGATCGAAGCATAATTTTAAAATGAAAATGAGTTGAAATCTACACAGAAGGGATTTGAAAAAAGATAACTAAATTTTATGAGTACTCACGTCTATAATGCGTATTTTTGGTTGATTTTTTATTCGTATTCGTACGAATATAACAAATAGAGGTTTGATTATTTGATAGTCTAGAGCATTGGTTGGTTGGTTATCTAGAGCGTTGGTCCTGCGCCTGAACTCTGTCCGGTCGTGTCAGATTGCTGTCCCATCGGGCTATGAGAGTGAAAGGAATAGAGAGTGCACCTGTGTTTGCGCGCACACTTGTGCACTATAATATGTTTCGCGCAGATCGGTTAGTCGTGACTGACCACCTTAGTCGAAATCGGCTAGGGGGATTATTAATCTAGATCATTTAAAAGAGTATTAAAGACCTGATAGTATATGGGATTGTTTATTTAAAACATGAAAACTGAAAGGCAAAAATCAGCTAAGAACCCACTTAACCGTAATAGTGACAGTTCGAATACATTCTTAGTCGTTTGCAATATGCCTAATGGGTGATTAATGCTTTTTACATCTGCTGTTGACGCGACACGACAAAAACATTGGACTAACGACTTGTCGATCATTAGCTCAGTTTTGTCTTTTTAAAGTTCGCTATTGATCGCTCAGAGAGTGACACTGGCCTAATTATTTAGGCATTTTGCATTGCAGAGAAACATTTGGCGCATATTTACGCCTCATTTAGTTTTGCCCCAAAGAATAGCGTATTTTAACCGACTTCAACAAAGGAGGAGGTTATCAATTCGACTGTATGTTTTTTTGTATCTATGTAACCTCATATCTCAGTCATTTGTTAGCCGATTCGAAAAAAAATTTGCTTACCTAGAGGGTATAAGGCCGCAAACTGGACGGCCGCGGGTGCGGGCGCGGGGCTCGTGCGAAGCTCGCGCGATTTGATATTTATGCTTAAGTTTGTATTAACCGTTCTGGAGGACCGCGGCGCGGGCGGCGGGCAATTGCCTTGCCGCTCGCGCCGCAGTCGCCCCCGCGCCCGTCCAGTTTGCGGCCTAAAAGTTCTAGTTGGTCCCATTATTGACAATTTGGGATCTGATGATGGGATCTTGGTGAAATCGAGGGAAACCCTCGAATATTAAAGACACGTATAGTGCTCTTTACTAGAACCTTGATGTTGGCGTGTTGTTACGTCTAATAGTCAACATCTTGTGGAGCTGAACTGATGGTGGAACTCTTTAATGCTTAAGAGTTCAGTAATTATAATGACAGAACTTATGAAAGGTAATTTGTAGCTGCTTAAAGAACACAGTCATAAGGTGCACCTCCTACCTCCTACTCCTGTAACGAATAAAAATAAATAAATAAAATTAACTTTTTAAAAAAGTAAAAACCGACTTCAAAACCAAAATTCACTTTTTTTTCTGGTCGTTCCCGCAATGCTGAGGATCGTAACTGTATGTCAATCTTCTCCACTCGGTCCGGTTCTGCGCCATATGTACCGCTCCCTGTATCTGGCCTCCAGTCACCTCCTTGAGTTGGTCCACCCATCTAGCTGGCGCTCTTCCTCTAGCGCGCTTACCCTCCATTTTTTTGAGAATGATGAGTTTCTCCCGGCTGTGCAAAGGGGATCGCATCATGTGCCCAAAGAAACTTCGGATCCTTTCCTGGCACGTAGTCAGCAGGCGCTTGGTGACCTTTAGTTCTTTAAGGATAGATACATTGGTTCTCATAGCTGTCCAAGGAATGCGGAGCAGCTTTTTCTAGCACCACATTTCAAAGGCATGTATCTTGTTGCGTTCCTTTTTCCTGAAAATGCAAAATGCACTGAAAAGTCTTAAATAAACTCTTGACCCTTGATAGGAAAGAAAGCCATTTTAGGCAAACAATTTCTTTTTGGAGTCGGTACCATCACTTTGAATATCGGTCGGTGCAGCAACTATCAGAGTACCGACTCCAAAAAGAAATTGTTCGCCTGAAATGGCTTTCTTTCCTTTCAAGGGCCAAGAGCTTATTTAAGACTTTTTAGTGCATTTTGGTTTTGAAGTCGGTTTTTATTTTTTTAGTTTTTGGAAGAAAGAGAAAAGAAGAGAAGACTACGGTAATGTCCAGAAATAAATCTCCTTTGGTATACTCGTACAAAAAATAATATTTCTGTAAAAAAACACTTCACGCAAAAAGTAAGCGACTATAAATTCAAATAAAAAAAGTAAAAACCAACTTCAAAACCAAAATGCACTAAATAGTCTTAAATAAACTATTGACTATTGGAAATGTGGATTCTAGGCAAACAATTTCTTTCTGGAGTCGGTGCCATCACTTTGACCATCAAGCATCAACTATCACAGCACCGACTCCAAAAAGAAATTGTTTGACTAGAACCCACATTTCCTTTCAAAAGTCAAGAGTTTATTGAAGACTTTTTAGTGCATTTTGGTTTTGAAGTTGGTTTTTACTTTTTTAAAGTTAATTTTATTTCTTCATTTTTAGAGAATATAGGAGAGGGGGGGGGGGAGTTACACCTTATGACTTTGTTCTTTAAGTAGCTACAAACTACCTATTATAAGTTATTTCATAACTATTACTAAACTCCTAAGCATTAAAGAGTTCCACCATCAGCTCGACCCCACAAGATGTTGACTATCAGACGTAACAACACGACAAAATTAAGATTCTAGTAAAGAAACACTATACGTGCCTTTAAAATTTGAGGGTTACCCTCGATTACACCAAGATCCTATCATCAGATCCCGAAATAGAAAAAATGGTACCAACTAGAATGTACATCCTCTAAGTAGGCGAAAAATTATTCGAATCGGTCGACAAACGACTAAGATATGAGGTAACATAGATACAAAAAAAAACGTACAGTCGAATTGATAACCTCCTCCTTTTTTCATCCAGTGGTTAATTCATCCAAGAAAAACAGACGTTGTGACATACAATGAGTTAAATAACTTTGCATGGAATAGAGGAGAACGGAGAAGAAGAAATCAATTAGAAGAAAAAAAAAGTTTTTATTGTGATACGATTAAACCCTTTACGTTAGTGACTACCTTATATTCTGTAACGCCAAAACCTCGATCTTAATATGCACCACCTTTATTCATGTTTAGTTTATCGTAGTAGTTGAAGCAGTAGTTAGTCTTAATTTATTAATTAATGTTAAAAAAATAATATTGATTCCTCATTTTTGAGTATATAAAATAAAAATATCGACATAATTTCTATTAATCTTAAGAACAACACTAGCCCGTACTTCTCACCGAAGCCTCGGCTAGTGGGGCGATCGCCTGATGCCTTATTTATGTCCCGGATAATTTATCGCATGGTGTGGATGTTAACCTGTGTGGTGTGGTCCCGAATTTTCAACGTAGGTCTGATCAAAAATACTTGTAAGCAAAACTAAGAAAATCTTGATTTTAGGGAATCTGGAGATATACTGGAAAATTATTAATATTTGGAATATTTTGCAGTGGAAAATGGTGCAGTCAATATAACTGTTTTGATTTTCAGAAAACTGCCTCCTCCGAATTAAAGCATTTCTCCTAAACCGAGAACAAATGCGTTATTTTGAGCTTTTTAGTCAGTATTTTGAAGGCGGTTTAATTTTTTTATTTCATGATTTTTAGTTAATTCAATTCAAGCCCATATCTCAAAAACTACTATACCGATCTTGATGAAACTTGCGGGTGCCGTGCAAGTTATAAAGCTATAAGCTGAAATATACGTCAATATCCAACTTCTACATGGCGACTGCATCGATGCTAAAAGTAGCGCAGTGTGTGAAGATTAACATTTTGCGATTTCATCGATGCTCAAAGTTGCAGTGTGCAAAGGGTCTTAAATAAATAAAAATTCTATACTAATATATAAAATAATAATAATCTTTACTAGAATTTGTTTGTCAGGAACTAACGGACCGATTTTGAAAAATATTTTGTGTTAGATAGCTTATTTATCGAAGAAGCCTTCGAGCTAAACATGCTAACACGCTGCGACGGGTGAGGAAGAAGCAAACGCGGAGGCATTCGCGGGGACCGCTAGTAATAAATAAAATAGTTTTTATACTTTTTGTAACAGCGCGCGTGTGCGTTTTCCAAAGGCATAAATATTAAATTATCTAATTCGTCAGTTAATTATTACCTTGCCACCAATGATATCGCATGATTCAATATCATTGCTTGCCACAGACCCTGCAATTCCGTTGTCGATGGAGTTGGGTCACTACCTAAATAAGCTAACAAAACTGCTGTTTACTGGTAGTCAAACTTCAGTTGCACTGCCAATTGAAACACTCGTACTCGACGCAAAGACCAGTAATTGAAAGGAATTAAATATTTTCTTTTTCTTTAATAGGAAAGTGGTAAATAAAACGAAAAGCTTTATAATTGGTTGTAGCAAGCAAATAAAACAAAAATATTTTTATACATCTTTGTCCTTATTTGTTTCTTTTCAATACATTGATTGTAATTTTTGTTATAAAAATATCTGATCTAATGTAAGCAGATTATCATATTTCGGTTTTACAGTTTAGTCCAAGTTCATTTCCAGTCCTACGTTTTCATAGTAAATAATACTTATCATTTATTCAGGGACGGCAATTCAGCTGAGCTGCGCAAATATCTATTCCATTGGCATTCAATTTTCTTTATTTATCACAACGACCGACTTTAACTCAGTCCGTGCGATGCCACAGATTAGAAAAGTTGCAAACTTCAACAGTTATTAGTTGAAATCAGTTTGGAACTTCTACATCTTTAAATGTTATTGGAGAGTTAACTTAGTTTCAGAATTGTCTGGCGTTATCTTAATCTTTTAGTACTTATTTTTCTTAAGTAAATGGTGTTTAATAAAATAAAATAGTACGTCGAGAGCGAATGGGTGTTTAATTTCGCTCTTAACAGACATTTCATTATGAGTTTTCGGCTTGTTAAGGTCTTTCTTGACGTTCATCTTCTAGTTTATTGGTACCGTGTTTTATAAGACTTTTTTCAAGTTACGTACGTATAAATACAACACCCATACCCTAGCTAAACTAAATATAGAAAATTCTGATATTAGCATTGGAATCGATCCCGCAACCTCAATTTGGTGAGTGTGTCTATATACTTGTTATTTTTCTATACTTCGCATTTGATGAATTCATTTTTGTATGCGTGTATATTTCTTGAGATGATTGATGATTACCACGGAATCAACATATTGTCCTTCTTACCTTACTTATGTAACGAAAGATAATATTTTTTATGGTCTTTTGTCACTATACAATTCTAATAATATAACATGCACTTGAAAAAAAACATCTGTGTCAGACGAGGAATCGAACCCCGTATCTTACGCTATCCGGACGTACGAGTATGTCTTAGAAACTCGGCCCTCGACACATTGACAAGCCTATCGAATTTTGCAAGAGCTTTTTTTTACAGTCGCTTTTTCAAGTGCATTTTATATTATTGGAGGATTGTTATATATTAAAGGATAACTTAATCAATGGTTAGATTTTATAAATAACTAACACAAATTGGGATTTCAATCAACTGTCTTATCTAGGCTACGACGACCCATTTGTTTGAGCTGTTTTTGTGGACCGTACGTTATGTTGACCTATAGTACACTTGACATAATTTGTTGATTCGATTTTAATAATGCTAAACGATCGTCCTTGAATGCTTGATAAACTTTTATTCGATTTAGAAGTGATTTTACGACGGGCATTATGGTTTAACGTGAAGAATAGTTTAGAAACTTGTAGATACGGTTACCAAAACACGATATTGTAAACCTAAATGTTTTTCTTTTGGATAGGTATATTTTTCGATCATCAAACGTCCGTTTTGTTCTTGAGGTTTCGAAAACTCTATTGTTGGTTCGTCAATATCTTTTGATCAAGCTTTCTTTGTATTCCCAGACTAAATAAAATTTGTTAGTAGGTAGTTAGTAGGTTGGTCACTTGGCTAACAATCCCCCTCTACTAATTCACACTGTGTCCACTCAAATATAATGGCTCCTACCAACTCATTTGATGTCAGAAGCCTCCACTTTTTACTAAAGCTGAGCCTGTTTTTGAATATTGCCTCCCATTTGTCTCCAAAAGTATAATGGCATAAGTAAAAAGGATGTCTTGATACAACAAGAAATTGTATTGAAAATACAGATTTTTGACACAAGATATAATATTTTATTGTTCATATCCCAATGTTTGTTGCCAATTTCCGCACATGGATGTTTCATGTAAAAATAGTACTCGGTAAGTATTATTTTATTTTCCTGCTTTTTAACAGAATGTTAGAACTGCTGAGCCTGTTTTTGAATATAGCCTCCCATTTGTCTCCAAAAAGTATAATGGCATATAGTCCATTGAATAAAAAGTTCTAGAGTGCATGAGTTAGTAACGTAAGATGTTTCTTCGGAAACATGTCAGAGTCCCTAGGTAATAAACATACTAAAACCCCGGGACACTAGGAGGAGCCCCGGAGTGGGGGGAGGGGGGGAAAGGGTCAATTTTTTCATTTTTCGCTTAAATCTCAAAAACGGCATATGTTAGAGAAAATCTTTCAAGGAAAAGTTGAAAGGCCATAAAATTATCTACAAGTTGTTCCTAAATCATTTTTTCCTATATCCTACCATTTCTGAGTTACACGCAGTAAAAAATGATTTTGGCTCAAACAATTTCCCCATACTACATACCCATGTTTATCACATCAATCGATCAAAAAATATTTCTTTCTTCCAAAAAATTCAAATGTGCAACTTGTGACCGGTACTGATAGATTGCTCTTAATTAGGTCTATAATTGGTAAAATAAACACATTCCTCCATGGAAGCCTTTAGGAGGAATCGATTGTCAAAATATTATATTAGGGCAGTTTGAGTTCCTGAACTTGATCTTTTTATTTTTTTCTTCCAAAAAACTCAAAAGTGCAACTTGTGACCGGTACAGATAGATTGCTCATGATTAGGTCTATCATTGATAAAAAAAAACAGATTCCACCATGGAAGCCTTTAGGAGGAATTGAATTTTATTAGGGTAGTTACGATACTTGAACTTTTTATTTTTTTTTTCTTCCAAAAAACTCAAAAGTGCAACTTGTGACCAGTACCGATAGATTGCTCATAATTAGGTCTATCATTGGTAAAAAAACACATTCCTCCATGGAAGCCTTTAGGAGGAATTGATTGTCAAAATATTATATTAGGGTAGTTACGCAACTTGACCTTTTTATTTTTTTTCTTCCAAAATTCCTCAAAAGTGCAACTTGTGACCGGTACTGATAGATTGCTCTTAATTAGGTCTATAATTGGTAAAATAAACACATTCCTCCATGGAAGCCTTTAGGAGGAATCGATTGTCAAAATATATGTTAAGGTAGTTTGAGTTACTGAACTTGATCTTTTTTATTTTTTTCTTCCAAAAAGCTCAAAAGTGCAACTTGTGACCAGTACCGATAGATTGCTCATAATTAGGTCTATCATTGATAAAAAAACCAGATTCCACCATGGAGGCGTTTAGGAGGAATTGAATTTTATTTGGGTAGTTACGATACTTGAACTTTTTATTTTTTTTCCTTTAGTGCCTCTCATATGACATCAATGTCCCAACATTATCCGTTGTTCGGATTTTTTCGATGAAGTTTCACACGTAGCATGGGAAGGGGTCCGCCCTCGTTAAGCTTATGCTAAAGTTTGCTTATGTTTTCGAATTTTTCACCTTTCATGGGATGTAGCTCGAAAACGGCTGCTAATAGAAAAAAATATTTAGGTACAACTTGTAGATAATTTTATGGCCTTTCAACTTTTGCTTGAAAGTTTTTCTCTAACATGTACCGTTTTGGAGATTTAAGCGAAAAATTAAGAAATGGACCCTTTCCCCCCCTCCCCCCACTCCGGGGCTCCTAGTGTCCCGGGGTTTTAGTATGTTTATTACCTAGGGACTCTTAACATGTTTCCGAAGAAACATCTTACGTTACTAACTCACGCACTCTAAACCCCCCTTGGAGGGACTCATTCAATGGACTAATAAGTGACAAGGATGTGTTGATACCACAAAAAATGGTATTCCAGGTTTTTTTACATAGGATGTTATATTTCATATTGTACATCCCAATATTTGGTGCCAATTTCCAGACGTGGATGTTTAATGTAAAAATAATACTAGGTAAGTATTCTTTTATTTTCCTGCTTGTTCACAGAATGTTAGAACTCTATTACGTAAACAATAAAAACAGTTGCTTATAACAAAACGAAACAAATGTAGTAATATTTAATACGCTCCATTAAAGCAAAATTTACTTAGGCTATACAAAATCTGGGTAAAAAATTGGAGTAATTGTTTTGATTAAATTAGGCAAAAATATTCACAGACTTATAAAGAGTTTGTTCGTTATTTCTAGGTGGCTGGGGTACATCAATTGTTTTCTAACTGGGTTGGACGTGGGCAGTCGTTTTGTATTTTTTCTATCGCCTTTTTTTGTTAATGGATTTGGTATTTTAAAAGTTAATTGTAACGAATGCAACACAATCAGAAACGAGTGCTCAATTAAAAACTAGTGTTCATTATAATTATTCATCGATTTCAAAACAAATCGTTTAAAATGATAATTTATTGACTAAAAAAAATGTTTTAAATCGTGATTGTTTGACCTACATAAGTCTTATAAGGACTTATAAGTTCTCTGACTGATGTTTATTTCAGGGAAGCTTACGTACAAAGGCACTTACTTGAAATAAAGTAAGTGACAGTCAGACAAATGCTTTCAATAAGTTACTTTCATTATTGGCTTACCATTTTTGATTCTTCTTCACAACTTTGATAGTCATAGTACTATTACTTTCATTTTAGTTTCGCTACAGTCGGGTACCAAAATGACAAACAATAAATTTTGAACACCAATCATATATGTTGCTCAGATTCCAAAGTGAGTAGCTGACACAAGTAGTGTTATAAATATGTAAATCAGAAACAAATGCGGAACAAAAAATAATTGATGGTGGAATCAAATTCATAGTAATTTAAAAAAGGAAGGCTCACTCTTTTTAACCGACTTCAAAAAAGGAGGAGGTTATCAATTCGACTGTATGTTTTTTTTTTTGTATGTTTGTTACCTCATATCTCGGTCGTTAGTCGACCGATTCGAAAAAATTTTTCGCCTACTTAGAGAGTGTACCTTCTAGTTGGTCCCGATTGGGGATCTGAAGGTGGGATCTTGGTGTAATAGAGGGAAACCTTAAAATTTTAAAGGCACGTATAGTGTTGTTTCACTAAAATCTTAATGTTGACGTATTGTTACGTCTGATAGTCCACATCTTGTGGGGCTGAGCTGATGGTGGAACTCCTTAACGCTTAGGAGTTCAGTAATTATAATGACAGACTGACAGAATGACATGACAGAACATATGATAGGTAGTTTGTAGCTTCTTAAAGAACAGAGTCATAAGGTGCAACTTCCCCCCCCCCCCCTCTCTTGTAATCTCTAAAAATGGAAAAATAAAATTAACATTAAAAAAGTAAAAACCGACTTCAAAACCAAAATGCACAAAAAAGTCTTAAATAAACTCTTGAACATTGAAAGGAAAGGAATCCATTTTAGGGAAACAATTTCTTTTTGGAGTCGGTGCCATCACTTTGAAATTCAGGCTCACCTGTCGCAGCACCGACTTCAAAAAGAAATTGTTTCCCTAAAATGGATTCCTTTCCTTTCAATGTTCAAGAGTTTATTTAAGACTTTTTAGTGCATTTTGGTTTTGAAGTCGGTTTTTACTTTTTTAAAGTTAATTTCATTCTTGATGTACAAAACATAGTCTCTAAATAAATATAAAAAAAAACACAAAATCACACAACGAGCGCTAGAGATACAGCTTTGCTCGGTGTTTCTCTACGAGATCGAATCTGAAATGCGGAGATACGTAGAAGCGCTAAGGTTGAAGAATATACCCCTGAGAATCATTAAGCTCATGGGCATTGGGCAGGCACTTAGCACAAAGAACTGATGGCCGTTGGGGCAGAAAAGTTATAGATTGGAAACCCTTTGACCAAACACGTAACGTAGGACGTCCACCGACAAGTTGCATGTACGACCTTTTAAAGATCGTAGGATCAAACTGGATGCAGACCGCCTGTGGTCGGTCACTGTAGAAAACCATGGGGGAAGCCTTTCAGCTTCAGTTCAGAGGTGGACGTCATTTGGCTGCTAATCATGAATGATGTAATGATGCTAACTAAAAAAAATACTGATTAAAGGACATCCCTACCCAAGCGTTGTTTGCAGTCGGTTGGATGAAAACAGTCTAAACGGTTCTTAGCTAAGATTAATTAGAAAGGATTTACGCAAATGAATAGTGAGAGCTGCTGCACCCATTGTTTACTCTATAACGCGCCATTTTCATACCCCGGGCCGGAATATTATGGCAAGAATAAACTTCCTCCGTATTGGTTGGGAAAACATTGTTCATAAAATTGTGTTGCATTTAGTACAGAATGCGGGTTGGTCGTAGCTATTCATCTTTTAGAATAGAACAGTTACAACACTGCTGCAGTTGTTTCGTGCGGGGCAAAATAACATCAAGTGAGCTTATGTGTAAACTTTTGGACGGAATACGTGTCTTCTGTTAAATGTTAGAATGCATTTTTTTTTGTTTTAAATATATAAAAATCGTAAAAAATACAACACAATATAATATTCATAATAATGGTACCTCATTAAAATACAGATTTACCTTTCATTCTTATGACTGTGATTAAGAAACATAATTGTATCTGTAAGTACCGGATATAATAGGAATGTGGAAGGTAAAAGTTATATAAAAAATGTTTTTTTTTTCTGAGTCTTTCAACGTGATTTGCCAATGTCTGAGTGACCGAAAGGCGTAAGGCATCTGGATAGCGAAGGACAAACTGTTCAATTCACCCCTCAGACTTGTTGAATGTTTTAAGCGCATTTTATAATGTAATATCACTAGCACTATGCATATCACTATTAAAACACAAAATACATTATAAGAGTTGTTATTATGCTACGTTAAAGTTTCTTTATGAGGATTAAATGCATTCGAAGGAATAAAATGGAACTTATAAAATACTCAGGGAAATATTTTTCATTGTTTTCCTTGCAGTATTTTCCGGGTGGTAAAAAGTATGCAGTATTTTTTCACTTAGCTGAATTTTGAATAACGAACTGATACCTCCCGTGGGAAATTAATTGTGTTTTAAAATAAATATTTTTTACTTGCCACCAAAAATAGGAGTTGGTGAGCTATTGATATTATGTTTTTTTAAAAAGAAAAGCTTCATGATAACGAATAATAGCGATGTATATAATTTCGTCACTTTATTGATTTGAATATTAACTAACGACTTTTGAAATAAACTTATCTAGTTTTGAAATATACAAAATAGTTAAATTCATTATAAAATTATTGACTTACTTAAGACGAAAATAAAAAAAATTGGTTGCCTGTAAAGTCAGTATACGGGCGAAAGTTTTACGTGACAACGACTTTTATGTCTGTCTCTCTCGCTCTTAGGCGGGCTAACCATGCCCGAGTGGAAGGGACGCGTGCCTCTCACTCGCTCTCATTGTGAGCGCATAACGTGAGCGGAGCGTAACGCAGTTTCTTGAAGTGTCACCCGGCAAACCAATTTATAAGACGTTGTCACGTCAAAAGATAATTCAATGAAACATACGAGGGTCAAACTGAAAGTTCTTAGAACTGGCCACTTATAAACAATATAATAAAAAAAATATTCTAAAATTTGAAAATAGAACTCTTTGCCAATATTACTGAGTATATATTTCATTCATTTGTCATTTGTTTTACGATTTGGCGGCAAATTGAAAATTGTCTGTGTCACGTCAACATGAATTTAACACGAGAAAATTTTCGTGCAATGATTTTTTTATGACTTTCGATGTCATTTAAGTCAACAAGAAAGTTATGATAGACTACGATTGGCCTTTCACGATGAAGCCCCATCTCGTGCGACTGTTTACAACTGGTTTAATGAGTTTAAACGTGGTCGCACTAATCTCACTGATGATGTACGTGAGGGACGGCCTTCTACGGCGACGACTGAAAATAACATCTGTGTTGTGCGGCGTATGATAGAGACTGACAAAAGAGTGACCTATCAGCAGATTCGGACAAGCTTAGGCATCGGTATGAGTCAAGTGCACAAAATCCTCCACGAACATTTAGCGGTCAGGAAGCTTTGCGCCCGGTGGATACCTCATAATTTGACTAAGGCTCAAAAACTCCATCGTGTGGATTGGTGCCGTAAAATGATTGAAAGATTTAACGGAGGTGACTCAAATGCTGTGTTCGACATACTAACAGGTGACGAAAGCTGGATTTACTGTTATGATCCTGAAACCAAAAGACAATCTGCTCAGTGGGTGTTTCCTTTCGAGGAGTTGCCAACTAAAGTGAAGAGAGATCGAAGTGCGGGAAAAAAAATGGTTGCCTCGTTCTTTGGAAGGATAGGTCATTTCGCAACAATTGTGTTAGAGGATCAAAAAACAGTTTCTGCAGAATGGTACACTACCAATTGTTTGCCACTTGTCTTGGAAAAAGTTCGAGAGAAATGACCTCGCAGTAGGATCCTCCTTCACCACGACAACGCCTCGTCGCACACCGCCAAGCGAACGATCGACTATTTGGCGACTTCAAACGTTGAATTACTGGGTCACCCGCCGTATAGCCCCGACCTCGCGCCTTGTGATTTTTATTTATTTCAAAAAATTAAAGAAAAACTTAAAGGAAAGCGGTTTATGAATGCTGAAGAAGCGGTGGCTGCGTATCGCGATGCCATTGAAGAGACCCCTAAGGACGAGTGGGCAAAGTGCTTTTCCCAGTGGTTCCATCGCATGCAGCGGTGTATTGACGTCAATGGACAATATTTTGAAAAGGTATAATAAAACTAATAACTGGCTAATGTAATCAGTTTTTGATTTTCTAAGAACTTTCAGTTTGACCCTCGTATTCATTTGTTAACGAACATTTACACTCTACAAGTCTATCTGTACATAGGGAAAGTACTATTTGTTCTATGAGCGCGGATATTCTAATACAATACAAGTGAAAAGTAAAAAATGTTGGGTTTGTTAGTTTGTCGGTTAGAGCAGTTATTTCATTGTACCGACTAAGTTATTACTACGTTTTTAGTGGCTTCCTGGAAAGCTATTGTTTTCACAACTCCAGCTAAAAAGTGATTTTAAAAGTACTTACACAATGTACTACTAAATGTGTAGATTAAAGTTGTAAGTGGAATTCACGAATAATAAAGTTAAAAAAAGGAACGTTTATTAATAACAGTTTTTGAAACTATTTATGTTATATTTTTTTTAATAATTCATTTTTTTAAGGATTCATGCACATGTCAATTAAAGATCGTCGAAATAAAGTTAAAATAAATAAATAAATAACTTAGTAAGCTTGCTAAACTACAAAAAAAAAACACTTCTTCATTTTATAAGTAGATGTAATAACACATATAACTTAGAAAACGTCAATTAACGACGTCAAGAACGAACTAATGAGTTTTTTTTTTATTTTCGCATTTACATAGTAGAATATTCACTATGAGAATAAAGTAATATCTTATTTATTTATTTATACTTTATTGCACAACCAAAAATTTGTACAAAAGGTGGACTTAACGCCATATGGAATTCTCTACCAGTCATACCTTTGGGCTAAGCAGAAATGATTGTAGGCGGTGCGACAGAAAAAAAGAAAATGGGTTACTATTAAAAGAAAAAAACGATAAATTTCACACATAAAAAAATGTACATGAAAAACATATCTCATAAAACAAAAAAAAAAATAACTACAATTTACAATAAATACAATATGATTTAATAAAATATTACATATACATAACGCAAGCGATAAAATAAATACATATACTTGTTAAAATAAATACATATACTAATGTCTTACAGCACGGGCGCCATATTGAGCCACGAGCGACACGAAAGGATTATAATTTTGACTATTAATTTTGCTCCCGAGCGTCAGAGAAGGAGGTAATCGAGAAGCCTGCGTGTAGCGAGGGATTTTAGCTGGCCCAAGATGAAGACAACTTTATTTCCGTGGTGAATACCTTGCTTCTCGCTTCTCTTTGCGATGCAATTTACAAGATTATCTACTAAGTTCATACTATTTTTCACTTGAACGCACGCAATGCGCTGCATAAAATCATAAGTTACCATTTTATATAAATTGGATTCAGTTTAGTAAGCATTTTGATCTAAAAAAAAATTGCACTCCGGGAATGCCGGCAGAAGTGAAAACTTGAATATCAACGTTGTGCATTTTTGATTTTTTGGAATACTTAGGAAATAATTTTGAATGAATTGCTCTTATTATCAATATACAAGTACTATCATTTTTGTGATAGAATACAATAATAATAATAAAAAAAATAATAATAATAATAATACAATAATAATAATAATAATATAATATTTTTATAGAATACAATGTTTATTTATTACGCTATCGTACACAAACATTACAATTTATATTATATTAAATTACATTAAAAAGTTTATCTCTCAGAAAAATCAACTTACATCCATAATTTCGCCAACCGTCTTACGGTTTTTCGATCAGCCCACGTGTCCTGACGCGAGTTTCACATTTTTCCCCCATCCCACAAAAGTGCTCAACGCCGCTAAAGAAGTTTTCACTTCAAAAACTGCCCACCTTTTTTCCAAACGTAGTCCTTACTTGATCAGTGGTTAATATAATTATCAAAAAGATATCACGTCACAATTTCTGCTAAAGAAACAATTTCGTTGCCATATTTAATCAAAAGATAGAGATATAGATAAAGTAATAACCTATGTTACATATTTTCAGAACAATTATATAGGATGGCCTAAACAGTGACGTCCAAAAATTTTTTTGGAAGCCTTACATCCAGGGCTATCTAAATATATCAATTTTAGGAAAACCAAATTTTTGTACTTTTCAATGCTGTTTTTTCCACTTTTTTTTAACTTTAGTTAGTTTTTAGATTTAGCTAGCTCATAATTTTATTTAAGTCAATTTGATTTATAAGGACCAGAAGAAACATCATAAAAAGTGGAGTAATTTTTGTTTGAGAGTTCTTAAAATTTGTTAAAAATATATATATATATCGAAATCTACGAAAATTCGGCTAAAATACATAGGCATATTTGGATAGCCCTGGATGTAAGGATTCCAAAAAAAAAATTTTTGAAGCTCACTATTATGGCCACCCTGTATATATTTTTAAATTTTCCACGAATAATATGTGTCCCGTGTCGTACAACCAAATCAATAAGAATTTAAACATTTTTTCTTTTTTCTCTTATAGGCGGGGGGCGTAGCCATCTCGACTTTCGAATTATGAAAATTTCTTTGGTGCGACCTCGCGCAATATGCCACGTTAATACGAGCTCGTCTTCCAAATTAAATCTCATTACACGTCATGGGCCGCGATGGATTTTCATACAAAATTTCGGCTCGTGACCGGAGATGTGTCACTTTAAGTCAACAATACGTTTAATCGAACGATTCTAATCAAGTGAAGCGTCTAAGTGAAGTTGTCTTTCGTCTTGGGCCAGCTTAAATCCTTCGCTACACTCAGGATTTACTTTTTTTTCTCTAAAACTAATAACTCCCTAGATGCACTCGGGAATCAAAATTATAACCCTTTTGTTTCTCTCGTACCTCAAGATGGTGCCCCCTGCCGAAATACATTACTTTATTCCCATACTGACTAATCTACTATTCTTGCTTTGTTAAAGACGCCGTAGCTCAAAGCTGACAGTGAGTTTTTTTTAAATACACACGCGTAAAACAATTCTCAGTCACTGAAAGTGTCAATTTTAATCACAAATACCCATCGAATATTGTAAATCAATAATGAAAAGAGAATGTTTAATCAAGTCTAGTTGAGAGAATGGGCGGCGGCTCGCGGTCAGTGCTGCAGTTTACATCCCGCGTCATTACGGCCCCGACATGCCGGGAAGATTTGCAGAGCTGTGCTGTGATCGTATCGATAGTTTATGTATCGATATTACAATAGGTTATTAGTTTCAAAAAGAGAATATAGAAGCGCCAAGACTAACAAGTGTTCAGATGTATGGAATCAGCATGCTTAATTTATTAAACTTTCGCGTTGCATTATAACTTAAAACTTATAACTGCGGGTCTATACGTTTTAACCGTTGAAACATCGAGCCTGGTTGCCCACCTATGATTGACCACTTGAAAAACTGGTGGAAATGCGAAAATACTAGTTTGTGCGTGAAAGTATAAAAGTCTAGAAAAGTGAAATTTTACCGATCTGTTTGACTAATTTTTTGATGACATTAAAACACCTACAACCTATGCTTATTGTCAAATTAGCTGTAACTGTATTATACTAAATCAAGGTTTAAACTTATACTCGTATCCAATGTCTTGACTTTAAGCAGGTACGAAAGTCTCATTATACTCTCCCTGTAGAACAACCGCAACTGCACGCAGGGACAGAATTGGTGTTTTCGTGCATTTATGAGTATATAACCAGTTTAAAACAGTCCTTTTTTTAAATAACTACGTAAGTTAAAATTATATTTGATGCAGCATAAAATTTGAATTTATCTATGAAAATTGTAAAAAAAAACTCGCGCTTCAGACTTCGGCTGCTGATGTCATAATAATTGACGATAACCTATCGATAATTTGACCATTGCTTAGGACTAGTGCATGGCAATGGGAATGCGTGATGAGTGCATTGCAGAGACAAAACATTTGCAGGCTTAACGTCCAATGTATGCTTGGTACTTTGTGAGAGTTTAATATGCATTTTGGTCAAATTCCGACTCAATTTAGTACTTTAAATTGAATCGAATACATTAGTTACCACTTGCATTCAAGTTTAATCAGTTTTGCTAAATTGGTATGTTGTTTTTACTCTCTGCATATAATATAGGTGACCATCTTGAAAAAATACCTATGTATTTCTCTCTGAATACTAATACTGAAGGCTGAGAAGAACCATCATACCTACGAAGCTGTCACGTACTTTTTTTCTTTTGGAACAGCGTGATAATTATAACACGTCTTTATATATAAAATTACTACCATTTAGGTTGGTTCAAGAATATAAAATTATTTAAAAATTCCTTGGCGCACTCCAAAATTTAACCCAAACGTCATACTGACTCAGCAATGCCTCATTTTCGGTTTGAGATTATTCCAACATGGCATTTCTTACATCCATTTTATATTTGTACGTTCGGCACGTATAAGATTTTTCCCGAAGTAAAATCTAGCGATAACCAATTCCGAAGTCGAGTTGCCGATACATTTTCAATATTTACGGTCTATTTTCAGGCCGTTTCACTGTGGTTAGTTGAAATTGTGTCGGAAACAAAAGTTTTTTTTTTCAATTTAACAGTTTCTTGAGCTTATTTTAACAATCACATGAATATCTTATACAAAGCATGAAGATAGAAAATTCAATTGAGGCCCTTTTTTACCTACGACAGATAAGACTTTTCCGGCAAAATAAGTATACAACGATCAATTTTAAAATTACTTTTCCATAAATGACAAATACTCGTAATAGAATATTCCGATGAAAAAATGAGGCCTTAGTACTGTTAACTTATGTATATTATACGTTAAAAATAACCAGTTTAGTGACGTGTAGCTACGATATTGCCTGTGCGTGAAAACTTCAAGTATGAAATTGCTTTGTAATTAATAATATCCAGTTACGCTAATCAAATGCTTAAAAACTCCCTAAGTGTGTAAAAACAATGTTTTGCAAAATGAAATGACTTTGATTTCAACTTGTAATACCTAAAATGTATCTAACTATGTACATCTTACGATATTCGTGCCTGAAATAACAAACTGAAAATTGGCATCCTTTACAGTTATCAAAATAGTATGAAAAGATACACGATTTTAAAACAACGACATCTCTTTGTACGAATCTTGTTGTCTTGTAGAAAACTAAAATTACAAAGATAGCAGAAACAACCGCATTGGGAGTTGGAAAATAAAAATATTGTTTAAGAAGCTTTAACAACAGAGCTGTCTGTCTAAAAATACAAACATTTTATACTTGTGAGATATCTAGGTTACTGTTATTGATTTATTCATTACTAAAGGCAGAGTTTTTCATATTATTTGAAGATTTCGTGAATATTGGGGCCTAGAAAATAGAATGTTTTACAGTACTAAGTGTGTAGGTGGGTGGGTAATCACATACATTGCTTTGATCCCAAAGTAAGTAGCTAGTACTTGTGTTATGAAAATCAGACATAACGGCGGTAAGACAACACCCAGACGATATAGAAGATTATGATTTCTACATTGACCCGACCGGAAAATGAACCCAGGACCTCAGACCGGCGATGCCTTAAAACGCAGCGTGCTTAGCCACAACTCCACGAAGATCATCATTCATAGATACATTATTTATAATTCATCAGCCGCAGCAGTACGTCTTCTCCTGAACGTAGGCGTTCTTGCGACCGGTCAATGAGGAAAACCTTACGGGTAGCTTATTTTTAACAATAAGTATTTAACAAATAAAATTGGGATATAAAAGATTCACATTAAATAGTTATAGACAACTTAGAGTCGAAAAGTAACATCATCAGTCGTATATAGCAGCGGTTATAAAATTGCCAAAAAAGTATAAACAAACTCAATGGAACAAATTGAATGGAAAAGTTGGTGTAACCTGTTTATTATTAAATCATAAAATAAAAACCGGTCCCTACCCCTACGGTCATTTTTAAATAAAAAGCTTTTATCTGTATTGAAATTTTTGACTATTCTAGTATAATAGTCCCCCTAGCCGATTTCGACTACGGTGGCCAGTCACAACGACCAGCCGACTGCGCGGGAAATATTATAGTGCACAAGTGTGTGCGCAAACACAGGTGCACTCTCTATTCCTTTCACTCTCATAGCCCGATGGGACAGCAATCTGACACGACCGGAGCCGGACCGGGCCGGACGGATCAGGCGCAGGACTAACGGCTTAACGTGCTTTTCCGAGGCACAAGGGATGAAAACACCGCCAACTTCCAAAATCCGGGCTACCCTAAGAATTTCTGAACAGAAAAACTCAGGTATATATTTTTGGCCCGACCCGGGGATCGAACCCAGGACCTCTGGCGCAGCCGTCGCTTTAAAGTGCGACCCAGGCAGTGAATTTTATTCTAGTATAACAAAGTGGACAGTCTAGTAATAAGCAAAAAATGCAACACATTTTCTTAACAAGACAGAGAGAGTATCATTTTATGTAGGCGTTATGAAAATACTAACAGTCATTTTTTAAATTATGATGTTAAACGACTGCACAGGAAAATTACAAATAAAAAGTTAGAAAATGGCTACAAGACATCTGAAAAAAAAAACTTTTCCGGGTCTACAGGTAAAGTTAGTTTATTTATGATTAACCGATTCTGATACCTATTTATCAATCCGACCAATAATAAATGTGGTACAATCTTGCCATATTGCGGCTCAATCGGCGAAATTAAAGTTAACCAATAACAAGCAGTTATAAGTTTACTGAAAATTTATTTTTAGTAAGGAATATAAAAAGTACAAGTAAGCTTTTTTTTTCTAAACAATCGTACAGTCCAAAATAAGGTGACGCACGTAAGCTTTAGGCCTTGAGATTTACACATTTTTGTTAACATTTTCACAAGTCAAGGGTCTAAATGGAATAAATTATTTTAAATTAAATTTAGTTAAGACTTCGTGTATGTGATTATTGTCCATATAATACACAAAATACAAGAAGTACGTAAGTGTTACGTAGCCGACATGGTTCATTATAGGCTATATTGTCACTTAACATCAGTTGTAATCGTGGTCAAATGTCTATCAAATTGTAAAAAAACAACCATCGTTATTACTTAAAACTTATAACTGATAAAGGCGACACACACGGTTTGCACTTATTAATCACCGGATTCCAGGCCGATGACAATTTAAATCCGTCTTCCCGATTGAAATTATTATACTTCTTGATTTCAATTGCTTCACGTATTACCCTAGTATGGTAATGGCGATCCGTGGAAAGGATTTTCGGGTCATGTAACTCCATCCAGTGATTAGTCCCCATATTAAGCAAATGTTCTGCCACCGCGGATTTATTAGTCTGCCGATTTTTCACTGCAGCGATGTGTTCCTTGACTCTTTCGGCTATAGTCCGTTTTGTCTGGCCAATGTACGAACTACCACAGCTGCAGTCTATTTTGTAAACCCCCGGAGTTTGAAAAGGCAATACGTCCTTAGGCGATCGTAGTATTTGTGCTATTTTACGTAACGGAGTATATACAGTCTTAATGGAGTATTTACTAAGTACTGATCCAATTTTGTCCGTTACGCCTTTTACATACGATAAAAATGCTGCTTGACGACTAGCCTCAGAAGCCTTCCCCCTCTCCCTGCGCCTTCTTCTTTCCTTCGGAATCTTGTATCCATTTCGTCGTAGTACCTCCTGAACATGTGCAAGCTCCTTATGTAAATGCTCAGGGTCACATAGGTTGTGAGCTCTATTCGTTAATGACGTTATAACCGATTGAAGATGCCGAGGATGATGATGAGAAGAGGCGTGTAAGTATCGGTCTGTGTGTATGGGCTTCCTGTACACAGTGTGTGCCAATGTTCCATCCACCTTCACCTTGATCTCCAAGTCAAGGAACGCGAGGCATCTGTTGTTCTCCATCTCATAAGTAAATTTTATTTTCGGATGGATGGAATTTAGGTGGTCAATATATCGTTCTATTTCCTGTTGACCTCCATGGATAACGCAAAAAACGTCATCAACGTACCTTTTCCAGAGTTTTACAGTACTCGGCCCAGTAGCTAGAGCTAGGTCTTCAAAATGCTCCATCCAGATATTTGCAATAACCGGTGCGAGTGGGCTCCCCATTGCAACGCCGTCGATCTGGAGGTAGTACTGATCTCTGAAGAGTAGGTAGTTCCCGTCCAAACAATTTTCAATAAGAACGATATATTCCTTGGGTAACTCATGATCACACAGTTTATCCTTGATGACCTCAATGCAATCCTTTAATGGTACATTAGTGAAAAGTGACTCCACGTCGAAACTCACCATTAAATCTCCGGGTTCCAACCTTATGCTCTTCACTATGTCCCTGAAATGTAAAGAATCCTTCACAAAAGACGGTGTTTTCCCAACTAATGGTTGCAGCACTCCAGCAACGTGTTTGGCCAAGTCATATGTCGGTGAGTCTATTTGGCTCACAATAGGTCTTAGTGGAATGTTGCTTTTGTGTATTTTAGGCAGACCATAAAGTTTAGGAGGTTGCACTGGTTTTGGTTTATAAAGCTCGTTGTACTCGTCTTCAGTGAATACATCTTGGTTCTCGTGGATCAAGGCTCGAATGCGACGTGTTACCCTGGCTGTAGGGTTATAGGACACCGGTTTGTAAACATTCGTGTCTGACAACAAATTCCTTAATTTCTTTTCATATTCATCTGTGTTAATTACAACAGTTGCGTTTCCCTTATCGGCCTTTAACACTAAAATTTTCTCGTTATCACGTAGCTGTTTCAGTGCTAGACGCTCCTCTGTTGTAATGTTACTTTTAGGTAGCTTCGACTTACGTAAAATAACCGCTACGTCTTGCCTCAGAACTTCTGCGTCTGCGGTTGGAATTTTATTACGGATAATAGTCTGCTCCACATTACACACTATGTCTTCGTAAGGAATCCTCTGCGGTGTCAAGGCGAAATTCATTCCCTTAGCCAACACATTCTTTGACGGGTCATCTAAAACTTCATCCGACAAGTTGATCACTACGCGTTCGTTATCCGTATGAGTTGTGTCAGACGCGGGTAGTTGTGACCCCGGGTCACGACGTTGGCGGGTACACAATTTTCTAAATTTGCGGTAGTGAGTAAGTTTAAAAAGTTATCTTACAAACCGTTA